>CM062807.1:420526105-421726105 GCA_031772625.1 Pinus tabuliformis
TTTGAAATGACGAGTTTCTCCTTTTTTACAACAACATAATTATTTTTAAATTTTGCAGTTGGTTTTGTGGTCGTGGTCGACGTTTGAAACTTGACATCACTGAGCAATTTTGCAATATGAAGACAGGTTGGATGCGTCTGCTAATTTTAGTACCTGGAAAGAGTGAATTGCCATGCTTTTGAAGATGAATGGTATGTGGGATCTTGTGAATAGGGGCATTGAGGTTCCTTCAGATCCAGACCTTGTAGCGGATCACAATCTCAAAGATATGAAAGCAAGGTGTATAATTTTGGATGGTGTGAGGGATCACATAATTTCCCACATATCAGGAAGGGATACTTAGAGTTAGTGTGGGTAGCTTTGATTGGTTTTTATAAGAGTACAAATGAGAACATGAAAATGGTGCCGTGGGAGAAATTAAGCAACATAAGGATGAGCAGATATGAGATCATGACATCTTACCTCACGAGGATCCAATAGGCTTGTGATGAGCTTGCAACTGTTCAGGAAACTGTGAGTGATTTAGAGTTGGAAAAGTTGCTCTAAGGGGTTGTGTTAAGCACAGACCACCTTTATGGATGGGATCCTTGTTAGGCAACAACTTCTTGATTGGAGCTGGTTGTGGGATGACTTCATCCAGAAGGAGATCTGGGATAACTCATTGACTGGAGGACAATGAAAGGGTACCGAGGAGAGAGATGAGTTTGTTCTTGTTGCACAAGCAAAAAAAGGCAAAGCGAGGGCCAAGCAAAACCAGAGTGGAGGAGGACCTTCACATAACAAAAGGGAGGACATGAGTAAAGTCAAGTGCTTTGCTTGTCACAAGTTTGGGCATTTTGCTAATCAATGTCCAAACAAGAAGGGCAAGGGAAAGACAACTACGACATCCACTGCATAGATGGAAGAGATGGCTGAAAAGTTTGAGATTTTTTTCCTTGGTGTCTTGCCTTTCTGGAACCGTCATGAGAGGTGTCTGGTTTGTGGATAGTGGAGCATATTGTTACATAATGGGATCTCGAGATGTCTTCACACAACGTGACTAGGCCTAGGGATGTACATGTGGAGCTTGGTGATAAGGCCAAGTATGCAGTAGAAGGCACTAGCAATATTGAGTTTCAGATGGACTCAAGTGGTATCATGGAGGTTATTGGATGTATTGGGTTTGGAGAATAATCTCCTTTCAGTTTTGGCCATAGAAGACAGAGGACTAGAAGTCAACTTTATTGGAGGTGAAGTGGTTGTTGGGTCGAAAGGAATTGATCCTAGCAAGAAGTGTGTAATTGGGAGAAGGGAGAGGGATATCTATTTGTTGAGAGGACAACTAGTGAAGGCTCTCATACATGAGAGTGACAACTAGAGTGAGATATGGCATAGGAGGATGGGACACCTACACTATAAAGCTCTTCCTATGTTGCAAAGGATGGTTATTGGTTTTCCATAGATTAGGGTGGAGCAGGATGGAGTGTGTAAAAGGGTGTGCGCTTGGCAAGCAAGCCAAAGCTGCATATCCTCATAGTGAGACTAGGTCTAAGGGAGTGCTAGACTTGGTGCACTCAGATATTTGTGGTCCTATGTTTGTGACATCAATCACATGGTCCTTATACTTTGTGACATTCATAGATGATTATTCCAGGAAAACTTGGATCTACTTCCTGAAGACCAAGGATGAGGTCTTTGATCGGTTTTAGGAGTTCAAAGCTCTTGTGGAGAACCAGACTGGGAAGAAGATTAAGGTGCTGAGATCAGATAATGGGGCCGAGTATACCTCCAACAAGCTCCAATATTTGTGCAAGGAGACATCGATTAAGGAGTTCACGGTACCTTACAACCCTCAGCAGAATGGGGGTGTCGAGAGGAAGAACATGACCATAATGGGGGCAGTGAAGTACACCTCCAACAAGCTCCAATATTTGTGCAAGGAGACATCGATTAAGGAGTTCACGGTACCTTACAACCCTCAGCAAATGGGGTTGCCGAGAGGAAGAACATGACCATAATGGAGGCAATGAGGGCAATGATCTATGATTAAGAATTGCCTATGTTTTTGTGGGTAGAGGCCTGCAATACAATTGTGTATGTGCAAAACAAGAGTCCTCATAGGATATTGGAGGATGTGACTCCTGAGGAGTTGTTTACAAGAGTGAAACCAGATGTGAGTTGTTTTCACATCTTCGTAGTCTAGTTTATGTCCACATTCCCACAGAGAAGAGGACTAAGCTGGAGCCCTTGTTAGAAAGGGGCATATTTATGGGCTACAATGAAGTCTCAAAGGCCTACCAAGTCTACATTCCAGGACAGAGGAAAGTGATCTTGAGTCGGGATGTCAGATTTGATGAGGGCAAGACCCTTAGGAGATCTCATGAGAAAGAGCCAGCAATGGTAGAGGATTAGGATCGACATGCTCCTAACACTGAATAGGGACCAATAGCCCTAAAAATAGGGACACAATTAACAGATCTGGAGCATGAGTTGGATATTTCCTTTGAGCTCTACTAGGGGGAGGCCAAGATGGGTTGAGCAGACCTTGAGGGATGCTGAGGAGCATGTGGAGGCTCCTAGCAGCACTTTCAGGTAGAGTAGGCCACCGAATAGATTTTCCAATTATTTGTCATTTTCAAGCAGTGTCTGTGAGTTCGAGCCTTCCACTTTTGAGGAGGTTGTAGATGAGCAGGTCTGGAGGGACGCCATGGTGGAGTATAACCCCATCACGATGAATGATGTATGGGACATAGTACAAAGATCGAAGGGAAAGTCTATGGCCACTTCTTGATGGATCCATAAGATCAAACATGCAACTGATCACAGTGTCGAGAAGTACAAGGTGAGGTTCGTGGCGAGAGGGTTTTCCCAGAAGAAGGGAGTGGATTATGATGATACATTCACACCTGTCACTAGACATGGATCCATTAGAGTAGTTATGTCCATTGCTTCAGAGATGGGGTGGAGGATACATTAAATGGATGTGAATACTACTTTCCTCAACTAAGTGATTAAGGAGGAGGTCTATATTGAGCAACCTCAGGGTTTTGAGGTGCATGGGAGAGATTCTCATGTATGCAGGTTGAAGAAGGCCCTTTATGGGCTGAAGTAGGCTCCACACACATGGTATGCTAGGATTGATGGATATCTTCTTGGTTTGGGCTTCACCAAGAGTGAGGCAGATCCCAACTTGTACTACTTGTTGAGGGTGAGTCGCTCATCTTGGTACTTTGTGGACGATCTCTTCTTGACAGGATCAGAGAAGCTCATAGGGATGTGCAAGGAGGATCTTTCTTCAGAGTTTGAAATGAAGGACATTAGCTTGATGCACTACTTTTTGGGATTGGAGGTGTGGCAACAACTAGGAGAGATTTTCCTTGGATAGGGAAAGTATGCAATTGAGATCTTGAGGAGGTTCAAGATGGAGGATTGTAGGCCTATGTCTACACCGATGATCACTAACTTGAAGAAGCTAAGTGCTTCTGAAGGCGAGTTGGTGGATCCCACACTATATAGGCAACTGATAGGTTCCTTGATGTATTTGGTCAACATTAGGCCGAATATATGTTTTGCTATGAACACACTCAACCAGTTCATGGTGGAGCTAAGACAGGTTCATTGGGTGGTAGTGAAGCATGTGCTGAGGTACCTACGAGGTACGATGGACTTTGGATTGAGATATGTCAGAGGTTGAGGAGTGAAGTTGCAGGGGCACATTGATTCTGATTGGGCAGGGATTGTAGTGGACAAAAAATCCTCGTCTGGATGTTGCTTCAACTTGGGATCAACCATGATCTCGTGGTACAACATGAAGCAACAATCAATGGCACTTAGTTTAGCAGATGCAAAGTACATGGCAATGAATATGGTGAGTTGTGAGGTAGTATGGCTTCACAAGATGCTTGCAGAGCTATTTGATTTGCAAATGGCGCCAACAATGATTCACTGTGATAATTAGAGTTGCATTAAACTCTCTGAGAATCCCATGTTTCATGATCTGTCCAAGCACATTGAGATCATATATCACTTCATTAGAGACAAAGTCTAGAGAGATGCTGTGAGATTGCAGTACATTCCTACAGAGGAGCAGGTGGCCGATAGTCTCATTAAGCCTCTAGTGAAAGGGAAGTTTGTGATGTACTGAGATAAGCTAGGGGTGGTGGAGAATCCCTTCCTTGTTAGGAGGGATTGTTGAAGCTTGTGGTAGCTTCGAAAATTCTTCTGCATAGGCTTGACGTCTTAGCTTGTGGAAGATGATCTATTGCCTCTTTGGGTGCATGCTTGGTGGAGTAAGTGATTTATGTCTTCTTTCCCAAGTCTAACTTAGGCAAAGTACAATTGTTAAAGTCAATTAACTATTGTGGACTATTAAGTCATTTTCTAAGGATAATTAATTTAATTATTTAATTGACCTAGAAATAATCTCAACCATTGATCTCCAAGATCTTCTCAAAGGGAGATTAGTGTTAGGGATTTGGACTTAATGAAGATTATAAAGAAGCCTAGCGAAGAGGTGAAGGCACACAAGAACTCAAGTAAGGAAACTCAAGAAGAGAATGTGATTTTCTTTAGTACGAGTGTCTCAGTAGATTGGATCTCATAGGAGGAGAAGTACAAATAATTGAGGGCAAATCCAGGAGATCGAGTTGTGGAGATTGCAGGGGCCAAGTTGTTGGAGAGAGGTCAATTTTATTGGAGTAGTCGATCAGTTGGAGGCCAAGTTTCCTAAGGCACAATTGCAATTGGTAGGAGGGTGTTGAGTCAATTGTCTAGCAGATTGATTGGGTCGAATTTCTCCAAGCCAATTTCCTTTAGAGGTTGATTTCCAGGTGGCCGAATTCCTTGGGCCGAATTCATCCTGTGGGGGGCCGAGTTACAAGTTCCGGTTATTGTATTTTTCCTTTTATCTTTGTGGGTCAAAAACCCTGATTTTCCAGATTAATAGAAGACAAAGAATTGTTGTGGGTGAATTAATTTTGCAATGTGTGATTGGTCTCTCTAATTTGAATTTTGCTGAATAAATATATTTCTAGAGGTTAAAAATACAAATGATATTATTTTTTGGTAATTCAGAATTTATTTTGCTAAATAAATTGCTGGGAATAAATAATTGTTGTGAGAAAATAAACTTGGCTAGTAGTTGGAAATTTAACACAATATTCATAAGTTTATAAATGGTTGCAACCTTTCATTGAACACACTATCCATTTACACAAGGGTTATTACACCAGTTAATCCTATCCATGAACTGTGCATTTGGTTGATTCAACTTACATGATCAACAATTTCCTTGCTGCCTCAAGAAACACACTAACAATTCCTTTCAATTCTTAGATTACACCTTGTTGCTTATCCAGAGGTGCCCTAAAAGGTCTTGCTACCCTAGAATAGTCTTCATAAGGGATTTAACTGCCACAATTGACTTTTTAGATGGATTTGTTGTCTCAGTTAACCTTCCAACAAGGATTCACTATCGCAGTTGATTGTCAGAAAGGTTTTGCTGCCACGATTGATCTCTTAGCAAGGGTTTGTTGCCCAATTTAATCTTCAAATGGATCCTTTGCTACAAGTAACATTGCAGGGATAGTTCGTGGCTAATGGCAGAACTTTAGTGGGACCTCGTTGTCTCAAAGAAGGCTTCTTAGATTGATGGTTGGCTTAGTTATGCCTCAGGCTCTTGCGTTGCCACGGTTAGCCTCAAGCAATGACACATGGGGATGATTCACTGCCTCCAGACCCTCATTGTCACGAACTTCACTTCACTGCCTAGATATGACCTTAAAGAGGGGCCACTACAATTAAAATGCTATAGAAATGGCTCACAACAATAGTGGGGATTCTCACACCCTCACTATCTCAAATTAGAGGTTTTCAAACCTCTGTTGCCTAGGATATATCTTAGGAGCCTACGCTACCATCAAATATTGGCACACAAAACTCCTTGAGATAGGTTGTTTCCTTTAGGAACCGTCCCAAGTGTGGTTTGTTGTCCGATAGAGCTCTAGAACTCTTGTTGCCATATACATACCTACAAAAGAGTCCTTTCCTCAGAACCCTTGTTACCACAAATAGATGAATGATGCCTTTGGAATTATGCTAAGTGGAGTAAAGAGATAGAGGGATTGACTAGGGTGTAATCTTCACGACAGAAAATAGCCATAGAAAAGGGGTCTTAAAACACTCAAGAGCCTTAGCTCACAAATTAGAAAGATCAACGATCCATGATGAGAAAAATGATTCTCTTCTCTCCTTATAGATTTCCTTGGGGTCTTTCCTCTTAATTTTAGTTTGAAGGGCTCACAAGTTTCCCTCCATTTTGTCCCAAAATTGGCTTTTATCACAAGTTTTCTCCCCATTACCCCAAATGATCCAATGTTACTCCACTAACATCAAATAATGGGTTTCCCCTTTACAAGTAACTATAATCTACGAGTTTGAATTGGTTATTTCATCCTCCCTCGGGCAAATTAATTAGAAGAGGACACTACACTTTTGTTCCTCTACGTAGGCCTTAGCCTTACTGTAGCTACATCGATAAGACCACACTCATTCAATATTCTCACAAAAATGATTGTGAGAGGGTATTCTAAAGTAGCTGCATCTCAAACCTTAATGTTCCTCTACAAGAGATTTTGATCAACATCCACAATAATATGCATATCACCATGAAAGCTCATATTAAAAATCTTTTCCCAAAAGGGAACTCTATTTGAGTAAGGATCATATAGATTCAAGATCAAAACAACCAACTCTACCCGCTAAGAGTATAGAACCAATCCTAAACCCCTGGCAAAAGACTAGATTTAGCACAGGAAAGAAACCTTGACCTTCAACCATGATTCAACCCTCGCTAGATCTACCTAGTATTTAAAAAAATGGTCAAATCAAACTCAAACTTGGTTTAGTTGATCGAGTCAACCATCATATGTATTAACTCAACCTCCGCAGTGGATTAGGGACTAGTTTTTGCTAAATTGGTTGAGTCAGTGTACGACTTGACTAGTTTGGTACCAATTGGTCCAACTCAAGCGAGTTCATACCTACTCAACTAAGGAAATCCAATTTGACACGCTATAGGTTGTGGTGCACAATTTGAGTAATTATTTTTGTTTTGTTTTTGTTTTTGTTTTTTTTTTTTTTGTTTTTATAATTTATTTATATATAAATTTATACCTAAAACTTAAATTCTATCACCGTAAACCTTAAAAACACATCATAAGGCGATCCCCCCATTTGCCTCTCGCCTCTGATATTTAGCATTTGTGAGCATTTGGATTTTTTGGAGCAACACTGAAGAATTATGATTTAGAGTGACCTTGGAGCTTGTTTGGCAATCCTTGTGGGTTGTTTAAAGTTTGTAGTGGATTTGGCATTGGAGTTAGTGTAACCCCTAAATTTCCCTCTTGCAAGTTTGGAGGTTTAAAGACCAACACATTTCATCAGGGAAGAGGTTCAGAGATAAATGTAGATACAAGCTGGAGGATGGTTCCCAAGGAGACTATTACAAGACTGATTCAGTGGTAGCTTATGCACATTGTTATGCAGATTGGAGAGAGTTTCTATTTTTAGCAAGTTCCCTACTTTCTAGGAGATAAAGGTCTAGGCATGCTATAATAGAAACAATCATATATCCGAGTCCTTATGAACTCGAGATTCTAGTGAGGCCTTTTCGAGTGACATGCATGGCAGTTTCTATTTTTAGTTGGTTTCGCTCGGGGACTCATATGTCATGGATAATTATATATTTAGAATCCTTGTGAGATTTTGAGTTCGATGAGTTCTACTTAAGGGCAACATGCAAACACTTTCTATTTTTTCGCAGTACTTGCATGCTGATTTTGATCGCAGATTTGGATACCTCATTGAAAGATGATAAGATGAGTATGATTTCATGAGATTTTGAGGACTTTTTATTGTTAGGGGAAAACCTAAAAACTTTTTCTCTTTTTTCATGAACCAAATCAAATGAGACAACCAAGACCTTTTGACTGAGACAAAGGCCACCTCTAATCCACCAAGTCAGCCTACTAAGAAAATCAGTGAAACTATAGCCCATTCCTTCACAAGCTAACACAAGTTAGCTTTTCTAGGTAAGCCAATGAGGGTCTCGACCCTCTCTACAACACTGAAATCATGTCCTGAATCCTCGACCCTGCACCTTTGCACTTCAATTTCAAAATTATTCACACGCATGGCAGGAAGGGGTGGAATTATAGTCTCTTTTTAGCTTGTACTCAATCTTTCTTGCAAGTATAATACCTTCATTTTTGGCTTCTTCACACTTCTTATATTCCTTAGAAACTGCAGATCGAACTTATCATCCATTAGTGATTCAAATAGGTTGATTGCTCTTCTATTTATAGTGGTTCGAAGCTCCTATTTAGGGCAACTCGAAGATGGGCAAGTTGACTTGGTGGAGAAGGGTTTATAGGACCAATTTACATTAAAATAATTTTCTTTCTTGACACATAAAGCCCAAAAAGGGTCCATTACATGATGGCAAGGACTAAGACTCATGACATAAACCCAATAAGCCTTCAATGGAGGCTTTGACTTAGAAACAAAATAAACAAAGCATGAAACCCATGCTTATAAATATTTTTTCTTTTACAAATAATTTTCTTTTTCTCTCTTTTGACAAATACATTGCATCTTGACTCAAATACAATTTTGAAGACCGACACTAGTTACATTTCTCAACACTCCCTCTTAACTAGGGAGGTATTCATAATTAATCAACTGAGACAATGTTGAATTCAATTTGAAATGTTCTTAAGAAGAGTACAACATCATACACAATGTTAGGAATACCATAACTGGCAAGGTACCATACACATCAAAGATCCAAGTGTCATGACATTATTGTCATACACCCATGCAAGGATCTAATTACTAATAGGGACTAAGGTGTTATCCAGGCGTCTAACACTGTAGGTACTATCCCTAACACCAACCCTCAAGGATCTATGTATCGTCTCCAAGGTCAGAGCTCCACAAGACCAATGATATCCTTCCTTATCAGGATCCAGACATCATCAACGACCGACCAAGATGTCCTCCCAAGTACTATCATACATGCAATTTTATGGTACTTCATCTCTCCCTCTCAATCATTAATCCAAGCATGCTTGTAAAATATTCAAAACTTCTTAGGGGGAGATCCATACATCAACTATCTATTTAACCATTAGAACATTTATTAGCTTCATAACCCTAACCAATATCAAACTTTCAATGTATATGTTCTTGTAATGTATGAGGATACAAGCAATAAGAATGCAAGACCCATCACCAATTCCGACCTCTGGAGTTTTGGTGTTTGGAATCGATTTGCAAGTAGTCCCACCCGTGTTGTATGCTAGCATGAAACTCTGGGGTCTTCAACTATTCTAATGCTGCTTAGGTCATCACATTATCCAAACACATCTCGATGGAAGCTTCCTTCTTTCTCTAGCAACACCAAACTCAACCTCAACACTTTTCTCAAAACATCCAAATCTTGTTCTCAACTTCATCAATCACGAATAATTATCAACAATGCTTCAACTATTCTCTGATCTCAAGCATTCTCATGGTCTTTACATCATGTTTTCAACTATGGAGGAGATTCACTTCTCTTCAACCAAGATCCCTCTCAGCTAGGGAGATATACTTTTCTTTATCCAAGCTTCTTCTCTACAAGGGGACAAAATAACTCAGCCACACAAGCTCTTTCTTTTGCATTATCATATCATCAAAGAACTACAACCTTACAAAACTTCATTCTTTTAGGACCTTCATATGGTAACAAGGTCATTTATTAATCATCAATGTAAACTTCAATGTCATCGGAATTCTTACAACTCCTTTCCATCATGCTCAACATTATCATCAAGTAAGCATTTTCAACATCTTGAAGACTATGCACCCACAATCCTTATTAATGAGTACAACCCAACGCGCGCGCACACACACACATATACACGAACATGAAGTCAAATCTATCAATTTGGGGTTAGCATATCATCACAATGGGAGCATAATAAATCAGAATTTAGATCGCAAAACCTAAACCTAGTTAGGTTTACAATCAACAAGGGTTAGACCTTTCATACCCTATACAACAATCTTTGCTAGTGTTTTTGTTACAAACCCTAGATTCCATCATCATCACTAACAACTAAATCATAGCGAAAGCATATTACATCTAGGGTTTTATTATCATGCCCTAGAAACTTATATCAATCTCTAGTAGGGTTTTGTCATAAACCCTAGATACAAACATAAAAACTAAACCAATCACAATTATAACAAAAGGGTTTTATATTCATCAAAACCTTAATATATACAACAACCAAGTTAAGGTTTCAATCATACAAAAGCATATACACCTAGGGTTTCATTCTTAGGATCTCATATTAACTATGACAAGGGCTTTGTCATAAACCCTAATTCATCAAACTCTAAATAGCTATGGTTTCCTCATGTTTTAGATATCATCAACAAACCCTAAGCATAAAAAAGGCTAGGGTTTTTATAGTAAACCCTAAAGGTTAGGCTTTTATCAAAGCAAACAAAAGATAGAGAGTATGCCAAGGGTCGATTTAATCTAGAGATTAATCACCCTATCAATATACGAATCTTCATGATTCTATAGAAAAACACTAGACATAAGAAAGTCATAAAGACAAAGTGATTGCACCTTTTATCATACCTTGAGTTGCATCTTTCTACAAACCTTAAAAGGCTCCTTCTCCAACAATGCTTATTTCGAGACTCAAAACTTCCTTTAAATGCTCCCTCTTAATTTAGCAACAAAGATTTCTTCTAGAATATTCTTATGAACCTTCCTTTTTCAAGGAAGCATAAAAGAAAGGGTTATAGTCAAACATAGAAATGGAGCCAGATCTATAGAGGAAACCATTAACAATGTAATAAAAGAAACAAAGAACATAATACTTATCTTTTGTAGAGTCTCCCTCTCAACATTTTTAAGATCTATCATAGTGTACAAAGATTGAACTTGATTACCAAGTTACCATTCTTTCTATATATCTTTCTAACTTTTGCTTTCTTCATTATGTCCCTGCAACAATTATTTACAAGTACTACCAAAATACACAAGTACAAGAGCATAATTATGATATGGAATCTATAGAGGGAGAATACCAAACCTAAAGTCTTAGAATGTTACTTTTCGAAACATCAACTCCAGAGATTGAATCTCAAATTCTACGTTCATTTCACCTTAGACTACTTGCAAACCCTAGAGACCAAAACTAGGGTTTCTATGAGGGAATATAATAGGGTTAGTGTTTCTCTTTAGATTTTTCAAATACTAACAAGGGTTTACAAAAGCTTTAGATGCTAACAACCTTTAATAATATGAAGATTACAAACCCTAAAAGAAATCCTAAAATTCTAACCTAATTTAAGTTAGATCCTGAATGAATAAAGTAATTATACATACCTTAAGAACTGTCTTGGTCTTCCAAGATCCGCTACTAGAGTTTCTTCTTTTCTTGGGACAAAGATAATATAATTTCTTAATGATAGATTAAAATATCCTTACAATGTCTTCAACAATAGGGTTGGTCCCTCCTTCAAAAGAGTGTTAACAACTCCTTATTTTGAGTATGATCCTTTAACTAGGTCTTCTATAACCATTATAGTAAGTTATTGCTTAAAACATGCCTAGTATGACTTATACAACAATAATTTCACTTTATGCTTTAGGTCGATTTCTTTTCCACTGTATAGACTTGATCCTCTCTCTCTCTCTCTATATATGTATTGGTATTCATCCTCTTCCACATGTTTCTCGACTTCTTTCAAATATTGTGATCCCTATAGCTTTAAAGTAGGTCTTGACAACCTCTATGTAACTCAGTGTTTTCTGATAGGACTAATTCTATTCCACGAGACATTCCAATCTTGTGATTTGGTCACCTTTGTAACATATGCACAAAATATTACGAATTCAAATATCTATTGGTAAATTTAGATGCATAAAACTTATGATTTCAGACCCTATACTTTTATGCCCAAAATCTCGCTCCTTTAATTAATTAGAGCTACAAGCCTAGGTCTGCAACTTTCGGGTGTCTCTTAACTAACTGCAACTTCGGGTGTCTTTGCCTGAGGTTATATGACTGTGGTATGAAGAAAACTTAAGGATTAGACCCTTTTTGTTGTACTTCTAATCCTCCTTCAAAATGGTAGACCTTGATTTCATTCGATGCCACCTTGGATGAGGTATAGATCTTCTTGAAACCAAGACTTATTTACCTTTAAAGAAAAAGGATGACGAGAGCCAAAAGATCCTCAAGTTGCCTTTTTCCCTCTTCTCCTTCACCTCGGCTCTAATATCATGTTGGAAAATCATAAAGGTAGAAATATTTTCTTATTTTTTATAATTACGTGTGATTTTCTTAAATTATTATGAACTTCTTTATGTCTTCTTTAACTTCTAATCATCAAGCAACTACCAAAAACATAAACATGAAGATCAAGGACACAATCTGTAGTCTCTCAGCCAGGACAAAACCCCTCTGCTAGGGGAAAACCCAAAAACTTCTTCACTTCTATCACGAACCAAATCAAATGAGACAACTAAGACCTTTTGACCAAGACAAAGTTCACCTCTAATCCACCAAGTTAGCCTCCCAAGAAGATCAATCAAACTCTAGCCCATTCCTTCACAAGATAACACAAGTCAACTCTTCAAGGTAAGTCAACAAGTTTCTCGACCCTCTCTGCGACACTGAAATCATGTCCCGCATCCTTGGCCTTGCACCTTCACACTTCAGATTCAGAGTTATTCACATGTGTGGCAGGACGAGGTAGAACTATAGTCTCTTTCTTCTTCATTTGTACTCAAACTTTCTTGCAAGTATAAGAACTTCATTTCTAGCTTCTTCCTTAGAAACTGCAAATCGAACTTATCATCCGTTAATGCTTCAAATATGTTGAATGCTCATCTATTTATAGTGGTTCAAAGCTCCTATTGAGGCCAACTTGAAGATGGGTAGGCCGACGTGGTGGAGGAAGGTTTATTTGACCAATTTACATTAAAATATTTTTCTTTCTTGACACATAAAACCCAAGAAGGGTCCAATACATGATGACAAGGACTAAGACTCATGACATAAACCCTAGAAGCCTTCAATGGAGGCTTTGACCTAGAAAACAAAAGCGTGAAACCCATGCTTATAAATACTTTTTCTTTTACAAATAATTTTCTTTTTTCTCTCTTTTGAAAAAAGTTACATTACATCATGACTCAAATACAACTATAAAGACCGACACTAGATACATTTCTCAACAACCCTTACATGGTATATTCATGATAGACTTTTCTCGCTAATGGTTTGGAATCTTTAATATTTTTTCATTGGAATTTTAATACTTTATGTGTTTTTTAGTAAATGAAGTTGTAAAAATCATATTGGTTTGATTCCAAGTTGATTTTGAGTTCAAGTTTTAAAACATTGTATCTACCTCTAAAGTTAGAGGAATAAACTCCCAACCACTTAAAATATTAACTAGATCAACTTTTCTACCTTCTCCCATTATTTCTTTTAGCGAAAGAATATTTGGATTTTTTCACTCCCCACGTCATTTAAGGGTTTGTTTTTTTGTGGGGTGGCCCAGTCCCCTACAATTAAAAGACAGACATAGCATTATGAACATGGACTTGGTGTTGGACTTTGCTCTAAGTACCCCTTCTATAAAATGTTGGACTTGCTCTAAGTACCCCTTCTATAAAATGTTGGTTGCTAGATTAAGCCTCCAAATTTGCCTTCTCTTGGGTAAGAAAGATATGTGATTTCCTCACATTGTGACCACCCTTTCTACCCCTCCCTTATGTAACCTTGAAACCTCTTGCTACACCACCTTTTGCATCACATATTTCTTCTTTTCTAAACCTAGAAAATATCTATTTTTACCATTAACCACTCCATCCTCCCCATTCATAGGAAGTATGACAATAATTTTAGAATTAACAACTAGGCCAAGGGAAGGACTCTACATCTCCAAACCCCAACTCAGACCCCAAGCTTCCAATTTTTTTTTGAGAAGACATAATCCTCCCTTCATATGTAACCCCCAAAAAACATTCTTGGGTCCTGCCCTTGCCTCCAACAGAGCCTTCACAATCAGCACCAAGAAATCCAAAAACCTTTGAAATCTAGAGAAAAATTGCATGAAGGAGCCAAACCCATTATTAACATACTTTTGACAGGTGCAAAAGAGGGTGGAGTCGACCTTGTACTTTTAATCACTTGCATAGGATTTGACAGATCTTCCACCACAATAGTTTCCTCTACCTTCGAGTCCTTCAAAGCCTCAAGAACAACTTGAGAATTAGTGTTTGACAAACCTCTTCACACACTGGACTAGTAACAATCGTTAGTGCCATATTTGAGCCCTCGAAGTCTCATATGTCAACGACTCTTCTAAAGGAAGAATTCCTTCCCCTTTTAATAGCCACATGTCTTCCTCCCTTCTCTTAGGCCTTCAGATAAAATGGAAAAGTATAGTCTTGAGCCAGATTATTCTAAACTTGTCATCGATAAAACTTAAAGGGAACACCATTGGAATCCAACGCTTTGATGATCATGACACTTCCTTTATGCAGGATAAAATTGGAGGCAAGGCCCTCCCTTAGATATATGCCCACTAAGAGCAATAAACATAGTCTTAGTCTCGTCAAAACTCACATCAACCTTATAAAAGGACCCCAATAAGTTCCCTATTTCCTTGAAGACTCATAGGACCATAACACAACTAAGGGCCCTAGAATTGTTTTTCAGATAGGTGTGACATCTATCCTCTTACAACGAGCATCGAATAAATGGGTCCGCCACTTTAACATCATGGATGAACCCCATTGCCAGTGAGTGTCACTAATTTTCTTCACATCTTCCTTTGAATGGATTATAAAACCCATATAGCCCCCAAACACTGCATAAAATTTTGGGAGATAACATAAGACAAGCTCCCAAGAATTCTTAACTATGTCTTCAACAAAGTCTTACCCATTATTCTACTTAAAATGGACCAATTGATGCTTTTGAAGCCATATCTCGGACTTCATGCCTCTAGACCTCATCTCCCAAAACTAGTCATTAGGGGAATTTTGAGGTCTAAAATGAGCCTCCTGAGAAAAATGTACAACCAAAATAAACTTTATAAGAACCAATAAAATTCAAGATGATGATGTCAACCATGGGGGATGATTCGCCATTTTTGGAGTAAAAAAGTAAAAATATTAAAAAAAAAAAATAATAAAACTATTTTTTCAACTTGTATTTTAAACTTATCTCCCTAAGGTTTTACTCAAATTTCTAGCGAGAGTACTCGTTGGATGCAAAATTTATTTCCTCATCCAAGGAGTACCCATGTTGCATACTTTAGATGGACCCCACGAAAAATGAGAAATACATGTAAAAACGTGATTGCAATCACGTTTTTCATGTATTTATCACTTTTCATGGGGTCCATTGAAAGTATGCAACATGGGTACTCCTTGGATGATGAATCAAATATTGTATCCAATGAGTGTTGCCGCACAAAATTTGAGTAAACCCATAATGAGATAAGTTGAAAATACGAGTTGAAAAATAGTTTTTTCATTTTTCCCTCTAAAAGTTGATGATGTAATCTAATCTTATTTTGTTATTTTCACTATTATTTTATAATTCCTTAAGAGGCCAATTTTAGACCTCAAAATTCCCTAATGTTTATTGAAGAGGGTTTTAGTTTTATACATTTTTTTGGTTCCTTTTTTGTTGAAGTTTCACCATAATGTGTTTTGTTAGCTCCAAGCCCACTTCTTGGGCTCTCCAAAGTACTTCAAGGTGACAGATTGCCACCTCTATTTGATTGCTTAGAAGGGTTTTCACCCAAACTTTGTGTGGATTCTAGTTACCAGATCCTACATTCAAAGTTTCTTTGAATTCAACCACTTGAGAAGCTAGACACTTTGTCACCACCATTTAAGACCTTTCCAACTACAAAACCTTTGGCAGACAAAAGGCCCTAGCCAAAGGGAATTTCATTTCCATTGTAGACCTACCCAAACTACACTCGAAGGAAATTAGATATTGCAAGAATATGACCCCAAAACAAGGCACTTTTAATATTAAACTCAACAACCCTAAATCGTATGCCCTTGTTTGAGCTTTGGAATTTTGCATAGATGGAAAACAAGCCTTGTATCACCCACATATCTGATAAGTTGTGGAAACAAAACTTGCATAGGAAATAAAAAAGATGCCTTTAAAACACATTGCCACCGCCTAACTCGTTGCAACTAATGCCAATGGAGCGCAAGGCTTATTTGCTAGCTTTGCATGCAAACCATCATGAATGCCATCCCGTCCACTAGAGAGTGAAACATATAGTATTTTATCCACATAAGCATCACAATCCATAGTTGTTGATACATCAAAAGAGCACCCTAGTGACCTAGAGACACATGCATCTAGGGATGCAACTGGGTCCTCGCACCAAGATCTGTGGAAACTCAAATATTGAATTTCAAATGGATTTGGTGAAAAATCCACATGATCAAGATCAATTAGGCCCAAGCCCTATTTAGCTTCACCATCCAACCTCCCTATCCATGTCCTACCCTTATTAGTTTGGAAGTTTTTCATGTAGATGTAGATGTTCAGACAATCTTACATCCCTTAATTTATGTATGTTACTTTTGTAATAATCTATTTCATTCCTTTTACTTAATTATTTTTGTTGATGATGCATGTAGGTGGAATAAACATCATACCCCTTATATACTTCCAGTTCTTCTTATCCACTCCACTAGATGTTAACATGAGAATAAATATGGATGAGTAGGTATTGATGAATATTGTGGTCGTGATCCCCTGAAGAAACATTCCCATGAATTTTTCTTTTTAGTTGTGTTTCTTTTTGGGAGCTTTATATTATATGAATTTCCTTACATGTTGTACCAAATTAACAAATTAGTGGGTTTGAGAAGAAGATTTTCTCTCATTTTGTGCTAAGGGAAGAACGAGAGATTTAGGCGTGTAATTGTAAGAGGTTGTTCATTGATCTTTAGGTACATTTCTGCCTCAATTTTTTTGATTTCTAATTGATTTCTTTATTCGAAGTCTTTAGACTGAAATATCTTCATTTCTGTTTACTTCAAGGTTTTTTTGAGTAGCGTTGGGGTTAAAAAAGATATTGATTGTAAAAAAATGCTATTGAATGCTATCGTTTGTTGTAATAATCTTCTTGGCGTGATCACAATTGTATAGGTCCCTTGCAAGGCATCCACAACTACTAAAAAATAAAATCCGATCAAGGGTCATAGTTTGATGAAATCATATTCTTAAGACAATTGCATCTGCAAAGGTCCCTTCCGAGGCATCTAGAATTCAAACTTGGGTGAAGTTACAAAATGGCACACAATATAAATTCGATGTTGGAATAATTTTACAAGAGCTTGATATGGGAATTCAGAATATATGGAGGTGGTCGATGCTAAAAATCATTGCGGATTCATAAGTTAAATTTGGGTACAATTAAGAGAAAAGCACACTATGGATTCCAAGCAAAAGAATTTCATAGAGTCTAGTATAGGAAGTCAAAGAATGCATTGAGGTGGTGGATGCCAGAATCCTTGAGCTAAAGCTATTGGTGATTGATATCATTGAGCTAAAGGATCTTATGTTTCCATTGAAACACATGCAACCTATCGCTGTAACAAAGATTTGAATAAAATCCAAAGCATCCTCAAGCAAAGATTTACTCCCACTCAACTGAAAATACCTCCCTAATGTGACATTGGGAAGTTTGATGATATGGATGATCAGATGTGGTTGAGGTGCCTCGAGAAATGCTTTATGATACACCAAATACATTTGGATAAGAAGGTTGCATTGGAACCCTTGATTTGAAGTAGAACCATTTTAGTGGTATTCATGGATTAGGATGAAAGAAAACCCTTGGGTGGGATTTATACTTGGGCCGAGTTGGTAGCAAAGATCACAAAACAATATGACAACATTTGAGAGGATGATTACTTTAACAAACTAATCAGGCTTTGACAAGTTTAACTAAACGGGGTTCAACAATTAGGACAAATGATGGAATGCACCTTCTATTGTAAAAAAATGTTGGAACTCTACATCAAAGAGTTGAGCAGTGAGGTTTAACATGATCTCAATATTATTGTGCATTTAGACATCACCTTAACCATAAACTAGCTTTACATGCTGAAGCCAAAAGCAAGGTCATACTTAGATGTATTTCTTGTGTTGGATATAGAGGAAATAATGGGGTTGTTCCAACCTATAAAACCTTGGCCCCACTTCTTGGATAACGCCCAAAGAATTGGAAGAAAAGTCAGCAAAGGGACATTTATTTAGAAGGGCCACAATCTATCTTGCTACTATAGGGATAATAATAATATCTTTAATATCTTTCATATTTTATTATTATTTGGTATTTACTAGTGTTCAAAAGAAGTATAGAAAACAAAGTAGAAGTGAACTGGAGTCATTAATTTATGAGGAAATTAGTTACTCTCATATTAAAATTTGAGGAGTCTCGAAAATGGACTTTTTCTACTCGAAACTCATTTATCTTATTGATTGAACTCCCTCCATTATTTAGTTGTTGATTGAATGTCTTGTTGAATCACTTGTGCTCATCTTTTCTCAGGAAAAAAACAATATTGAATTCCATCCATTATAAATTATAGTGGAAGAACCTATTTTCTCTCCTTTTTAGATTAAATAGATTTAAATGAATTCACTCTTCAAATAATCAACACTTTCTAAATGGAAAATCTATCAAAGAAAGTGATAATTGAGATCGCCATGTTATTCCATATTCAGGGTTGGAAAGGACAAGACACCATCCATGTGGAACTCCAATAGGTTTTAGATTAACAAAACAAGGTGTTGAATAAATTACCAAGGGGTTTAAATTTTCCCTTGATTAAGGATCATGACATGCTATTGAGTTAATACACGAGGCCACTCCCACAACATTTGACCGTATAGGTGTCCCTATTAGCAAATAAGTGAGATTGGAACTTCTTTCCCATGAGTTGCTTGAGGCAAGGGTCATCAGAGCAAGTCAAAGTGCCTTCTCAAAACTTGCCATTTTAGTTTGGAAGAAGGATGTATTATGGCGATCATGTTATTTTTTGTGGCTCAGGAGGTACTTCTACATTGGTAGTGCCTAGCATGCAGAAGCGACCGAGCATATTTCACTCTCTAGGCACTTTATAAAGTGATTTTATAAAGTTAGAAAGTGACTTTTTATATTTAATGATAAAAAAGTGACTTTTTATAAAGTGAGTGTAACTTTATAAAGTTGGGTCACTTAAGTGATTTAAGTGGGCCCAATGTGATCTTGAGATGGTGAGATTTAATCTCAACCATTGAGATCTAGGGTTAGGGATTTTGGTCATTAAAGAGAAATAAAAGGAGAAAGGGAGAGTGAAAAGGCACACTTTTTTTAGAAGAGAGGAAGAGGAGTTGAGCAGAAAAAAAAGAGGAGCAATAAGGAGAAGAAGGGCATAAATCCCAAGGAGAGAAGTCTTCAGATTGGGCACACACTTCTAGGAAAAGTTTCCAGCCATTAAGCAGGTTGTACAACTAAGTATGGAACAATTTTATAGGTATAGAGGGGCACACAAATCAGTGAATTTATTGTTGTACCATATAGGTTATCTCTGCATTGAAATTGAGTTTGCAAGGGCACTCGAGATTGGGCACACACTTCTAGGAAAAGTTTCCAGCCATTAAGCAGGTCATACAACTGAGTATGGAAAATTTTTCTAGGCAAAATGGCACAAAAATTGATGCATTTATTGTTGTACCGTACAAGTTATATTTTCACCAAAATTAAGGCAACTAAGGCACATTTTTCTAGGCTGCATTTGGGCATGATTTTCAAGTGAAGTAACAGGCATATTTGGCATGAAATTTGAGGCAAGGGCATGAATTTTGAGTCCTATTTATCCACATTTATTGTAGGCTGTACATACACAAATCTAGGTTGTACAACACAAGAATCAAGGCAGGTTCAACAAAATGAAATTCATGGATTGTTTGGTACAATTTACAAGGTATGTACAACCTTGTATTGTTGGAAATTTTCTCTATGAGCTCAATAATAAATTCCTCTTCTCACTGGTTTCTTAAAGGGCATTGCCCAAAATTTCTATGTCAAATGTGTGGTTGCATACTGTTGTTTTCCAATGCTTAAGATCAAATTTAGTCATTTGTATTTCTACTCATAAAAAAAATCAGATTGTATGTGTTTAAGTTTAAATGCATTATTTGAGAAAGTTTTTATTGGAGACAAAAATCAGAGTTTGACTAAATGTTTGACTAATTTCCTACAAGGGAAACTCATATTGTAAGTTTTTTTTCAACATGGTATTAGAGTTAGGACTTTGAGAAATAGTGGGCAGATTTTGACATAGTGGGTATTGTTGGGATTGCAAGGGGTTGTATTAGGAAAAAGTTAACGGAAAACACAAAGGTAAGGTAAAAGGAAGTGGGGGATCTGCTTCTGAGAAGGACATGAGCATTAGAAAAGTGAAATGCTTTGCATGTCACAAGACTAGTCAATATGCAAGCCGATGACCATACAAGAAGAAGAAGAAAGAGGAACACATAACAATAATTGTAGCATCAACTAAGATTTATGACTTCGTTGAGAAATTTGAGAAAGCGTTTTCTCTTATCACCTGTATTTCAGGTAATATTATTGCTATGTATGAGGAAAGTGACATATGGCTAGTGGACAATAGAGCACTGCATCACATGACGAGGATGAGGTTAGTGTTCTGCACTATTTTAGAGACATACTCAGATTGCAGTGTGATTAGTGGGGCTAGTACCACTCATGCAGTGAAGGGGGTTGGATGTTGATCCAAATTTATGAAGGAATTAAATGAAATACAAATTTAAATAAGAAAACATAGATACAGTGAAACAAAACTTCAATTAATAAATAGCAACCGCTGAAAACTGTTTACATGCAGAAAAGGAACAAACTAGCTCGAGCATTGGTAGTTTATCTCTGAAAAGGGATATGACAACTAGAAGCCATATGAACTGAGTTACAATGAGGCTCTTAGGCCATTTTATCATTAAGAAATAATGGGAAACCCCAAACATAAAAAAAACCCCTAGGAGATGAAGCGCCAAAAGCTTGTGGGCCCTGATGGGGTTAGTTGGAATGTCAAATTCCCAGGGTCGTAAATTTGGCATACGATCTCCATTTGGTGTGCATGATATATTATTAGAAAGGTTTATCCGAGGACAACAAATTTCGACTGCAACATTTCCCTGTTTCCCCAAAAAATGTTGTTTAGGGACACAAAACGACTCTGAAAGTTCAAGACGTCAACGAACTGCCAAAAATAGAAAACCATTGACATAGGAAATTGTGTTGGAAATTAAGAAAATGAAAGGAACCAATGTTGGAAATTAGGAAACTCAAAGGAAACAATGTTGGGGGTCCAAGTGGAATAGGCGGGTGACCACCAATATCCACCCTGGATCAATCCTCTCCCCTTAGGAAACAATGGTCCCCATTGCGTTGATTGCCTCCATAAGATGGATAAACTTTTGCTGAACTTGGTCCTTGGTGAGCCACTTGCCTTAGTGTAAGAGTTGGCCAAATTTGACAACTCGATACAACTGGATCCTCTGTTGGCGAGTCTTCTTAATATGTGTTTCCATGATCCAATCAATTGTGGTATGTTCAATGCAATATGGATTGAGCATTGTTGGTTTTAGTTGCTCAACAATGTCTGATGTGTTCAACAATGGTGGAAAGTATGGCTGAAGGCGATTCACACTGAATATTGGGAAGCCAAGAAATGAATGGGACACTTAGCTTGAAAACATTGTCACCCACAACCTTGGTGATGATGTAAAGCTCGCATTGAAGTGGTCGAAGCTTCCAATGGGCTTCGATAAGGTGTTCCTTCTGTAAAGGCAACAACACCTTGTAACCATTGAAACTTATGTGGCACTTGATGCTAATCATGATGTTGTTTTTACTTGGCATTAGTTTTATCCAATATATCATGAAGTCTCGTCCCCACAAGAATTGAGAACAATGGTGAGTGTCACAACTGGAGGCCAACTGAGGCAATCTAAAACATTATTTGTGCTACCCTTCTTGTATTTAATGTTCAAATAAAATTATTGCAGATATGTGGACCATTTCTGATGGAGATCATTCTGTAACTTCCCTTGTGTCTGCATAAATTGAAGGGTTCGGTGATCTATGTGGATGATTGTCTCCTTCCCTAGAATGTAATGTTTCTGTTGATGGAAATCCTTCATGATGGAATACATCTCCTTATTGTAAGTGGGGTATTTTCGAATAGTATCAGAGAGTGTCTCACTATGATAGGCCAGTAGATGCCATTGTTGGGTGAGAACTGCACCAATAACATAGTTAGAGGCATTTGTCTCAATCTGAAATGGTTGTTGCAGGTCTGGCAATGTGAGTATTGACGCAGAGCAAAGCCGGTGTTTCATCTCAATGGATGCCTTCTGTTGTGATTCAGATCAAATAAAATTTGTTTTCAATTTTCCCTTGATAACTTGATTCAAAGGCCAACTGATATGAAGGAACCCCAACGCGAACCTTTGATAGAAATTGGCAAGGCTCAAAAAGCAGTGAAGCACTGTTAGAGTTGTTGGGGCTAGCCAATATCGAATGACTTGGATCTTAGATGGATCCACATGCAAACCTTGCTCATCAATTGTGTGGCCCAGATATTGGACTTGGTTCATGCCAAAGGATCATTTCTCCAAGTTGGCACATAGTTTGTGTTTCCGTAGGGTTTGAAGGACTTTCCGAATATGTTGCACATACTCTGCTCAACTCTTGATAAAGCTGAGGATGTCGTCCAAAAACATAAACTACGAAGGAGTTGGTGAAAGGCCGAAATATGTCATCCATATGCCTCATAAAAGATGTAGGGGAATTTTTCAACCAAAAGGACATGACCAACCACTCAAAGAGGGCCTCCTTGGATTTGAACGTAGTCTTCCATACATTTGTGGGTTCTATTAGAACTTGGTGATAGCTAGACTTCAAATAAATCTTGCTGAAGTACTTATACCCATTGAGTTGGTCAAGAATGTCATCAATCCGTGGGATCGTGTATCTGTTCCTGACAATGATTTTATTCAGTGCCTAATAATCAATGCAGAGTCTCCAGGTCCAATTTTTTTTCTATACAAGTACTATTGGGCTCCCACAAGATGAGGAACTTGGTCATATGTGCCCTTTTTGTAGCAACTCCTAAATTTGCCACTTAATTTCCTCGTTTTCTATAAGAGAGTGGTGGTATATTGGTCTATTGGGTATAGGTGCTCAGAGAGTCAAATCGATAAAATTCTTGCCTTGACAGTGCAAGGGTACCCCTATGGGTGAGGAGAAGATGTCCTTGTACTCTTCCACAACATTACCAACTTGCTTCTACTGTGTGAAATAACTCTTTCTGGGGGCCACGAGTGTGTCCACGATCTTCCCCTTTGAGAGAATTAGAGAGAAAACAATTTTCTCGGTCTGAGAGATGATTTTATTGCATTACTTAGTCGAAGATCAAAGAAATGGAAGTAGGCGGGGATACCTCCAATATCTTGTATAGTTTTCTGCCCAAAGTAATAATTACGGTATGAGGTCTGGACTCATACACAACATGATGGTTCCACAAGTATGGTTGGCTTAAGAAAACATCACAATCTTCAAGGGGAGCAACATCACATAGTGCCTCATCCATGAAGCGCTTGATGCTGTAGGGAAGGTGACATTGCTATTTGACACAAAGATCTCACCCTTGGTGGAGCCACCTGATGGTGTATGGATACGGTGTGGTCGCTAGACCCAACCACTTAACGATCTCTGCTGATATGAGGTTATTTTGTCTCCCATTGTCGGCAATGAACTACAAAGGGCAACCTTTCACCCACATCTGTGAGTGGAAGAGACACTCCCCTCCTCTGAATCTTCAGGTTTAATATTTTGGACCTTGGTGGTGGAAATGGTTGCACTAGGTTCTGGTACCCTTGTGGGTGAGGAGAAGATGTCCTTGTACTCTTCCACAACATTATCAACTTGCTTCTGCTGTGCGAAATAACTCTTTTTGGGGGCCACAGATGTGTCCACAGTCTTCCCCTTACTTTGAGAGAATTAGAAAGAAAACATTTTTCTCGGTCTGAGAGATGATTTTATTGCATTGCTTAGCTGGAAGATCAAAGAAATGGAAGTAGGTGGGGATACCTCCAGTGTCTTGTATAGTTTTCTGCCCAAAGTAATAATAATAGTATGAGGTCTGGACTCATACACAACATGATGGTTCCACAAGTATGGTTGGCTTAAGAAAACATCACAATCTTCAAGGGGAGAAACATCACACAATGCCTCATCCATGAAGGGCTTGATGCTGTAGGGAAGGTGACACTGCTATTTGACGCAAAGATCTCACCCTTGGTGGAGCCACTCGATGGTGTAATGATGCGGTGTAGTCACCAAACCCAACCACTTAACGATCTCTGTTGATATGATGTTATTTTGTCTCCCATTGTCGGTAATGAACTACAAAGGGTAACCTTTCACCCACATCTGTGAGTGGAAGAGACACTCCCCTCCTTTGAATCTTCAGGTTCAATATTCTAGACCTTGGTGGTGGAAATGGTTGCACTAGGTTCTGCATCAATGATATGTTTCCCCATGTCGAGTTTTGGCTTAGAGTTAGATCATGCATCTGACTCTGAAGCTTTTAGCTTGGCCACAAGAGACTTCTTGGTACAACACTCATTTGTGTTGTTAGTGGGGTTCTACTGGAACTCACACCAATTCCCTGTGGCCTTCTTTGTCTTCATGGTGCTATTATTTTCTTGTGGCTTCGATGGGTTGTCCTGGGTCATTCCACCTTGGATTTGTCCTTTGTTATGCAGTTTGGAGGTGCCTTTCCTTGCTTCTGATTCATAGATCCAAAGTCTCGCTTCTTCTGTTTAAATTTTTGCTTGATCTTAAAAACATATCAGTATGCTGCACCAAGTGAGGAGATGTCTAGGAACTCCATTTGTATCTGGATGTATTTGTGCAGGAAACCACGATACTTGAGTACCAGATGCCGCTCAAAATATTTGATACAAACCTTCGTAGGTAGGGTATGGAAAAAAATCATGAACTTCGACACGTCTTGGTCCCTTTCTTGTAGTAGTGTGGTCCATTTTATGTACTTATCTTCATAGCTCCATGTAGGGTAATATTATTCCTTGATGACATATCAGAAATAATTCCAAGAGGGTGTGACTGAAAGTAGTGAGGGTTCCTCCTCATCCCTCTGCTCACAGTAAGTTTCCCACCAATCCTTGACATGGGGGGTGACTTTGAGGAGTGAAAAAATAATATTTTCCCTATTGGAAAAATTATGGATCGAAAAATATCCTTCTAACAAATTTAACCATCTATTTAGAGCATCTATGTCTATCTGACCTTCAAATATAGGAATGTCAAATTTAACTTGTACCATAAAGGGGGTGACACCTCCAAAGTGACTGTTGGATGAAGATGCTTCGCCCGCTAATACTCGCCGAAGGATCTGTGAAAAATTATCCATCATCTTGTTCCTTTGTTGCTTGAGGGCCTCTTCGAGAAACAATATGAAAGGATCTCCTACTCCCTTATTTTTCTTTTCTTCCACCATGGGAGGTTGTCAGGGCTGACAATGTTGGTTTTGCAAGGTTTCAATAGGTTCAAGTCCCAACTCCTTATACCTTGACCTTGTTGGGGACATGCATAAAAAAACAGAGAAAGAGCAAACCTCTATGATACCACTAATCCAAATTTATGAAGGAATGAAATGAAATACATATTTAAACAAAAACATAGAGATACAACAAAATAGAACTTCAATTAATAAATAAAAACTGCTAAACACTATTTACATGCAGAACATAAAAAAACTAGCTCGAACGTTGATAGTTTGTCTCTGAGAAGAGATGTGATGGCTATGGACTGAGTTACAATGAGGCTCTCATGATTTTTTATCATGAAGAAACAATGGGAAACCCTAAACATAAAAAAAACACTTAGGAGATGAAGCGCCAAAATCTTGTTGGCCTCGCTGCGGTTAGTTGGTACATCAACTTCCCGGGGTCGTAACTTTGGCATGCAATCTCCATTTGACGCACATGATATCCTCTTTGAAAGGTCTATCCAAGAACAACATATTTCGAGTGCAAACATGACCATATCACTCACGTTTGCTCGTTTAAAAAAAAACTCTGTTTAGGGCCTCAAAACGATTTCGGAAGTTCAGGATGTGAAAAAAATGCCAAAAATATAGAAATAATGAAATAGGAATTTGTGCTGGAAATTAGGAAACTAAAAGGAAACAATGTTGGGGGTCCAAGTGGAATAGGCGGGTGGCCACCAATATCCACTGGATCACTTGGAAGCTTCAAAATGCATTGGCAAGGTGACATCTAAAACATACACTAGCTCGAATGGACTCTTTCTAGTGGCACTCTTCTTAGTTATCCATTCCGCCCATAGTGCATATTTTTATCTTACTATCCCATGATTTATTGTAAGCATACACTAGCTCGAATGGACTCTTTCTAGTGGCACTCTTCTTAGTTATCCAATTCGCCCATAGTGCATATTTTATCTTACTATCCCATGATTTATTGTTTTCCCCTACTATATTCTTTATAATGGTCATCAAGTTCTTATTGGTTGAATCTGCAAGACCATTTGCTTGGGGATAGTAGTTTGAGGAGTGAGATAGGATAATGCCATATTTGAAACAAAAAGAGGAATTTTTTTTCGAACTGAAGGCCTTGGCATTATCAATTATGATTTTCGTAGGTACCCCAAACCTTGTTATGATCTTATATTCCAAGAAATCCATCATAACCTCTTTAGTAGCACACTTGGTTGGGGTGGCTTCAACTCGTTTTGTGAAGTAGTTTGTGACAATTAATATCCAAGTGTAACCATTTGCTTGAATTCTCCTTAAACTGCCCTATTAATTCAAGACCTCAATGCTAAAAAGGTGCTTCCACCACTACTCGCTATAAAGGTAAAGTAGCCAACTTTTGTTTCCCAGTGAAAAACTGACATGGCTAACAACCTCTGAAAAATTTGTGCATCCGAGAAGATAGGCTAGTAATAACCAACTCTGAGGATATTATGGGTTGTTGTATTTGCTGCATAATTCCCTCCACAAAATCCTACATGGAACTCAATCATAAGCCTTTTTGCTTCTATCTCATTAACAAATACGAGTATTAATCCTTTTGGATTTCTCCATCCCATTCCATCTAGAATTATGCAATATTTGAATCCGTTTAACCTTAGTTCCCTTCTTTTTTGATTCACTAAGTGGTTTGGGCAAGTAAGGTTCTGCAAGTAGAATATAATGTCCCCATACTAGTCCAACTATTCTAACCTATGAATGTCTGAAGACATTGTCAGATTTAGTGAGATATTTTCACAGAACATGCCTAATTCCTTCTCATTCCATTATGTTAACATCTGAGATAGACCTGGTCCCTTGACTAGCTTGGTTGGTTTTATTTCTAAGTCATATTCTTGAATTTTTGTTAACCCACCTAGCTCTGACCCCTAAACAATCTTGTTGATTCAAAATATCCTTTATCGCAGAACGAGGGATTGTAACATCCTTTACAAATTGAGGACGAATGGGACGTAAAAGAATATCCATCCCTGTAGGCTATAGTCCTCCATAAAGGGAAAACAACCCCGAATTTACCCACTATTGGGCAAATTTTGGGGCAATTAGGCAAAAAAACCCAAAATTTGGGTTAGAAGTAAAGTCTACTCAATCATTAAGAAAGAAGAGACCCCTCTAGGAAATCGATAAATATGAGAGGGATGAATTCATCTTGGATCATCAAAGGGATTTCATTTTGTTTTAAGCATTTGTTCTGAGGGTTTTAAGACCCCTTTCTCCCTTGTCAATTTTAGTGGTGAAAGTTTCCACCCTAGTTGACATAGTTCTACCCTTTTTTCTGTTCTGGCTTAAGAAAGGTTTTGGAAGGGAAATGAAATTCTTTGACGATTTTGGTTCTTGGTTTTGATGCAAAAATTATGGAAGACCAACGAAACCCTCTTTGATCCTTCATTCTGGCACATGATTTCTATTGGAAGCTAAACATGTTTTTGTGGTGTTTCAGAACAAGAGTCAAATTTTCTATGATATGAGACCACCTCTTGGAGAGATAGCGAGGGTTTCAACTTGCTTTAATTATCTATTTTGGGCACAAGGGTATCATCTTAAGGACAACAAGATATTCCCTTTATCTTGATCATGTTGTGAAATAGGATTGTAACAACAACTTGAATCTATTATCTCTTGAAGCAGACGGATCTGTGGAGCAACATAAGGGTAGTAGAATTATGGTCTAATCCTAGCCTGAGGATTTTCCAATTTCATTTTCTAGTTGAAACATCAATCCAAGTTATTCTAGATAGGAATCAAAACACAATTGTTATTTGTTGGGAAAGAAAAGGAGCTTGGAGGTAGATCTGTAGTGTGAGGAAGTCAGACTTGTTGGAGCTTGAATTTGGTCTGGAAAGAGTCTACCGAAGTTGTCCATCCAAGGTTACTTCTGTAGTTCAGAATCTGTATTGGAAGGGTCATTAGAACAAAAGGACAAACTGGAAGAACAAGACTATTCAGGTTAGAATTGGTACATTAAGTAGGGTTGGAATCCAAATAATTATTTAGAACAATATTTTATGCCCCTTGATTAGGGTTGCTGTATTGTAATATGTATTTATTGTTCACCATGGAATAAGGATCATTGTGTCGTGTGATAAAAATCCTTTGGTTACATACTGCACTAATTCAATTCAATAAATTTTGGCTTCTTTCTATTAAGATCATTTCTTGAAGAACACATTGATTATTTTTTAATTTGATTTGTTGCAATTGAAATAAACAATTTATTGAAACTGTAATACCTAGAGCACAATTACCCTAACACTTTACAGTGGCACCGGAGCGCAAGCATCTTGCCAGCTTGTGAGTGTATGAGCCTTGTATGTTTCCTAAGGATACATGCAACGTCACTGTAAGAAGGAGAAATACTTATCACTGAATCACAGAGGATAGAATAGGGCAAGATGACCATAACATTCTGCTACATGAATTAATCCAGGGTCAACAATAGATGCACAACCAGATGTGTCATCAAGGGAAACAAATTATTCAGGGTCAACGAGAAATAACACAAGCATTGGCTCAAGGACATCAACAACTCACTTAGCTGATCATTCACCTCACAGGGATACCAAATTCTATTTCCAACAAAAAAACCACAATTGAAGGTAGTGGTAACAATAATCCTGATCTGCCCAATAACAAATCAAACAACATAAGAAGCAATCAACTGTTACTCCTAGAAATCACAAATAATCTAGTGCTAATAGCCGAAGAAGCAATTGAGCCGAATCAACTTCTTAATGAGTATGTTCAGGATTATGCAATATTAGAGAATAGTCGAGCAACTATGACCTTAACCGAATACAACAACTTCAGATACAAGAATAGATCTCGGGGGCACCCTAATGGATAAATGGCATGCGATGTGAGTAAAATTCCTCTACCTTGATATGAGGGGTCATCTAAGTGTTCAACAAGGGTTTTTGTACAAAAATTAGACACCTACTTTGGGCTTAGCCCAATGTTAGAGACAAACACTATCTAATTCGCCACTTTGCATCTTGAGGGAGAATCCCATGAGTGGTGGTACCATGGACTAGTTACAATGGGGCATGCAAATATTGTTTCTTACGAATATTTCACTCAACAACTGATAGATATATTCAATCGAAAGCTTCCAAAAGTTCATTTCAGGGAATTAGCATTGATAAAACAGACAGGGTCCCTAAAGGAGTTCATTACAGAATTTGAATGACCACTGTCAAGGTGAAATGTATATCTCAAGAAAGGTTATTCGTGCTCTTTACAAAGGCCTACCCGAACCTCTATAAGACTGGGTCAAGGCATTAAATCCCACGACACTTAAAGAGGCTATCGAAAAGACTTGAGATATGGGGAATGCATCAATCAATTCTAAGGCTCCACTAAAACCTCTCATTCCTTAGAAATATAAGGGAAATAAACCCTTCCAGTGTGAATGGCCCCGAAGGGATAGGATGGATGAAGAAAATTGAAGCGAAATGAGGCGAAGGAAGCTATCCTTCATTTGCAGGGAGCCATGGGAACTAGGACATCACTGCATGAGAAAGGGGAAAATTAACTAAGTAGAAGTAGCCTCTGAATATGAGGAGGAAGGAGAAGAGGCCACTCCAAGTACCGAAGAAGAGCCATCGTAGAAGGAAGAAAAGAAAGAAGAAAAGCCTAACAGTTCCAAGGAAGAACCACCAGAAGAAGCAAAAAGTGAAGAAAAGGCCAACAGAGAAAGGAAGTCTCAACCCCAATTCAATATTGCAACCCTTTCAGGTACACCCGAGTATTACACCTTCAGGGTCAGGGGAGTTGTCAAGGGAAACAGATCACAATACTAATTGATGGAGGAGCCACACACAATTTCATTGATGCAACATTGTTATGCGAAAGAGGACTTCCCACTGAAAAGTTCAAAGGCTTGGATGTAATAGTTGTGGATGGATACAACTTGGATTGCACCCGAATGATACCAGGTTTGAATGTAACACTTGGTAATTATACTTTTACTAGTGATTTTTATGTGATAGATCTTGTAGACATCAATATGGTATTGGGGGTTCAGTGGTTGTATTCGTTGGGAAAGCACACGATGGACTACTAGGCACTGGAAATGGAGTTTAAAGCTCCTAATGGCAACAAAGTAGTTCTGAGAGGCATGGAAAAAGGTGCCCCACAGGTCATTTCATTAAGAGGAATGGACGCTATATTTAGGCATAGAGATGTCGTATATGCAACAAAATGCAAGATTATGAGCCAAAATATCCCCAACAATGATAAACCGCAATACAAGGCAAATATTCAACAAATAATAGTCAATCATTCTCTAATTTTTGGTGACATTCCTACGGGATTTCCTCCTAAGAGACAATTCAAGCACACTATAGAATTGGAAGTGGGATATAAGATTGTGATCACCACGCCCTACTGACACTAGAAGAAATTCAAGGATGAAATAGAAAAAACCATCCATGAACTGTTAGAAATGGGCCACATCAGACCTAGCTCGAGTCCATTCACCTCATCCATGGTCTTAGTAAAGAAGAAGGATGGCACATGGAGAATGTGCATTGATTACCTGGCTCTCAACAAGAAAACTATTAAACACATGTACCCTATCCCCATGACCGATGAATTACTGGATGAAATTCATGGAGTAGTTTACTTTTCAAAGAATGATTTACGGTCATGGTAACACCAAATATGAGTTTGATAAGAGGACATGCCAAAAACAACATTTCGATGCCATTATGGACGATTTGAATTTTTGGTCATGTCGTTTGGGCTAACCAACCTCCCCGCCACTTTCCAATCTTGTATGAACAATATCTTCAACGTGAAACTAAGGAAGTTTTTATTGGTATTCTTTGACGACCTTCTCATTTACAACAAAACATGGGACGATCATTTGGGGCATCTGGATAGAATTTTGAGCATTATGCAGGAGTGGTATCTCTATGCAAAAGAATGAAACTGTGAGTTTGAGTTGACAAAGATTATTTATTTGGGACACAATCTGTGCAAAGGGAGTACAGGTTCACCAAGAAAATATTAAGGCAATATTGGACTGGCCCACACCCAAGAACCTGACCAAATTGCGAGGAATCTTTGGAATTTGGAGTTATTACTGATAGTTTTTAAAAGGGTTTCTCTCAGCTAAGCTCACCCTTGACAAATTTAACCAAAAAGGGGGCATTCAGGTGGACAGACGAATCCAACAAGACATTTAACAAGCTCAAAGAAGTGATGAGCTCATGTCCTATGTTATCCCTCCCTGACTTTAGTTAGCCATTTATATTGGAGTGCGATGCATTAGGAGAAGGCATAGGGGTTGTCTTAATGCAAAAGGGCCACCTTATTGCATTCAAAAGTCAAAAGCTCTTGGACATAGAGAAGATTTATTCCATACATGAAAAGGAGATGTTGGCTATCATGCATGTGTTGGAAAAGTTTAGGCAATATTTGGTAGGAAATAGGTTTGTAGTTACGACAAACCAAAACAACTTGTGTTATTTGCTAGGACAAAAGGATCTGAATGAGCGACAACAAAAATGGGTAAGAAAAATCCAAGCTTATGATTTTGATATTGAGTATTTGAAGGGGAAGAATGATGTTGTGGCTGATGCAATTTATAGAAAACCAACAACTTGTGCCCTCACAGAGCTTAGAAGAGATTGGAAGGATCACCTCTCAGTGCAGTATGCCAAAAACCACTTTTCCTGTGCATTAATCAACAAAATTATCCAAGATGATAGGTACAAAATAACTTACAGGGTTATTTATTATAAGGACATAATATACTTGGTTCCTGAGTCCGCATTCAAGGAGAATATTTTAAAGATCACACATGATGTTCTAGCGACTAGACATTAGGGTTTTTCAAGACATATCGGCAAATTTAGGAGCGATTTTTGTGGAAAGGTATAAAGAAAGATGCGATGAAATATGTCAAGGAATGAATGACATGCAAACATAATAAGGTTGAGCATCCACACCATGTACGTCTTCTCTAACCTCTACCTATTCTTGAATAAAAATGGGAAAGCATCTCGATGGAATTTATCACAAAGTTACCCAAAGTGCAAGGTAAGGGTTGCATCTACACTATGGTGGACAAGTTGACCAGATTTACACATTTCTTCGCAATCTCATTTGATTTGTCAGCCAAGAAAGTAGTAGAGATGTTTTTCCAGGAAGACTTCAGACTGCATGGACTATCAAAGAATATAGTTAATGATCGAGATAACATATTTATGGGTGCTTTTTGGTAGGATCTCTTCAAACTAGTGGGGACTGAATTAACCCCTAGCATCAACTATCATCTGTAGATAGATGGTCAGATAGAAATCGTGAATAAGTGGATTGAAGGGTATGAATGCAACTATGTGACAGATCATTAGAAAGGATGGATCAAGTGGTTGTACCTTGGGGAGCATTATAGGGGTGACACCACCTACACCTACCACCTATCCATTGGGATGACATTGTTTAGGGATTTATATGGGCATGATGTACCCAATACCATCCTTTATCGATGGGGTTTTTGGAGACAACATGGCACTAATTGCTAAGGATCAGATATAAGAAAGTCAATACATTCTTCGAGTATTGAAAGAAAACATACAGGTTTCTCAGAATCGATAGAAGTTGTGTGTGGATTAGCACTGAACATAACACAACTTTGAGTTAGGAGACATCGTTTTCTTGAGTTTGCAACCCTATAGGCATTCTACTGTCAAGAAAAAACACCAAAAAGTTGAAGCCTAGTTTCTATGGGCCATACAAAATCTTATGAAAGTTTGGCAAAGTGGTGTATGTGTTGGAACTACCAAGAAACAACATAATACATAATGTATTCCACGTGCCATGCCTCAAGAAGTCCATGGGGCAGCAGATCACTACCTCTATTGAGCTACTGCCGTTAAAAGAAGAAGGGCAAGTAGAATTGATTCCGGAGATGATCATGGTTGTGCAGGAAAAAAAGTTAATGGGAGAGCCATTCTAGAATGCCTTATCAGGTGGAAAAATTTGCCAGAGGAGGATACGCCATGGGAAAGTGGACGCATTTTGTAGCACCCAAATTTGCAATTGCTTGAGGGAAAGCAATTTCGAGCAGGGGGGGCTATAACCTCTAAAAGTTGAGGGATAATGGGACGTAATAGAATATCCATCCTTGTAGGCTATAGTTCTCCATAAAGGGGAAAAAACCCCAAATTTACCCACTAATGGGAAAATGTTAGTGCAGTTGGGTGAAAAAACCCAAAATTGGTGTTTGAAGTAAAGTCTACTCAATCATTAAGAAAGAAGATACCCCTCTAGGAAAATCTATAAATGTGAGGGATGAATTTATTTCGGATCATAAAAGTGGATCATATCATTCTATATTGAGCATTTTCTCTGAGGGTTTTAAGACCCTTTTCTCCCTTGTCAATTTTGGTGGTGAAAGATTCCACCCTATTTGACACAGTGCTACTCTTTTTTCTGTTCTCGCTTAGGAAATATTTTGGAAGGGTAGAAAAATTCTTTGATGATTTTGGTTCTTGGTTTTGACACAAAAATTATGGAAGACAAGCAAAACCCTCTCTGATCATTCATTTCAACATATGAAGTCTATTGTAAGGGAAACAAGTTTCTGTGGTTTTTTGGTGCATGAGTCAAATTTTCTATGATATCAGGCCACCTCTTGGAGAGATAGTGGGGTTTCAAGTTGTTTTAATTCTCTGTTTTCGGCATAGGGGTATCATATTAAGGAGAATGTGATATTCCTTTTATCTTGGTCATGTTCTAAAGCAGGATTTTAGAAACAACTTGAATCTATTATCTCTTGAAGCAGACAAATCCATGGAGAAACATAAGCGTAGAGAAATTATGGTATAAGCCTAGCCTGAGGATTTTCCGAAGTCTTCTGCCAGTCCAACCATCAATCCAAGTTATTATAGATAAAAATAAAATCACGATGGAATTATACTCTTATCTGTTGGTCTCTCTCTCTCTCTCTCTCTCTCTCTCTCTCTCTCTTGTGTGGAATCCTCTGGGAGATCGAAGTTTTTGTTGTCTAGTCGAAGCTGATGCTGCTACCATTTGCTGGATCAAAGTGCTGCTATTTCAAGGTTGAAATTCTGGGTCAAAGTTGCTAGAAGAGGAGGCAGAATTGGTGGTTGGAGGAGGTCTGTGTCCAGGTTGAAGAGTCTCAAGAAAAATATTGGAGGAAGATATTTGGAACTGGGTTTTCCCATAGATAGAGGTTTTGCCCTGGCAGAGTGCCTACATCAAGGTTACTTGGGAGTGGGAGTGAAAATGGGGAGCGGGAGCGGGAGCGACATTTTCAGAAGATCCCGGTTTGGGAGTGATTCAGGGAGTGATTATATATATATATATATATATATATATATATATATATATATATGATGCATATATGTCAATAAAAGTACGTAGAATGATGAATTCGATATAAAAATCATAAAAAACATATATTGAACCATATAACAACAATCATCTAGAAGTTATAATCTTCATCAACCACGTCCACAAGTTAGTAACATACAACATATTGAGTCTCATGATTCATCAATCTTAAAGTTTCAAGATTTCAAAATTAAATATGTAACATTTATCATAATTGATCACCAAAGTTGTACTTGTAAGCTAAGTGTAACCATTGAAACAAAGAATATCTAACATGAAGTGAAAGGAAATGAAACAACTTTCAACTTTCACGAAGCATCATATTCATAATTCATTACCAATGAGCTATAATTGCCACTTCAAACTTCAAACTTAAATTGCATATATTGTTTACAAAAAAGATCATAATAAATATGAAAGAGTCAACAATTATTAAAACTAATAGAAACTAGAAAAGACAAGTAAATCTATTATCTACAGCTTCCTCTTTCTGCCATGAGAAATGTCTAATTTCTGAAAAGGTTGTGGTGGTCTTCTAGGAGTCTCCTCCCGCATAGTCGAATGACCAGAACCAAAAGGCACATGCTTGCCACGTGAGGATGTAGATGCAGGCGAAAACAAAAAAGGAACAATACTTGGAACTCGAGCACTGGCACTACTACTGGATGGTGGGGTTGGCATGGTTGTTGTTGCTTCACCATCATCTCTCATAAGTTATGCTTCCAATTCTTCAAGATGTATAGTGCCATCTTGCATATTATCGTCCTCTGGGTGGTTGTCCTAAATTTTATATGTTGGATCCTCATAAGCCCGATTACAATAATGACTCAACAACCTCAAGTTGTAGTGCACATAAACCAAGCTTTCTGCTTGATTTTCAATGAGTCGGTTTCTTCTCACATTATGTATGAAGTGTTGAATAATCTAGGGGAAAGTAGTGTAGTGTGATTCTTCGTTACTTGATAAAATTTTTGGAGTCTTTTTGCTTTTCTTTTTAGGTTATGCTTATTCTTCTTCTTATTAGTGCATATGTGTGTACTTCATCAAACTGCTACCAAAACAAAATAACAATAACACAAAGTTTGGATCTCTGCCAGGGACAAAACCTCTCCACTCTTGAGAGGAAAACCATTTGTAAGTTTTCTTCTAGTGAAGCTTCTTATTTGAACAAATGCCAAACCCTATACCCTTGACTAGGATATCCTCCAAGCATAAGTCAAATGCTTCCTCTCTCTACACTACAACTTTTGGCACATGGACCTCTGTTTTCCGACACTTTCCTCCTCAACACTTTGTCCTTCTTTTGCTGCTTGTCTAAGTTAGGAAACCATAAAACATTAGGGCTTCTTTACTTCATTATAGAGAGAGTCTTCTTCTGTTTCCTTGGGATACCTTGTAGACCTAGATACACATCGAATGTTGCTGCCTTCTTCTGCTATCAAATCTGCAAAGGTTTACTTCCTGCACGTGTGGACATAAACCCTAAGACAGTCTCCTTTTCCTCGCTGTCCTTTCCTTCTTCGCTTGTGAGGGCTTCTCCTTTGCTTGTAGAGGGAGGCCTTGTAGATCTTGTTACTACCCAAAACGTTGAGATATGATGACCTTTACTTTTCTGCTGCTTTGGCCGTATGCATACCTTTCTTAACCTCACACGTGTGGTTGTAGATGTTCTAGAAATGACCTCCTTACCTTCACTGTTCTCCCTTCTTATCTCACTGCCCTTGTAACCATTTTCCTTGGATTTTCTTCGTTCTTCTTCGTTCCCCTTCTTGCTTGCGAATTTCAAAGTGAAGTGATATCAAATGAGGAGTGGACAACCTCTATAAATAGAGGTCTGTCCCTCCTCTTTAGGCTGACTTGACTGTCCATTAGGTCGACTTGACAATTTTCACTCTAATTTATATTTTATTCATTATTTTGCTGCTTGGAGACTTCGTTGATGATGGGAGAGGATTTGACTATGCTTGGAGGTGTTCCCATGACCTTGTACATGATGTAACATGCCCTCAAAGGGTCTCATCATAATTACATTTTGACTTTGAATTTCTAGAAGCACTTTAAAATGTGCTTGACCTATTTTCAATGAGAAAGAAACTCATTGACAAATACTATAAAAATAATTTCTATTTTCTTGAATAAATACAAAAATCAAAATTACATTTATGAAGATCGAACCTAGTTACATTTTGTTCAACACTCCCTCTTAATTAGGGAGGTATTAATACACTATTACAAGGTGTTTGGCAATTTTCAACCTTGAAGAATTCACATAAGAGAAACCGGATTAGAAATCCATCTGTTATAACATCATATCCATCAGCATTGTCATAGTGCAAGGCCTTGACTAATAACTCCATCTCTTTACGATACCATGAGCTACAATGCTGGCGAGACCAATGATTTATACACCTTCATCATTGTCTTTGAAGGTACACACCCACCTGGGTGTTCACCGAGTATGACCTTCTAGGACTATTCTTATCTTTGGTTCCCAACCCTACACATCCTCAAAGAGTACCAGATGCTGGATGGTTACCTAATCCTCCCATTCTTTCTTCTCGAATGGAGACAAGAATGTTGTGTCTAACTTGTGTCTACATTTCCATTCATGGTATTCATCTAGACTTATGACTGTTAGTCCTAGTCTAGTGCATGACCCATGAAATGGAAAACACAATTGTCACTCCTTTGTAATCAGGGGTGATCTAAAACTCCCTCTTGATCAGGGACCTGTCAGAGCTCCCTCTTAACTACGGAATCTTTCCTTAATCAATGACTTATTCTTCGTGGGTCCTTCAGCTGCTTGATCTCCTTCCTTTCTTGATGTCATGAAGTCTTTGTTCGAACTTCTTCTCAGTAGAGCACTATCCATTGATCACTTTCCTTCTTGGTTTGTCATGCAATTGCTTCGTGGAAAGTGACTATCAAGTTTTTCTTGTCAACTTGGCTACTCCTTTGTCATCTTGTCCATGCTTCAGAATACTCTCCTCATGGATGCTTCATAGTACTTGCTAGGTTACATGCTTTGACCTAGTAGCCATCATGACTTCATCTTGATATTGCTTCAACATTGTTTTTTCTTTTGTTGGATGGCTTCTTCATCACGAAATATTTGTAGAGTATAATTAGTTATCTGCACCTTTTGTATGTCCAAGGCCTTCATAGGTGTCAAGGGTCGTTTCTTCCTTTATCAGAGTTGTTCTGACTTCTTTCGAGAGATATCTTTCAAGGCATTTTGTCAGATAGTGATTCTTGTTGATGATGGTGTTCTCCACATGCTTTATCTCTTTCTTCATTTTCTTCTTCTTAGATAGATAGGTCAACCATCTAATGCTTCTTGTGATATCATTCCTTCATTGCTTTCTTTCTGGACTTGTCATCATTTCTTCTTGCTTCTTAGTCAACAATCTTATGCTTCTCATGTGAGCATATTCTTTTGTTGACCTTCATTGCATTGTAGTGCATGCCTTTGAGCATGTCCTTGGTGAAATAGATTCTTTCATGCTTGATCATGTTATAGACCTCTACCCATGACTCAATAATATACAAATGAAAACATGACTTAAACTGTAATGCATACTTACCTCATCTTGATTCTCCTTTGATCATCCTTTGGTGTGGCCCTTCGTGCTTCATCTTAGCTTGCCTGCATATCATTATTTTCTTGAAACCCATGAAAGGGATTCCTAATGAGACATCTACTTTGGTCCATGAACTTTCTTTTGAAGATTCCATCATAGGATCTTAAAGATCCTTGCCTTGAAAATGTTTCCTTTCTTTTGATGATGTAGGTCTTCTAAGATTCTTATCATGATCAATTTTCTTTCATCATGTATGAGGTCTTATACTAGGTATGCTTCTTCTACATGAATATCTTGAGCTATATCTGCCATGCTCCTATATTCTAGAAGATATTTCTACTTATGCATTTTTGTTCTTATCATAAATGCTACATCTACATGAGTATCTAGAACTCTATGTACATCATGTTGCTAGATTCTAGAGGATGTTTCTAGCCATGCAATTTTAATTTATTCCTACATGCTCCTATTCTACTCAAAACTTTGAAAGAAGTCTAGAAGTAAAGAGTTTGACCTAGTCATAGTAGAGATCCGGAGGATCTTCCTTCTTTTTCTTCTTTCCTTCTTCTTTCATCTCTTGAGTTATGTGAGTTTCTTCCCTCTTCCTTTTTTTTTGTTTTCCTTCTTAAGCTTAGGACAATTCCTTTTGTAGTGTCCATATTCTTGGCATTCAAAACATTGGATTTTGGATATGTCTTTTTTGTTTGTTCTTCGTGGACCAAACTTGCCAAATTTACCCTTTCTTTTGGCCATGGTAGCAAATGCTTTCTCCTTTGATCCCACATCTTCTTTTTCCTTAAGTCTGGTTTCCTTTGTTCTGCATAGAGACCACATTTCACTGAGAGTGGTTGCTTCCTTCTTGGAATATATGTTAGATGTGAAGTTTCCCCACTCCTCAGGTAGAGCATTGAGTACTACAATTGTCATCTCTCTGTCAGACATGAATTCCCCAAGCTCTTGAAGTTGATATCTTATTTAAGATATTTTCATGAAGTAGGGAGCTATTCCTTCATTTGTTATCTTCATCTTGTACACTTCATTCCTCAAAGATATTACTTCTCCGGTTGTGGATATTGAGAATAACTCTACTACCTTATCATAAATTTCTTTGATGTCTCAAACTTGGAGACATAGGGAATGAGAGAGTCTTTTATTGATTCTATTAGAATCCTTTGAGATCTCGTCTCATCCTTATTGTACTTGTCTAATCCGTTCCTTAACAGGGATAGTGATATTCCATTTGACATGATATATGAGTTCATTTTCCTTGAGTAGTAGATCAATCCTCTTCTTCCATGCAAGAAAGTTATTGGTACCTACCAATTTAATGCTCTCCTTGCAAAAAGACATTGATGTATATTCAGAAGGGGACATGTACTTGATATATTTTTAGATGTAATGGATTTGCTTCCTCCTTGAAGGCTTGATGGCTTGTCTTCCCTGGATCTTGATGTTCTTCAAGTTGCCTTCTCCAAGTGGACTTGCTTGATGATGAGATTTTCTTGAAGACTTGTAGCTTGATGTAGGTCCTGCTTCAATATGCTCTTCTTTGTATGTGCCTTTATGTAAGGCTCTTCTTCTAGCTTTGTAGACCTCCTTGATGGATGATGGATTGTAGACCCTTCTTGTCCTTGGAGTGATTGAGACTTGTAGGCTTGATGCTTCAACTTTGTAGATGCTTCTCCTTGATGAGTGTTCTTGAGTTGCCCTTTCCTTGATGTGTCACCTTAGCTCTGATACCATGTTGAAGAATCTAGGGCAAAGTAGTGTAGTGTGATTCTTCATTACTTGATAACAATTTGTGGAGTCTTTTTACTTTTCTTGTTAGGTTATGCCTCTTATTCTTATTATTAGTGCATATGTGTACTTCATCAAACTATTACCAAAACAAAATAACAAGAATACAAAGTTTGGCTCTCTGCTTTTACAAAACCTCTCCACTCTTGAGAGGAAAACCCTTTGTAAGTTTTCTCTTATTTAAGCTTCTTATTTGAAGAACTGCCAAACCCTAGACCCTTGACTAGGATATCCTCCAAGCATAAGTGAAATCCTTCCTCTTTATGCACTACAACTTCTGACACATGGACCTTTGTTTTTTGGCACTTTTCTCCTCAGCACTTCATCCTTCTTCTGCTGCTTGTCTAAGTTACGAAACTATAGAACATTAGGGCTTATTTAATTAATTATAGAGAGTCTTCTTCGCTTTCCTTTGGATACCTTGTAGACCTAGATACACATCGAATGTTGTTGCCTTCTTCTACTGTCAAATTTGCAAAGCTTTTCTTGTTGCACGTGTGGGCAGAAACCCTAAAACAATCTCATTTTCCTTGTTGTCCTTTCCTTCTTCTTCACTTGTGAGGTCTTCTCCTTTGCTTATAGAGTGAGGCGTTGCAGAACTTGTTAGAACCTGAAACGTTGAGATATGACGGCCTTTACTTTTTTGCTACTATGGTCACAGGAAGACCTTCCTTAACCTCACACGTGTGGCTCTATCTGTTCTGGAAATGACCTCCTTACCTTTGTTGTTCTGCCTTCTTATCTCGCTGCCCTTGTAACCCTTTTTCTTGGATTTTCTTCATTATTCTTCGTCCTCTTTCTTTCTTGCGGATTTCAGAGTGAAGTGATATCAAATGAGAAGTGGACAACCTCTATAAATAGAGGTATGTCCCTCCTCTTTAGGTCGACTTGTCAATTTTCACTATAATTCATCTTTTATTCATTATTTTGTTGCTTGGAGACTTCTTTGATGCTAGGAGAGGATTTGACTATGCTTGGAGGTGTTCCCATGACCTTGTATATGATGTTACATGCCCTCAAAGGGTCTCATCATAATTACATTTTGACTTTGAATTTCTAGAAGCACTTTAAAATGTGCTTGACCTATTTTCAATGAGGAATAATCTCATTGAAAAATAATATAAAAATAACTTCTCTTTTCTTGAATAAATACTAATATCAAAATTACATTTATGAAGACTGAACCTAGTTACATTTCCTTCAACATGAAGCTGTAGGTGCTCCAACATCTCTCTACAGAAGAAGTATTTACAACGTGTGAGAGAATTTTTTTTTTCCAATTTTGGAAAAAGTCCCATGGCTCCATATGATTCCCACCATGTGAGAGCATCAAATCTATCTCTATCTTGCATTGCATGCAAATAACCAAACAAACCAGTGCAACTGAAGTATTTGCCTAATTCAAGGCGCATATTAGCACACTCCTCCTTGTCAGGTACCAAATTGTCTAATGCTTCCATATATCATTTAGATACCTCTAGACCTGTATGGGGTTTGATCCTAACCCCACCCCCAAGTACAGGTTGGCCCAACCAAGATGGAGAGTAGTATTTTGGCATAAGGATATACGTCAAGGCATGTAGTGGAACATTAAGTTTATTCCACTGTGTACACACACAATTGTGAATCAGTGTATACAAGTTGGGATCATCTTCCTGAACAATATCTTTTATTTGCCTCAACATGGTATCCATATTCTCATACACCTCCCCAGTCACTGTTTATCTATATTTGCAAAACGAATCATGCTATAAATGGGTTTGGTGAATTGCAATACTTGCCTCACATGTGCCCAAAACAGACCATCAAGATCAGTCTCCTCCACCTGTTCAAAACCTTGCTTGTCAACTACATTTGTAGCTCTGTCTTTAATACTTTCCAGTGTGGACTTGATACCATGCTAGCCAATGAATCTCTTACCTTAAAAAGGCGCTTGAAGGTGAGGTAATAGCTAACAAATCTAGTCTTCGCAATCTTCAACAACTCCAATCTTGAGTGATTGCAGAAAATCCCATGGATATTTCTATGATTTGTAATAAATTTTATCATTTGTTTGCTTCTCTTGTAGAAATCACCAATCCATTTGTATTGCTCATTTTTGTTCTTAATAATATCATGCATCAAAAGCTTCATTGTGTGAACCAACCACCTAGACCAAAATATGTTGGGGTAATTATCCTCAATAATTGCTCTCGCAGCCTTAACATTAGGAGAATTACTAGTGATGACTTGGATGCCATTATATGGCTCAATGCATTCAATTGTTTCAAGTAATGGTTCTGCAATCTTGATGTCGGTCTTGAACTTCTCTGAGTAATCATATGCTGAAAGAAATATGGCGCCACTAATAGACATAACAAGAACACTTATCAATGACTTTCCTTTTACATTTGTCCATCCATTAGATACAATGGACACCCCATGCTCAGTCCAAGAATTTGTCATTCTACTCAAAGAATGTGATATTTTTACTTTTTCGTGATCAAGTCCAATAGTTCTAGCCTTGTCATACCCAAGGCTCTTGTATCCTTTGGGGGCATCATTTATGGCAGAAACCATTTCATGCCAATAAGGTGAGTGAAGAACATTGAATGATATCCCACATGCATAGAGAAACCGATAAATTTTTGAATCCACATCATTCCTACACCCTTTGTTAAGGAAATATGATATGGATCTATGCGTTAAAGAGATGTTTGTTCATGTGCCTCCATATCCACTGCCATGGGAGAATGCTGAAGGAGTTCTTTGTGCATGTTGATGTGATTGTGAGCTATGTTCAAAGAAACCCTTTGACTTTTTAGATATGCATTGGGCTTCCTCCTCTTCCCTTATGTACTTGGCTCTATCTGTTGTTAACACAATTACACAAGTTTTGATTCCTATTGGTTTATCTTCATCCCATCGCCTTTTCCCACAGAGGTGCCTTTTGGCATGGTTGTATGAACCTGTGTAAGTTTTGTTGCAATGGGGGCATGCAAATTTAGTGGTTCCACCCCCTTTCCCTCCTTCAGGCCTAGAAACATATTTCCATAATGGGGTTTGGACTTGTTTAGTTTTTGGGGCCTCATCATGTTCACTCTCTTCCTCCTCACCAATATAATCCTCTCTAGAGATTTCATCAAATCCACTATAACCCACTTCTTCATCCTCTTCTTCATCATGATAAACCCTCCTTCTACTCTCCAACACCATAATAACCAAAAAAGGAACCAAGAAGAAGAAAATTCCAAGCCATATAGCCATGATGTTTGAAGTTTTGATTTTGCAAAAAAATGGAGGAATGTGAATGAGAAATAGATATATTTATTTTTATTTTTATTTTTATTATTTAGTAATGAACATATTATTTTTTCTAGATTAGAGTGTAGATCCTACCTCTTTGTTCTTCAATCCCAAGCCCCAATCTCCCTTGCAAGCTCCACAAGCTCCTCTAAGCTCCTCTCTCTTACTGTCTCCAAGCTCCAAACTCTCTCATGCTCTTCTTGCTCTCTCCAATGGATGAAATTGTGAATAATGGGAGGGTAGAGGGTATTTTTATCCTTTTCCCCATCCCCTTTCCCTCTCTTTCCTCTCCCTCTCTACCACTGACCATCACCCCTCTCTCTCTACTGCGCGAACTCCTTTTTCGGCATTGATGGGAGCGATTTTTAAGAGGGGGACCGGTCGGGAGCGATCACTCCCCCTATTAAAATTTCTCCTAGAGCATATGGGAGCGATCAAGGAGTGAGCGCTCCAGACCTCTCCCCTAATCGCTCCCTAAAAACCAGCGAGCAATTTTTTTTAAAGGGGGCGCGCTCCTGATTTTAGGAGTACTCTCTCGACTAGCTCCCAAGCGGAGCACAACTGTGAGCGGGTTCGTGTGGGGGGACGCTCCCTCACAAACCCGACCTACATCTTGTGTCTTTTGTTTTTGCGATCATCATACACACATAATTTGTTAATTGCTTGATGAAAGATTAAATAACAAATAAGTAAAAGAATCCAACATAATTCACAAGTAATTATCAAGAAAGATAAATCTAACCCTAATTATACTAGTATTGATTTCTCAATATGGTATCAGAGCTAAGGGAAAAGAAGATTAAATATCACTTCATTGGATTGAATGAAATGATTACTCCCTCTATGATAAGAATGGGATTCAATACTGCAGGAAGATGGACCGAGAAGATCTTCTACTGCTTATTCAACAAAGTCAAAAGTCAAGGGTTCTTGGCTACACTTACAGGTTCACTTAATGATGATAATGCATGGACTATTGACAGTGGAGCATCTAGGAATATGACAGGGAAGAGTAAAAAAATGCACACTCTATCAAAGGAACCATCTTCTCATGAAGTGGAATTAGGATACAACAAAAGCTATGCTGTTAGAGACCTGGGATCAACATCATTGATGCCCGAGAATGGAGCTAAGGTGAAGAAGGAGGAAAAATGAAGTTTAAGGATCTATTGAAAGGAATCTAAGGAACCTCAAGAAGTTGATCAAAGGATCATATAAGGAGACCTTACAAGGAAATAAGCTTACTATCTTCAAAGACAATGTCTAACACAATAAAAGGAGAGAACAAATTAGAAGGAACATTCAATTACAATTCTTGGAAGAAGAGGATAAATATCATTCTCAAAAAAATAAAGTCTTGGATCTAGTAAAAGGAAAAGTGAAGAAGTCTACAGAGAAATTAAGAAGTCTAAAGGGCCAAGAAGGAAGGTAGACCTATTCAAGATAGAATGCGGCGATTGTAATAAGATGGGTCACTACAAAAGTATTTTGTTGGAAATACTGAGAGGGGGGTGAATCAATATTTCTTTTCAATTGTTATTATTACCAGTTTAGATTATTTACAATTCTAATCAAAGAAATGATTTTATTATATATAGAAAAATATTGAATATAATATCTGATGAATTTTTCAAAGCACCAACTTGGCTTTTGATGAGGCTCCAACCTCTGGGGCTCTGACCCTATCTTACCAAGGCACCAACCTTGAATTTAGGAGCACCAACTCCAAGGAAACAAATCCTTCCAATTCTGAGGCACCAACCCCAAGGGCTCCGACCCTATAGATTTACTATGTCAAGAAATGTTTGATTGTATGATACTGCTTCCAAGGTCTTCTTTACCAAATCCTGTCCTTTTTGTCTTTGCAACATATTTTGCCTACGCTATGGCTTCACTTTGGGTCCAAACCTTCCAAGATGAATCAGTTCAAAAGATTGTCCTCTCGCTCTGTCTTCTGCTTCCTTCTTTGCTCGACCTTCGGCTTCTGCTACACCTTCGACTTTTCGACCTTCGGCTTCCTCTATCTCTTCAAGTTCACAAGTTATGAACTTTTTAATTCTTCTCCGTGCCTGATACCCAAATCGATGCCTTTAGTGAAATGTTGTAGCTGGTATTTATACGAGTTTCACCAATGACTGAGAGACACATTTATTGGAGGGAGGTCGACTTGTTTATTTACGGAGAAACCAGAGAGGCTATAACCATATTATAATAGAATTCTGGCGGTCCCCACATGCCACGTCACCGCCAATCGCAATCGCAACTTTCAAAGGTCTCTTACTACAATATATCAGAGAGGCCCTTTTTAATATTCATCGAAGGCCCACATGGAGGTCCCACATGCTATGTTATTAATCGCAATCACAATTTTCCAAAATCCCGCAATCGTAAATTTTGGAGGTCTCTTACAAGCATGCTCATAACATAGTCGATTGCCCCATTGCTGATGGAGTAGATGCAATATAATATTAAACAATCGTTAATAAATCCACCGGATCCACAACCTTTATCGCAATCGGTGGTTTGGCCGTGTCAATCCTTAAGACTTGCGATATGATTCTCGACGAGGTGGATGTGATATTACATAAAGGTGTATTCTAATGGAGCTATTGGGTCCGCATATTATATCAAAATCGACGTTTTAACATTACATCCATTTAAGTCTTGTGATATGAAAGTTCCGATATGATGGATGCAGTGTTTCTATAGGGCGTGTTATAATGGAGCGATTGGGTTTGCACCTTATATCGCCATCAGGGTTTTAATGTGACAATAGCTTTAAAAGGACTTGCAATTATGTGACGGATGCAATATTTTATAGGGATTTTACCATAACTTGTTTCGGGTCCGCAGTAATATCGAAATCGGGGGTTTACACGGTGACAACCCTTTAAGACTTGTGATATGAAACTTCTGATGCGACAGATGTGATATTTCTTTAAGGGGTATTGTAATGGCCTGGTGGTTCCACAATACACATATCACAATTGGCAGATACGGGGCGGTGATACATAATTAAATTTATAGTTTGCGATTATGCGATATTCTATTGAGTTGTATCACAATGGTGTAGCGGGTCCGCAATGGTATCGCAATCGCAGGTTTTTAATGTGACACGTAATAAAACCGCTGATATAATATACTGTTGATATGTTAACTCTGATGCGATGTGGACTTTTGTTAAAAGGTTTCCATGGTTTGTTTCTTAGATTGGGTTCTTAGCTCCTTTGATAACACTGTTTATGCTCCTCCGCTGATGTGTTCCTCTTTGCTTCTCAATGGCTTCTCCTCTTTGGCTTCTTGCTCCTGTTGCTTCACGGATCTGCTCTACTTGGCTTCACATCATTATTTAGTATCCAAAATATTTCCATATTGACATCAATGGCAATCTAGATCAACAATCTCCCCCTTTGTCATTGATGGCAATATTCTTCTTCTCTCCCCCTTTGACATCAATGTCAAAGGAGTGCATAATGACTCCCCCTGTCGAACTGCTTTTCATATCAAACTTCTCCCCCTGTCAAACTGCTCTCCCTGTCATGTGAAATTTTAAGAATCGGTTTAGTGTGATGCTAGAGCAATAAATCCCATCTTTTAACGAAGATGTTCAAATGCTTCTCGAGAAAGAGGTTTGGTGAAAATATCTTCTATCTATTCCTTGGTATTGATATATTCCAACTTGATGTTTTGTTTAGACAGCTGTTCACGGAGAAAATGATACTTTATTGGTATATGTTTGGTTTTTGAGTGCATCACTAGATTTTTACTGAGACTGATAGCACTTGTGTTATCACAATAGATGGTGATTGGACATTTAATTTATATGTTGACATCCTTCAGAGCTTCCTTCATCCATGGTATTTGTGTACAATAGTCAGCTGTGGCTATATATTCAGCTTCAGCTATAGAGAGAGATATAGATGATTATTTTTTCCTGAGCCAAGGTATCAGGCAATCTCCCATAAAAAATGCATTTCCATTGGTGCTTTTATGATCATCCATGTTTCCAGCCCAATCAACATCGGTATAAGATGTCACTGTAGTATTTGTGCTTTTGGGATACCAAAGACCAAATTCAGGGGTTACTGTCAAGTATATGAGAATTCTTTTCACAATCAACATGTGGGATTGCTTAGGAGCTGATTATAATCTTCCCACCATTCTCACTGCTTGCATAATGTTGGGCCTTGTAGAAGGTAAGTATAAGAGAGCTCCAATTATTGGTCTGTAAAGAGTTGCATCTACCAGGGGGGATTCATCATCTTTGCCTAATTTTCAGTTTATGGTCGTCAGTGTGCTCATAGGTGCACATTCTTCCATTCCATATCTTTTAAGCATATCTTTGAGATATTTTGTTTGAGAGATAAACATGCCTTCTGAGATTTGCGATACTGGTAGTCCAAGGAAGTAGGATATCTCACCAATCATTGACATTTCAAATTCTTTTGACATATTTTAAGCAAACTCATGGCTCATTTCATCATTATTCCTAGCAAAAATCAGACCATCAACATATACAAGGTTGATTATTAATTTATCCTCATCCATCTTCATGTAGAGATTACTTCCTGGCACCCCCTTTTTGAAGTTTTATTGTTGTAGATAGTGATCCAATCTTGCGTACCACGATCTAGGAGCTTGTTTCAAACCATATAATGCCTTTTTCAAATTACATAAAAAGTCCTCTCCTGCTAGATTAAAACCTTCTAGTTGCTCCATGTAGACTTCTTCCTTGAGTTCCCCATTTAGAAATGCTGATTTTACGTCCATTTGATAGACTTTGAATCCTTTTGATCATGCAAATGCCAAGAACATCCTTATAGCTTCCATATGAGCTACCGGTGCAAAGGTTTCTTCAAAATCGATTCCTTCAATTTGTGAATAACCTTTACAGACAAGTCTTGCCTTATTTACGATGATTTGTCCATCTTCATTCATTTTGTTTTTGAATACCCACTTAGTTCCAATTGTATTTTTATACTTTGGACAAGGTATCAACTCCCATGTCTCATTTTTCTCGATTTGAGACATTTCTTCTTCCATGGGTTCCACCCAATGAGGATCCTTGCTTGAGTAAAAGTTTCTGGTTCTATCATAGATAGGAGAGCAACATCATTTCTCTTTGGTGTACTTGCCGTCCTTCTTTGGGTTTGTATTCCTTCATCTACATTGCCAATAATTTGCTCTTCCGGGTGATGTTTTTGGAGGAATTTCACTTTTGAAGGAATTTGAGATGGTTCTTTTTGTTTTTGTTTTTCTTGATATTTTTCTTCCTTTTCAAGTTCTTCTTTGCTTTTTTCAATAAAGGGGTCAACTTCATGATCTTCAATTTCGTTTTCTGGAAGCCTTTCATTAATCTTCACATCAATACTTTCCACTATTTTCTGTAGTCGATTATTGTAGCACTTGTAAGCTTTTCTTATGGTAGAATACCCAGGAAATATTCCTTCATCAACTTGAGAATCAAATTTTCATGGTTAGTCATCATTGATCTTTATGAAGCATTTGCTTCCAAAAGTCCTGATGAATTTTATTGAAGCAGGTCTTCCTTTCCATAATTCATAAGGAGTCTTCTCATTATTTGGTCTTAGTTGAGTTCGGTTCAAGGTATAAATTGCTGTCCTGACAGCTTCCTTCCAAAATTTTGGCTACAAGTCAACTGCTAGTAACATAGTTCTGGCCATTTCTTGAACATTTCGGTTTCTCCTTTCAACTACCCCATTTTGTTTAGGTGTTTTGGCAATGGATAAATCTCTTTCGATTCCATGTTCTTTACAGAATTCATCAAATTCTTTTGATGTGAATTCTCCTCCTCTATCCATTCTAAGACATTTAATTTTGGAATCCTTTTCATTTTCTACAAGAGCTTTAAGATTATTAAAACATTCAAATGCTTCAGATTTATATTTTATGAAATATACTCACATCATTCTAGTATAGTCATCAACAAATAAAGAAAAATACATTTCTCCTTGGAGTGTTGGAGTTCTGGTTAGCCCAGATTAATCTGCATGAATGATCTCTAAAGGTTTTGATGTGGAGAACTCCTTAGTCTTGTGGTTGGTTCTAGTTTTCTTGCCATGTTGACATGGGCCACATCCAACTTGATCTGGCTTGGACATCTTTGGAATGTCCCTTACTGCATTGATTTTGTTGATATTGATCAAGTTATCAAAACTTGTATTCCCCAGTTGCTTATGCCACAACCAGCTTTCATCTGTTTGACTTAGATAACATTTATCTTCTTGAATTTGGTTTAGAATGTAGATGTTATCTGATGTTATAACTCCTTTCGTCACAATTTATCTCGAGGAAGAGTTCCTTATTTCACAATTTTTAGTGCTGAAAACAACATTATGCCCTTGATCACAGATTTGGCTAACACTCAAGAGATCGTGTTTCAGCCCATCTACTAGGAAAGCATTTTGAGCCTTTCCTTTTCCATTAATAAGGGTAACAGTTCCTTTTCCATCAATTTTGGCAGACCCACTCCCAAAGGATACATTTCCTTCCTTTTGTTTAATGAGACAAGCTTCCTTTTGTCACTTGTCATATGTCTAGAGCACCCACTATCCACAAACCAAAGGTTTTCCTCACTGTGAGAACATAAATCTAGACCACATTTATCCATATTGGGATTTTCATCTTTTGCTTCTCTACTTTTGAGGGGGAAATTTTGTTCGCTATGTCCATTATCATTACGTAATGAGAAAATTGGTTCAAATTAAGCCAAAGGATCAAACAAGTTGAAGGTCTTGATTTGTCCTTTCCCTCTAAGACTACATGGTTTGTTTGTCTGATTCTTCAATCTTGGTGCTTCATTCTTACGAGGCATGCAATGTTTAGCTTGATGACCAAATTTTTTACAATAATAATAATAATGTCCAAGAAAGATAGTTTGGTACCTGTTGTAATAGCCATGATTTGAATAAACCTTCTTTCTTGGAGTTGCTCTTTCTTCATTCTTTGGATTTGAGTTGGGCCTTTGATGAGATGATTTTTCTTCTTTTGGATTGCTGCAAAGTACATCGGCATAACTTCTTGTATTATCCTTGGCACTTGATGAAAAACCGATCCCGAACTTGTCACTTTGAGATTTCTGAGTGTTGAGAATGTGATCAAGTGTTTGAGAACTTTGCCAAATTCTTTTGATTTGTTCCATTTACTTTTTGAGAGATACTATTTCAGGTTCATGTCTTTCACCCATTGGGTCTACTCCCACTGGATCCACTCCCCTTTCTCTCTCTCAGCCTAACTGGATCCTATCGATAGAGTTCAGAGGCAAGTTGCAGGGCCGGGCTAGGAGTTCTGTATGTTTAGACAGGATGGCTTATTAGAGGGGTAGTACTTCAGCTCTTTGATTCTCTTATATATGTAATTACGCTTTCTTGAGATTAGAGAGATAATGTCCTCCCTTATTTTAGCTTCCTTTTTGTCTATTTTAAGAGAGATAACCTTCTTTCGTAACTCCTCATTTTCTTCAATGGTACTTATCAGTAATTCATTTGTATCTTCTTCGTTTTATGTCTTGGTTCATCATCTTCAGTGAATGCCATAAATAGTACTTCCTTGATTCCAGCATAATCATTCTCTTTGGATGATTTCTTCTTGATGACCACATATTCATCCTCATCAGATTCATCTTGTTTAGAGAGGAAATTCTCCTTAGTAAATCCTTTCTTTTTGTATATCTTTCCTTCCTGATTATCACCGTCATGCTTATGAGGACATTTTGTAGCGTAATGACCTATTCTTCCACAGTTGAAACAAATAAGAGGATGCTTACCTTTTAGCTTGGATCCTTTCTTTAGTCTTCGTACAAATTGCGCCAATTCAGATTCAACATCAGAGCCATCACTACTGGTATTCCATCCTTTTCCTTTTCTTGATTTCAAGGCCTTGAATGCTGCATTTTTGGAACTTGGGATTCCTTTTCTCATCTCATAGGCAGTGAGGATTCCATGAAGTTCATCCATTTTGAGAGTGTCTAGTTCCTTCATTTCCTCTATAACACTTACTTTGGAGTCAAATCTATCTGGGAGAGATCTTAAGACCTTTTGAACAACAATGCTTTCTTCAGTCTTTTCTGCCAATCCTTTAAGAGAGTTGACTACTTCAACTATTCGGAGGAAGTATGATGCAATATATTCTTCATCATCCATTTTCAGAGTTTCGAACTGCCTCTTATGAGTTTGAAGCTTTTCCTTCTTAACCTTGGAGTCCCCATCATATAATCTAACCAACTTATCCCATACTTCTTTGGCCGAGTCACAATTCAAGACTTTCGTAAACTCAGAATCAATAATTCCACTGGTAATGGAATTTAGACCTTTGGCATTGGCAATGTATGCTTTCCTGTCATATTGATCAGTAGGAAGAGTGGGAGGGGCATTATACTCATTCAGAACGACTTTCCAAACTTCAGGTCCAAGGGATATTAAGTAATAAGACATTCTCTTTTTCCAAAAACCAAAATTATTACCATCAAACTAGGGAAGCCTTCCTGTCATTTATTGATTCTTCATTGTAACTAAGAATCCTTTTTCCAGCTATCAGGCTGATTTTGCAGAAGCCAGCTCTGATACCAATTGTTGGAAATACTGAGAGGGGGGTGAATCAATATTTATTTTCAATTGTTATTATTACCAGTTTAGACTCTTTACAATTTTGATCAAATAAATGATTTTATTAAATATAGAAAAAGATTGAATACTATATTTGATGAATTTTCCCAAGCACCAACTTGGATTTTAATGAGGCTCCAACCTCTAGGGCTACGACCCTATCTTACCAAGGCACCAAACTTTAATTTAGGAGCACCAAATCTAAGGAAACCAATCCTTCCACTTATGAGGTACCAACCTTAAGGGCTTTGACCCTATAGATTTACTCTGTCAAGAAATGTTTGATTGTATAACACTGCTTCCAAGGACTTATTTACCAAATCCTGTCCTTGTTGTCTTTGCAACAGATCGCTGTCTATGCTATGGCTTCACTTCAGGTCTGAACCTTCCAAGAGGAATCAAGTCAAAATATTTTCCTCCTCCTTCGTCTTCTGCTTCCTTCTTTGCTTGACCTTTCACCTTCTGTTACACCTTCGACTTTTCAACCTTCGACATCCTCTCTGTCTTCAAGTTCATGAGTTGTGAGCTTTTTAATTCTTCTCTGTGCCCGATACACATATTGATGCCTTTAGTGAAACGTTTTATCTTGTATTTATACGAGTTTCACCAATCACTGAGAGACACATTTATTGGAGGGAGTCTAACTTATTTATTTACAGAGAAACCAGAGAGGCTATAACAATATTATAATAGAAGTTTCGCGGTCCCCACATGTCACATCATTGCTAATCGCAATCAGAACTTTTATAGGTCTCTAACTACAATATATCGGAGAGGCCCTTTTTAATATTCATCCAAGGCCCACATGGAGGTCCCACATGCCATGTTATTAATCGCAATTGCAATTTTATGAAATTCTGCAATCGCAAATTTTGGAGGTCTCTTACAAGCGTGCTCATAACATAGCCGATTGCCTTATTGCCGACAGAGCAGATGTGATATAATATTAAACAATCGTTAATAAATCCGCCTGGTTCACAACCTTTATCACAATCGGTGGTTTGGCTGTGTCAATCCTTAAGACTTGCGATATGACTCTCGATGAGGCGGATGCGATATTACGTAAAGGTGTATTCTAATGGAGCTCTCGGGTCCGCATATTATATCACAATCGGAACATTACATCCCTTTAAGTCTTGTGATATGAAAGTTTCGATATGATGGATGTGATGTTTCTTTAGGGTGTGTTATAATGGAGCGATCGGGTCTGCACCTTATATGGCAATCGGGGTTTTAATGTGACAATAGCTTTAAAAGGACTTGCGATTATGCAATGGATATATTCTATTGGGTTGTTACCGTAACCTGTTTCGGGTCCGCAGTAATATCGCAATCAGGGTTTTACGCGGTGACAACCCTTTAAGACTTGTGATATGAAACTTCCGATGCGACGGATGCGATATTTCTTTAAGGAGTATTGTAATGGTCCGGCGGGTCTGCAATACACATATCAAAATCGACGGATTTGGGGCGGTGATATATAGTAAACTTTATAGTTTTCAATTACGTGATGGACGAGATATTCTATTGAGTTGTATTACAATGGTGCAGCGGCTCCGCAATGGTATCACAATCACAAGTTTTCAATGTGACACGTGATAAAGCCACTGATATAATATACTATTGATATGTTAACTCCGATGCGCTGTGGACTTTTGTTAAAAGGTTTCCACTATTTGTTTCTTAGATTGGGTTCTTAGATCCTCCAATAACACTGTTTATGCTCCTCCACTGATGTGTTCCTCTTTTCTTCTCGATGGCTTCTCCTCTTTGGCTTATTTCTCCTGTTGCTTCACGAATCTGCCCTGCTTGGCTTAACACCATTATTTAGTATCCAAAATATTTCCATATTGACATCAATGACAATCTATATCAACATGTTCATCCTAATAATCCTAGTAATAAAAGAGGGACATGGATCAAGCAAACTTTGCCAAAGAAGTTTCACCAAAGAAGAACAAGATGGAAGGACCCAAATTCAAAGACCTATTTTCTAGGAACTCTTAGTGACTCTATCACTTGCATATCCTTCTACTCTAAGTTTTTAATTTCTTTCCTTTATGTTTTGATTTCCAAGTTTAACATGCTTTGGAAAAACATTTTTTAATTGTTTTGGTAAATCATTAGGCATCCCTCGAGATTGAAAGAGATCCCTCACTATTTTCCAAAGGGATTTGCTAAATTCTCAAGGGTTATAAACATGACATCACAAGAAAAACCATTGGAATTTATGTCCTACAAAACCTATTGATATGCCAAGAATTGTGAAGAATACCTCACAAAGACAAAGCATTGGAGTTACAAGATTTGTTAAGACACAACATGTATGCCTTAAACTATAATTTTTCCTCTCTTCATAAAGGTATATTTATTCTTGATAAACTATTCTACATTACTAACAATATTGTGTCTATCTCTCTTGAATCATAAATATTCTTGATTGGGTGATTCATCATTAGATAAATCTACCCTTATATCTTTGATTATTCTTGTGGAACCCTAGAAATGTTCTTTACAAAACCCTATCTTAAGGGTATGTTGATGATAATATGTGAAACCCTAACCTACTTAGGGTTATTGATGAATTCTAAAGAAAATGTTTGATGCTTTGATAATTTCATGTTTGGGGTTTTGGTATGGTTATGAAAACTCTAACTTGTTAAAGTTGAATGGTGATGTCTAAAATCCCAAACCTTTGAAGTATTAGGGTTTTCTATGTTATATATTGAAACCATAAATCATTAGGGTTTGGTAGGGTGTATAAGAAAAACCCTTATAATGTCCTAGAAATGAAATCCCAGGTATATCTGTATTTTTCCGATTGAAACCCTAGTTTGATCAGGTTTGCTATATGTCTAACTTTAATATATTGATATTTGGGTCATTGGGTTTGACTAACACATGTTATGATATGCTTGTGCATGATGATGTAATCCTAGATATATGTGTTGAACTAATTGTTAATGGTCATGAGTCCTATGGTTTGGAAATAAGTCCTAGTCGAAGTTTGATTCTCTAGGATGATAGTGTTTGTGAATTCTAGGGTTTTGTAACTAAACCTTAGTAGAAGCTCAATTCTCTAATATGTGATGACAAGTGTGATAATCTAAGATTTATGAAATATTTTTTAAATATGAAATTGAGCTATGATTTATGTTTGATTGCTGAAGCTTAATGGTTCATGTATGAAATATAGGATCTTGAACTAATCCTAGTGGAAGTCTAACATATGAGTTCTAAAGTTGTTAGATGCATTGTAGATTTTTTTTTTTTTTTTTGAATTGCTTATAGGGTTTGAAATATTTTGTAGCAGGGTATATCAGACCTCTAGAAGAAATATTGAAGCCTTAGATATAATGAAGGTTGTTATCTTGATTAAGTTACTCGAAGATTTGATGATGCAATCTAGGGTTTATGAAAAAACCCTAACATGCAGTTTAAGTATAAAAGTATGTGTTTCTTGTTAACCTAACTAAATTTAGGTATTTTATGTCTAATGTCAAATTATTCCATTATTATATGATTCTGATATGGTTAAACTTCATGCTTCAATAGATTTGGTTGTACTTGTTATCTAAGATGTGTAGGTACATAATCTTGAAGATGGTGAAGATGTTCGTAAGTAAAGTTGATATGATAAGCATGATGAAGAAAGTTATACCAAAGATGATGGTCATGATAAATCTGATAAGAAGGATGGAAGCCGTGAAAGAATCTCTGATTCGTAGAAAAGAAGTTGAGATTCCTAAGTTAAGAGGGAGCTTGGATGAAAGGAATCTCCCTAGTTGAGAGGGAGGGCATGAAATGGAAACCTTGAAATAAGAAATTGAAGAATGCATTTTGAGGAGTTTCTGAGATAAGAAAAGCACGACATGTTTGTAGAATATGTTGCTGCATGTTAAGTAGGAAAGGAATATGTATGAGGAATCTTTTGTCAAGATTCGTTTGAAAGCCATATTGTGATAAATTAAGAAGCAACATTTAGTTGTATGATAGACCCCAAAGTTTTGTGTTTACTTGTGTACATTTTAAAGTTTGTTACTGATTAGGGTTGCATTTGTAGAAGTAAATATCTCATAGGTTTGATAGCATGCAGGTTACACAAGAGAGATTTGTTACCAATTTGTTTGACCGAGGAGGATTTTCTATCGATTGGAATAATCAAGAGCGTTCGAGGCTTTGTGTGTGTGAGACACATTACCTGGGAGGACATCCGACCGACACTATGTGTTGATGTCTAGATCCTGAAGTAGGGAGGGTGACGTTGGTCATAGAGCTCTGACCTCAGACAAGCACTTGGATCATTGGGTTGATGGTTAGCAAGCAAGCTTGATGGTACCTAGACTGGCTGAAAGCTTTAGTCCATCATATTCCCACCTAAATTGATTGCCCTGGTCAAGAATCTAGTCCATGGCATCATGAGCACCTAAACTGTTGGAGGACATTGGATATATTTCCATGGTAAGGAATCTAGTTCATGGCATTGCGGTGCCTAATCTCTTCATAGTTCATATGGTTTGAGGTTTTCCTTGTACTTGTATATGTTATAATGAATACCTCTCTAGTTAAGATGGCGTGTTGAAAAATATAACTAGGTTCAATCTTCATAAATGTATTTGAGTCATTATGTAATGTACTTGTCAAAATAATGAAAAATGATTTATTATTATTAGTATCACAATGATTTATTAAAGCATGGGTTTCATGCTTGGGTCATCTTTTACTAGTCAAAGTCGCCATTGAGGACTCCTAAGGTTTATATTGAGTCATTAGAGTCACTGTACATTTTATGAGACCCTTCTTGGGCTTTTAAATCATGTAAAAAAATTTATTATTGAGTCAAATAAGGTATTTGACACCTCCATACCAAGTCGGCCTCAAAGAGATCAAGTTAGCCTCAAAAAGAGAATTTCGACCTCACCTCAAGCCTATATATACAAGGAGATCGAATTCATTTGGAGCACACTGTCACTCACTCGTAAGTTTGATATCCAGAAGAAAGAGCTGGAAAAGTGCGAAGAAGAAAAAGAGGCTAAAAGAAGTGCGAAGTTGGAGAAAGAGGAAGGAAAAGAGAAAATCAAAGTTTTGGGCCATATCTCTCTCTCGTTTGGATTCCTCTAAGAGATCAAATTTTTTCTTGTATAGTTGAAGTTGCTGCTGCTACTACCATTGCCATTTGTTGGGTGAAAGTGCTGCTGCTTCAAGGTCGAAATTCTGGGTCAAAGTTGCTGGAAGAGGAGGCTGACTTGGTAGTTGGAGGAGGTATGTGTCTAGGTTAAAGAGTCTCAAGAAACATATTGAAGGAAGAGATTTTAAATAGGTTTTCCCCTAGATAAGGGTTTTCCCCGACAGAGTGCCTACATCTTGTGCCTTGTGTTTTTGTGATCTTCATACACACATAATTTGGTAATTTCTTGATGAAAGATAATATAACAAATAAGTAAAAGAAGCCAATATAATTCGCAAGTAATTATGAAGAAAGAGAAATCTAACCCTAATTATACTAACATTGATTTCTCAACAAAATTCATATTTCATGGCCCTTTGAAAAGTAGCTACAACATTAGACAACCCAAAAGGTATCCTTAAGTATTCAAAATCCCCCCATGGTGTCATGAAGGTGGTGTTTTATCGATCTTATTTTTTGACCATGACTTGGTTGTACCCATAAAAGCCATTTAGAAGGGACATCATCCTTGACCCTATAAACTTTTTTAGTAAAGTGTCCATGTTAGGCAAGGGGAAATTATCTTTTTTACATTTCAGACTCAAATTTATGAAGTCAACACATAATCTTATGGATCTATTCTTCTTTCAAACAACCACTAAGTTAAAACAAACAAACACTAAGTTAGAACACAATGTGGAATGCCTAGTCTGAGCTATAATTTCCACAACCAACATCTTTTGAAGCTCCTTTTATACTAGGGGGCAAACTTATGATTTATTTGCCTAAGCTTCTTCTTGAAGGGATGGACATTTTCATTTTGGGATGGTGTTTTGGATTACATATTCTCTATAAGCCTTCAATTTTATCATATGTGAAGGCCAACACACTCCTATATTATTTCAACATATTTACCAATTTATTTTTCTCTTCCCCTGATGCACCTTTACCAATTTTAACCATCTTGGGATCCTGATTTGTCCCAATGTTTACTTCTATATGGTCACCAGGTTCAATATTGTTTTCAAATTTTTTTTTTGGCCATCATACCTATTAAAAACTTGCTCTAATGTTATGGGTCCTTTTTGCATGGGGTTTATTCTAGCCTCATCACCTTTTGGATTCTCACATCCTTCTTCCTTTTATCCAACTTGAAAGCCAAAAAAATCATGCACATTATTTATGAATCTTGTTATCTGTTTTTCATCACTGAATACATATTAGTGATCTATTTGTCGAGCACTAATGGCCTAAATTTACTTCCATTTTGATTGTTTCTTTTATCATCTCCTTTGTGAGCTGAAGTGTTGAAGCTACAACATCCAATTCATCCACCTTACTGTTCATGTTCCTAGATATTAATATAATATCCAAGACATCAAAATACTCCAAAACATACAATGTTCCTGTACCTCCTCAACTTTCATATGAAAACTGGTTCTTTACTTGGAGAATATCCAAAGTTTAGAATCCCCTTTAATGCTCAATGATTTGATTCTCAAGTCCTTGGCTATCTCCAAACCCAATAGAAGCGTCTAATATCTTGCCACATTATTTCTGGCTTCAAATTCCAATCTGTAGGAAAATTTGAAAATGTACCCAAGAGGGGAAATGAGTATGAGTATCATTCCCACACCTTTCCTAAATCTTGAGTGAGCCCCATCAAAGTTCATTTTCTAGATTCCATCAACTTTTTATTTACTAACCTTATCTTCTATAGGTGTTAGGGAGTTTGACAATAATACATAACTCCCAAGTTCATCTGAATCATATATTGTTTCATTGTCAGGCTCCTTGGGGTTCTCAACACAATACTTTCTTTCTAATCCCCTATAAAGTCTGACCAAGGTGTTATCACTGTATAGAATGGTAGAGTAGGATAAATATATTTGGATGCTAACACACATATTTGTAGCCCACTTCCTAGATATAAGCATGCACCATGCATTAGGTACATCTATCAACATAATATCCATAATGCTGCTAGATGAACTTGGAGATCCTTAATCAAACCATATCATTCAATATTTTTGGAATCCATAACACATATATTGTGATAAGCCCTTGATATTCTTATATTTAACTACTCCATGACCTTCTTGGTCATCACATTGAAAGATGCCCTTGAATCTAACATGCAATTATGCAGAAGATAACTATTTAAGAACAAGCTTATACACAATGTTTGGTTTTTATCATTTATCATGCCCCTATCCATACTTTGTAATATGTTGGGAGCATATTCTTATCCTTTGGAAAAATTTCAATATATTTCCCTTGAGGGATCTCAATAGCCTTTAATACTTTTTATTTATATGATGTAATCTTAAGGAGTTCCACAATTGGAACTAAGACCTTGGCGTTACTGATGCAACTACCCAAACAAATATTCAAGTCTGAGGTAGGAGGAGTAAAAAATTTAGGAATTATTATTTTTAACTTTATTCCGGTCCTTATTACTTTTTCTTTGATAAGTCTCCACCTTGTGTCTAGCCATCTCAAGGACTTGTTCTGGTATAGGATTTTCTCCAAAAAAATGTGACATTATTAAAAGCATCAAACATATTATTATTACTACAAGAAATAGATACATCATTAACTCTTTGAATTCTTTCAATATTCTCTATCTAGTTTTCCATAGAAATAATATGTTTCTTTCCCACCACATTTATCTGTTCACTAGTACTTTCCATATCCCCTTCAAAAATCCGACAAAAAATTGGACAAGTGAATTCTTCATGGAAATCATTGCATGGTCTATAGAAAGGAGGGGCTGGATCAACCAAGTTAGTGGATTCCAAATGATTTGGTGGTCTTTGATCCTAGAATGGCCCCTTCTTTTGCCACTTTTCATTAGGCCTAGGGTGAAATATGATGTCTTGTGACCTTTCCATAACAATCAACATATTTTGCATAACATTCATTTGATTTGCGTGGTTGATATCCATGGTCTTAATCGACTAAGTTATTTCCTTAATGGGGTCACTAGCCACTTCTTTAGCTTCTTTGTTTTTATGCTCTTAGGATTTCCCTCTTTTGAAATTGGGAAGATGTGACTTCCTTGGGGGCTGCATGTTCTTATCAATATTTAAAGCCATGGTTTGTGTAGTCCTCAAGCTTCCCAGTTCTTTATCCCTTAGCACATATGTAAAATAACCACTAAAAGCTTCAACATAATATATGAGAATGGAAGTATCTTGAGGTTTGATGTCTTGAGGAAGGCTTCTGATTAAATCTTTGAGCCTCTTGTTAAAATCTTTTATGGTCTTATTCTCATTTTTCTTGATTCTATTAAGAGAGGCCAAAAATTTTCTATATTCCTTTTTATCACCCCATCTATTATTGAAAGCATTAACAATTTGTCTAAGAGTTGTGAAGGTGTTAGCACTATGCTCGACGAACCAATCCAAGGCATCCTCTTCTAGAGATAGGACAAAAATTTTAATTTTTACATCTTGATAATTTGCATTGTTACACCACTTTGTCACACAAAGATTGAAGTTTCTAACATGTGTATTCGTACTTATTGCGCTATTCCCCTGAAAATATGGCAATTTATCCAAATCTTTGTCAGGAATAAGGTGTGGATACTCAACAATATTAGAAAAGTTAATGGGAGCATACAAATCATCCATTTCTATTTGAGAGTTACTTATTTCAAAAAGTAAGTGGAGATTAGGGATTGATTCATCTCCAAGAGTCTCAAGGAGTCTACGAGAAGAAAGTTTGTTAAGTATCCTTTGATAAACCTTTACAGGTTTAGAATTAAACTAATCAAACTATCTGGATTCCTTATAGTAAAATGGCTTGAATATTTTTCAATTAATGGAGTCGCCACAACTCAAATAGAGCTCTAATAACCAGGCTTACATACATAAAACAAACAGAAAATTAAAGAGAGAAAACACAAGTCGTATTCGAGGTCTAAAAATATTTATCCCCGACAATGACACCAAAAATGTTGCCTCCTTATCCACACCTGGGCTAACACGGAGAAAATATTTAATCCACTTGATGTGGTCTTGGGGGAAATTTTTGAGTTGAGAAACTATCACTCAAATCTCAAATGCTTCGTTTATGCAAACTCTTAGAGAAGCCAAAGGGGGTAGTCCCTATGAGAAAAAGAACTAAGGCTTGATTAAGCTAAATTAAACATGAAATATCTGAAATTAGTTGAATTACCTGAAAGCACATTCAACCATCAATAATTAAATTAGAACATCACTTTAAAGCATGTAAATAAACTTCATAAGTAAATGAAATAATCATAAGCGTACAAATGACCATCCACAAGCAAGAGATATAACAACGATAATATGAAAGAAATACTTGTAAGCAAATGATATAGAAAATAAAGACTCATTCTAAGTAAAGAGAGCTTGCGAAAGTAAATGCTTATACTTGGAAATGAAGTGCTAAAAGTAAAATGTTGATTGAAAATAAATATGGCAATGACATTAGAGGAAATTTTAGTCTAAAAGTGGCCTCCTAATGAAAAATAATAAAATAATAGTTAAAATAATAAAATATGGGTTATGAATTTTGGAGGGAAAATAAAAAAACTAATATTTTTTTAATTGTAATTTTGTCTTATCTCCTTATAGATTTACTCAAATTTCAAGTGTAGACACTCATTGGATGCAAAATTAAATTCCACATCTAACGAGTACTCATTATGCATACTTTTGAGAAGACCCATATTGATAAAAAATGAATATACATTAAAAAACATGTATTTTAAAACTTGAACATGTTTTTTAAATGTATCTTCAATTTTTATCAATGTGGGTCTTCTCAAAAGTATGCATAATGGGTATTTGTTGGATGTGGAATTGAACTCAACATCCAACAAATGTCTACACTTGAAATTTGAGTAAACTTATAAGGACATAAGCCAAAAATACAATTAAAAAAAATAGTTTTTTTTCTTTTCCCTCCAAAATATTTACATGTACCTATTTTTAAATTAACAGATTTTGATTGGTTTACATATTATGACATGGAAATTACATGAAATTTTCATGGGCACTTTAGGCTGGAATCTCCTTTAATTAAAAATAACCAAGTGATAAATGTTGTGGAATGTCTCTTGGTAAATTTTATTATATTACATTTCACTTAGGTTTGGGTTAATTAGTAGAGTAAGTGCACAATGGTAATGGGGTATATGACCAGTGAAATTAGCAAGAAAAATAAATGTGTGTTTCACTTTCTATATTTATCCTTTGAATGGGTTTCAATGGGCTGCAAGGAGATCCAACAACAGGCATCTTCGCTTCAATGAGTGATCCCTAAATTTCACAGTTGCTAGGAGATACAACACTAGGAGAATCTAACACCTAGCCTGATTTCACAGGTTATCTTTTACTTCCCCCAATCTCACAATAAATGATAGAATGTGTTTTCTCTAATTAAACTAAGACACTAAAAAAATATTTCTCATCACACACAAGGACCAAACTAGGCCTACAATGGTAGACGACGTAATAGAGTCTGATGGGGTTCATTACTTTGCAAAATTTAAATCTATTCTAATAATATAAAATGAAATATATTCTATGAAATGAAAACTATTCTAATGAAATGAAATTATACTAATCTAATTTTATGAAATTAAACTAATCTAATGGTTAATCTTGATCCCAATGAAATCACACCATGAAAAGAGACAGAATAAAATAGGAACGCAAGAGGCCCCGACTGGGTAGGGGGTGGATGCCTAGGAGGCTCTCCTACCTCCCAAGAAATTACAATGCTTTGATGAGTGATGGAGTCCCTTACGAATAAAGGGAGAAAAACGATTTTTTGAAGTTACAAAGGTGGAAAATATTTGTTTTTACAAAGGGAGTTGTATGTTGTTCCTTCCGAGTGCTTTACATATTCAAGTTGGCCAAATTTCAACAACACCTCCCCTTGTAAAATTGCGGGCCTGCTAAAAACCAGGAAGGAAATTAGTGCAAAAATGCCCAACTGGTATTTGAGACACTCAAGATTTGTTAGTATATGAAACCCAAAAACACCAAGTGAAATTTTGGAATTAAGGTATTGTATTTCTATGGTATTTGACTAAGGAAAAGCCAAGATACTTGGCATTTTATTAGCCAATTTGACTGTTGTTAGGACAATAATCTATTTAAACTATAGAATACTAGATATATCAATGAAGCACTTAGGAATTAACCAAGATGTATTTTGGAATTTTTTAGAACTTTAATGAGGAACGAAGAGAGAGTTTTGAGGCCTTTTCAAGGCATTTGGAGGCACTTGATGTTGCAGGAATAATGCTTCATTTGTGATTGAAGATGGATGCTTCAACTGAGGAGGTCCCCAATATACAATATAGAGGAACTTGTAAAAACTTATGATCTTGCCAATAAATTAGTAGTCATAGGTGTATCTCACATCATGACAAATGAGTAAACATGCTATTCAACCAAGAAACACATGTAATATTCAATTCAATAATAGAAACTATCAGGAAGACAAACAAACAATTGTTTGTCTTCTTCTTGGGACAACAATGTCCCTATTAAGGCCTAAGATACAAACTCAAAGAAATTAAATTCAAATGATACACGATTACGTCAAGAAGATGTTCAAGAAAACCACACAATTTACAACACCATAACCCTGGAAAGCCTTCTTTTATTAATGAAATATAGAACAATTAAAAAGTAGCAACACTTCCCTAAGCTCTCAAGCTTCAATACTAGCTAAACAAAGGGGGCGGGGGAGCTTCAATTTATAGGAGAATGGGAGGATATTCCAATGAAAAGGGTGAGAATACAAATAAGGAGGAGATCCCAAGCTAACTGATGAGTTGATCTAAGTGGAGGGTTGATAATCCAAATGAAGCAATGTGTATCCATCAAGGGCCTACGTATGTCTCCAAGTTTGTTATGCATAGGAGAGGATGAGACCATGCATAGGAGAAGAGCGAGTGGACCTAGAGTGACTCCCACTCAACTCACAACTCTTCCACTCTAACTCATCCAGTTCACTACCCGAACTTGGCCCCTTAATTGGTGGGCCAACTTGCCCTTCAGTGGGTAGCAAGCTTAGATCTCTATGTCAGCTAACTCGAGCTCCCTTTTAGGCCATTAACTCAGCCTCCAAATGATCACTTGATTGATCCTTAATGCCTAGTCACTTCACTTGACTAATTTAGAGATCCATTTGATTGAGGACATGCTTTCATTATGTTCCCAGTTATGTAATTTCTGATTTTTATGTCTTTTTCTCACTTTTATGAGTAAAAATGATTTTTCATAGGAAAAATTATTATTCTCCACCCTAAAGTGGATACTAGGATATGTTTCTACTCTAAGGATGAAAATATAGTAATTGCATGCCATACAACATTTCCTAGTGCCACTTTTTATTTGTTACATACAATTTTGTTGGAAATACTGGGGGGGGGGGGGGTGAATCAGTATTTCTTACTATTTTTTTTTTTTTTAATTGTTCTAGTGATTGCCAACAACCTATATAGATATGTATATGTATACACATAACACATAAATAAACAACTGAATTTAATGCTTTTATTAAAACTCAAGACAGTGCAAAGAAATAAATACAATATAAGTATAAATCTGATTGTGAATAGTTGCCAAGCTCCAACTTAGATTTCAGTGAGGCTCCAACCTCTTGGGCTCCAACCCAACCTTGGTATAAACATGTATGCTGCTGCACTCTATTCAGCTGAGGTTGTCTCACTCTTGCTCTCTTGCCTCTACTGCTTCTGCTGCCTCTACAGCCTCCGCTGCTTTTTTTGCCTCTTTTGCCTCTGCTTCTTCTACTATCTCACCCTCGGGTTCTTCACCATCATAACTGCACCAACAGTTCTTTGTTTCTACTGTTTCTACAGTTCTTAGATCTCTATGTCAACTAACTCGAGCTCCCTTTTAGGCCATTAACTCAGCCTCCAAATTATCACTTGACTAATCCTTAATGCCTAGTCACTTCAATTGACTAATTTAGAGATCCATTTGATTGAGGATATGCTTTTATTATGTTCCCAGTTATGTAATTTCTGTTTTTTATGTCTTTTTCTCACTTTTATGAGTAAAAATGATTTTTCATAGGAAAAATTATTGTTCTCCACCCTAAAGTGGATACTAGGATATGTTTCTACTATAAGGATGAAAATATAGTAATTACATGCCATACAACATTTCCTAGTGCCACTTTTTATTTGTTACATACAATTTAATTAAAAAATTCTCATTCTACGGGAATTTTTTTAATTATTAAAAATTCCTACAAAAATCTAGTGTAATTTAGTGAGACTCAATACAATGCCTATAATTGTAATATGCATTGAAACCAAACCTAAAAATCACACTCAAGGCCCAATTATTAAGGCACACTTCAACTTTGGAGGTTGTGAGTGAAAAATTTCAATTTTATTATTTACTGCTAAAAAGCAGAAATAATTAATTAAGTGAAAAAAACACTGTGGAGCAACTTCCTTATTAAAAATGTCCCAAGGGTCTAAGCTTGTTACATAATTTCATCATGCTAGTGACATTTTAATAATTTCCCCCATGGGGGTAGGGAATTTGCATGAATAAAGAGGAGAGATTAGATAAAATAATATAGAGAGAAGGAGAAAAATTTCCCTGCTGGTCTTCTTAACTTGAAAAATTTGATTGGTTTCTTTGTCCATTGGGCCATGGAGTCTTCAACTCCTACTAGGTACATATGGTAGGTAACAAATATTATCTCGTTTCAATTGGATCTAGGGGAGCCTTTGGGGAAATGGAGGCATTGTTTGTTCTGCGATTGACCAAGAACCTTCTAGTAGCTTAGCCATGGAGGTCAAGGGCTAGGAGGTGTTCTTCATAGATAGACATGAATCTTTCGGGTTCAAAGATTCTAGTGTGGTCTTAGGCTATGTGATTAGGAGGAGAGAATGGAACTATATGTCCCGAGGAATCAACCAATACGAGCATTGTTCATGATAATGACAACTTGTTCAAGTTGTGGCACAAGTAGATAGCACATTTGCATCACAAGGATTTACCAATTTTACAGTAGACTGATACTAGTCTTTGGAGCTCAACATGGAGCAACAAGGTGTTTACAAAGGGTGTGCTCTGGGGAAGTATTCCAACACTACTTTCCAAGCTGTGATTCCAAGTCTAAAGGGTTGTTGCATCTAGTACATTCAGACGTTTGTGGTCTTATGTCAGTAGGGTCCTTGAGTGGGTACAAAAATTATGTGACCTTTATAGATGATTGTTCTGGGAGGACGTGGATCTACTTCATGAAGGCCAAGGATTGAGGTATATAGTCAATTTCAGTAGTTGAAAGCTCTCATAGACGATGAATTTTAGAGTCGCTATATCAGATGATGGGGGTGAGTATACCTCTAATGAGTTTAAGGAATTTTATAAAGAGTTAGGAATTAAGAAAGAGTTTATAGTTTCTTACAATCAACAACAAAATGGGGCTGCTAAAAGGAAAAACATGGCAATTATTGAGGTTTCTAAAGCCATTATTCATGATTAGGATCTACTTATGTTCCTGTGTGTAGAAGGATGTAAAAAAATACTATATTCAGAACAAGAGTCCTCACAAGGTCTTAGGGGACAAGACTCCTTAGGAGGTGTTAATAGGTGTGAAACTGGAGGTGGGACATTTTTACATTTTTGGGTGTCTATTGTATATCCATGTACCATTATAGAAGAGGAAAAATTTGGAGCCCTCAGGATAGAAGGGCATTTTTTTTGGGTACAGTGAGACTTCCAAGGCATATAGGGTGCACATCTCATCGCAAGGGAAGACTGTGGCGAGTAAGGATGTGAGATTGGTGGAGCACAGGGCCTTGAGTAAGTCACATGATATAGTACCAACAATGGTAGATGATGGGATTGAGAGGCTTAGAAGGTTGAGGAGAGGCAAGCAATACTAGAAGAAGGTACTCAATCTTTAGATCAAGAGTAGCAAGAGGTACATTTTACTTATGTTAGGAGGAGGCCAAGATGGCTTGAGAAAACACTGTGAGATGCTCAAGAGCATGTGGAGGCTCCTAGGAACACTTTTAGGGATAGCAGATCATCGAGGACGTTTCCTAGTTACATGGCGCTCATGAGTGGCAATATCGAATTTGAGCCTAGTAGTTATGATGAGGCAACAAACCATCAAGTTTGGATAGATGCCACGGTGGAGGAGAATGCCTCCATCATGAAGAATGATGTGTAGGAAATTGTGCTAAGGCCAAAGGGGAAATCAATAGTTAGTTCAAGATGGTTCTCTAAGATCAAACATTCTACAGATGGAAACATCGAGAAGCAGAGGGCTAGGTTTTTTGTGAGAGGGTTCTCATAGAAGGAGGGAGTGGATTACATGGAGAGATTCACTCCAGTCACAAGATACAATTCTATTAGGGTTTTTATATTGATTGCTTCAGGTGTGGGGTGAAGGATACATGAGATGGATGTGAATACAAGCTTCCTCAATGGGGTTATTAAGGAGTATCCATAGGGATTTGAGGTGCAAAGGAGAGAGTTTGATGTGTGCAAGTTGAAGAAGGTGTTATATACTCTCAAACACGAACCTAGACTATGGTACTCAAGGACTGATAGGTATCTTCTAAGTATAGGTTTCACCAAGAGTGAGGATAATCCCAACCTGTATAAGACACTTGTTGGAGATGATTCATTCATCTTGGTGATATATGTGGATGACCTATTTCTTATAGGTTATAGAAGCACATAGAGATGTGAAAGCGAGATATTGTGAAATTTTTTGAGATGAAGGACATCGAGTTGTTGCGTTATTCTTTGGGATTGGAGGTGTGACATCAAGCATATGAGATCTTCCTTGGGAAGGGGAAGTATGCAATTGAGATCTTGAAGAGATTTTGGACAGAGTATTGTCTGCCTATGTCGACACCCATGACTACCAACTTGATGAAGCCAAATGATTTTGAGTTAGAGTGAGTGGATCCCACTTTTTACAGGAAACTAATAGGTTCTTTGATGTATTTGGTCAAAACTAGGTTTGGTCTTTGCTTTGTTATGGATACACTAGGCAAGTTTATGGTGGAACTAGGAGGGTTTGTTTGGTGGCAGTGAAGCATGTGCTCAACTATCTTCAAGATACAATGGATTGTGGGTTGATATATGTCAGGAGTGATGGAGTGTAGTTAATGGGCTATACAAATTAAGATTGGGTTGGGAGTGTTACTATTACACAATATTTTGTCAAACCTACTGCACTTCCCTGTGATATACCCCATAGTGCCCGAAACTTGACAATTGTGTAGTGTACCCATCCTGATATGCAGTCCAGATTCTCCCTGAAGAACTAATGAAAACATGCCTTGAGCCTTCCTTGAGGAAATGAGCTCAAAACCCTAATTTCAGGATCAACGTGACTGTGACACTGCCTACTTGTGATGATGACAAGTTGCACCATACAAGCCTCGTGCTACTAGCACAGATTTGACTTGGATACTCGCGCTGATCACTAAAAGGAAAGTTTTCCAAAAGAGGACAAGAAGCTTCATGATCTAGAGGATTCCAGAACGACGAGATGGATGTTGTTCGTTGTGGATGTGGTCGAATTTTCCCAGTATTAGCCTTTTATCTTATCCCTATGAGATTCCTCCTTGAGATGAGGGCCTTCCCTTATCTTTGGTGAGATCCTAACTCCCTCTCCCTACCTATATATTTATCCTCTTCCATTCCCAAATGGTTGGTCTCTGATTATTTGCACCCTTATGTTGAGATAATTCCTACATGCTATTCATTTTGGCTTGGAGAAGGAGTGCTTGGAGAGCTTGAGCTTGGACTTGGACAGTCACTCAAGGAGGGCTACTAACATCAAGGCTTAGGTTGTATGCTTCCTCTTTTTTTATATTAATATATACAACTAGGAATCCAGTGTGCTATTATCTCCAAAAATTCAAATGGACATTAACAACTTGTTCAGCCTATCAAATCCTAAACTTATCATCCAAAGCTTAGAATTATCAGATGTACTGGGGTGATCTGCAAGTTAGATATTCTGTTTATAAGACTAGATCGGAGATTGACTGAATTAGCGTTTATCTACTTGCGCTAATGCAAAGCAAAATCATTTCGAAGGCTACCTGGCTAATATTGAGGCTCCGTATGTAGTTTATAAAACGAAGAACACTAACAAACAAACAATCTTCCCCAGTATGGTCACCACTATGTTAGTGCCTAGATTTACCTTAGGCTGAAAAGGTAGGATCCAGGGCTAACATCAAACCATGCTCATCCTAGTAGCTAGCCCTACCAGGTCAGGAGAGGGCTCTCTCTGGGTCAATCTCAGCAAATTATGATTAATAAGGGCTTGAGATGACTGAAATATCTACTGATCTTAGGCTAGGTATATGTGCAAGAGAGTTTGATTGAATAAAATGATGTTTTTGTTGGCTCAGATGGAAAGGTAGATTTTGGGTGCGAGGATTGAGGTTCAGTCTTGCAGAGATCTCAATGGGGCAAGGTAGGCAATTGTTTTTGGCACTTAAAATTGAATGAAATGGAAGGAATATACAGGTGAGGTATTGAAGAGGACAAGAGAAATCATGGATCCTCCCCAAATAGCTGAAAACATCAAGAAACTAAAGAAAACTTCAAGTAGAGCACTGCAATTTCAATGGATTCTACTTACACTCTTGTTTGTTTAGTTCAGAAGAAACAAGATAGAGAATGGCATACATGACATATAAGAAAATTCACAATTACAAAGAAAATCATTGTACCAAGATAAATTTCCACATGAATCCCAAAGAGTGTTGCAAACCCTGGTCTCAATTCCTTAGCCAAAATGTTGAAAATGAATGTACAATGAAGCTCAAGGCTTTCTCAAAAGTCCAACCATGCTAATGGCTGAAAAAACATAAGATATAGGCAAAAAAAAACTCATCCTAGCCTCTAGGGGTCGAGCTCATGAGTTTAGGAGCTATTCCAACTAATTCTAAACTGAGAACTAGAAATCAGGCAGTGGAACAACTTGCCTCAAGAAACTAGGGAACCGATTCATTCAGTTCCAAACAACTTTTTCATGGATGAATCTACCTCCATAAGTGAAAATTTGACATATTTACCTCATGATCCATCAATTTACATTAAATTTACATCACAAATTTTACATTAAGAAGGTGAACAAGTCAAACTAGCCAAAGTTGGGCGAAAAATAGAGTAATACTTGGTCAAACTGGGAAAATTTCCTCAATGCGTCGCGCCTAATTCTCTATGCATAGTGCCTATTTGGACCCACTTTTGGAGGCCTTGCCGATGTCCAAATGAGCTCTAGGTGTGCGTTTTGAAAAGGTACGCCTATCTACTTTCCAACCCAAGTGGAATTTTTCAATTTGGCTTCCATTTGCCCCTCCAAAAGTCCATCCGCCCAACGCTGCTTCCTGTGTGTCAAAATAGGGGCAGTGAGGTCATTTTTTGAGTGTTTTTTACCTTTTTGAGGGCCCAATACCTGTCCAAATTTCTTGGCCATTGGTAGGAAGGCATATTGTTTCATGCCAAATCCAAAAATGCTGAAGTTTTGTGCTTTGGAGGCTCCTAGCAAAAGCGAGCGCCATGTGGCGCATCACATAGGGCAGAAAAACCTGTTTTTTGTGCCAAAAATTTCAAAAATGCAAAAAGTGCTCCAATTTTTTTGAAATTTGGGCTAAGTCTCCTCTATCAAACATGGTGTTGGGCCAAGGAATCTTCAGCCAATATCTGAAGTCCTTCATCCTCTTTTTGCCTCCTTGATGCTCTCTTCAACTTTGCCTTTAAACTCCTGATTCTCGCTTGGCACACCAAGTTCCTTGACAAGTAATGATATGACAGGTTTCTAAGAATATTCTTCTCATTGATAGCCTTCTCTAGCTTCCTCTCCAAGTGGATATTGGCTCTTTCAAACCATGACTCCCTATCAGCATTAATCTCATGCTCAAGTGAAGTGAACTCCACCCTCCTCCTTTGTGTAGCTTGGTGATTCTCCCGAATGTTTTGCAACTCCATAATCACCTGCTGGTCCTCAAGCTACTTATTCCTTTGCTCCAGGTACTTTATTTTCCATTGGGCTCTATCCAAGTTGATAGACAAGGCATCAATGTCCGCCTACTGCTCCTAAATGATTTCTCTAAGATTTGTGCTTTGCGGGCCCATATTAGTATCATCACCCTCGATGAGAATGAAATCAGTCTCCCGCTCACTTGATGGTCCTTCCTCCTATAGTGGCCTCTTACCTCGGTCCTGAACCTGTTGTGCTGATGACAGAAGCGAGGCCCCTTCCACCCTGGGTGGAGATAACACTCACTTTGCTGCTGCAAACAACTGTCTAGTGCCCTTCTGATAGGTGATGAACACCGGCATGCTAGCAGTCTGTGTCTCATGGCCCTCATGTTGATAAGAAGGTCCACCTGTCTCATGTAAAGCCTCTGAAGGTCCCTGTGGAGCTCTGAAAAACTCACGAGACATGAAGTCCTCCCAAGTGATGCCCTGTAAGCTAAGCTGATGAATGACCACAATTTTAATGAGAGAAAAATGGTAAATACTATTGAACTGTTGTTGAGGAGTCTTGTGCTGCACTAGGGTGGTCATCTTCTCTATGTTTTAGCACATGAAGTAAGGGATGTTCATCATCCTTACCCTGGTAAAATGCATCAGCAGCCTGATATGATAAGCATACAAATTTGAAAACCGACCCTCACAGCTGAAATACCTCATGATCAATTTCATCAAAGGAGCATAAGCATCTTTGAGGTACGGGAAAGGAAATACTCTACTGAGTTGCCTCATATAGCCAGGTTTGATGTATGGTTCGTAATGCTGCCGGTCAATTTTCTGCTTCTTGTTCCATTGCTCTCCAATGTTGGGAATACCGGTTGCTAGTGAAATGGATTCTGGTGTTAATGTGAAAGTGACACCAGCTAGAGTGGCTTGATCACCATGTAAATGCAACACAAAAAAATGAGCCAAATCATGATGAAACTGAATGCTAGCAACCTTCTCACAAAATTCATAACATGACTGATGCTGGAAACAAGAGATGGCAAGAGGGCAGGGATGTAATTCAACAAGAGAGGTTGGTTCTTCTCTAATATGTTTGCCACCTCTATGAGGCCTCTTGGGTGCATGTACCTCTGTAGGTGAGTCACTGTGGGTCTCCTCTTCATAATCATATGAAGGATCAGATGCCATGTCTGCTGGTGGATAAACTATCTTGGAGTTGCCTTGATGAGAAGTAGGTGATTGTGATGTTTTTAACTTTTGCTACCAAAGGAAACAGTGAAATGAGGGACTGTGGGGGGGGGGGGGGGGGAGGTGGGGGGGGTGGGGAGGGGGGTGTGGTGGGGGGAACAGTGAGGGATTTAGGGACTGTTGGGGTAGGGTTTAGTTAAGGGAACAGGGAATTAGGGAGTAGTTTGGGAGTTTTTAGTATAGGACTAGGGTTTGGGAATTTGCATATGGGATTTTGGGAAATGGGATTTGGGATATGGGATTAATGAAGTTAAGGGTGTGTGGATTTAGGGGATAGGGAAATCAAGGAAATAATGGAGTGAGGGAGTGGTAAGGTGAGAGGATAACTTGGTAGCAAAACAACAATTTGAAACCCTAGGCAACAATTTTCTTTGAGAAATTTCAAATGGTAGGGTTTGGTTTCCTTTAAACAATCACCATACATTAAATACCATAAAACAACCACCAAATTTGGATGCAAATTAGTGACAGAGGGTCAACCTACTTGAACAAGTGATGATCCACAAGTTTCGGGCGATTGGAGCAAGTTTTGGCAGTTTTCGGGCTTTCTGGCTGTGTGTGCCGCACATCCAACCCAATGCGCCATGCCCAACATATGCGCCGTGCCCATGTCTTTTTGCACTGAGAAATGCGGCCCAATGCACCGCGCTAGTTATGTGTGGCGCGCCTCCTGCCCAGTGCGCCGCACCTCTGGTTTTTGACCGATTTTCTCCAACTTTTCTTTGCTCACCCCAAAATGTCTTTGCCTTGTTTCCACTTTGCAAATGAACTCTTGAAATGAAGAAATGGCTTATAAACAAGGAGATTTTAGATTTTTGGCTCATAAAACCCATTTTTACAATGGTTTTTGAAATGAATTTATTTTCAAGCTCTGTTTTTTGGAATTTTTCAGTTCATTTGAGCTTTATGATGAACTAAATGACCTGAGCTTTCCTTGTTTTGCAAGTGTTGGAACTACTGGGGGCTAGGGAAAGAAACCATGGTTACAGATGGAGTGATTTACATATGGGGAAAATAAAATTACATAAATTTATACCATAAAAGCAAAAATACTTTGTTGTTCCTTAAAACAGAGTTTTGAGGAAAGACACATTTCTGAGCACTTGATGATGAAATTTATTGATGTTGGAACCTCCTCATGGCCTGCTGGTAATTATTAGACACTATGAAACATTTTTTGACGAAACCATAATGAAACCCTAGACTTAAATGACAATGAAACCCTAAAGCAAAACCTTTGCAATCTCTAAGACAAAAGATGATTGTATATGCTTTGAAATGAACAAACATGAGCCAGTAAGTAGATAACATGAGGGAAATTGTAGGAAAGCCACTACTTTTAGATGATCCATGCACCTAATGGAATGCAGCGGACTGAATGGGACACCTAATATGCAATGCAACAAGAGGATTTGATCTCTGACGAAGGGATGAAGATACCGACACTAACAGAGTCTTGTACCATGTAAACATGATACACTGAACACAACATTCAGGGAGATTTCTTGCCTGTACTTCTTGGTTCATCAAGAGGTATTCTGCAGTTCATGGTTACCTGGTAATCCTTTTTGCCTGGATCATCCTGAGTAGTCATCTTGATCTTTTTAACTCCCTAAATATAAAATATCACCTGAGCACTTGTCCTTTCGAGCTTGTTTCAAACTGAAAGTGATAGGGTCACCTTTGCTTCTTTCTCGACTCTTAAAACATGAAAGAGCACCAGTTTGTTTTTATGTCTTAAAAAATTGTTGCCCACGATCATATAACATCCATGTTAGTCTTTTTCTAAACCAAATCATGAGTATACCTTTAAATAAATTTTAAAGCCTTAAAGTCAATCTCCCTTCTGGTTATTTGAGAAAAAGTCATCGTGGCTGAACCAACTGATTTGCCTAGTTCCTCTTCCTCTCCTCTGTTTGAAAGATTGTCTGAGGAGCCTTTTCCTGAATTGCTAGTCACTTAAGGACCAAGGTGTTGAGCTTGGAGTCATTCTGCATATTCAACCTTTGTCATCTAATTCTCTCCCTTCAGATACTGGGTCACTTTCTAACATTGGCCCAGAATCTCCGGATAATCCTATCCAAAATCCTGAGAGTCCACCGACATTTGAAGGTCAAATTGCACTGGTTGTTTATCCTATGAATCCTTTGTTCAATCCTGTTGTGATATTACCTCTACATTTGTATAGTCCATACAATCAGTCGGAGTATTCCTTTGGAATTATCCCTTCAAGCATCTTCGGTAGTCTGTCGTCACCCATTTTCACCCATGGAACTAGAGGGCAAGATCCTAGTCTCCTCTCCAGGTCACTCGGAGGTTTCCACTCCACACACAGTCGAGGAGCAGGAATATCCTTTCCCTCCTAAAGTTTTCCCTTACATGGGAAGCATTCCGACTAGTGTTCATCCTGAGTTACCGTGTAATTACGTGAATTTAGCTCTGGTTTTAGGCACGCATATTGCCTCATCGCTATATCACAACCATATTTAGGCATCTGGTGCTACACCTACCTCAGGTTCGTTCATTGAGAACCTGACCTCCCAATAGATGGTGCTTTCTATAGTTACCTCAGTCCCAATGCAACCCACCATTCTAAATCCTCTTGTTGTGTCGGTCCAAGTAACCCGTTCAGTTCAACCGACGATATCGAGTCATGTCTCTATCAGTTCTTTGATCCTTCCAGTGAGTGGGTAGGTTGTGCCACCCCCTGGGAGGTAAAGTCTGAATGTGTCTATGATGTCAGGTACAACCAATGTGAGTGGTTCACAATCTCACATGGTTAGAATGAACCAACCCTCTTCGGGTACCATTCTAAATCCTGTTGGTCCTTCTTGGATCGAGCAATGTCCAGTACCAACAGTCGAACCTTGTTGGTTCGTCTGGGTCAAGTAACATTTAGTACCAGTAATCTAATATGGCTTAGGTTCAGTACCAACCTCCTTATGTTCCATATGGTTCACAAGCAATGGTTAGTTCACCCTACATCCCTCAGCCTAGACCTTATGTCTAGCCTCATCCATCTACCGCGTCTGGTGCGTATGGCGAGATACAGTTCGCGAACTTTCAAGGTGTCATTCCGGGAATTGTTCAAGTACATTTTTAGTAGTAAGGACAGCTCTTGTAGTAGGAAGGGAACCCTTCATTGCAGTAAGGGCCATCCATGCAACAACAAGGCCAGATGATGCCACAGCAAGGACAACTGCAACAATCGCAGAGGCAACCCTCGCGACAGTTGCAACAAACCATGCAGTTGCAAGTGTAATATGCGCCACAATCCTCCCATCCTATGCCTTCGCAAGGTCAGCCTCTACAGCCATAGGGACAACCTTTATAGCCACAAGGTCATCCCTTGCAGCAACAATGTCAACCCAGGTAGCAACAACCCTTCTACTCATATCAATAGGATCAACCCTTGCAAGGGAAAGGTCCGGGTCAAGTCTTGCAGCAGTAAGCGCAAAATCCTTATGTCCAAGGGCAATAGGTTTAACCTCCTTTTTTCTAAGGATAGCAAGTCAAAAATCCTTATTTCCAAGGGTAGCAAGTGCAGAATCCTTACGTCTAAGGGTAACAGGTCCAAAACCCTTTCGTCCAGGGGTAGCAGGTCCAAAACCCTTATGCTCATAGGCATCAAGTACAAAATTCATATGTCCAAGGCCAGTAGGCTCAATAGCCTTTCAACCTGTATGTTTCTTATCAACAACCTATGGTTGGATAGTTTCAAGGTTTTTAAGGTCATAATCCTCCCTACGGGCAAGGTAACCTACAGTGGGGAAAAAATCAAATGCCATATGGAAAAAATCCTCCACTATGGGGACAAAATTCTTACCAACAAGGATGGGCCCCCCTAGTTGGGCCCCCTTATCAACCTCAAATGCCTTTTAATACCCAATTTTTGTTCTTGGCTACATTGGAACTACTAGATGTGTCTAGACTCATGAATGACCCAATTCTTCATTCGCCATATTGGCTTCCAGTTCCATCCAAGATTTTGAGCGATTGTCCAAAGTTTGAAGGAAAAGCGAAAGAGGATCCACAAGCCCACATGATGACACCTCACCTCTGGTGCTCCTCAAATTCCTACGTTAATGATTCCATTCGTCTTCAACTTTTACAATGAACTCTTACAGGTGTTGCAGCGAAGTGGTATATTGAGTTGCCTCGAAATACCTGTCATGACTTTAACACTCTCGCCATGGAATTTCTCACACATTTCCAACTGCCATTTCGCTATGAAACTAGCACCCATATGCTAACATTGCTCAAGAAATACACTGTGACCCACATCTCTGATCACATCCATGAATGGAGACATAGGCGCCATCTGATTAAGTTTGAGATTGTTGATCAATTATTGACTAAGTGGTTCACCAAATCATTCATTAACAAAATTGTTGAGGAAATTTCTATGGGTGGATGCATCACTAAGGAATAAGCCATCGCGTGTGCCCAGTATCTAGACCTCATCTATTCACAATCTGGCACATTATATGATGTGTTAAATGATGCACCTATACCATCATCTGATTTGATGACGTCTAAGACTCCAGCTACACCTCCTATTGATGGATTAATTAGTTCAGTGACTTAGACCCTTGCAAAATATTCTTCCAAACATTCCTCTCGCAATTCATCCGGCCCTGGTAAAACCTTAAAGGTTCATGTTGTCCATTCTACCATAGCGCACAAATCCTTTAAAGGTAAGAAGAAAGGAAAAGGAAAGGGTAAAGTGGATGCCCCGAAAAAGGGTTCTTCTAAGTCATCTGCTAGTGATGCTTCCCAACGGAAGCCCAAATACCCATGCATCATCTGTGAGGAGGATCATTAAACTAAGGATTGTCCTAGACAGTCTGAAGTTAGTCATTTTCTCAAAGGGACCCCAAATGTCCTGAAAGAGCCCTTTTCGTCCCAGGAAACTCAAATGGTAAACCAGCCTCAGTCATCCGCTTCCTCAGGTTCACAAGTGTTCATGATGAGTACCCTGATTAACGTGGCTACCAGGTCAAAATATTATCAAACTCCTACCCTGACAACAATGAAAGAGAAAGAAGGTACCCCTTCTTCTTTTTCCCCATCCAGTTCTGGTCCTCTCCATGTAGAGTGACCTAATCATGATTCCGCCATTCGACCACCTTCTCGAGGTGTGGCATGTAAGTCCTCGTACAATCCCAATGCGCGAGCTGCTCAACATTATAACAATGTTGAAGATTTGGCTCAAGCGCCATCAGCTATGTCTTGTCTCGAGGTCCTTCAAAGTTGTCCTTCTTAGCTGAAATCGTTTTGTCAGCTATTGGGGGTATTGATCCAGCTAACTCTAATATCATCTATTTTGACCTGGAAAACCACGTTCCGCATTTACCTCATCAAATTTCCTTTCTCATTCAGGTGATCATAAATGAGAAAACCATTCGTAGGATCGTCATCGATGAAGGTGCTTCTAACTACCTCATGTTTGTCACTTGTTGGATGGAAATTGGTTCTCCTCCTCTGAACCAATCCCATAACACTTTGGAAGCTTTTGACGGATGCGATTCATGACCATTCGATGTCCTTCCCAACCTTGCCATTACATTGGAGGGCAAGATAGTGCACATCGAAGTAGAGATCTTTGACGCTAATCTTAACTATAATCTTCTACTTAGACGGAGTTGGATCCATGCCATGCACACTGTAGCCTCCTCCCTTTTCCGTGTGATTTGATTTCCCCATCAAGGAAAGATAGTCATAGTCGACCAACTGTCCTTCTTTGCCTCTTCCTCCTCGGATGGAAATGTTCTATATGTCAAGCACACCGATGCTCCTTATGAGAGTGTGGGGGTGGGAATATTTAAAGATCTTGCCTTGATGGGCATTTTTCTACTCCCTCCTCCTCATGTTTCCTCATGGGGGCCTCACTGTGAGAGAAATACTATATCACATGAATTCATATTGGGGGATATATATTGAGGAAAAAATGACATAATATATTGAGCATATAATAGGGGGTAAAGGGTTTTTATATTGATAGGTATAAAAAATGGAGCTCCAAGTTAATGTAAATATAAAGGGGTATAAAAAAATGTTAATGAAAAAATGGATACCTACAATATCTAGTGAAAGTAGGGGTTTTTTAAATTGGGAAGGTGTATTGGGTATGTATTGGTAGGGGGTTAAATAATGTGAATTTTAGAGGTATTTTCCAATATGTAGTCAAATTAAGGGTATTTTTTAGTATGCCACAAATGCACATGCTATGTTTGAGGTGCATTGAGTGAAGCCCCCGTGTGTTGCCTCTATCAATATGATTTTGATCAAGTCTGATCCTTGGATCATCCCTTCGCTAGATCTTGTTGATACATGGGGTGAGGTTATGTCATTAAGTCCCACCGAAATTGATTACGTGGAAATTGTTTTGGCTTCGCCTTCGGTATCCACTGATCATCATGTTTCGAGAACATCTCTCAATGTGTATTCGCAATCCCCGTGGCTTGGTTCTTTGGAATCCCCCAATCCCTTAGCCAAGACTTTTTTTTTCTGACGAGAGTATCATGGAAGTAATGTCTCTAGAGGAAGTACCTTGGAAACACACTCATCATTCTTCCTCGTTCTTTCCTAGCCCAGCAACCATGTCTATGTGTCTTGCGAAGTTCTCTTCTCTAGTGCCTATTGACATGTGAGTTTCTCATGATATTGTCAAGATCTTTCAACTGAGGGTACCTTTATCTCTTCATAGATTTAGTTTTTTTTTCTCCCTCCCCTAGTTTTTACCAATTTCCCATTATTGCAATGGGGATGTCATCTTATGACTCCTAACCTCCCTCACCCAGGGGGCATGGGGGCACAACCTTATATGAGTTCTACTATATTATTTCACTGAGTAGATGCTTACTCGTCATGTTAATGGTAAAACTCCAGTTTTCATCTGTGTTGATTGATTACCTGAGTCCAAGCATGGACTCCCTCAAAAAGTACTATGCTTAGGTCATCTTGCATGGCTACTTTTCTACAATAGTGTGTTATTCATTTTTGTACAGTGTGGTTTGGTGTGCTGTTTTGCAAGCAAATTTCTTGATTATTATGTTTCTGCCTGCTTTTTATATGTCGATGTCTCCTCACATCATTTTAGCTGATGGTGTTTGTCGTAGTACCCAAAATTTATCATTCATGGCATGGGACATTTATGACACCCATGGTGAGTTGATTGATATTCAAGGTATTTGTCTAGGTCGAACAACTAATAAAATCGCTGAGTATAGCGCAATTATCGAATTGTTGTCAAAAGCTACCACTCTTGGCATCCGGGAATTGGTTGACAACCTTGATTCACAGCTTGTCGTCCTTCAACTCAACGAGAAATATTCTGTCAGAAACCCTTAGATACTGAGAATGTATCTACGTATTCGTCTACTAGAGAGAAACTTTGATTACATTACATATCATCGTATTCCTAGACAGATGAATACATTAACAGATGCATTAGCTAATTCTGTGTTGGATAGACATTTGTGAAACATGTAAAAACTAAAAACACAAAACATTTGTACCATAGTAAGCAAGGAAGTATAGCATATATATATATATATATATATATATATATAGATGTCGATAATGTTTGTCATACATCAAAACCCAAAAAAATAATATGTGTATTCAAATACATCCGTGGCTCGTAGGCCTAAAAAATGTGGAATGCTGGATCGATGCACTAATGATGCTCATGGTAGCATGCAACTGCTCGCTCTACGCGAGTCAGAAGTCGATGGATCTGATCTGATACTTCCACTGTATGCCTCTAATACTGGCATGGGACATCACCCATCTGGGAATACTATGGGATACCATGGGTCAATCCCTCAAGGTTCCACATGATCTCCTTCTCATTGTCGCTGCCTTCTTGATAAGGAGCGACATCAAACTGCCAAGCAACGCACCTAACAATCAAGGACATCCCGATAGGGCATTATAGTCCAACATATGCATTCATAAAATTAAAATTTCATGAACACATATATCTCAAAAACAATAAAAATTAAAATTAAAATTGTTTTCTTTTTACTTCCATCATCATAATCCTCCCCCTCTAGGAGCGGCATATCTGGATCACCATGAAAGTCGGTACCACTGTAAGGCCAATCCTCCACTATGATCAGCTTGTTGGCTTGAGGGGGCCTAACCCAGGTTCAGAGTTTATTATCCAAACAAATCCCTACACTACTGGCCCTTTCGGCATCAGCTCGCGGAGTGCGGACTGAATTCTCACCCGAAGCAGTATAGGGGGATGATGGAACCAAGTTTCTGCACATTTGAGACGTCTGAGGTGCTGATTTAGTCCAACTGTGCCTACCTCCACGTAGGTCACTTCGCGCACTGTCCTGACCTTCAATACCTTCTCGATTTGTTATAATCGCCTTTCGCGCAACCCTAACTAGGGGTTGAGATGCTTTCACGCTCCTATGGCAGCGTCCAACGCTATTTCCCAAAATTACACCACGTATCTTACTTATCTTCTTAAAGATCTTAGTTAACTTCGTGTAAACAGATATTCTATCTTGCATTCGCTTATTCAACACATTCATACATATTCACGCATCATATAAGCATTAAAAGTGCAATATATGTTCAATGTAATAGATGCATAAAATAGGAAATAAATACATAGAATGGATATGAAACTTCTCTTTATTAATGATCCAACTATTACATACTAGACTTGCCCTGCGTACTCAACTGTAGGTGTCTGTGCACTCAGCTACGGACTACTAGGCCTCTGTGCACTCAGCTGCAGAGCCTTCTCCTACTCTATGACGCAAGAATAGACTTTACACTTTAGATACGACTCAATCCTTCATCCTTATCCGTATTCTTCTATGATATTCTTTTATACTTAGAGCCTCGCTCTATTTATACAATCCCATGGTCCGCGGACCATGGGTAGATCTCTACAACCGACATTGCATTACAAAACTGAGGGCAGACAACCCCATGATTCTTTTACAAACTATGTGTTCTGCTCCCACAAAATGCGGAGTCTTTACATTGGGGTTACAACTTTTGACAAAAATCTGGGCTCTAAGCCCCAAAACTTCCCTTGGGGGATCCCGCACCCAACAGGCTCCCAACACAAACATCATGACTCACCCTCGAGTCACTCTGTTCGTGTGGAGATCTTTGTGTGAAGACCTCTCAAATCTTCCTGGATTGCTGCAAGATCAGGAGCACTAAGCAGCTGCCTACTGCACTTCCTAGATGCGCTGTTCAGAGACTGTTGTAGCTGAACTGCCTCCCTGAACCTATTCCTGTGTTCCTTGCATCTATGTGAGCTTTGCTTCAATAGAGGCAATAATGATGTACTCCTCGTCAATCCATGGTTCTAAGCACGTCTTCAAAATTGTTTCCTTATTTCGAGTAGCATCCACCTGCTCCTTGAGCGCTTTCGCCTGCTACATCTGCATGAGCCTCTGTGTAAGGGCAACAAACTACGTGGTCCCTTTTACTTCATCATACTTCTGCTATAGCTCGCACACCTCTGTTTCTAGACATTGTAAGTTTGGGTCCTCCTGTAGAGTAGTGAGAACCTCAAACAACTTTGTGCAGTCTTTCACTGTGTTGTTGACCTCCGCTATTGCTGCTATAATTGCGTTGGTGCACTATTCCTTAACCTTTGGCAGAGTTGAAGGTTGTGTCTTCACTTGTAGCTCGGTGATCTGAAGGTTCAGCTCCAACTGAACCTTAGCCATCTCTTCCTTTTCCTCACGCACCCCTGCTACTAGTTTCTAGATGCGCACCTCTGCTAGTTCCTCTGCTTGGATGGCCAACTCTGAGACCATCTAGCAGGATTCCTTGACCACCTACAGAAGCCATCAGTTCTGTGCCACTACTTCGTTGCATTGTAGTTCTACCTTTTCTTCCTCTCTTCAACTTCTTCTTCTCCAGCTTGAACTTCTTCTTCATGGCCTTTGTCATGGCCAAATCATCACTTTTACCCTCCAAGATGTTCATTGGGTCCTCCCCTTTGCAAGGGAGCCGGGTAATTCTATGAATCAAGTGGTCCATGATGGGGATGGGCTCCTCCAGCCACAAGCACCCATCATGCACCAAGCAGAGCAGCTGCCTGATGACGAAAATAGTCACTGGGGTGTGATGATAATGCAGCACACAGAGCAGGTTTAACAGTCCTACCTTTTCTACACCTCTCAGCCACTTACGCGGTTTCAACTCTATAACTCCAATCGGCGTGTCTTTCTTCTGGTGCATCAGCTGCATTGTTTCCAAATGTGGGAACTTCTCGTGGTTCACAAAATCCCAATCTTTAAATTTTAGCGCAGGCACTCGCCCCAAGTGTGCTCCATCTAAAATGATGTCATCAGGGAGGAACAAAATCTACAAAGAGCTTTTGCTCTCATCTATGTCTTTGGGCACCCTTGCTTTTCCCTTTCATGGAGGAACATATGCAGACAATGTTTAGTCAATTTAGTGTCCTAAATTTCTTGCATGAATTATCAACCAAGGTTTGTAGACTGATGAAGTGCGATGCACTATATGTGCTTAGTTAACTTTTCTCTTACTTCGTTGTTTTGTATTTTATGTTTGTTTTGGGGGGTTTCTGTTCTTTGATGTCTAAGAATATACAGTCTATGAGAAATTTACAAGGATCTAATGAGTTTTCAAGGAAAGGATAGGTTCCTAAGTTAGTCTAAACTCCTAAAGAAATGGACCAAGAATCATTTTTGACTAGTTAAGGCCTAATCAGAAAAGAAATAGAGTATCTAGCTTATCTATCATTTAGTCTTAATATACCTTTTAGTCCTAATCTACCAATTAGTCCTAGTCTACCATTTAGTTCTAATCTACCAATTAGTCCTAATCTACCAATTAGTCCTAATCTACCATTTAGTTATAATCCATGGGTCTAATTCCTAAAACCAAAAGTAATACTGATGCAGAGGGTAATTAAAAAATTGCATTCATTAGCCATTCAACCATTCAATTTTGGAACATGATAGAATCAATATCCTTGAAATGATATTTTGGAATGTCAAGTGATGCAACTAAGTAATGACCTGAAAACATAAAAGAAAATATGACAGTTTGTAAAACTAACAATATGCTGAGTAAACTCAATCACTGCATGCATTAGATATTCAACCAATTAAGTTAGAATTGTCATCATTTCGAAATGGTTTTGAGAACATCTATTAATACAACTAATTGACAGTTCTATGCTAAAATGAGTAATCAAAAATAGTAAGAAGCTAAAACCACTGTGTATTCTCATGTCTTCATTGCTCATCCAGTCATTTCTCACATAATATCTCAGAAGAATAAGACTTGCATAGTTGTGATTTTTACCCTTACATTATTGGTTACAAAACTGAAATGAAACAAAACTAGAGAAAATGGACTTGTAGAAAATGGAGTAGTAGAAATTAAAATGAAAACAACAAGTAAAAACCTCCTTCAATGCAGGGGCCCTTTGCAACTAATGTGGCTGGATAAAAGCTAACTAAAGATGCAATTTTAAACCACCATTGACAAAACAGAGTTTGTATTATCAACAAAACGAAGTCTGAACAGAGCCTTGCGACAAAAATCTTGTAATCCTTCCTTAGCTTCTAACTACTTCTTGGTCTCATTTAACCGATATTTATAGAAAAAAACATAACTATTTAAGAGAAAATCTTGTTACAGTTGGCTTAATCTAAATCTTATCATGATTGTTTATATAAAGACATGCTACAAATGGCTTAGTTTGAATTGTAATGAGACTTGTTAGACTTCTGAACAACTACAGGTTGCCCGATATGCATTAACTCTTCAACTCCTGATCATTTACAAGTGGGTTACTCCAAATTAACTCTTTAACAGAATCGTTAGACTCCTGATCAACTACGAAATATCAAGAGTCCTACTACTACTAGATAACATGTTTGACTCCATCTTTGACAAGACTTTAGGCATGCTTTTCTGTCGATATGGATCGAGTGAGTAGGATAGAATCCAGGTAGAGATGATTTTGGAGATGCCCATGTGGCCCAGTTCTTCATTTGACACTTGTAACCTGCCAAACCATGAGAGTAGCTATGGAACCCATAGTTAGCTGTAGAATATGCTGCGTTCTGTAGCTAATTTGCAAAAATATATTAAAATAGAAAGAACATGAAAATATAATATGGTGATCATTTTAATGCTTTCCTATGACAAAATCTAGCATTTATCATTGATTGGATCTGTAGTTTTGTGAGAAATTGAGAGAAAAAGGTGAGAACAAATGTCAAGGGGAAGGTAATTTTGAGGTTCAACATACCCCCACTGCAAAATCATTGCATGTCCTCATGCAATTTGCCAAAAATGTGATTTTTCTTCTCTAATGCATTTTCTCAGACACTTCTGCTAGTACATCCAATTTTCTTCTTTTGCTCTTCTTTGAAGTGACTGCCATTCTGGGTTTCCTCATAAGAAGCCTGTATTTAAGGTTGATGACTATTCTATTCAGACTTCTATTCTTCCTCTTCAACTTCCTATTTTTCTTATACCACAGTCCTAGATGCAAAATGGTATTATCATGAATAGCCTTGTCCAATTTACTTTGTTCCCTCAAGGTTTCATTTTCCTTCTTGATATGTCTATTCAATATCTCTAATTCATAGATTTCCTGTTTGAGAGAGTCAATTAGAGGTTCTTGTGGATTGACAGAGGGTTCTGGATTGACAGAGGATTTTGGATTCATTGAGGCACTTTTCTTCTCCATTGATTCTATATAATCATATATTTGTTGTTGTACTGGGTCTATGCCTAGAGATCCTCTGCTTGGGCTACCTTCAAAATGATGGTTAGGAGAGTTTTGAGGACTGTGTGCAGAAGAGATGTTAATAGGAGAAATTTCTGGGGTTTCCTCTTCTAAGTTTATGAATTTTGTCCCTTTTGATGGTGTTTTCTTTACCATCCCTCGGAGTCTAGAGCTTCTTCTAGGTTGTGGATGACTTACATTCTCTTTCTCTGTGATCTTTTTCTCTTTTCTTGCCTTTCCTCTTGCTCTGATTTGTTTCCTGATTTCTGTCAGTTCTTCAGATATTAAATTTTCATCATTTTTCTGTGATGAAGACTTAGGTTTGTCTTCAATGACTATACCAATCTTAATTCTTCTACTTTTTCTAACATTATCTTCTTTTGGTGACTCTGGTGCTTCTTGAAAATGATTTCTAATGAGGAAATCCTCCCAGGTATCCCCTATTCCTTTTAAATGAAACTCAATCAATATCTTTATCAACCCATTATGGCACATGGTTGTGTCTATGAATTCTATTTTCTTCTGCAAATTTGAATCCATCCTTCTTAAACTGTTTAGCAGGAAGAAAGGAAGATTGATTTCTCTATTTTCTAGAAAATTCATCAATAAACGTATATGGTAGACATACATGCACCCGAATCTCCCCTCACAGGTGATAATTTTTTGTAATATCAAAAGCATGCTTCTCCATTTACTTTTAAGAGTTGAAATGGGAATGCCTTTTCTAAAAATAGAGAAATCCATACCTGGGTTCCTGAGGATTACTTTCCATGATTCGCTATGGAATTCCTTATTTTTGAACCATCTTTCACCATGTCTGGGAAGTTCTGTAGCCTCTGTTATGAAGAATTCTGTTACTGCGAACTTAATATCTCCAATTTCTACTTCTGTACCATCAAAAGCTCTAGAAAACGATTTTATGATCTCTTTATGAAAACCATCAAAATTTTCTATGAATTTGAGCCATCCAGCCTTCTGTAGCATTTCCTTGAGTTGTGGGTATCCTTTCATATATTTTTCTCCTACTGGTTCTGACCTGACAATGAGTCCCATCTCTTCTTCTTTGCAAAATTCCTCAACCTTTAGAATTTCCCCGTCTGGTTTATGAAGTGGATTGACTGTGAGTATGGTGAAAAGAACTACGGGTTTGCATGGAATAAGTAGATGGTGAGGGTTTTGGAGAGACGTGGAAAAATATGTCACGTCATGGTAATGACCATTAAAAACAATGAGAGAGTTTAATTATGGACGTTATGTGATGGAGAATGGATGGTGTGGCGGATATGCAGTACGATAGAGATGGGAATCAAATCAAATGATGATTTTTCATGGAGACATATAAATGCCCATATTATACATATTCTATGTTCTAATATTGTTATTTAAAAATATTTCTTTTCACTTTTACCTTTTCGAACTTAACCTTCTTGTTTGTTGTTTTTCTTTGATGTTGATCTGTAGATCATCTTCTTATCATATCAGTGTTCAAAAAAATATTCTTCAATTCCCTGCAATCAACATTTATTTGGAACAGTGCTGTGGAATGGAGTTATGACTGCAGAATCAAACTGGCTACGGAATGGAGTTAGCTGCAGAACATGACAAAGATGAAACATGGCTATGGAACATGGATGTGAAATAAAATGAAAATGGAGTGTAACGAAAGGAAAATGGAATATAATAGTGAAATGGAATGAAAGTGAAGAAATATGAAATGAAATGAAATGAATTTGCAGATTAGGCACTACAAATGAATGTAGCTTTATGTCACTACATATTACAGAAAGAGAGATAGGAAATATAGGATGTCAAAAATCTCTGATTTTCACCCTGTATTTCCTGTATAAGTAAGCTAATGAACAATTGGTTTCAAACTTATACATTTTATTTTATTTTATTTTATTTTATGATGTTTATATATATATATATATATATATACAGGAAAACTAAGTTGGTGGAGAAGAATAATTCTTCTTCACCAACTTCATCTCAGTGTTATCTTGGAAAATTTTGACAAAATCCTCCCTTGAAATTGGCTTATGATATATATTTAACCGATGACCATTTACAAGAAGAGGTACCTTCTTCTCATCTATTGTCCTTATTCTCACTGCTCCATTGTTAAAGACTTCTTCAATCTCATATGGCCCAAGCCAATGAGTCTAAAAAGTCCCTTGAAAATCTTTAAAATTTGAATCAAACAAAAGTGCCCAATCTCCTGCTTGAAACTTCTTCTCCTTTATATACTTATCATGTCATTTAGCCCTTTGCTATTGGACTAAACTGGTTCTTTGAACTACATCTTGCCTGATTTCATCAATTTGATTGAGTTGCTCCAATCTATGTTTTTGTGCTTCTGATAAATCCAGTCCCAATTAAACTGCCATATTGAAGGTTCTAATTTGAAACTCGATAGGGAATAGGACTTGCTTCCCATAAACAAGCTCATAGGGAGTATGTCCTGTTGTGTTCCTCGATGTAGTTCTATAGGCCCATAAGGATTCAGGAAGCCTTTCTGCCTAATCTCTTCTGTGTAGATGTACAGTCTTAGTGAGAATTCCTTCTATCACTTTATTGGTAGATTCAACTTAACCGTTTTCTTGTGGATGGTAAGGAGTAGACTTCCTATGTTTTATCTTGTATTCTTTTACAAGTCTTTCCACCATTTTAGATGTAAATTGATATCCTTGATCTATCACTATTTCTCTTCGAACACCAAAACAAGTGAAGATGTCCGCAAAAAAAAAATTAACTACAAACTTCTCATTAGCAAAAGGTAATGCTTTAGCTTCTACCCATTTAGTGACATAATTAGTGCATACCAAAATATACTTCTTTTGTTTAGATGGAATATTAATTGGTCCAACAAAATCCAAGGCCCATTTTTCAAAAGGTTCAATGAGTACCTGAGTTTGTAGTGACATTTCATCTGAAGGAGCAGGTTTCCCTACCCTTTGACAATTGTCACACCTTTTGACATACTCTTTGGTATCTCTAAAGATGGAGGGCCAATAATATCCTAAATGAAGGATTTTATAGGTTGTCCTTTTGTCAGAAAAGTGTCCACCACAAGGTTCATCATGGCATGCCTTAAGAATTTCAAGCATTTCATCTTCTTGAACATATCTCCTTATCATGAGATCTAGACCTATTTTATACAATTTATTAGTAATCCATGAGTAATTTTCACTTGCTTGAATGATTTTTCTTTTCTCCTTAGGAAACAGATGTGAAGGTAATTTTCCCATGACTAAATATTTAACAATATATGCAAACCAAGGAGTTTGAGTAGTTATTGCCAAAAGATATTCATCAGGAAATTTATCTTCAACTAGAGTGTTATCTTTGATATTTTGAATTCTAGACAATAAATTAGCAACTTTATTTTGTTTTCCAGGTCTATCTAACACAATGATGTTGAACTCTTACAGGAGTAATAACCATCTTGTAACTCTTCCATTAGTAATCGGTTTATTCATTAAGTATCTAATTGCAGAGTGATCTGTATGAACAAAGGTTTCATAGCCTGTTATATAATGTCTGAACTTGTTGATAGCATAAACAACAACTAAGAATTCCTTTTCAGTTAAAGTTTAATTTAACTTAGTGGGAGTCAAATTCTTGCTTGTGTAGTATATGGCATAAGGGATCAAATATTTTTGTCCTAATACAACTCCCAAAGTTGTATTTGAAGCATCTATTGAAATATGAAAAGGTAGTTTCCAATTTGGACCTCTTAAGATGGTCGTATCCTTAAAGGGATACGGCCGAGGTAACCACAAACCAATCTTTGGACTGCAGGTTCTAGCCCACCTGCAATCAGAGAGGGCTCTCTCTTAATGATTTAGCTTTGTTGATGATGATTTTAGGCTAGTTATTGAGTTCAAGGGGTTTTGTTTAAGTTTTGGTGGGAAGGATGATGCTTTCAAGTAGAGAGGTAAGTATAGTATGAGAGTTTCAAACCATTGGGCATGGAGTCAAGGAGTAGGACTGCTGGTGCGTTTTCTTTGTCACAATAGAGAAATATGGAGCAAGCTAGCTGCACATGAAACAATGATTCAAACTAAATGGAGATGGAATGAGGGCTAAGGAATGAGAAGCAATTAAGAATTTCTCATTCAGCTTAATAGAGGGAAGGTGAATGAGCTCTATCTAGGGGCAATAAAGAATCCCTAGATAACTGTCAAACATGAGTGAATTAGGGGGAATATGAGCCAAAGGGAATTCATATTCATTACCAATTCAGATGAAAACATAAAGAAACAACAGAAATTGAGCATAGAGTGCAGCCAAGCAAGTTCTAAGCTAATCTTTCTTTCTGCTATTAAGATGGTGATACATGTATAATATGAGCATATATCAATGAAAACAGAGGTAAGAAGCACTTATTGAGTCATGTTGCAGCACAAGAATTCCATAATTCACTCTTCAAACATTAATACACATCACACAGTCCATTCTCCAAGCTTTCAACAGTCTTTGATTAAGGAAAACATTACAGATATACAGAGCGAGTATCTCTTAGAGTGCATTAACCAACCAACGCTCTAGACAGTGAATTAGGGTGGTTTATATATAGAAAAATATCCCAAAATATCTATTACAACCAACCTTAAACAGGTCTGAGGGAAACGATTTTTTGACCTAATATTATCCTGAAATTAATGCAAGGAAATATCTTTGAGCTGCGCTGGAGGCAGCTGTATCAAAATGAGTTAATATGGTGTCCTTATGGCTTTGTGCTGTTCATTTAGCAATAACTGTGCTTTGGGTTCTGATCCCCTGCTCTTGAGTGGCTTTGATGTGCATTAACTGTGATTTGAGAGCCTTTAAATGGCTTCACCATTTCTTTTTACTTTGCTTGGGGGCCTTTAATGTTCACCTGCTTTGGTATTGCCGATCTGATACTCTTTGCCGCTTCACTGATACTCTTTGCTTTAATCAAGGCTTCATCTTTCCTCTGATACTCTTTCGCAATTGAATCGGGCCACTTTCTCTCCCTTGATCTGTTTGAAACTGTCAAATCACCCCCTCTCTGCCCTTTCAAGGCAAAAATGGCTGCTGCAAATGATTTTCGTGGCCTCTGGAATGATATCAGCGCTGGCCGATTCAAATATGAATATGACTGGAGAAATCCTGTTAAACTACGCATTTTTGGGCCTGATGGTAGCTGAGCCATGAGAGGGCTTCCATTTTGGTCAATTTTTCTCAGCGATGCGCGATTAGCACGCATCAAAAGCTATCTCGGTTTTTCATTTCGGGCATCCTTTGCTGCAAATTTCGCGCTTCGCGCCCTTTTTGGTGATGACGTCAGCATGACGTCAGTGGTGGGTCCCAGTACGGCAGTGACGTGGCAGGGTGATGTCAGCAATACGGTGGGGTGATGATGTGGCAGTACAGTGGTAGCGACGTGGCACAGGACACAGTAGCGGGAGGCCAACGCAGAGGTGATGTGGCGCTAACCTGGTGCTGTCGTTAGGAGAGACAGAAGGCAGTTTGTGGTTTCATCGGACCGCCTTCTGTACGAGAGCGGTATCTGTCAGAGGGGCTCCGATGCAATAAAAAATGGACAGGTGTCTTTTATACGGCGGAGAAACCGCTAGCCTATCGGAGGCTAACTGTCGATCGTCGGGGCGGATCTGAAATCGCCGAGAGCCATCGGATCTGGTCGGGTGGATTGGAGGGCTGACGGAGTGCGGAGCTGGTGGCAAGTTTATGCGCGGGGCCCGCTGGAATATTCAGATATTAATACAATGTGGCGGGGATTCAAAAACTTTGGGTTTGCGGGTTATATGGGTTTTATGTGGGCGCCGATGGTTATTAATTTAACCGAATATCAAATTAATCCCAAAAATGCATGCGCGGGGATGCTGCTATAAGGTTTATGTGTGAGAGAGGGGAGGGGGGTATGGTTATTAATTTAACCAGATGCTAAATCAATCCCATGTTCGAACGCGGTAAGGCTAATGCCAAGCCCCAAATGAACTTAGCATTTCCCAAACTGATGTTATAGAGCTATAGTGCCAGGGAATGGGAATATGTACATAGGGGAGTTATTTAGTGTTTTTAGTAAGGGGAAGGGAAAATAGATAGGGAATTACATAATAGAGTTAGTAGTTAATATGAAATGTGATGAGAAAGTGCTAAGTTTAGAGATCTTAGGCTTATTAAGGAGAAATGAGACTTGTAGAGGAGTATGGACATTCCTTGAGTAAAGCAGATCTTTACCAAGGCAACTGATATGAAAATGATGAGACTAAGAGATATCAAGCAGATCTTGACCTCTTTAGGGGAAGTTAGTGAGTGATTTGGGGAATAAGAAGAAGGGGGAGTTAGACATGCCTCGCTTGAGATGTGAATAGATATGACACTTGAAAACCTGAAACGGATCACATAACTCGATTCTGGAACCACAAAATTACCTACCCGGCCTACTCACCTAGCATTTTCTCTTCTTCTGGTTTTGGTGCACTTGAACTAGCAAACCCAGCTTTTCATATTTTTTCTTTTGACTGCCATCCTATCTAAATCTACACTTATTGCATCCAGGGGCTCAGATTAAGCTGTTGAGCACCCTTGTTTCTCTACCTATCTACAAATTTGCCAAGATTAAGCTGTTTGGACAGATTTTCATTCTCTATATTCTAAAACAAGAAATTGAAACCTAGGGAAGCTAAGATTAAGCTGTTTGGCCTTCCCTTAACAGAAAATTCTTCAAAAATGGTTAACTCATCAAAATTTGGAATACAACAGTGGCATTTAGACTGGCACACTTTCATGGCCTCTTCTTTGGCCTCTTTTGGAAATATGGAGCATTGCAGCATGCAAAGTATGACATATTTGGCATGTAAAAATGTCAATCATGAAAGATGAACACCTGTTGCAACAGGAGGCTAACAGTGGCTCCACTTGGGGATGGCTTTTCCTTGTGAAAAGCTAAGAACAGCAGGTCAGAATGCCTTGATATTCTTTTGTTGCTGTAGGCTGAAACTTCCCTTGTGCTGGCTATCAAATGATTGAGACTTTGAAACCTGAACACAGCATTCTCATCAACTAAATTTTTATAGCATAGCAGCATCGCCTGTTTTCTTCTGCGTGCTCTATTATTACATGCATCTCTGCCTGAGAACCTGCCTTTGAAATAAACACAACATAAGGGAACAAAACTGGATCACTTCCCTTGATTCTGTTTTGAAAAAGGGTGCTGATGTAAATTGAAAATCCTCCTTTCTTTTGCTACTATTGACTGAAGAACTGCCTGCTCTTTTGCTGAGATTAATGCAATGATGACAGAAATCTGAATGGAGGACTTGCTTTGGTTCTGCCTTTTAAAAAACTCTGCTGCACTGTTCCATTATTCGGCCTGCTATAAAAGCAAAACAAAAGTGCTGCAAATACAAGTATTTATGTACAAATATAATACAGTTGCGTTGTGTTCAACAATAGGGATCATGATAATGCTTTAGCATTCGGCCATTGACAGGGCCTTCTTCAGCTGGGCCGCCCTCTACAGATTTGAGGAAATAAGTGTTATTGCCCTGCACAACACTGATAACAAATGGACCTTTCCATAGAAAATCAAATTTTGCATGTTTGCCCTTGTCTTCTCTTCATGAGTCCCACCTTAGAACTTTGTTGCCAACACAGAAATCCTCAGCCTTAGCTCTCTTATCAAACATCTTTTTGAGCTTCTCTTGCAAAATTTGAGCTCTGTTATAGACCTGCTCTCTTGTTTGTTGAAGATGAATGGTCTGATTTATTCTTCGTTGAATATCATTTGGTTCCACCTAAACCTCTTGTAGCAGCTTCATAATGGAAATGCCCAAAGAAGATGGAAACCTGGCCTCCATGCCATACACCAGCTCATAAGGGCTCATCCCAATGGATTTCTTTGTTGAAAGTTTGTCTGCCCATAGGGCATTTGTGAGCTTTCTATGCCAGTTCTTCTTGTTTTCTTCTAAGGTCTTCTTAATAATATTGATCAGGCTCTTGTTAGATGACTCGACCAAGCCATTTCCTTGAGGGTAATAGGCTGTGGAATGGCCCAAGGTAATGTGAAATTTGTGGCAAAAATTGATCATCTTTTTGGATTTGAAGGCAGCGGCGTTGTCAGTAATGATCTTCTCGGGGCAGCCAAATCTAGAAAGGATATTGCACTCAAGGAATTGGATAATGGTGGTATCATTGGCTTGCCTACATGGGATGGCCTCAATCCACTTGGTGAAATAGTCGGTGGCTGTTAAAATCCACTTGTGCTGGCCTGAGGAAGAGGGATGGATTTCTCCAATGAAGTCAAGACCCCATTGTTGAAAAGGTTTTTCGGTTGAGATGGGCTTAAGGGGCAAGGGCAGCAGCTTTCTTTTGCCCTCAAAGATTTGGCATTTGTGACATGAGATAGCAAACTTCTTTACATCTGCAAACAAAGAGGGCCAATAGAAACCAGCCCTTAAAATTTTATCAGCAGTGGACTTCCAATATAGATGTCCTCCACAGTCCCCTGCGTGGAATTCTTTCATGACATTGTTAGTTTCATTCATAGTTAAACAATTAAGCAATATGCCTTCATGATTTTTCCAAAATGATGCACCATCTAAGACACAAAAGTTTAAAGCCTTCATTTTCAAAAATCGTTTCTTGGTTCTGGACAATCCTGGGGGAGCAAACAGGTTTAACAATACAAAGCATATATCAGCATACCATGGGGATTGCAAAAAGGTTTCACTGATCTGTGGAGTCGCCAACTCCTATTCATTGTCCAGTTGGTTAATGTATAAGGCTTGAAAGTTTGTTTCGGACATCAGTTTGGCTAAACCTTGTCCCTTTATCAGCTTGGTTGGTTTTATTTCTATGTCATACTCAAGGATGTTAACAATCCACTTGCCTCTTTTGCCTTCTAACCCCTCTTGGGTTAATATGTCTTTTACAACATCATTTGGGACATAGGCAATCACATGTGAATATAAAATGTAAACTCTGAAGTCTTTGATTGCTTTAACAAGGGCATAGGCCTGTTTCTCCACGATTTGGTACTTTAAAGGGGCATCTCTTAAGGCTCAGCTGAAAAAGGCAATTGGATTTTCTGCTCCTTGATCATATCCTTTTGCAAAAGGACAACAGCTATGGTGTGATCAGATGCAAATGAGAATATGATGAAGTCCCTATCAAATTTAGGACTTGTGAGGACTGGAGCTTGAGTTAAGACAGATTTGATACTCTCAAAGGCTTGTTTGTTTTCAAGAGACCATCTTACCTTGGCATCCTTTTTTAACATGTTTCTTAACAGTCTTATCAACTCGGCTAGATTTGGGATAAATCTCCTTAGGAAATTGATCTTTCCAAGGAATGCTTGCAACTCTTTTATGTTCCTTGGATATGGGATTTGGAGGATGGCTTGGATCCTCTCCAGATCTATTCTAATCCCGTCCTTTGAGATGATATGGCCCATAAGTTTTCCTTCTTCAAGGCCAAAGAGAGACTTCTTGGGGTTCAAGGAAATGCCATATTTCCTACATGTCATGAATATTTGCCTCAAATGTTTTAGGTGCTCTTGATCAGATTTGGAGAAAGGGGTAAGGTCATCAAGATAGACAACTAGGAAATCATGTATTTCCTTGGCACATGCAATATCCATTGCCCTTTGAAAGATAGCACCAACGTTTTTAAGTCCGAAAGGCATCTTCACATACTTAAATGTTCCCCACGGTATGGTAAAGGCTGTCTTGTTTTGGTCATCCGGGTGAACCAGTATTTGATTGAAACCTGAAAAGCCATCTAGCAAAGAGATTCTAGATGATCCCACTACTATTTGTAGAATGTGATCCATTTTGGGCAATGGGTAGTGGTCTTTTAGGGAGACTTGGTTTAAATTTCTTAGGTCTACACATAGCCTAATCTCACCTATCTTTTTTCTTGTGGGAACAAGATTGGATACCCATTCAGAAAATCTGATGGGTGCTATGATACCTGCTTCAAACATTCTTTTCACTTCCTATTCAATCAAAGGGAGAAGCACAGGATTGATTCTCCTTAGTTTCTATTTGAAGGGCTTTTGATTTGGTTTTAAGGGAATGGTGTGTTGGATCACTGAGGTGTCATAGGACTTCAAGTCATCATAACTCCAAGCAAATACATCTTGAAATTCTTTGAACAAATCAACATATTTGGGCTTTTGGTCGGGTGGCAAAGATTGAGATAGTTTGATCATTTTAGGCTTCTCTGCTGTCCCAATGTTGTGTTCTTCTATAGCAGCGTTTAAGGGCTGCATCTTAGGCTTTTTGGGAACATCATTTGCATCAAACATATCTTCTAATGGAGTGAGGCCAGCGGGCAAAAATTTATTCTTTAGATCAATGATCTCGGCCTCTGTTTTTGCTATTTCCTCCAAATGCATCTTTTTCAGCTCTTCTATGTTTGCATTGTCAAAAATAGTTGGATTTAGCATTTGTTTGGCTGTCATAGCTGTTACAGCCTGCTGATTTTCATTTGTTTGCTGTTGTTCATCCGTCATAGCATCCATGTCAATGTTAACATTTGAAAACTCATGCTCAAGAGTGAGGAAATTGTTAATTTGGGCATCATTTCGAACACTTTCCAATCTTTAACATTATTTGGGATAGCAGGCCTATGTTTTATCTCAGCAGTGAAATGGTGATTTGGCTCAAAGGGAAGCTTGCATGTGCTAGCAAAAGTGGCTAGGCTGTGTGCATGAATGTTATGATTTCTTGAAATCTTGGCAAGCTTGGATTCAGTGAATGCATTGAGTATATTAGTGGCAGCAGTCCTATAGGCCCTCATTCTATTGTCATTGGTAACAAAGTTGCCTTTCATTTGTTGTATGATTAAATCAGAGTCACCTAGAATGGACACTTTTGCAGCTCCTAGAGCTTTGAGCAGTTTAAGGCCTAAAAGGAGAGCCTCATACTCTGCCATGTTATTGGTGCATTTGAAATTCAATCTATAGGCATGGCCTTCTGCATGATTGTTATGTGTATTGTGAATCCATACACCTGCCCCTGCTCCTAACTTGTTAACAGAGCCATCAAACTCTAAATACCATGTGATTTCTTGCTTGTGGTTAGTATTAAGAGTTTCAGTCATTCTTGCAGTGGGCAGATTTGAATTTTCTATTTGGGGAGGTTCTTCTTGTATGCTGGTTGCCTTGATTGTTTTGATAGTTTCATCAGTATGGGCAACCGATTCTTCATTGATGTGTGTGTCCAGTTCTAAAGCCAACGGCTTATCATCAGTGGGAGGACTTGTTTCATCATTAAATAAAATAAAAGAATCCATATCAGAATGGATTGAATAAATAGGAAAATTTTGGGGCTTGTCCTCACTAGTTACCACATACTTCATCAGTGTTTCTCTATATAGTCTCTTTGGTTGCCCAAAGACAGATATAGTGGCATAAGAGAGGTCTAATTGGAGGGATCCTTGGATTTTTGCTCCCCAAGATCTTGATAATAGCATGCCATACTTTGGTGGAATGTCAGCAACCACCACATCCATGAGGATTGTCTTGTTGGGATATTGGACTAAGGAGACACACAAGTCTTTGATGAGGCCTAAACACTTGACTTGACTTGAGTCAAAGGAGAATAGATCTTTGTATGGCCTAGTGACATCAAGGTTTAGCTTCTCCATTACAGCTTTGGGCATAAGATTATGTGAGGCACCTGAGTCAAACATAGCATTGTGCAAGACTTTGTCATGTACGTGCAAACTGACATAAAAGGGTAGAACAGATCCATATGTTGATTTTCCATTAACTTCTGGACTGAACAGCAGTTCAGGGGTATCATCTAAAACATTTACATCATCCTTTACCTCTAGCATTTGAAGTGATCTTTGAATTTGTTGCCTATACACATCATGTTTGGCAAGTTCCAAGAGAGGGACAGATATCTTCAATTTACCTATTTCTGCCTCTAAATCAAATGATTTTTCAGATTGGGTTTTAGTATTGTGAGAGGTAGGCTTCCCTTTTTCCACTGGAGTATCAGCAATTTGCTCTTGTTTGTCAGCGTTATGGGAAATGATTGCCTGTGGTTTTTCAGTTTTAGGAGGGCTTTTTGGAACGTTGTTCGAGTTCTCTTTCAAGGAAGAGGGTGGCAGAGGCTGATCAATAGAAGGTTGCACATCTGTTATGTCCTCTACAGTCATTTGATGCGGGTTTGGGACAGTTATATCAGCTGGTTCTGTGAGGGCAACCTTTTTTTTGATCTTCTTCGGCTGCTTGGTATCATTTGGTTTAACCTTTTCGGGCACATCTATGGTTCTTGTCCTCAGCTTATACTATTTATGGACCTCATAAACAGCTGAATCATAACCCTGTTTAAAGTCAAAAGACTCACTAGATTTAGTTTGAAATTGATTAAAGTCATGCTCATCTTGGTCTTGTTGGGTTAGGAAAATTTGTTGCTCAGCCTTCAAATCCACTAAGTTCATGTGAGTGTCCTCTGTGGGCTCACTAGATGTAGATGCTTCAGCATAATTTTCATGAAAAGGAGGCCTTACATCATGGTCTGGGCTAGACCTACCAACATTTGTGTTCTGAGTTTTCCTAAAATTTGGGTTCCTTATGGTATTAGGTTGTTGTCCTTCCCATGATGATTTCCTCTCAACACTCTCTACTCTGTCTCCCAGCCTGTGCATGCCACTGATAATAGCATCCAGATTTTGATCTAAGGCTAAGGGTTCCTCTTTAAAGGTGGTTCTTCTCTCAGTTCTAGCTCTGTTTCTTTTGGCAATTAGATTTGCCTCTACACTAACAGCAACATTTTGCATGTCTACAAGGGTTTGAGGGGCTCTTTCCCTTAACTGATAAGCCATATCAGTATCAAAACCATCAAGGAATTTATACAAAGCAAGATCAGGTGGAGGTCTTAAGTTCTGTGGTATTGCATTATAAACATTATTAAATCTTGCACAATAGTCCAAGACAGACTCTTGAGGGCCCCTTTTGATGGTGTCATATTCAGATAATATGTGCAAGGGGTCTTTCCTTTTCTCCCATCTGTTGATAAATGACTAGTATAAGGCTTCTGGGTCTACTATGGAATTGGCTGTGAGTGCTCTAAACCAAGTCCTGACATCACCTGTCAAACTTTGGAAAAAAATCTTCATTCTCACGCTATCATCATCTATCTCGTAGTTCTCAAAATAGTCTTGCATCTTCTTGGTATGCTGAAGGGCTGTGCAAGAACCAGTTCCATCAAAATATGTGATTTTAGTTTGATAATCCTGAGGCATAGCCCCAGGATTTGCAGGTAAAATCAGGGGTGCATATCTATTAGCCATATTCACAGGGATAAGTGGAACAACAGGGATAATAGGAGTAATGGGAGTATCTGCAGTGAATGAAGGTGTGGAAGGAGTGCTTTGAGAGGTGGATGATGAGCAAGGGGAAGTAGGGGTTGAACGAAATAAAACTTTGACAGGGGTAGGAACACAGCTTGGCTGAACTGTTTCAAGACTAGAATCAACAAAATCTTCTTTTCACTCTAGCTTCCTGAGGTTCCTTGGGATTAAATTCAGATTTTCAAAAGTAGCTGGGGGATTTGGGTCTGGGTTTGACCTTGTATAATGAGTTTTCCTCTTTGGAGCCAGCTTCCGAACTTGATTTGGTATTTTCTGTGAATGTTTTTAGAATTAGCAAGGAACTGATCAAATTTTGGAATAGCTATCTACAGCTTAAAACTAGCATGAATATTGACTAAAGCAGCTTTTATTTACTCCTGTAAATGTAAAGCAAGAACAGTTTCAAAGGCTCCTTGGCTGACATTCAGGCTCCATCTATAGTTTTAAGGAATATACAGCAATTGGAAAATTCATTCTTCCCTAGTGGAGCTTTACAACTTGATTTGTGAAATTAACTGAGGATTGTCCCCAGCGGAGTCGCCATTATGTTATCACTCAGGTTGTCCCTAAAGCTCCTTAAAGGGATACGGCCGAGGTAACCACAAACCAATCTTTGGACTGCAGGTTCTAGCCCACCTGCAATCAGAGAGGGCTCTCTCTTAATGATTTAGCTTTGTTGATGATGATTTTAGGCTAGTTATTGAGTTCAAGGGGTTTTGTTTAAGTTTTGGTGGGAAGGATGATGCTTTCAAGTAGAGAGGTAAGTATAGTATGAGAGTTTCAAACCATTGGGCATGGAGTCAAGGAGTAGGACTGCTGGTGCGTTTTCTTGGTCACAACAAAGAAATATGGAGCAAGCTAGCTGCACATGAAACAATGATTCAAGCTAAATGGAGATGGAATGAGGGCTAAGGAATGAGAAGCAATTAAGAATTTCTCATTCAGCTTAACAAAGGGAAGGTGAATGAGCTCTATCTAGGAGCAGTAAAGAATCCCTAGATAACTGTCAAACATGAGTGAATTAGGGGGAATATGAGCCAAAGGGAATTCATATTCATTACCAATTCAGATGAAAACATAAAGAAACAACAGAAATTGAGCATAGAGTGCAGCCAAGCAAGTTCTAAGATAATCTTTCTTTCTGCTATTTAGATGGTGATACATGTATAATATGAGAATATGTCAATGAAAATAGAGGTAAGAAGCACTTATTGAGTCATGTTGCAGCACAAGAATTCCATAATTCACTCTTCAAACATTAATACACAGCACATAGTCCATTCTCCAAGTTTTCAGCAGTCTTTGATTAAGGAAAACATTACAGATATACAGAGCGAGTCTCTCTTGGAGTGCATTAACCAACCAACCCTCTAAACAGTGAATTAGGGTGGTTTATATAGAGAAAAATATCCAAAAATATCTATTACAACCGACCTTAAACAGGTCTGAGGGAAACAAGTTTTTGACCTAATCTTATCCTGAAATTAATGCAAGGAAATATCTTTGAGCTGCGCTAGAGGCAGCTGTATCAAAATGAGTTAATATGGTGTCCTTATGGCTCTGTGCTGTTCATTTAGCCATAACTGTGCTTTGGGTTCTGATCCCCTGCTCTTGAGTGGCTTTGATGTGCATTAACTGTGATTTGAGAGCCTTTAAATGGCTTCACCATTTTTTTTTACTTTGCTTGGGGGCCTTTAATGTTCACCTGCTTTGGTATTGTCGATCTGATACTCTTTGCCGCTTCACTGATACTCTTTCATTTAATCAGGGCTTCATCTTTCCTCTGATACTCTTTCGCAATTGAATCGGGCCGCTTTCTCTCCCTTGATCTGTTTGAAACTGTCAAATCACCCCCTCTCTACCCTTTCAAGGCAAAAATGGCTGCTACAAATGATTTTCGTGGCCTCTGGAATGATATCAGCGCTGGCTGATTTGAATATGAATATGACTGGAGAAATCCTATTAAACTGCTCATTTTCGGGCCTGCTAGTAGCTGAGCCATGAGAGGGCTTCCATTTTGGTCAATTTTTCTCAGCGATGCGCGATTAGCACTAAGTGCTAATAGCGCATCAAAAACTGCCTCAGTTTTTCATTCCAGGCATCCTTTGCTGCAAATTTCGCGCTTCGCGCCCTTTTTGGTGATGACGTCAGCGGTGGGTCCCAGTACGGCGGTGACATGGCAGGGTGACGTCAGCAGTACGGTGGGGTGATGACGTGGTAGTACGGTGGCAGCAACGTGGCACAGGACACGGTGGTGGGAGGGCGATGCAGAGGTGATGTGGCGCTGACCTGGTGCTGTCGTTAGGAGAGACAGAAGGCGGTTTGTGGTTTCATTGGACCGCCTTCTGTACGAGAGCGGTATCTGTCAGAGGGGCTCCGATGCAATAAAAAATGGACAGGTGTCTTTTGTACGGCAGAGAAACCGCTAGCCTATCGGAGGCTAACTGTCGATCGTCGGGGCGGATCCGAAATCGCCGAAAGCTGTCAGATCTGGTCGGGTGGATCGGAGGGCTGACGGAGTGCGGAGCTGGCGGCAAGTTTATGCGTGGGGCCCATTGGAATATTCGGATATTAATACAATGCGACGGGGGTTCAAAAACTTTGGGTTTGCAGGTTATATGGGTTTTATGTGGGCGCCGATGGTTATTAATTTAATCAAATATCAAATTAATCCCAAAAATGCATGCGCGGGGATGCTGCTATAAGGTTTATGTGTGAGAGAGGGGAGGGGGGTTATGGTTATTAATTTAACCAGATGCTAAATCAATCCCATATTCGAACATGGTAAGGCTAATGCCAAGCCCCAAATGAACTTAGCATTTCCCAAACTGATGTTATAGAGCTATAGTGCCAGGGAATGGGAATATGTATATAGGGGAGTTATTCAGCGTTTTTAGTAAGGGGAAGGGAAAATAGATAGGGAATTACATAATAGAGTTAGTAGTTAATATGAAATGTGATGAGAAAGTGCTAAGTTTAGAGATCTTAGGCTTATTAAGGAGAAATGAGACTTGTAGAGGAGTATGGACATTCCTTGACTAAAGCAGATCTTTACCAAGGCAACTGATATGAAAATGATGAGACTAAGAGATATCAAGCAGATCTTGACCTCTTTAGGGGAAGTTAGTGAGTGATTTGGGGAATAAGAAGAAGGGGGAGTTAGACATGCCTCGCTTGAGATGTGAATAGATATGACACTTGAAAACCTAAAACAAATCACATAACTCGATTCTGCAACCACAAAATTACCTACCCGGCCTACTCACCTAGCATTTTCTCTTCTTCTGGTTTGGGTGCACTTGAACTAGCGAACCCAGCTTTTCATCTTTTTTCTTTTGACTGCCATCCTATCTAAATCTACACTTATTGCATCCAGGGGCTCAGATTAAGCTGTTGAGCAACCTTGTTTCTCTACCTATCTACAAATCTGCCAAGATTAAGCTGTTTGGACAGATTTTCATTCTCTATATTCTAAAACAATAAATTAAAACCTAGGGAAGCCAAGATTAAGCTGTTTATCCTTCCCTTAATAGAAAATTCTTCAAAAATGGTTAACTCATCAAAATTTGGAATACAACAGTGGCATTTAGACTGGCACACTTTCATGGCCTCTTCTTTGGCCTCTTTTGGAAGTATGGAGCATTGCAGCATGCAAAGTATGACATATTTGGCATGTAAAAATGTCAATCATGAAAGATGAACACCTGTTGCAATAGGAGGCTAACACAGCGCACTGTCTCTTCTTTGGATTCTGGATGCATCACACTTCCCAAGTGTAGTAGGTGCGCTGCATCTCATTTTCCCTATGTTACAGGTGCACTGATCAGACAAGGCCCCTTTTGCTCTTATATTTTGGTTTCTGTGTTCACTCTTTTCAGCTCTATTCAGGAGTTTTGCTATCTGTAGTCAATATACCTCTGTTGAAACCCCCTTCCTTGCCATTATTCCGCCTCCATTGTGTAAAGAACTGTAAATTTTTTATGTATTTTGAGCCATTTTCAGTTCTGTTTTACAAAGAAGTAGCATAATTGAACTGTCGTTTCTTGATTTGAAAGTGTCGCAAGTGTCGTTTTCAGTCATAAAAGAGAATCCGATTGTTCTTGATAGTCGATTACACTGTTACTCTTGTATTTGATTTGAATTAGTAGTTTTTCAAGTGTCGAAAGCAAGTTTTCAATTCCAAATCGCAAAGTGTCGTCATTGTCTTCATTTTGTCTTGAAAAGAAACTTGTTAGTAATGTCGCTTTGAAAAATAATTAAGATTTGTGCTTAGCTTTCTTTTTATCATTCACACATTAAGAAGGCTGAAAACAAAGACATGCATGTGCATTTGCATTTAGACTGTTTGTTGGTTTGATTTAGGACAGTGCATATATTGTATGCTCTCTGTCTATGTTGAAAGAATATCATTTCTCTTTCCTTAGTAGCTAGGATTTTCATTGCAAAGAGAAGATTAAATGATTGTTTATCATCTTAGATTGCATTTTAGGAATTGTACATCTACATCACGCGGTGAACCTGAAAGGAAAATTTCTTAAGCAAGATCAACTGTAAAATAAATTTAATGAATCTAAAAACGCTTTGAAACGTAATGCACAACATTTAGAAGTCTAGGCTAGAGACGTATTCCGGCATCATAAAGCCTAGTAACTGTTGTTTTCATTGCTGGTTGGGTGATTCCTCCACTTTGAGACGAAAAGTGCCAGTACGGACTTGTGCTCCCACGTACCGTCGAGTATATATTGGGAGACCACAATAGGCTTTATCCTTTATCCATAGGAAGCCGTGTCTGCCGCCCTATCGATCGCAATGCACTGAACACAACATTTGAGAAGATTGACTGCCGTACCGTAAAAAGTATTCTGCATTTTTGCGATTGGTTTGGTAATCCCTCTGTCTAGATTTCCAGAGCAGTCTCCTTTGTTCCTTTTTAGACTCCTTAAAGGAAAAAGTCCATCTGAGCACTTGTCACTTCAAGCTCATTAAAAATCGAAGGCGACTAGAGTCATCTTTTGTTTTTTCTCGACTCTTAAAAATTGAAAAAACAAGTTGTGTCAAAGCGTCTAAAATTTATTTTAATCGAAATAAATATCACCTTTCCTACGTTGGTCTTAGGTTGAGAAAAATGGAGTCCACCAACCAAGGAATTCCCTTTGGGGGAAATCCTAGTCCTTTCTCCTCTTGGGGAGATGTTTGTGCGCCCCATATGGCCACATTATCGCTTCCAGGATTGACAATCGGCTTGCCCGTATGGCTCTTCTCAACCTCTGTCATTCAGAACACCATGGTTCCTGAAAAATCAAGTCAGCAACTAAACGATACCAGAGTTACCCCCAAACCCTCTACTTCGTCCAATTCTTCCTCTCCTCCTTCCTCTTCGCTTGATGAAGCTGGTAAAGCCAAAAATCAAGTAACCGAGAAGAAGAAGGAGAAGAAGAAGAAAGAGAAGAAGAAGAAGGAGCCAAAGGCGAAAAGGGGCAACCAAGCATCGTCTAGTGAAAATCCACACACTGCACCATCCAGGCCTAAATTGCCATGTGTCATTTGCAAAGGAGACCACTATCATCGAGATTGTCCTTGCATCCCTCGGATCTTAAGGGACTGGTCTCCTCGTTTGCACAATCCGGTGTCATCAACCTCTGATGATCATGTTGAAAATACACCGTCAACTAGTGAAAGTGAAGCCCCTGGACAAAAAGGAAGATGTAAATTTCCTTGTAAACTGTGTGAAGGTGATCACGCCATCCACCATTGTCCCTTCTTAGACGAGGCTAAAAGAGTTTTGGATGACCATCCGGTTTCACCGTTATGGCTTCCTCCAGGATATAAGAAGCTCTTGCCGAGTCCATCACTAGTTGAAAATCCGGGTGACACACCCTTGTGGTCGGCCGAAGCGTCTATCATTGAAGATAAACCATCTGAATCCACACCAGACGAAAGTGAAAAGGTCAAGGCGGCAGTTGACCCGGTCTTGCCTTCAAAGGATCCATCTTCAGATGATACAGTCACCGAAGAGAACAAGAACAACACCGTTCAAATTCTCTTCGTAAGCACAGACTCCGATGAACATGGGGGCAGTCTACCCGTCCCTTTACCGCAAGAAGAAAGTTCATCAGAGTCATATCCGGCCATCTATTCGGTCCCACCTCCAAGCAACCTAGTTGTTTCCTTCGATTGGAATCTACTAGGCAGACCCTGCTTACCAGCTAGTGTACCATTTCGAATCATTGCTCAAATATATAGAATGGTCATGGTCGGTACCATCATAGATGAAGGGGCTTCTGTGAATATCCTTTCCTCAACTGCTTGGAAAGCGCTTGGTTCGCCATCACTTTTGCCTGAAATGAGAAATCTAACAAGCTTTGACAAAGGAACCAATCGACCGTTAGGGATCCTTCCCAATGTACCGATAACATTGAGAAGGAAAACCATTCACATGAACGTAATGGTAGTCCAAGGACCCCTGGATTATAATCTACTCCTTGGACGTGATTATATTTATTGCATGGGAGCCATTGTCTCCTCACTCTTTAGAGTAATGTGTTTTCCGCATGAAGGAAGAGTGGTCAAGCTCGTAAACCAGCTTTCATTCCCCGGTTCACACATAGTAAATAGTCATATACCATCCCTGAATGGTCTTTTCACGCAAGGAATGTCTCATCAATTGTTAGGGTCCCACCCTAACCCCCTTATTTATGTCTTGGGATCACGTCATAGTCAAAGAGTCAATAAAGCCCATACATTTTGTAAGTGGTTAACCCGAAATTAATGACGGGACCACAGTTAGTTGCAAATGGGCCGTAGCCGTAGTATTAGATAGATGGTATTAATAAAACTCACGGTATTGACCCGTGGTATTGCATGTATGAGTCATATATAAAGGATAGAGACTCCCTGCGAGGAGCATCGTGTCTTGTTTTTGTAATCGAGCTCTGCTCTATTGGAGGTTGCCCCCTCAAAGAGGCATGTGAACATTTCTCTCTGAATAATAAAATCATTGCTATTCTGTGTTCTGGGTATCTTTTCTTCGCATATTCTGTGTTTGGGTATTACTTTGCAGGTTAAGAGCATAACAAGTGGTATCAGAGCACTTTCCAGGGCTCGGTGGGATCTCCAATTTTTAGCAAATTTTTTTTTGGCTAGAGACGTGTTCCGGCGTCTTTAAACCACGGGATCTGTCGTTGAGCGCATAAACCTGCGGATTTGGGGAGGCATGCATGTAGGAAATACAAGAGGTGGTCACGTCTGTTGGACTCCCTTGTAACCCCTGTGGGTACCCGTTCGAGTAGTAGCGCATTAGACAGAACTGCGCACGGACTGTCTTCCACGTACCCTCTGGGTATATAGGAAGTCCCCTAGGCTCCCTTGAAACCTCGCCATAGATAAACCTTCGGCCGTCTTGTGGCTATAGTACACCGAGAACAACACTCGGAGAGATTACTCGCCCGTACGATAGGGTAGTCGGGTTGTACGGCTAAGGGTACGGTCGATCCTCCTTAGTTAGAGCCCTGAAACATTGGGCCGAGTACTACTGTCAGACCCTTATGTATATTGCGATCTGTAGCACCTGACACTCCTCAGGACGACGAGCTGAGCACGGTGGTACCATTCAATTTATTAGTACAAATTTTTTTGGCAGTCCCAATTTTTCATCCAGTTGGTGTATGGTAGAAACTAGAGCTCAAGCGATGGCCAATGAAAGGATAGACAAAATTGAAGCAAATCTGAACACCCTCCAAAGTATGATTGACGGCCTAACTAACCAGGTACAACAAGTACTCGATAAGGGCAAGGAGCCAGCCCAAGAGGAAGCGTATGATGGCCATGAACACCATGAGGGTGAGTCTAGCCACTCTCCTCACGTCTGGCACACCAATCCACCACCCAGTCAGCGACCTCCCAAGTTGGATATGCATAAATTTGACGGTTCTCACACGTCCGCATGGCTAGCACAAATGGAGCAGTATTTCAGACTGAATCATATCCTAGATGATTGGACTAAGCTTATGGTAGGGACCATGTACTTGGACAATGAACGATGGCAATGGGCGGAATGGCATCAGCGTTGCAATGGACCTTTTCCGACTTGGGCCCAATTTACCAAAGCTCTTCGAGCTCGCTTTGAATAGGAAGACTCTTTTTTGGGGCGCCTCACTAAGCTCAGACAGACGGGTACAGTGGATGAATATATTATCGCTTTTGAAGCCTTAGCCTTCCGCACTAAGGGTCTCACAGATGAGTTCTACACGGAATGTTTTATCAGCGGTCTTAAAGAAGCCATCAAAGCTCAAGTTCTACTCCACCACCCTCCCACATGGACGGAAGCTTGCCAGGTAGCTCGTAAGGTGGAACATGCATTAGCAGCCCAATACAGCCGCCCCAGTTTCCCCACTAAAGGTTGTCCCCCACAAGCTCACAATACGACTCAGACACTTAAGATCCAAAAGGTGTCACCTGCGGAAATGGCCGAAAGAAGGAAGCAAGGACTATGTTACTACTGTGATGAAAAATATTCCCCTGGTCATAAATGCAAGGAGCCCAAGTTTTTTCAAATAGACGCCACTGACTACAGCTCAACAGAGGAAGATCCACCACTCGAGGACCCTAAGGTGATAGAAGAAGACAACCAAAAGGAGATTGTATCTGACGAACCAGTTATTTCGCTAAATGCATTGGCCGGAATTTCTTCCCCTCAAACTCTCAAAATTTGGGGTTTTATTAAACATCGCCCAGTAGTAGTCTTGATTGATAGTGGAAGTACCCATAATTTCATCCATCAAAAAGTCGTCGATGCAGTGCATTGTTTTGTACACGCAGTTTCTAACTTCCAAGTCCAAATCGCGGATGGGGGCACAATGAAATGTGAAGGCCGCTGTGAAAATGTCAAACTTCAAATGGGGGATTATCAGTTGAAAACACACATGTTTGCCATCCACATGGGCGGATGCGACATTGTCCTCAGCACTGAATGGCTTCGCACTCTTAGGCCAATTACAATGTATTTCCAGGAGTTATATATGAGTTTTAAGCAAAACAACTACACATATACCCTCCGTGGCCTCCAGGCGGGAGCCCCCTCGATCATCAGCTCACATAGGATGGAAAAATTGTTAAAAAAGGGCAATCATGGCATGGTAGCTCAATTCAATGCCATCCAGGTCGTTGAAACCCAGTCCCTGCAAATTCATCCTGAGATGCAACAAATTTTAAATAAACATCGGCAGGTCTTTGACAAGCCTAAGGAGCTTCCACCATCGCGAGGGGAACATGATCATAGCATCACATTGGTTCCAGGGGCCCAACCCCCAAACGTGCGGCCATACAGATATCCATTCACCCAAAAGAATGAAATAGAAAAGATAATCAAGGAACTTTTGGAAGCAGGTGTCATTCGTCCTAGCGTTAGTCCTTATTCATCCCCAGTGGTCATGGTGCTCAAGAAAGACGGAGAGTGGCGGATGTGTCCCAACTTCAGGGCCCTCAATAAGTTGACAGTCAAAGATAAATTTCCCATCCCGGTGGTTGACGATTTGCTGGACGAACTCAATGGGGCTCAATTCTTCACTAAGTTGGATCTTCGCTCAGGCTACCACCAAATTCGCATGAAGGAAGTCGACATTCCCAAGACGGCGTTCCGAACTCATGAAGGCCATTATGAGTTCCTGGTCATGCCATTTGGTCTTTGTAATGCCCCTTCTACTTTTCAGAGCCTTATGAATCACCTTCTTAAACCATATCTCAGGAAATTTGTCCTGGTCTTCTTCGATGACATCCTCATCTATAGTGGCACTTGGGCTGCACATCTTCACCATGTAGATCTACTCTTGCAACTGCTCCGCCAACATAAATTATTTGTCAAATTGTCCAAGTGTTCGTTTGGCATGGAAGAAGTTGAGTATTTGGGCCACATTGTGGGGCGGGAAGGTGTCAAGGTGGACCCCAAAAAGATCCAGGCAATGCAAGAATGGCCTCAACCTAAGACCTTGAAGAGCTTGAGAGGATTTTTGGGACTCACCGGCTATTATCGCAAATTTGTCTGCAACTATGGCCGCATAGCGAAGCCCCTCACTCAACTCCTAAAGAAAAATTCCTTCTTCTGGAATGAGGAAGCCCAACAGGCATTTACAACCCTCAAAAATGCCATGTGTTCCACTCCAGTCTTAGCACTACCTGACTTCAACAAATCTTTTGTCATTGAATGTGATGCTTCAGGGACAGGTATTGGGGCAGTCTTAATACAGGAAGGGCGACCCTTGGCCTTCACAAGCCAACAACTAAGTGGGAAGAATCTGGGCCAATCTACCTATGAAAAAGAAATGATGGCCATCTTACATGCAGTCGACACCTGGCGCCCTTACTTATTGGGGCGACGTTTCCAAATCCGCACAGATCATCACAGTCTTAAATATTTTCTGGAGCAACGCCTATCTTCCCCACAACAAAATAAATGGCTAGCTAAAATGCTGGGATATTATTATGAGATCATTTACAAGAAAGGGAAAGACAATAGGGTAGCAGATGCATTATCTCGCCAATTTGAGGAAGAAAGTACTCTGCTAGCAATTTCCCTCCCCATTCCAGAATGGATTGAAGAAGCTCGCAGAGAATGGTTTTCACACCCAGGGCTATCGCAACTCATTTCTCAATTGCAGGTCGATCCAAATTCCATCAAGGGCTACTCCTGGCAGGATGATATTCTTCGCTATCGGGACAGAGTAGTAATATCACCAACATCAACCCTCAAAAGTCGCATATTGGCTGAATTGCACTCATCTCCCATTGCGGGACATTCGGGCTTTCAGAAAACTTATGCTCGCACCAGAAGATCATTTTTTTGGACCGGCATGAAAAAGGACATCCTTACTTTTGTCGCAGAATGTGATGTCTGTCAACATACTAGGCACATTACAACCATTGCCCATTCCGACATCAATTTGGACGGAGGTTTCCATGGATTTCATTACAGGTCTCCCAAAATCAGGGAACAAGTCAGTCATCATGGTGGTGGTGGACCGCTTGTCAAAGTATGCTCATTTTTGTGCCCTACCCCACCCGTTTACACCAACTTTGGTTGCGCAAACTTTCATGGATCAGATATTCAAACTACATGGCATGCCCACTTCTATTGTGTCTGATCGCGACCCGATCTTCACCAGTAATTTTTGGCAAGAACTCTTCAGGATACAGGGCACTCAACTAAAACTCAGCACTTCCTATCATCCGCAAACGGATGGTCAAACCGAAGCAGTCAACAAATGTCTAGAAACCTACCTCAGGTGTTTCACTTCAGAAAAGCAACACCTTTGGGTACAGTGGTTACCTCTGGCGGAATGGTGGTATAACACCAACTATCATGCCACTAATAAAATGACTCCTTATGAAGAAGTATATGGTCAACTTCCGCCTTCCCCTATTTCTTATCTCCAGGGATGCTCCAAAGTACAAGCAGTGGATCAACTCCTACAACACCGCGCCACCATGCTCACCCATCTTAGAGAGAATCTTCATCAAGCTCAGAACCGCATGAAGCAACAGGTCGACCAGCATCGCTCAAAGCGCCAGTTTCAAGAAGGGGACCAAGTCTTTTTGAAGCTGCAACCATATAAGCAAACATCACTCAATGACAAGGGTTGTCAGAAGCTATCTCCAAAATTCTACGTACCCTACCAAGTACTTCAGCACATTGGAGAAGTGGCTTACAAGTTGGCTTTTCCATCTACTACAAAAATCCATCTAGTTTTCCATGTATCATGCCTCAAGAAAGTAATTGGGAACAATTGCCGAGTTCAAACCAGTCTACCTGAACTAGATGGCGAAGGGTCAATCTAGCTTCAACCCGAACAGGTCCTCGCCACAAGAGACAAGCACCTGCGCGGCCGCATGATTAAGGAAGTCCTCGTCAAATGGAAAGACACCTCTCCGGAAGATGCAACTTGGGAACCAGCTACTATTCTTCAGCAATTTCCGCAGCTTCAGCCTTGAGGACAAGGCTAGTCTTAAGGGGGAGGGCATGTTAGGGTCCCACCCTAACCCCCTTATTTATGTCTTGGGATCACGTCATAGTCAAAGAGTCAATAAAGCCCATATATTTTGTAAGTGGTTAACCCGAAATTAATGACGGGACCACAGTTAGTTGCAAATGGGCCGTAGCCGTAGTATTAGATAGATGGTATTAATAAAAATCACGGTATTTACCCATGGTATTGCATGTATGAGTCATATATAAAGGATAGAGACTCCCTGCGAGGAGCATCGTGTCTTGTTTTTGTAATCGAGCTCTGCTCTATTGGAGGTTGCCCCCTCGAAGAGGCATGTGAACATTTCTCTCTGAATAATTAAATCATTGCTATTCTGTGTTCTGGGTATCTTTTCTTCACATATTTTGTGTTTGGGTATTACTTTGCAGGTTAAGAGCATAACATCAATTCCCAGTCCGTCCTCCTGATGAGCGCGAGTGATTCGGAGGATATGACTAAAACCCAGGGGGCATGCACCCTGGCCTGTTTTGACAGGAAAACCTTGGGTATAGGGTAGGTTTCCGCGAAGGATATATGACTGGTTGACACACCCATCCATTTAGGAAAATGGGGTTAGACAGGAATAAGATACCTCTGTTAAAGGTAGGCCTTTCCCGATAAAACAAATGTTTTGTCTACAAATTGAGGGGTAACCTGGAAACTCTACTTCACTATACTTGGGGGCATGCAAACCTTTTGGCATGCAAGCGAAGAGCGGCCGTTTATTCTTTTAAATTTGTAGGTCCTCTAACCCTTTAAACTCGTAGGATTGGTCGTTTCCTAACTTGCATAAAGAAAGGATGCAGGGCAAAGCTCTGAAAAAATTCCAATTATCCGAGACATCCTTATTATACGACTGGATCAAGCAGTTTTAACGTGGAATTCAAGCTCGTTAAAAAATAAACACAAGCAATGAGCAAATGTTCCCCTAGAGTTTAAGCTCATTAAAAAATGAACCATCTTCTGGTAAATAACCATTGTGAATGTATTATCATCAGCCTTTGAAGCCTTGGTTGTGTTCTCATCATCACCTCCACTCTGTATTGGCCGATCATTCACCTCCATTTGATTTTTTACCCTTTTGAGGAACAGCTGCGAAGAGTGATCCTGTTAGCCATTCTTGTGACATTGCCGTGATTGGAAAATTCCAAACCTTACCTGGAATCAGCTGGTACCCGAATTTATCACTCGTTCCTCAAAAAACGAGTCTCCTTTAAGCTCTTTTCAACTGAATCGTAAAATATGAAAAGATTGCCGAGCAATTGGCCTCTCCAACTCGTTAAAGGGACTGAAGTGCTATCCCTCCTTTATATTTTAATCTTTTTGGACTTGAGGGATTATTACACAAAAAGGTCGAGCGCTTGTTTTGTTCGGCTCGTTAAAAGTACCGAAAATTCATCCCTTTTGTATTGTTTTATACTTTTTCGGACTCAAGGGATTATATGACGAAAAAGGATTATTGGAGTTTTCTTTACGTCCCTTTTTCAGACTCTCTAAAATTGAAAAGGACCGAGTTATCCTTGTCGTTAAACTCGTTAAAACCGAATAGCGAAAAACTTGTCCATACAGACAAGAACGAGTTTCACTATCGCTAGGCTCGTTAAAACATAGCGATGGGTTTTCCCGAAGGGAAAATTATAGAACAAGCATATGTTATCCTCCTCAAGCTTGACAAAAATAAAGAGGTACTGGTCAGCAATGACTGGGGAAAAATTGGGAAGAAAACTTGAAGAAACTTTATTGGTAGCAAGTCGCTCTTGAACATGACACTTTCACTCCGCATCCGAGTCGGGTTGGGTTGTTCCATTCACTGGTCATATCACCATGGGTCCATCACACCATCCATATTTGGGGTTAACGCTACCAATCCATCATGTCAGTGTCGCCGATATGTTCAAGAGAAGTCGCTCAAAGAATTCACCTGTGTCTCACCCACTGCAATACATTCACGCTCCATTTGTTCATGACCGTCCCCCTGAATCTTATATCACCAGATTGCTTTCACCTCCATTAAAATCATTTGCTCCGTTCCGTGTCATTGATGTGGGATTCACTAAGGCCCTCCTATGATGGATCGCTTCTTGTCAACATCAGCTCATTATCCAAGAAGTCGATCTAGGAACAACCCTTTCAGTACTTTGAAACTTGCATGCCTCAATGGCAAGTTTCTCACTTCCGGCGACAGGTTTACATCAATGGCCTTCGACCGAAAGACTTTGCGTGGTGTTCGACGCCAAGTCCCTTATTCACACCATGTGAATTATACTGTAGTACCTTGAGGGTCATCATCATTATTGGTGATTCCTCTCGCGCCTATTAACAGCTTACATCATCGGCTGGTAATCAGGCGATGCCTTTCCATGTTTGACTCCATAACATCTCTCACATGGATCGACTTGTACTTTGAGTGAAGATCGAATGAGATTGAAGACCCCGAATCTAATTTCATCCATCCGGGCTGCGATATATATTCAGGAAAATAAAGACATCAAATGTACATCATTACTGCACAGATAATCATCCAATCCAAGGGATGATGGCTCTACCAGGATCATCAGTCTACACTCAGACGATTGTCTGTCTTATGTACATGAAAATGAATTTATAAAGCTAAGCATGGGAATGCCTGCCTCAGCTAGATCATGAAAATATTATGAAGATAATGTATTGTATTGTATCTTATTACAGGTCGCCTTCCAGCTTGGAAAAACTTCAGATCCTCATGATAAAGCATTTCACCCGACATCAACAGATTAATGACCTCATGTTTTAGGGGGCAACTGTTATAGACATTTTTGGGCACTACAACCCCAATCATAAATGTCCATAAACCAAGGGCTCTTAAGTCCCTAAAAGTGTTGTTCCAACCTCTAAAAGAACAAGGTCAACTGATTACATCTTCTCCCAGAAGTTCTCCATGAAAAACTACTCAGAATTGGTCAAAACTGGACCATCTCACCTGCTCCATGGTCAAAGTGCACTGCATCCCACCTAAATACACTCGGGAGGTGCGATGCATACTGAAAAGCCCTTCTATGGGGTGCGATGGGCAAGAGTGGACAAATGGCAGGGTCAATCTGCAAGGTGGAGGATCATGGAATCTTCCAGAAACTTCTCCTGTGACACTTGCCTCTCTGCATTCGCCTAGGGATGAGTAAGAGATCATCAATCTCCAAGTGGAATCAAGAACTATCAGAGAGAAGACACTAATCAAATCTCAAAAGCTGACTCAGCCCCCTTGCAAACATCTATATATGGATCCCTCATCCCAGAGATCCAGAGGCTGGAATTTTGTATCTTGTAAGGAAGTGCTGTTGGTTTCTTGGTGCAACATCATAGTGTTGGGTGATCTAAGCTTTTCATGAGGTGAAGAAGGGCTTTCTTGTTGAGAGGATGATGCTGGGTCAGAACAATTGGTTTTAATCCTCTTTGCTATTCTTGATTATTAATAAAGCTATTCAAGTTTTCCTCCACATTCTTGTATGATTGATGACATATGCATTTGTGTGGTCAATATATATCTGATCCTATATTGTTTATGCTAGTAGATCTATGTTCTTGGATAGTGTTGTGCTGCTTTGATTCTACAGGTGCTCTTTGAAGCTGGGTAGAGGAAGCGAGTGGCAAAGATCTATCAGAAGGGAGAGGAATCAAACAAGGAACCAAGCGCAAGACAGAGGTTGGTCTCCTTTATTCCCCTCTTATCTACTTCTCATAAAGGAAAACGAAAGTGGTTTTATTTTGTTTGTTTCTAAGGTAGCTACCAGCCTTAGTGGGACTAGCAGCTCTGCATAGACACTAGATTTCCCGATAACACTAATGGTTGAAATAGTAAAGAGAGGCTGAATATCATTTTCATAATCAATCCATTCTTTGTCATCTATCTTTGTGATTGTTTTGCTGGAGGATATAAAGTGAATTTCTTAGTTGAATTACCATCAGAGATATACGGATCACCAGATCTATAGCTAATGAATGCATCAATTGTGGCCAGCCAAGGTCTTCCTAGTATAAGTGGATGTCCTCCTAGATTTCTCTTTGGGGTTAGGATCACAAAATCAACAGGGTACTCCCAAGAGTCTAAGGAAACTAAAATATCTTCTAACACACCATCTGTTTTAATTACAAATCTATCTGACAATTGCAGTAATGTAAGTGTATAAAGAAGATTCGAAAGTTTGAGTTGTTCCATGGTTTGTTTGCCCATGATGTTTATTGCTGCTCCTAAGTCAATCAGTGTATTTGGAATTTCATCTCCATTGATATGTGTTTTTAGAACTGGATTTCCTGGATCTACATATTTTTGTATGGCAATTTTTCCCATCATTATGTGTGCTATTTTTCCTGCTAGGTGGATTCTTTCTAATTCTTTTGTTTTTCTTCCTGGTTTCTTCATGCTCAACTCTTTTATTGTTTTAGCTAGAATTGGAGTCTCCTTAATGGCTTGTAACAAAGGGATTTTGATACAGACATTTTTCAATTCATCTAGAAAATCATAATTAGGCAACATAATATGCTTTTCTACCACTCTATCAACATGTAATCTTTCTGGAAAAGGAGGTGTAGAAATAGATACTGGTTGTTACTCTATGATAGGAGTTGAGTTTATTGGTTCTTTCTGTTTTTCATTTTCAGTGTTATGGTTTTGAGGATATGTTCCTTCAAAACTTTTATTTTGCTGTAGAGAATCTTCCTCAAAATTGTCTTGTTCTTGAATAACCACAGAAGGTTTTTTCTTTTCTAATATCCTACCAGATCTCAATTGGACATCATTGATATCTAATGGAGTGATCATGTAAGTTGGAAATTGTTTTCCTTCTACCATATAGGTCTTCTTAGGATCCTTATTGTTGGGGTTAGGTAATGGTTGGGCAGGTAACTGATTTAGTCTTTGTGGAAATGGCAGTGAAAGTTGAGGGTTTTGGTTTTGAAGTTGGGGTCGTTAATTTTGTTGAGGAATTTTTTGGGGAGGATAGTTTGGATATGATGGAGGATATTGATAGTATGGAGAGAATATTCCATAAGGATTATTTATTCCTTGAGCCCAACATTGAGTTTGAGACTGAGATTGAGGCCAAGGTTGTTGCCAAGAATTCCAATTTGGAGGGGGCTGCATATACATTTGGTTGTTAAAACCCTGATTTTGCTACCCTTGCCAAGGTCTTCTAGAGACAAAGCAAAGAGACTGTTGGATTTGAAACTGTTTCTTCTATAAAAACAACCTTAAGACCAGGGATATCCTCCTCCATACAGTGTGAATTCTCCATCCTCTCCTTCTTCTGCCATTATAGTTTCTTCAGAGTCGATATAAGATTCAACCTGCAAGGTTAATTGTTCTTCCTCTAATTCCTCTATTAATGATATATGGGAGAGAGGTTCTACTTCTACTTCCTCATTGGGTATTCTTAATTCTTCAACTAAAATATGTTCCCCTGCGGAGGTGAAAAAGGCTACTCCTTCTGTTGGAGATCCAAGATTTTCCTCCTCTAGGACTGCCTCAGTAGATGAAGTAGGAGATTCTCTTGATTGAATTTCTGACCTTCGAACTTCAAGAGGTCTATGGCTATGAGTATGAGCTTGAGACGGAGGTGTATCTCTTCTTAGTCTTGGTGGAGTAGGTGGTGTTGTAGGAATTGAACTCCTGCCTCTAGCTATGAATCTACCCCTAGAGTCTCTTTCTCTATGCATATCATTTTTTTTTAATGTAAGAGATAAGGTTACCTAATCACACTTCCCCAGCAACGGTGCCAAAATGTTTAGTCAATTTAGTGTCCTAAATTTCTTGCATGAATTATCAACCGCGGTTTGTAGACTAATGGAATGTGATGCACTATATGTGCTTAGTTAACTTTTCTCTTACTTCGTTGTTTTGTATTTTAAGTTTGTTTTGGGGGGTTTATGTTCTTTGATGTCTAAGAATATACAATCTATGAGAAATTTACAGAGATCTAATGAGTTTTCAAGGAGAGGATAGGTTCCTAAGTTAGTCTAAACTCCTAAAGAAATGGACCAAGAATCATTTTTGACTAGTTAAGGCCTAATTAGAAAAAAAAATAGAGTATCTAGCTTATATATCATTTATTCTTAATCTACCTTTTAGTCCTAATCTACCAATTAGTCCTAATCTACCATTTATTTCTAATCCATGGGTCTAATTCTTAAAACCAAAAGTAATACTGATGCAGAGGGTGATTCAATAATTTCATTCATTAACCATTCAAATTCAATTTTGGAACATGATAGAATCAATCTCCTTGAAATTATCTTTTGGAATGTCAAGTGATGCAACTAAGTAATGACCTGAAAACATAAAAAAAAAGATGACAGTTTGTAAAACTAACAATATCTTGAGTAAACTCAATCACTGCATGCATTAGATATTCAACCAATTAAGTTAGAATTGTCATCATTTTGAAATGGTTTTGAGAACATCTATTAATATAGCTAATTGACAGTTATATGCTAAAATTAATAATAAAAAACAATAAGAAGCTAAAACAATTGTGTATTCTTATGTCTTCATTGTTCATTCAATCATTTCTTAGATAATGTCTCAGAAGAATGAGACTTGCACAGTTGTGATTTTTACCCTTACACTATTGGCTACAAAACTGAAATGAAACAAAACTAGAGAAAATGGACTTGCAGAAAACAAAGTAGTAGAAATTAAAATGAAAACAACAAGCAAAAACCTCCTTCAGTGTAGGGGCCCTCTATAACTGATGTGGCTGGATAACAGCTAACTAAAGATGCCCTTTTAAACCACCATTGACAAAACAGAGTTTGTATTATCAACAAAATGAATTCTGAACATAATCTTGTGACAAAAAGCTTGTAATCCTTCCTTAAATTCTAACTTCTTCTCGGTCTCATTTAACCAATATTTATAAAAAACAACATAACTGTTTAAGAGAAAATCTTGTTACGGGTGCCTTAATCTAAATCTTATCATGACTGTTTATAGAAAGACTTGCTACAAATAGCTTAGTTCGAATTGTAATGAGACCTGTTAGACTTCTGAACAGCTACATGTGGCCTGATATGCATTAACTCTTCAACTCCTGATCAGCTACAAGTGGCTTACTCTGCATTAACTCTTCAACAGAACCGTTAGACTCCTAATCAACTACAAAATATCAAGAGTCCTACTGCTACTAGATAACGTGTTTGACTCCATCTTTGACCAAGACTTTAGGCATGCTTTTCTGTCAATCTAGATCGAGTGAGTAGGATAGAATCCATGTAGAGATGATTCTAGAGATGCCCATGTGGCCCAGTTCTTCATTTGACACCTGTAACCTTCCAAACCATGAGAGTAGCTTCGGAACCCATAGTTAGTTGTAGAATAGGCTGCGTTCTATAGCTAATTTGCAAAAATCTATTAAAATAGAAAGAACATGAAAATGTAATATGGTGATCATTTTAATGCTTTCCTATGACAAAATATAGCATTTATCATTGATTGGATCTGTATTTTTGTGAGAAATTGAGAGAAAAAGGTGAGAAAAAATGTCAAGGGGAAGGTAATTCTGAGGTTCAACAGCCTGGTCAGAGGTTCTGCACCCTGGGTTTCTACCTCCATCTCTACATTCTCCTCCTCCTCTACCAGGATTTCTTTAAATTTTTCCTCCTCATCAACTTCCAAATTGATCACCTTTCCCTTTTCTTCCATGGTAAGCCTAGTCCTTAACAGATTACTAGGGGACACGCGCACTAGTACCATAAGCTGCTTGTCTTTCTTGGGTCTCAGTGTGCATGGTGATTTCAGGATTTATGTAACTATCCTAGCACTTTCTGGGGCTTCTCCTACCATCATGGCCTGTGCAACCTCCTCAGTGGTAATTGCTCTGGTATCCATGGCTTTCTCAGGTGTTGTCATATTGTTATTCCCCAATTCTTTCAATAGTTCACGTAAGTTCTCAAACAATGAATTCACCTTCAATAGATTGAACAAATATCAGTTCATGAATTTCTGGGCAGCCCTTCGCAAGTTTTAGCACCTTTTGAATTTAAATTCAACCGTTCCCCCCACATTCGGTCCATTAATGCCCACTTGGCAGCAGATTTTCAAGAATCTATCCCATAAAGTTTGCCTTAAATGCATGTCGGTCGCTCCATTTGGTCTCAAACCAAGCATCACATCATGAATAGTGACTGTAATGGTCACTTTCCAGGCGACCCATGCAGCAGTGCAACTACCCTCATGTTGTCGCGGACCCTATGACACTTTGCTACTGCACGTAGTCTTGACATCATGCAGCTCCGGAGAAGAGTAGTTTATAGTCCCGCGCCCCCTTTCAGCTGCCGGGAGCGCTAAGACTGTGCCTCCTACAGCTAGTCAGATGGTCGAGGCACCTGTGTATGGCTTCAAACGACTACCATTGCCTTTTTTTTGGGTGCGGGATTCCCTAAGGCAAGTTTTGGGGCTTAAAGCCCAAGTTTTGACTAAGTCCGATGTAAAGACTCTGCGATTTGTGGGCGCAGAGCGTGAAGTTGTAATTGAGTCATAAGGTTGTCCATACTTACTTTTGTAATGTAATTTCAGCTTGAGAGTTCTACCCATGGTCCACGGACCATGGGATTGTATAAATAGAGCGAGGCTCTAAGTGTAAGGGACAAGGGAACAGTCTATGAGAAGATGAAGCATTGAGTCTAAGTTGAAGTGTATAGTCCAGTCTTTGGGTTGTAGAGTAGGAGAAGGCTCTGCAGCTGAGTGCACAGAGGCCTAGTAGTCCGCAGCTGAGTGCACGGACCCTTGCAGCTGAGTGTGCAGGGTGAGTCAAGTCTGTAACCATTGGAGAAAATAATAAAGAGAAGTTTCTTATCATTCTGTGTGTCCTTTTCTTGTTTTATGCATTGAAGTATATTGGGTATGAATTGCAAGTTTACTGTTTATTTGTTGCGTGAACTTATATGAATGTGTTGAATAAGCAAATATAAGATAAGTATCTATTTACGTGAAGTTAACTAACAGTTATAAGAAGATAAGTAAGATCCACAATGTAACTTAGGGAAAGAGTGCAGATAGCGGCCTTAAGCAGCATGAAATCACCTCAGCCCCTGATTAGGGCTGCGCATAGGTGATTATAACAGAGTGCGAAGGTCTTGTATGTTAGGGCAGTGCGCGAAGTGACCTGCGCAAAGACATTCCTAGTTGGACTAAGTCGACCCCTCAGACATCTCAAGCATGTGGAAACTTGGTTCCAACATCCCCCCATACTACTTCAGGTGAGACCTCAGTCCATGCTCCACGGGTTGTTACCGAAAGGGCCAATAGTATAGGGATTTGTTTGGCTAATTAAGTTTGAACCTGGGTCAGGCCCCATCAAGCCAACAAATGGTTCTGTTGCCAGGACCAGAATCTGTATAGAGATGTCTAATGTCATATCATTGGAATCCAAATAAGAAGGAAATTGAAGGTTGGTTGGACAGGAGAATTCACGATTTCATGGCATAGGAGAACAGGAATCCATGACTGACAAAAGGAGAGTGGTTAGACTGCTACCTATACAGAGAGATCCACAAAATTTTATTCACATCTTTCCCTATTGAGCTGTACGAGTGGATCGCAAAGCTAGCAGATAGCTAAGGAAGGTGGAAACTCGACAATCCTATTGTGTGGACCCAGAGATGGTGTGCAGATTGGAAGTATTGGAGGATAAGATTGCGCATGTTGTTGATCACTGGATCAATCGGATTATAGGAGGATTCATTACTAAGTTCGCGGTAGATACTTCAGTTAGCTATAGCGAGGCAGAGCGACACTTTCTCAAAGGACCGTGAGGTGAGTATGTAAAGTCTTTGAATACTTGGATTAAAATGTTATTGTGTGAAAAAATGGTTATGCAATTACCTTGATGTCTGGAGCTACGCAAAGTGGAAAAACCTATAGAAACGAAGGAAGTAAGGGACCAAAGAATGGTCCTTTTATTTCACCTCCACGAGGAGACGAGGAAGAGCTCGCGAAGGTCTCGCCGCGAAGTGTAATCAATTTGTTAAGGAAGGATTCCACGCATACCACCCCCACCCACACCACCACCAGCTTCACCGCCTTCACCTCCATCTTCACTTGTACCACCTCCGCCACCACCGCGAGTCAATATGGCAAGCGAGATAAAGTTTCCTATGTTCAAGGGAGTAGGAAATGAAGATCTAGACTAGTTTTGGTTCGTGATAAGAGCCGTATGGGAAGCGTATAGAGTTACAGATGGTAATATAAAGAAAGTGACGCTGGTCAGTGCTCTACAGGATCGCATGCTGACCTGGTACATTAAGCATTCTAATGACAATCCGAATGTGAGAATCACAGATATCCAAATTGCGCTGAACAAAGAATTTAGTAGGCCGAAGTCAGAGGCACAGTCAATCATTGGATGCAAAGAGATCACAGTGCTACCAGGCAAGATTCCTTGGGAGTTGGATAAGAGACTGAAGTGCATGATTTGTGAAGCTAATATGACTTTGATGGATGGATAGCACTACAAATGGTTTGTAGCATCGCTAACGCTCCATTTGATGAATGTGTTGTCACAACAGAGGTTAACGACCTAGGCAAAGGCCTTGAAGATCGCAATGAGGATGCATGAGACCTCGATACATGATCCTAACTTGGGAGTTCAGCAGATCCATGCGCAGTTGAAAAAATTATGCCTTGAGGTGCAGAGTCTGCAACAGGACAGGATAGCCTGACCAGAAGCACGTGAAGAGGTATGGTGCATTAAATGTAAGGGTCAGGGTCATGATAAGGACCACTTCTCAGTGTTTGCGAACTACCTCACAGGAGGAGGACTGATGCCATTAAGACTGGAGGCACAAGTAGGACCTAGCACAATGCCTGCTTTGTGGTACACGATTTTTCAAATAGGAGGAAAGCATGCTACGGACAACTGCCATTTGTTACAGAAGTACACACGGAATTTGCAACAGTTGTTCTGTAATTTTTGTAGATCTGTTGGACACGATGAGTGCACTTGTAGAAGCTATGAGCTGATGATGGATAGAACTCCCACCTACAGAGTTCAGACCAAATCGCGCCCCTTGACCAGAACACAGGAATGGCGCGAACCAGATTCGAGGGTACGGACGAGGTTGAGGTAGAGGAGGACCTGGAAGAGGTCGCAGACAGCTGACATGTTACAATTACGGAGGGCCAAGACATTATGTCTATGATTTTATGAATCCAACACGTCCATCATGTCTGTATTGTACCTTGTTTGATCATTAGACAGAGGATTGTCCTACACTGATAGCTAGGATACGTGACAAGGGAGCGCTACCTCCTCCCCCGACTCAGAACCTATAGATGATGAGGTCTGAGCCACACGAGGAAGATCCAAATGTGGACATTGTGCTTTGAAGTGAAATCATGATGGGAGATGATAGAGGCAAACAACCCGAAGATAGTACTTGGGTTCACAAGGCTTCGACAAAAGAAGCAAAGTTTGATTTGGAGTGCACTAAGGAAACCTTCATGGAAGATACGAAGAGATTCGCTAATGCCTCCACTTCAGGAAGAAAAGATAGATCAGAGCTAGAAATGGACCCATCTATGCTTACGAAATTCCTAGAAACATGCATGAAGCTACTGTGCGACAGTAATGCTATAAAAGGATTGTGGAAACTCATTAACAGATGCGTTGGGACCGTGCCAAGAGAACCACACGTAGTTCAGAATATTGGAAAGCATATGATGAGGACAGGGAGATAAATGAGGTTAACTGCACAGATTAGAGAATATGAGATGGACCAAGTAATTCTAGATCTAGGATCGAACGCGAACATTTTGCCGAAGCAGACATGGGAGCGCATGGGAAGGCCTACGTTGTAATGGTCTCCTATCCAACTGTGAATGGAAAACCAGCAAAAGATAATACCTATGGGGAGATTGTAGGGAATCACCGTGGATATTGAAGGAGCGAGTGCGCTAGCAAGCTTTGAAGTGATAGAGATTGTTGATGATAGAAATCCCTACCCCACGCTCTTAGGAATCGATTGGGCCACTGACATGAACAGGGTGATTAATTTGAAGAAGCGCAAGATGATTTTTGAGAAGAAGTATCTATGTGTAGTCATACCTTTGGACCCTGTTGAGGGATCACGCTACACAGATCAAATGTGCGACTATGAAAGTGATGATGGATTGGACTGCATCTACAAGATAATTGCATGAGAGCAAGATTGGGTAAATCCCACCACGGATGGACGAATCTCATGGGAGCATGAAAGCTCCTGTACTTTAGATTCGGATGAAGAGATAGAGTGATGGTAGAACCGGTTACATGAGGTAACCATGCGGAATTGTAATATGATGACAAGATCATTGCACTGCATATCGACAGAAGTGAGAGATCTCCCTACTTATGATGGATTAGGTGAGGTAGATGCTTTCTTGGACAAATTTGAAATGGAGGTGCCAAAAAAGCAATGTTTCCAGGCTTTGAATTGGTTACTATGCAATACGCCTGCAAGATGATGGGGTATGCACCAAGGAAGCTTTGAGGACTAGTGCGAATGTAGGAGAATGATGCACATGCATTTTGGGAAGCCTAAGATGTGACTAACAGCCAAGTATGATGGACGGGATGATCCACGCGTGCACCTATCCAAGTGGACAAAGGTCTATGGAGAAGATCCATAATCTGAGTGGGTGCACCTATTCTGTCATACCCTAGATGTTATACCCATGAACTGGTATATAGAGACGGAGCTCCACCATGGGACGGGTGAATGGGATATCCTGTGCGAAGGGTTCCTGTTAACCTTCACTTTTGAGGATCATTGGTGGGACACCGTTGATGACATGCTATAAGAGGTAAAAGCAGCTATCTTTAGGATACCACAGGAGCCAATAGAATCGATTCAGCCTGAATGGGCTACTCAGCTAAGCTGTGCACTGGAATGTTATAATGTAAATGCTGAAGAAGATGATGAGGATCCATGAAAAATTAACATTCAAGAAATAGAAGGCCATCGTGAGGTTCAAGGACCACAGATTGAGAACCCTAACATAACTGTGTCAATAAAGACAAAGCAGGTGAACATTGGTACAGAGGCCGAACCTAAGTATGCAACACTCGACGACTACTGGGATGATGCGATAGTGGATAAGGTCGCTGAGTTACTCCGCGAATACCAGGACTTATTCCCGACCAAGTTCATGGATTTAAAAGGAATCATCGGAGATTTAGGAATGATGAAAATCACATTAAAGCCCTACACGAAGCCAGTTAATCAGAGGCCTTACTGCTTAAATTCGACATACAAGGAGAAGGTCTGCGTAGAACTAGACAAAATGCCCGCAACAGGAATCATTGAGCTGGTGGAAGAATCTGATTGGGTAATCCCTATGGTGGTGCAGGAAAAGAAGTAGAAGGGCGAGAAAAGAATATGCGTGGATCTCAGGAAATTGAATGACGCATGTGTGCATGATCCATTCCCAACTCAGTTCATAGATGAAGTATTGGAAAATGTCAGTGGGCAGGAAGCATATTCTTTCACTGACGAGTTCTCAGGGTACCACCAGATCAAAATCGCACCAAAAGATAGGTGCAAGACAACCTTCACGACTGAGTGGGATTGCTTTCAAAACACTATTATGCCATTTGGGTTGAAGAACGCGCTGGCCATCTTTTCACACATGGTTGTTGCAGTATTCAAGGAATATATCCACAAGTTCCTGGAGGTTTATTTTGATGATTGGACTATATTTGGGCTGGTTAAGCACCATGTAGTGAGCTTACGCTTGATGCTAGATACCTGCCAAAGATACCAAATCGCACTTAACCTCAAGAAGTGTACGTTCCTCATTCTTTTTGGGAATCTGTTGGGACATGTAGTTTGCAGATAGGGACTAATGGTAGATCCTGTGAAGATTGCGGTGATTCTGAATTTGGAAGCGCCGCGAAGTGTGAAATAGCTACGCACTACCCTGGGACATATGGGGTACTACAGGAAGTTCATCAAAATCTATGCCTAAATCACCGCATCGATGGAGAAGCTATTGAAAAAAGATTTCACGTTCTGCTGGAACGATGACTGTAAGAAAATCCTGGATGTACTAAAAGAAAATATGGTCACCGCGTTGATCCTGGTCTTCCCGAAATGGGACGAGGAGTTTCATGTCCATGTTGACGCATCGTGTATAGCGCTGGGAGCGGTACTAACACAGGATGGTGGAGAGGGCTTGGATCACCCTATCACATTCGTGAGTCACAGATTGTCTAAAGTAGAAAATAACTATTCCACCACTGAACGTGAGGGATTGGCTATGGTGTACGCACTCCAGAAATATCAGCACTATTTTCTAGGGGGACACTTCAAGATGTATACAGATCATTCTGTGCTAAAATACTTGGTCAATAAGCCTGTGTTGGGGGGGCACATATGCAGGTGGCTTTTATTGTTCCAAGAATATGATTTTGAAGTTGTTGTGAAGCCTGGATGACTGAACGTGGGACCGGATCACCTGTCGCGCATTGAGACAGGAGAGGAACCTACTAGTCTAGAGGAAGGATTACCTAACGCACAGCTCTTTGTTGTGTGCATAGTGGATGGACACTTTGAAGATATAATCCACTTTCTCATGACTGGAACTGCACCAAAAGAGTACTCCGTCCAGTAGAAGAAGGAACTAGTGGTGCGTGCGACAGATTTTTCTGTCATTGCGAGGCACCTATATAAGATCAGAAATGATGAGATACTGTGAAGGTATGTACCTAAATTTGAGAAAAGCCATATCCTTGTGGATGCACATGGGGGCGCTGCGGGGGGACAATATGTAGGGAGAGAGACCGCGCAGGGTTGTGGTGGCTGACCCTTCATCAGGATTAAAAAGCACATTGCAAGGCCTATGATGTATGTCAAAGAATAGGTAAACCATCGCAAAGGGACGAGATGCCTTTGAATCCGCAAATGACGTTGCAGCCCCTTGAAAATTGGGCAATCGACTTCGTAGGACCTATCAAACCTCAAGGAAAAATGGTCATGAGATATATTATCACTGTGATAGAGTACTTGAATCATTGGGAAGAAGTGTAGCCGGTAAAAGATTACACGGCTGCCACAACTGCAAAGTTTCTATTTGAACATGTATTGACACAATTTGGATGTTTGATGATCTTGATGATTGATCATGGTACACATTTCCTGAATGAAACAATCTGCACGTTAACGGAAGAGTTTCAAGTGTATCATCAGAAAAGTACACCACATCACCCACAATCCAATGGGATAGTAGAAGCATTTAACAAAATACTAGAGACTGCACTGAGAAAAGTATGCAACGCGCAACGAAGTGATTGGGACCTACAAGTACCTGTAGTATTATGGGCTTATAGGACAACATGCAAGAAACTGATAGGACAGACACCTTTCTGGCTGGTCTATGGAGTGGAAGTCGTAATTCCAATGGAGTATATCATGCCTACTCTATGCATAGTAGTGCTCACAGGTATGACAGACCACAAAGCCCTAGAGGAGAGGCTCGCGTTGTTGGAGGAACTCGAAGAAGAATGGTTTTTGGCTAGATTCCATCAGCAGGTACAAAAGCAGCACGAAAAGGCTTGGCACGATCGACATATTAAGTTGTGCACCTTCAAGGTGAACGATTTGGTGTTACTGTATGATAGTAAGTTTGATAAATTCCTAGGAAAATTCATAATGCATTGGCTAGGACCATATGTTATTAAGGAGGTCACAGACAAAGGTGCGGTACAATTGGTAAAGCTAAATGGAGAACCTTTCCCAGGAAAAGTGAATAGCAGTCAGTTGAAGCCATACATGGGTGGCCCAGCTATCTGACTAACCGACTGAAGAATAGTCTTAGTGCTCCAGGGAGCCGAAAGGAAGTGGGTAACTATAAACAGGTGAAGGGAAAAAGTTTAGCTATAGTAGTCTCTAAATAGTGTGTGCAGGAGATACAGCAGGCAACCGCTCAGTGCGTTGCTGACCTTGCAGTAGTCCAAGCAGAGTTGGGAGGTCTCTACACGAAGATCTACACACCAACAGAGTGAATCAAGGGTGAGTCACGATGTTTGTGTTGGGGGCCTGTTGGGCACGGGATCCCCCAAGGCATGTTTTGGGGCTTAAAGCCCAAGTTTTGACTAAGTCCAATGTAAAGACTCTGCGATTTGTGGGCACGAAGCGCGAAGTTGTAATTGAGTCATAGGGTTGTCCACTCTTACTTTTGTAATGTAATTTCATCTTGAGAGTTCTACCCATGGTCTGTAGAACATGGGATTGACTAAATAGAGTGAGGCTCTAAGTGTAAAGGGACAAGGGAACAATATAAGAGAAGAAGAAGCATTGAGTCTAAGTTGATGTGTAAAGTCGAGTCTTTGGGTTGTAGAGTAGGAAAAGGCTTTGCAGCTGAGTGTGTAGAGGCCTAGTAGTCTGCAGCTAAGTGCGCAGACCCCTGCAGCTGAGTGCACAGGGTGAGTCGAGTCTGTAACCATTTGAGAGAATAATAAAGAGAAGTTTCTTATCATTTTGTGTGTCCTTTTCCTGTTTTAGGCATTGAAGTATATTGGGTATGAATTGCAAGTTTACTGTTTATTTGTTGTACAAACTTATATGAATGTGTTGAATAAGCGAATATAAGATAAGTGTCTATTTACGCAAAGTTAACTAATAGTTATAATAAGATAAGTAAGATTTGTAGTGTAACTTAGGGAAAGAGCGCAGATTGTTGTCTTAAGCAGCGCGAAATCACCTCAACCCCTGATTAGGACTGCACAAAGGAAATTACAACAAAGCACGAAGGTCTTGCAGGTCAAGGTAGTGCACAAAGTGACTTGCATGAAGGCATTCCTAGTTGGACTAAGTCAACCCCTCAAACATCTCAAGGGTGTGGAAACTTGGTTCCAGCATCCCCCCATACTACTTCAAGTGAGAACTCAGTCTTTGCTTTGCAGGCTATTGCCGAAAGGGCCAGTAGTACAAGAATTTTTTTGGCTAATTAACTCGAAACCTGGGTCAGGCCCCCTCAAGCCAACACTTTACCTACGAAGAGTTCTCCATTTAACTTTACAAACTGCACTGCACCACCATTTGTGATCTCCTTAATAACATATGGTCCCAGCCAATGCATTCTGAGCTTACTTGGGAATTTATCAAACTTACTATCATACAACAACACCAAATCATTCACCTTGAATGTGCGCAACTTAATATATCAATCGTGCTAAGCCTTTTGCACTGCTTTGGACTTGCTGGTGAATCCGGCCAAAAATCGTTCTTCTTCGAGCTCCTCCAATTGTGAGAGCCTCTCCTCCAAGGCTCTACAATCTGTCATACCTATGAGTGTTGTTATGCGCAGACTAGGCATGATATACTCCATAGGAATTATGGCCTCTACTCCATAAAGCCTAAAAGGTGTCTGTCCTGTCAGTTTCTTGCATGTCGTCCTATAATCCCATAGTACTGCGAGTACATGCAGATCCCAATCACTTCGCTGTGCATTGCATATCTTGGTCAGTGCAGTCTCCAGTACTTTGTTAAATGATTCTACTATCTCGTTAGCTTGTGGGTGATATGGTGTGATTTTCTGATGATAGACCTGAAACTCTTCTGTCAGCACGCTGATCATCTTGTTCAGGAAATGTGTACTACAATCACCCATCAAGATCTTCGGACATCCAAATTACATCAATACATATTCAAACAGAAACTTTGCGGCCATTGTGGTCGTGCAATCTTTTACTGGCTCTGCTTCTGCCCAACGAGTCAGGTACTCTATCATAGTGATAATATACCTCGCACCTATCTTTCCTTGAGGTTTGATAGGTCCTATAAATTTGATTGCCCACTTTTCAAAGGGTTACAATGTCATTTGCGGATTCAAAGGCATCTCATCCCTTCGTGATGGTTTACCTGTTCTTTAACATACGTCATAGGCCTTGCAATGTGCTTTTGAATCCTGATGAAGGGTCAACCACCACAACCCTGCGTGGAGAATCTTCTTCACGGTCGCTCTCCCTACATAATTTCCTCCTGCAGCACCCCCATGAGCCTCCACGAGGATATTTCTTCTTCCAAATTCATGTACATACCTTCGTAGTATCTCATCATTCCCCATTTTGTATAGATTCCCCACAATGACAGAGAAATCTATTGCACACACCACTAGTTCCTTCTTTTGCTGGACAGAGTACCCTTTCAGCACAGTTCTAGTTGTGAGAAAGTGAATTATATCTTCAAAACGTCCATCTACTATGCGCATAGCAAAGAATTGCACATCAGGTAATCCTTCCTCTAGACTAGTAGGTTCCTCTCTTGTCTCAATGTGTGATAGGTGATCTGGTCCCACGTTCAATCATCCAGGCTTCACAACAAATTTAAAATCATATTCTTGGAACAATAAAATCCATCTACATATGCACCCCCCCAACACAGGCTTATTGACCAAGTATTTCAGCACAGAATGATCTGTATACATCTTGAAGTGTCTCCCTAGCAAGTAGTGCCGATACTTTTGGAGCGTATACACCATAGCTAGTCCCTCGTGTTCAGTGGTGTAATAATTCTTTTTTGCTTCAGATAATCTACGAGTTGAAAACACGATAGGGTGATCCATGCCTTCTCCACCTTCCTGTGTTATTACTGCCCCCAACACTATACTTGACACGTCAACATGGACATGAAACTCTCTCTTCCAGTTCGGGAAGACCAGAATCGACACAGTAACCATCTTTTCTTTCAATACATCTAGGCTTTTCTTACAGTCATCATTCCAGCAGAATGTGACATCCTTTTGAACAGCTTTTCCATCAGCGCGGTGATCTGGGCATAGATTTTGATGAACTTCCTGTAGTACCCCGTATGCCCCAGAGTAGTGCGTAGTTGTTTTGCACTCCGTGGTGCTTGAAAATTCAGAATCACCGCGATTTTTGTGGGGTCTACCATCAGCCCTTGTCTACAAACCACATGCCCCAACAAGTTCCCAAAAGGAACAAGGAACGTACACTTCTTGAGGTTGAGCGCGATTTCGTATCTTCGGTATGTATCCAGCAACAAGCACAAGTTCGCTACATGGCACCTAACCAGCCCAAATACGGTCCAGTCGTCAAAATAGACCTCCAAGAATTTATGAATATATTCCCTAAATTCCGCAACAACTAAGTGCAAAAAGATAGCAGGGGCATTCTTCAATCCAAATGGCATGATAGTATATTGAAAGAAACCCCACTCAGTCATGAAGGTTGTCTTACTCCTATCCTCCAGCGTGATTTTGATCTGGTGGTACCCTGAGAACCCATCAGTGAAAGAATATGCTTCCTAACCGCCTACATTGTCCAACACCTCATCTGTGAACAGAGTTGGGAATGGATCATGTACACACATGTCATTCAACTTTTTGAGATCCATGCATATTCTTATTTCTTCCAACTGCTTCTTCTCTTATACCACCATCTGGCTTACCCAATCGCGTTACTCCACAGGCTCAATGATGCCTGCCATGAGCATCTTATCTAGTTCTATGCGGACCTTCTCCTTGTATTTTGAATTTAATCGATACGGCCTCTGCTTAACTAGATTCGTGTCAGGTTTTAACGTGATCTTCATTACCCCTAAATCTCTGATTATTCCCTTCAAATCCGTAAACTTGGTTGGGAATAAGTCCTGATATTCACGGGGTAATTTAGCGACCTTATCCACTATCGAGTCGTCCCAATAGTCTCCAATCTTCGCAATTTTAGGTTCCACCTCTGTACCAATATTCACCTACTTAGTATTCTCTGGCGTGGTTATGTCAGGGTTCTCAATCTATGTTCCTTGAACCTCACAGTGGCCTTTCGTCTCTGGAATGTTAATTTTCTGTGGATCTTTGTCTTCTTCTTCAGCAATCACATTATAAAATTCCAGCGCACAGCTCAGTTGAGTAGCCCATTCAGGCTGAATCGATTCTATAGGCTCCTGTGGTATTCTAAAGATGGTTGCTTTTACCTCTTGTAGTGCTTCATTAATACTGTCCCACTTGTCCTCAAAACTGAATGTCATCACAAACCCTTCGTGCATAACATTCCATTCACCTGTCCCATGGTGGAGCTCTGTTTCTATATACCAGTTCATTGGTATAACATCCAAGGTATGACATAACAGGTTTACCCACTCAGGCTGTGGCTTTTCCCCATAGGCTTGCGTCCATTTGGCCAGATGCATGCGCGGATTATCCTGCACATTTTACTTATATGTCAGTCGCATCCTAGGCTTCCCAAATCATAAGCACGTCATTCCCCCACACTCGCATGAGTTGTCAAAGCTCCCTTTGTGTGTACCCCACCACCTCGCAGGCGTAGCGCGCAGTACCCAATCCAAGGACTAGAAGCTTCGCTTTTCCAGCAACTCCCTTTCAAATTTATTCAAGAAGGTATCTACCTCACTAAGGCCATCATAAGTAGGCAGTTCTCTTACTCGTGTCGATACATATCACAGCGACCTTGTCATCATATTACAATTCAGTGTAGTTACCTCGCGTAACCGATTCTGCCATCACTCCGTCTCCTCATCCAAATCCGAAGTACAAGAGCTTTTGCACTCCCATGAAATCTGCCCATCCACGGTGGGATTCGCCTAGTCCTGGTTTTGTGTTGTTATCTTATAGATGTAATCCAAATCATCATCACTTTCATAGTCGTGCACCGGATCCATATAGCACGATCCTTTAGCAGGGTCCAGGGGTATAATTACGCATAGTGACTTCTTTTTGAAAACCATTTTATGCTTTTTCAGATTAATCACCCTGTTCATGTCAATGGCCAAATCAATTCCTAAGATCGCGGGGTAGAGATTGCTATCATCAACAATCTCTATCACTTCAAAGTCTACTAGCGTGCTTGCTCCCTCAATGTCCACAGTTATTCCCTGCAATCACCCCATGGGTATTATTTTATGTTGGTTCACCATTCACGGCTGAATAGGAGACCACTGCAGCGTAGGTCTCCCAATTCGCTCCCATGTTTTCTTCTGCAGAACACTCGCATCTGATCCTAAGTCCAGGATAATTTGATCCATCTCATATTCTCCAATCTACATGGTTAGTCTCATTTCTCTTCCCGTCCTTGTCTTATGTTTTATGATCTTCCTGACTACGTACGATTCTCCTAGCACGGTCCCAGTACATCTGTTAATGAGTTCCTATAATGCCTTCACCACCTTACTGTCACGCAGTAGCTTCATACATGTTTCCAAAAATTTTGTGAGTATAGACGGGTCCATCTCTAGCTCTGGTTTATCTTTTCTTCCTAAAGTGGAGGCATCAGCGAAGCTCTGCTTAGCTTTCATGAAGGTTTCCCGAGTGCGCTCCAAATCAAACTTTGCTTCTTTCGCTGGAGCTTTATGAACCCAAGTACTATCTTTCGATTGCTTTCCTTTGTCATCTCCCATCGTGATTCCACTTCAGAGCACAATGTTTACATTTGCATCTTCCTCGTGCGGATCAGACCTCATCATCTGTAGGTTCTGAGTCGAGGGAGGTGGTAGCGCTTCTTTTTCACGTATCCCAGCTATCAGTGCAGGACAATCTTCGGTCTCATGATCAAAAAAGTTGCAATAAAAACATGACAGGTGCGTTGGATTTGTACAATTGTGGGCATAATGTCCTAGCCCTCCGCAATTATAGCATATCAACTGTCTGTGACCTCTTCTAGGTCTTCCTCTACCTCGGCCTCGTCCGTGCCCCTCAAATCCTGTTCGCGCCATTCCTGCATTTTGATCAAGGGGCTGTATTTCATCCTGAACTCTGTAGATGGGAGTTCTATCCATTATTAACTCATAGCTTCTACAAGTGCACTCATCGTGTCCCACTGACCTACAAAAGTTGCAAAACAATTGTTGTGATTTTTGTGTGTACTTCTGTAACAAGTGACAACTGTCCATGGCATGTTTTCCTGCTATTTGACAGGTCACGCACCACAAAGTAGGTGTCGTGCTAGGTCCTACTTGCACTTTTGATCTTAAGGGCATCGACCCTCCTCCTATGAGGTAATTTGTGAAGACTGGGCAGTGGTCCTTATCATGACCCTGACCCTTGCATTTTATGCAGCATACCTCTTTGCTCACTTCTGGTCAAGCTGTCCTATCCTATTTCAGACTCTGCATCTCAAGGCATAAATTATTCAATTTCACGTGGATCTATTGAACTCCCAAGTTAGGATCCTACATCGGGGTCTCATGCAGCCTCATCGCGATCTCTAAGGCCTCTGCCTAATTCGTTAGCTTCTGTTGTGATAGCGCACTCCTTAGATGTGGCATTAGTGACGCTACAAACCATTCATGATGTTGTCCATCTATCAGATTCATATTAGCTTCACGAATCGTACATTTTAGCCTTTGATCCAGCTCCCAAGGAGTCTCACCTAGTAACATTGTGATCTCTTTGACTCTAATGATCGACTGTGCTTCAAACTTCGACCTACTAAATTCTTTGTTTAGCGCTGCTTGGATATCTGTGATTCCTGCATTTGGATTATCATTGGAGTGCTTAATATACCAGGTCAGTGCGCGGTCCTACAGGGTGCTAACTAGTGTCGCTTTCTTTATATTGTCATTTGTAACTCCTTGCACTTCCCATATGGCTCTTACAATGAACCAAAATTGGTCTGGATCCTCATTTCCCAATCCCTTGAACACATGCAACTTTATCGTGCTTGCCATATTGAATCGCAGTGGTGGCGGAGGTGGTACGGGTGAAGATGGAGGTGATGGTGGTGAAGTTTGTGGCGGTGTAGGTGGGGGTGGTATTCACAGAATTCTTTTCCTTATCAGATGGATCGCACTTCATGGCAAGACCTTTGGGAGCTTTTCCTTGTCCCCTCACGAAGGTGAAATCAAGACGCTAGTTTTGGGTCCCTTACTTCCTTCGTTCACGTAAGCTTTTCCACTTCATGTAGCCCCAAACATCAAGGTAACTGCATAACCCTATTTTCGCACAATAGCATTTTAATCCAAGTATTCAAAGACTTTACATACTTACCTCGCGGTCCTTTGAGAAATTGTCGCTGTGCCTCGCTGTAGCCAACCGAGGTGTCAACCGCGAACTCAGTAATGAATCCTCCTATAATCCGATCAAGCCAATGATCAATGGAACGCACGATCTTATCCTCTGATGCTCCAAACTTCGCACTAACTCTGGGGTCAACACAATAGGATTTCGAGTTTCCACCTTCCTTGGCTATCTATTAGCTTTGTGATCCACTCGTACATCTCAGTAGGGAAGGATGCGAAGAACATTTCATGGATCTCTGTGTACAAGTAGTAGTCTAACCACTCCTCTTTGTCAGTCGTGGGTTCCTATTCTCCGGCGTCATAAACTCATGAATTCTTTTGTCGAACCAGCCTTCAATTTTTGTCTTAGTGGGATTCCAATGATATGACATTAGACATCTCTATGCATATTCTAGTCCCAGCAACGAAACCATTTGTTGGCTTGAGGGGGCCTGACCCAGGTTCAGAGTTAATTAGCCAAACAAATCCCTACACTACTGGCCCTTTTGGCATAAGCTCACCGAGTGTAGACTGAAGTCTCACCCAAAGTAGTATGGGGGGATGCTGGAACCAAGTTTCCACACCCTTGAGATGTCTGAGGTGCCGATTTATTCCAACTATGCCTACCTCCATGCAAGTCACTTCGCGCACTGTCTTGACCTTCAATACCTTCGTGATTTGTTAGAATCACCTTTCATGTAGCCCTAACTAGGTGCTGAGATGATTTCACATTGCTATGGTAGCTTCTAGCGCTATTTCCCCAAATTACACCACATATCTTACTTATCTTCTTAAAGATCTTAGTTAACTTTGCATAAACAGATATTCTATCTTGCATTCACTTATTCAACACATTCATACATATTCACGCATCATATAAGCATTAAAAGTGAAATATATATTGAATGTAACAGATGCATAAAACAGGAAATAAATACGCAGAATGGATATGAAACTTCTCTTTATTAATGATCCAACTGTTACAGACTAGACTTGCCCTGCGCACTCAACTACAGGGGTCTGCGCACTTAGCTACGGACTACTAGGCCTCTGTGCACTCAGCTCTAGAGCCTTCTCCTACTCTACAACCCAAGACTAGACTTTACACTTTAGATACGAATCAATCCTTCATCCTTATCATTATTCTTCTATGATCTTCTTTTCTACTTAGAGCCTCACTCTATTTATACAATCCCATGGTCTGTGGACCATGGGTAGATCTCTACAGCCGAAATTACATTACAAAATTGAGGGCAGAGAACCCTATGATTCTTTTACAAACTACGTGCTCTGAGCCCATAAAATGTGGAGTCTTTACATCGAGGTTACAACTTTTGACCAAAATCTGGGCTCTAAGCCCCAAAACTTCCGTTGGCGGATCCTGCGCCCAACACAGCTGTTGTCGTAGCCACGAGAAGAAGGCAGGTTTATAGGACATCTATTGGCCCCCGATAATCCTGGGCATCAATGTGTTCTAATAGACCATCCATGGGTCTCGTGGCAATGGCGGTTCCACCCTAGCCAACTGGTATTGAAACAGTGGAACCCGCTCCAGGAAGAAGGTCACTAGAATAGACCCATAACAAAACTTCTTCAAGTTTCCCACCTTAGATTTTGATAGTTGGCCTTCATGTTGACCTTCATAGATTCCACCCATTTGAAGATAGTGGGTGCCATACAGTCGATAGCATACTAAAACTTCAACTTATTGGTCTCATGCTGTGCTTGGGCCCCAACCACTCTGTTTATGGTCAACAGTAACACTCTTAACACAAGATCCCGAACAGTCATGATCTCGATCTTGCCACTATTGATTTGAGTGCTTCTGGGAAATGTTCTGCAAATTAGCATGGTCACACTTGCCCCAATCGACCTTGAACCGTATAGATTGATTAGCTACCCTCTTCGGAACAGTCCTGTGATGAAATAAATGTCTGTAGTTTCCAACTCCAGTTCTTGGTCACAAATCATGAAAACTTCCCAATTCACATCCCAAAGACTGATCAGATACCATAGTAATTTGAGTTGAGCCCGTAGACCTAGTTTAAGGAAGAACTTGAGGAGCCCACAATTCCTCAGAGAATTCAAGCAATTTGGGTCTACCATTACTTGAGTGTCAATATCCTCATGCTCACGTTTCTTCCAATTTACCATTTTTCACGATTTTTTCCTTGCAAAAACCATATAATCAAGTCAATAAACATCTTTGGCCAGAGAAATTTGGGTTCAATCGAATCAATTGGCCAAAATTTTGAAAAAAAATTGTTCACATTGCTGCCGTGACTATTTTAAAAATAGTAGCACCAACAACACACTTGACAATTTCAATAACCCTTGATTGGCGTGATTTCGTGCCTAGAAATCACGTTGACCGAGGGAATTTTTTTTTTTGACAAAACCTCCTCAAAAAATCCAAAAAATTGTTAAAAACAAGTAAAATAAGCATGAAAATGGAGCTTAAGGTCTTAGATCTTACCTGCAACTAACGGCCCGACGAATGGCCTCCCGGATCTCTTGTAAACTGCTCCAAAAAAATTAGGGCACAAATGGGTAAAAATCTCTTCACACAAAGGTAAAATGGTAAACGGTAAAAATAATTACTTTTTCCTCCTTTTATTCATTTTTCATGAAATATTAGGGTTTTTAAAAGTATTTTTGACCTATTTTTCCTCAAAAAGTGGATAATGCATTTACCTTTTGTGCAGTGACAGGTGACAGATTATTGATGATGGTACTGGAGTCACATTTCAACTCTTTTCTCTGCTTGTAAAACTCAAATGAAAATATCACCAAGTATTTTTTCCCTTTTGACTCATAAAAGAGAATAAAAATGGGGGGTTTGCTTTCAAGCTCTTTTCCAACTCTTTAAACATGAAAAGATTGCCGAGCTCTTATTGTTTTGAACTCGTTAAAGTCTACGAAACTTCATTCACCCAGTATATGTTTACCCCTTTTTTGGGATAGGATGAACTATTTATGAAAAAGGTACTCCTTGACTGAAATGATCAAGTGGTTCTCTAAAGTATTGTTTTCTACCTTTTCGGGCTCGAGAGAAACAAATGTATGAAAAGGGACCATGTGGAGTTTTCTTTTCCGTGTCTTTTTCAAACTCTCTAAACATGAAAAAGATATTCAGTTACACGTTTTCCGGACTCGTTAAAATATTAAACGACATTGGATTCGTCATTATGAAGGACATGAGCTTCTCCTTCCTAGGGCTCATTAAACTTACTAGGTCAGATTCATCTGAAGGATGAACTTACAGTGCAAGAACATGCTACCCCCTTCAAGTTTGCGATAAAAAATAATTGGGGTAGCTGCCAAAAATGGTGGGGGAAAATTGGAAATTGTTATGAAACCAGCTCACAAAAAGATAGAAAAGAGAGATCCACGCCTTAGAATTCAACCTCTTCGAGGGGGCAACCTCCTTTACATTACATAAATGAACAATTCTTCGATGATACAAATGACAAAACCTCCTTTCTATATATAGGAGTCTAAGGAGTCACAATATAATCCAGCCGACCTAACAATAATAATATAAAGCCACAAAAATAACAATAGAGGGATTCTATGGGGCATAGAAATAACAATATGGGGGTAATAGGGGCACAACAATATAAATAAGGGGTATAACTACAATAGTAATGGGGTAATCACTAGTATTATAGGGACCCAACATGCCCCTCTCCTTCAAAAAAGTGTTGTCCTCAACGCTTGAGTAGTTCTGGATACTTCTGCATAAAATTTTCATCCTCCCATGTGGAATCTTCAGCGGCTAAGTTCTTCCACTTGATAAGATACTCTGAAATTGATCGATTTCGTAGCTGTCGAGTTCTTGTTTCTGTGACTGCTTCCGGTTCCAATATAATTTTTCCTTCCTCGTCAAGTTCTGGCAATATTGTTTGAATTGGGAGCTTGTCACCTATAACCTTCTTTAAACATGAAACATGGAAAACTGGGTGCAATCGAGAAGCTGCAGGAAGCTCCAATTTGTATGCCATAGTACCAATCTTTTGCAACACCTTGTACGGACCATAATACTTTGGTGATAATTTATTATCCTTCTTAGCTTGCTTTAGGGACATTTGCTTATATGGTTGTAGCCATAGGAATACCCAATCACCTACATCAAAACTTCTTTCACTGCGATGTTGATCTGCCTGTTGTTTCATTCTATTTTGTGCCAACACGAGGTTATCCTTTAAGAGTTGGAGGACTTGTTGTTGATGTTCGATGTGATGTTCCACTGCCTGAACCTTAGAATTTTCTCTTAAATATGATGTGATGGATGGTGGTTGATACCCATAAAGTGCCATAAATGGGGTCATTTTTGTTGCTGTATGGAAGGAAGTGTTATACCACCATTCAGCCAGAGGCAACCATTTGACCCATTGTGTCTGTTTATCAGATACAAAGCAACGAAGATATCCTTCAAAACATTTGTTTACTATCTCAGTTTGCCCATCAGATTGAGGATGATAAGATGAGCTATGAGCTAACTGAGTACCAAGACAAGAAAATAATTCTGTCCAAAAATTTCCAGTGAAAATGGGATCTCTGTCACTTACAATAATCTTTGGGTTTCCATGTAGCTTTTGAACTGTTTCCATAAATGCAGTAGAAACTGTACTGGCTTTAAATGGATGTGATAATGCACAAAAGTGTGCATACTTGGTAAGTCTGTCAACTACCACCATGATGACACTCTTTCCCTCAGACTTGGGTAAACCTGTGATAAAATCCATTGAAACCTCCTCCCAACGTTGGCTTGGAATGGATAAAGGTTGTAATAGACCCGGTGTCTTAATTGTTTCAACTTTATTTTGCTGGCAAACCAAACATTCCGCCACAAACTTTTGAATATCTGATTTAAGGCCATCCCAAAAAAATTCCTTCTTAACCCTGTGGTAAGTTTTTAAAAATCCTGAGTGCCCTCCTAAGGGAGAAGTGTGCAATTCCATAAGAATCTTTTGTTTTAGCTGGGAATTCTTACAGAGGTATAAGCGATCTTTGTACCATAACGAATCATTTTGCCAGCTAAATGTATCAGAAGTACTGGAATCTTGTTGTAGCTTTCGAATAAGTGCCCACACTTCTTCGTCATTCTTCCATTCCTCCCTTGCTTCGTTTATCCAATCTGGTTGGATAATAGAAATGGCACACAACAATGCTTCCACATCCTCATCCTTTCTTGAGAGTGCATCTGCCACCACATTTTGCTTCCCTTTTTTGTAGATGATTTCAAAGTCATAACCCAACATCTTTGTGACCCATTTTTGTTGCTCTTCAGAGGATAATCTTTGTTCTAAAAAGTATTTAAGGCTATCATGATCCGTTTTTACCTTGAAGTGTCTTCCCATTAGGTAGGGTCGCCATTTCTTAAGTGCATGGAGTATTGCCAACATTTCCTTCTCATAAATAGCTTTGCTTAAAAACTTTCCCTTGATTGGACGACTTTCAAAAGCAATGGGTCTTTCATCTTGCATTAGAACAACACCAATTCCATTTCCTGAAGCATCACATTCCACAATAAAGGTTTTTGTGAAGTCCGGTGTAGCTAAGACCGGTGCTTGGCACATTGCCTCTTTAAGATGTTCAAAGGCCTTTGTTGCTTCCGGAGTCCATGAAAATGAATCTTTCTTCAATAATGTTGTTAGAGGTGCTGCTATTCTCCCATAATTCTTAACAAACTTGCGATAATACCCTGTCAACCCAAGAAATCCTCGCAGATGCTTTATGGATGTGGGGATTTTCCATTCCTTAATGGCTTTAATTTTGCTAGGGTCTACCTTAACTCCTTCATGAGATACAATATGACCCAAATATTCCACCTCCTGGACTCCAAAGAAACATTTGGATCTTTTTGCATATAATTGTTTCTCCTCCAATAGTTGTAGCACCCTGTCAACATGTTCAACATGATCCTTCCAAGACTTGCTGTAGATTAGTATATCATCAAAAAATACTAACACAAATTTTCTAAGGAATGGTTTGAAAATTGAATTCATCAAACCTTGAAATGTTGAAGGTGCATTGGTAAGGCCAAAAGGCATGACCAAAAATTCATAATGACCCTCATGAGTTCTAAATGTCATTTTCGGAATGTCTTCAATCTTCATTCTGATTTGATGATATCCCGAACGAAGATCCAACTTGGTGAAGTAAATTGATCCATGCAATTCATCCAATAATTCATCAATAACAGGAATGGGGAACTTATCTTTAATAGTGAGCTTGTTGAGCTCCCTATAATCCGGACACATGCGCCATGATCCATCCTTCTTGTGCACCAATACTACTGGAGCTGAGAAAGAACTTTGACTTGGTTGAATTATACCAGCCTCTAGCATTTCTGCAACCATACGTTCAATTTCACTTTTTTGGGCATAAGGATATCTGTACGGCCTGATGTTTGGAGGAACACTTCCTGGAATCAGATGAATAGCATGATCATGATCACGCATAGGTGGGAGACCTTTGGGAGTCTCAAATACCTTGGAATGATTGTCCAGGACATTTTGGAGATCTGGAGAAATAGATGATTCCAATGTGGAAACATCTAGCGAACATAATTGTGCAATTACACCTCTTTGCTCCTTTTTAAGAAGCTTAGTCATGCCATTAGAGCTGATTATCTTTCCTGGTTTCCCTGCAATACCCCTTAATTCAACTTCCTTTCCTTCCGTAGAAAATTTGATGAAAAGTTCTTGAAAATTAAAAGCTATTGTACCCAAGGATTGTAGCCATTGGACTCCTAGTACAACATCAGCACCTCCCATTGGAATGGAAAGCATTGGGCTAGTCAATACATATTCTCCCATGGATAGCTTGATATTATGGCACTTTCCAGAGCAATTTATTGTTCCTCCATTTGCAATCATCACTTGACACTCTGGTGCTGGATATAGGAAGCAATTCAATTCTTTTGCTACCCTACAATGAATAAAATTGTGGGTGCTTCCTGAATCAATCAACACTATTACCTTTTTCTTCTTGATTTGTCCTTCTATCTTGATGGTTTGAGGAGTGGTAATTCCCGCCAATGCATTACAAGATATGGTCGGATTTATTTGTTCTTCATCTAGGCTTTGTTCCTGGAGTATATCTTCTTCTTTTGACCTTTCTTGCTCCTTTTCTTCTTCCTCTTCACAATCTATGTAGAATAATTTCTTCTCAGCACACTTATGACCTTTAGTGTATTTGCTATCACAACTGTAACAAAGCCCTTTTGCTCTTTTTTCTTCCAATTGTTGTGGTGTCAACCTTATAGGTTGTGGAAGACTAGGGGCAACAACACTTCCGTCTTTATAGTTGTGAGTGGTATGCTTCCTGGTTGCCATAATTTTGCTTTCCATTTTTCTTGCTAACCTGAATGCCTTCTCTAATGAATCAGGTTCCCAAAGGCGAACATCATGTTGGATATTATCCTTTAAAGACCCTATGAACACATCAATCCTATGCTCCTCTGGAATATCTTTTATCCTTATGTTCAATTTTTGGAACTCCTCAATGTGCTCCATTACTGAACCCTTTTGTTTGAGACTTATCAATTGGCTAAAAAAAGTGTTGCTTTTTGTATCTTCATAATGTGCTATCAATTCTTCCATAAAAATTGCCCAAGTGATAAATTGTTTACGAGAGCAAAGCCATTGATACCATACAAACTGATTTGGTTCCAAATATACAGTTGCCATACGTACCTTTTGTGTTTTTGCACATTATTGAGATCGAAGAATTGCTCCATCTGTAATATCCATGTGGCGGGATCCTTGCCATCAAACTTCCTCATATCGATTTTTGGAATATGGTGATTCTTCGATCCAACATTAGCGTCTATGGAATCATGATTAACATTTCTTTTGTTCTCATCATGAGTTTCCTTTACTACCTTTTCACCATTAGTGACCCTTTCTTGTAGCAACTTCTTCAATTCTTCCATGTCTGTCTTCAAATCTATCTTCAAATCTGCCATCGAATCCTCCATATTAGCTTCCATGCCCTTTATCTTAGATTCCACGCCACTTATCTTAGCTTCTGTTAGCTTTTGTGAGCGTGACATTTGTTGCACTTGTTCTTGTAATTTTGATATATCATGTAGCATTTCTTCCTCTTCTTCATGAGTCATGCTAGAGCTTTCAGGTTCCTTACTATGTGTTTGCATTTTCTTTCCTCGGGGCATCAGTTACCGATAATAATGCTTTACTATGCCCTTTGAATTCCGTTAAACCAAGCTTACACAAAAATTTAAAAAAAAAAAACTACACACCTTTTTTCACTTTATAGAAGCCTGATATTGAATCTGATGTATCTCTGTAATTTCAGATCATCCAGTTCTGAAATTGCTACCTGTAGTAGCCTTCTGCGTCCTCTTTCCAATGCCACAAGTCTGAGCCAAATTGGATTCTCCAAGGAAGAGTTATGTGAAATCTCCCACAGTGACTTGCTTTTAGATTGGTTCAGTAGATCAAACTTGTACGACGTGCCACGAGTCACTGTTTCAACCTTTGAATCTGAAACACACATACAAGAAACTAAAGTCCATCCTCTTTCTGTACCTTCTTACTAAATTTCAATCCGATCCCCAGAGAGAAAGTTATGACGATTTTCCCCAGGTCACCTGTTTTGAATGTAATTCAGGAGTCTGCAAAAAGACCAACTTCCTCAGATCATATCTCCGCAAATATCACGCAAAAAGATCTGAAATTCGGACCCAAGGTTCAGCATGAATTCTTCTCAAATGGGTTTTTTTTGCGACTTCTGAAACGTCACAGAAAAAAAGTTATAGCGAAAATTCCACGATGACCTGTTTGGAGCAGCGAAACCCTAGAATCCAAAGCTCTGATACCAAATGTTATGAAACCAGCTCACAAAAAGATAGAAAAGAGAGATCCACGCCTTAGAATTCAGCCTCTTCGAGGGGGAAACCTCCTTTACATTACATAAATGAACAATTCTTCGATGATACAAATGACAAAACCTCCTTTCTATATATAGGAGTCTAAGGAGTCACAATATAATCCAGCCGACCTAACAATAATAATATAAAGCCACAAAAATAACAATAGAGGGATTCTATGGGGCACAAAAATAACAATATGGGGGTAATAGGGGCACAACAATATAAATAAGGGGTATAACTACAATAGTAATGGAGTAATCACTAGTATTATAGGGACCCAACAGAAATCCTATCAGTCTTGTCGGAAGCTCACTCTTGAACATGACACTTTCTACTTCGTGTCGGGTTGGGATATCCTCCTTTTCATCATTGACCTTCCTAGGTTGGGCCACTCATTTTTGCCTTCCATTTGATCTCTGCCATGTCATCATGACCATCAATCCTATGGATCCAAAAGATGCAAAACTCTAGAGTCGTGTCACCGATATGTTCAAGAGTTAGTCCTTCTATAGTTACACTTACTCCTGATTCTCTGTATCATCTAAAATCATTTGCATCCCTTTGTCTCATGTCGATGATGTGGGATACATCATGGCCCTCCTTTGGCACAATCTCTTCCTATCTACTTCAGCTCATTATCAAGGAAGCTAGACGAAATACTCCCTTCCATTACCTTAGAGCTTGCATGCCCTAACGGCAAGTTCTTCGCACTCAATAACAAGCTCACATCATTAGCATTCGATTGGGTGATTTCTTAGGTGTTCGACTTCAGTTCCTTTATTCACATTCCGTGAACTGTACTGTTGTTACCTTGAGAGCCATTATCATTATTGGTGGTTTCTCTCGCGCTTGTTAACGTTTCACATCATTGATCGGTAATCAAGAAATTTTCTAGCATGTTCGACTTCAACACACTCATTCACATGTTAGGATTTGTACTTCGATCGGGTCATTTGGAGTGCAAGACCCTAGGCTTATATTAAACAAGTCCAAGTTGCAATACGATGTGACATGATCATGTTGATATACATATCTCTTTTAGATGGATGGCTATGACCATACCATGACTTGTTATATTATTGGATGGTTGTGACCATAACTTAGTTTCATTATGATCCTCTCTATTGGATGGTTGCGCCCATGCCTTGGATCCATTTACATGATTATTCTGGATGGTTGCGTCCATACCATGATTCATGTATCATTTGTTAGAGTTTTCGGTGATCTATATGTATCTATGCTTGCTTGCAGGTTTTCCGATGATGGACTCCAGCTCCTCGCATCCACTTGTAAAACATTTCACCCCTCACTCTAGTTTAGCCTTCACGCTTTATGGGGAATTTGTTACACAACATATTGTCACTGTCCTTGTACTCTCCATCCATGATCCTGGAGGACCTATACATTGAACCCGACATGCTTTCCTATCATGAAGATACTCCTAGTATGTCCCTCTTCATGAGAAAAATAATTCCCCTTTCCATCATTTCCCAAGAATCTTCCTTTTATCCCAATTTACAAGACCAGCACTACTGACCAGTTTCCTCCTCACGCCAATTTGCAGAGATTAAAACTAGCCCTAGCACCGTATGAAGTGACTGAGCCCTTTTCCAGTAGCACCAATCCTCTTTTGGCAAGTTTTTTAAATATGGAGTCAAAGTTTCCATCTCTAGTAGCTTCGTAATGGAATTCTAGTAGATGGTTGGGTTGGATGGAGCCAAGGAAGTCAGTTTTGGCTCCTTTCCCCTATTAGGATGGAACAAACTCAACAGATAAGACCTGTTAGAGTCATTATTTGCATACTGCCATCAATGATAAAAAATCCTCTTTTCAAATCATTTTAAGGGTCCCACTCAGAAATTTTTTATCATTCCACTAAGTCATGTAAAAAATTAGTCACTGATGGTAGTCCCAGTTCAAAAACAACACTCTTCCCTAAATGTGATTACTTGCTGGCATAGTTTCATATCTTGTTGACTGTACATCATTCATAAAGTTATTTTTTTCATGCCATTTGTATCAATCATGACAGTCATTTTCATCATGGTCACAACCATTCAAAGTCTACATTAAGTCTGAGGGTTTCCAAGGTCCACTAAAACACCATCTCCTGCATAAAAGACCAGCAAGTGAGGGAGTAAGAATAAACAAGATTTCATCAACAAAATAGTTTGTAATTTTAATATTCAAGAAAAAATGTAATTTTATGGTTTTAATATGTAATAATTCTCATGGTTCCAAGTGTTGTAAGTTCAAAGTTCCATCATCCAAAAGGAAGAGTTTCAAAGTCATTATGTTTCCAAATCCACCAAGAAGATCAAATTAGAAGATCAAGTCCAAAGGTAAATTGTAAAAGACAAGTCAAGTTTGAGAAAGAAAAAGTGGGTCCCAAGACTAATTTTGAAAATCTAAACAAGGTATAAAGGCCATAAAAGACCAAGGGAAGGCTCATTTGCACTCTTATCCATTGATATCTCACTCACCTACACTCCATCTGCCTCCCTTGACCTTTTCCCATGCCCATTCCTCTCATTTCCCTCTCCTAAGGTTTTGAGGGCATTTTTCTTGGTTCCGTGACCTTCATGGTTAAATAATCAACAAAACTTGTATCCTGATGCTCTTACACCTTCCCCTATCCTTAATATACATTCCTAAACACTTCACATCACTCCTATACCTCAAAATCATCATTTTTCTACAAACCCTAGCCTATTGCTACGCTTTTGACACTTTTCTAGACTAGACCTATGTTTTTCCCTTTTGGACCCCTTCCCCTCACTCAATCCTTGAAATTCCAGTTTCCCCTACTTCCTAACATCCCTATATACCTCCCAAAAGCTTCCTAGTAATTTAGAAGCCCCCTATCCCCTTTATTTCCCTTCATTCCTATAAATTTCCCAAATCCCCTATTTTGCCTACACTAAACCCTAATTTCCTCTCCCACTGAGCTAGGGTTGGCTATGGAATCGAAGACATATGAGTAGAGGAGGCATAAGGGAGGTAATTTAAACAAGTATGAGGCCATTTCAAACTCATATACATCATGTCTCCATCATGTTTCAAGAATTCATTCTAAGAGACAAATCATTTGCCACACATAGGGCCGGTTTTTCTTCAAACTATGTTTCAGACCAAATAGGGATGAATTTGGAAAAAGTGAGAGATGTTTTTGTCCATAATAAGCCAAGGATAAAAAAACTCCTTCATATTTTATGCAAGTGTCATGGTTTTAGAGAAATTTCAAAATACAGTTGCTACAAGAGAGTTGCTGCACTTCTGGAGTGACTTTGGAAAAATCACTTTTTCTTCTATCAGGAGTGTCCAAATGACTTTCTTGATGAGTAAAATGATAACTAGAAAAAAAAATATTTCCAATGAGCTATCATGCACTCAATTTGGATTTGATTAAGACCTCTAAAATTTTCCTCCAAAAGAACACTTCATTTTTGCACCCAAGTCGCTGTGCATTTACTAGTCTCGGGAGATTGGCATTTTGACAAGGAAAATGACCCTCAAATTGAAAACGAAAAGTATATTGAGAAAGTAGACTCGAATGGATTTCCAAAAAGCTATTGTGGAGAAAATATAGATACTAGGAAGGCCTCCAAAAGCAACCCTGAAAAGGTCATTGTGTGTTTGACACTGTGAGGACGCTCTTGACAGTGAAATGGTCAAACACACAGCACCTTGGACGCTGTGCTTTTTTTTGGAGCATCCAATGAGAAAATGGTCCAAAATTTTTGGATTTAGAATGATGAGGACAGCACCTTGTACTTTTTCTAAGAATTTGGGGCAAAACTGGTTAGCAAAAAGGGTCAAAAACTACCAAAAACTCACCTTTCTGCCTCTTTTCTGGCCTGGTCGCTGGCCGTTTGAGCAGTCTTGGGAGATTGCAATTTTGTAGGGGTAAATGAAGCCTAGTTTTAAAACCAAGGGAATTTATAAAAACTATACAATCTAACCTTTCCAATGAGCTATCCTGGGCTATATTTGGACATCGAGAAAGCAGTCAAAAGTCATCTTGAAGAGGACATTGCGCATTTGACCAAGGTCGCTGCGCATTTGACAATTTTCCACAATTTTCACTGTTTCATTCTAGGTTGACTTTTATCTATGGGAAATTCAATTTTTACCTATTTAATTGATCTATATGATGTAATTATCATGTTTTTACTTTTACCTAGGGTAGATACATCAGTTAGATGGCCTATGTGGCATCTAATGAATCAGTTTGCTAGAGTGAGGGATGAGTCACTTTGACCACCCTACACTTCAGCTATCAGTTCAACCTTTCTTGAAAATGCTCCTTCACTCATGGATTCGACCCCTAATGCCTAGGATGAGTTGGTTTTGGCCTATATTATGTATTTTCTCAGTCATTTTACAGGTTGGACTCAGTTGGATGCTTAGGTTTTGAAGTAGACATCATTTTGTATCAATTTTCAGCAGGAGATTGCAGCTATTTCTTTGGGATCCATGTGGTATGATGTTCAATTCCATTTTCTCTATTGTGATCATATGTTAATTTTTTTTTTTTACTTCATCAATCATTTCATTTCTTTTATGTGAATGTATACAAGTCTGAAAGGCAGAATCCATAACTTCTATGCTTTATTTTGGGTACACATTTCACATTCTATGTTTTCTCTAGTTTAGGAAGAATCCATGTTGCTCACATGCTCTTTCTAGCTCCTCACTTGTCTTGAATCACCTCACCCATCCAACCCTAGAGTGGTGAGCCTTGTGCCTACCATGCCCCATCGAAACCCTACAATTTTGACCTAATTTCCTTGCCCTAACGGTCTGGCTACTCCTGATCCAACAAAACCCTTTCAAAATCAAATAGAACCTTGTGCTACTATACATAGCCTAATTTAATTTTCTCGATCCAATCATCTTAGCTGAGATCCTTATAGAGAGAGCCCTCTCCTGGCCTAGTAGGGCTAGCTACTTGGCTAAGCGTGGTTTGTAGTTACCATGGCATTGCCTTCCGTCAGCCTGAGGTTCAATCCAAGTGATAACAAGACCTTCTCCCACAATGAGAGGAACCATCTCCCATCCATCCAAGCTATATAAACCTTTCTTTTCTTAAGCTAAACTAGTTTTGGAGTGAGTTTGAATGATTAGAAAGACATCTATAGCTTGTAGCTTTCTAGTGTATGTTTGAGGGTTATTAGTGTGTTTTGGTTTGGTTTGAGACTAGAGGGAATAGGCCTTAAAACTTGAATTATTGGGGCTATCCATGAGATGCTAGCAGAAGTGTGAGAACCCGGATATGTTGAAGGAGACCAACAACGTCAAGGCATTGGTTGTAATCTCTTTCTGATTTATATGAATACAACTATTGATTGATTTCCTACATGAAGTGTTATTTTACATCTTTATGTCTTAATGTTCCTTGACCTATTAAGTAGGTTGAATAAAATATTGTATGTTATCACGTTTATTGCTGTTGTGTGTTTTCTTGTTTCAGGTATTCGAAGGAAGGAAATGGAAGATAGCTGGAGTGAGGAAGCAGGATCATCACCAAGCAAAATAACGTTTTAAGAGGTAGGCCCTCTTAATTGATTCTATCTTAAGGATATTTTCCATAGATTGTTTGTTTGTGGCTAGACCCACTCTCTCGAGCTAGAGGAATTGTTTGTGTCCACACTGAGAATTTACCTACACCACACTCAACACATGAATCTAGATCTCTTCTAAACATATTTCCACTTCGCGTAGTTCCCGTCAAGTCTCTTATAAACATTAATTCAATGGAATAACCCTTTTCTTGCACAATAGCATTTTAATCCAAGTTTTCAGGGACTTCAGATACTTACCTCTTGGTCCTTTGAAAAACGGTGTTCAGCTTCACTATAACTAACATATGTATCAATCATGAAATTAGTAATGAATCCTGCGAAAATGTTATCGATCCAGTAATTGATAGCCCTCATGTTCTAGTTTTCTGAAACTTCCAGGCACTTCACCAACTCTAGAGTCCACACAATAGGGTTATCCAAATTCCACATACCTTGACTGCCTGCCAATTTAGACAACCACTCATGTAATTCACACATAAAAGAGAAAAATAAAATCTTTTTTTGTCTTTATATAGGTATGTATTCAACCATTCTTCCTTCGATAGGTGCAGATTCCTATTTTCATGGGCTGCAAATTCGTCCAACTCCTGATCTATGCACTTCTCAATCTCCTTCTTAGTTGGGAACCATTTATTCGACATCACACATTGATCCATGTGGATAGTGGTGGCCACCCGCCAATTCCACTTGGACCCCCACCATTGTTTCTTTCAGTTTTTTAGTTTCCTTAATTGTAGCACAATTTACTATTTTTAGCAGTTTTTCAAGTTCTAAACTTCCAAAGCCATTTTGAGGCCCTAAAAAACTTTTCATTGGCAATCTACCACCAGCAAATTTTCCAAAGTCACTTTCTTTTTTGTAGTAATCAGAGAGATCTTTCCAACGGGATATCATGCACATCAAACGGAGATAATATGACCAAGTCACGACCCCGGGAAGTTGGCTACCCAACTAACTCCAACTGGGCCCATAAACTCTTAGTGTTACATCTCCTCGAGTTGTGGTTTTGGTTTTTGGGGTTTGCTCTTATTTTTCAATTATAAAAAGGCCCTTGAGCCTCATTGTAATGCAATTCAGAGGCATGTATCCACCACATCTCTTCTCAGAGATAAGCTACCATCGTTGAGCAAGTCTCATTTCCATATTGTTTGTAAGCATATTTCATTATTTGATATTAATCAAAGGAAGTGTTATTTCTATTTCATCTCTGTATTTATGGTTATATCTGTAATTTTTTGTGTTCATATTTAAATTTGGATCAGTGTATTACATGTCTTTGCACTTTCTCTATTTTTCTTTGCATGTCCCCAACGAGGTCGGGATATAAGGAGTTAGGGCTTGAACTGGTCGAACCTTTGCAAGACAAGCCTTGCAAATCTCGATAGCCTCCCATGGAGGATGAAAAGAAATACAAGGGGGTAGGAGATCCTATCAAAATATTGCTCGAAGAAGCCCTCGAGGGACAAAGGAATTCATTGATGGACAACTTTTCCCAGATCCTTCAGCGGCTACACAGGGGCGACGCATCTGCTTCCAACAACTACTCTGGAAACGTCACACCCTTTAAGGTACAAGTTAACTTTGAAATCCCCATATTTGAGGATCAAATAGATGCAGATGCCATAGATAAATGGTTGAATCTGCTAGAAGGATATTTTTCTATTCATGATTTTTCCAGCCAAGAAAATATTACTTTTTCTCTTCTCAAAGCCACCCCCCACGTCAAGCACTGGTGGGAAACCTATTGTGAATAGAAGGATGAAAGTAAAAACTCATTATTTTCAGTGCTCCCACTTGGAATTCATTACAGAACACCATCAAGGAGCAGTACTACCTTTTCGGAAGCTACGAGGGCAAAAACATAAATTGGACTACACTGGGGCAAGGAAGGGACCAAGATGTGCAGGAGTTTACCAATGTTTTTCATGCCCTTTGCACGAAGTTGGGTATCAAGGCTTCTAAGAAACATTTGGTACTCAAGTACCGCAACTGCCTACATAGGTAAATCTAGGATGATATGGATTTCCTAGACATCTCCTCGCTCGGCACGACATACTGATATGCTATCAAGATCGAGCAGACATTTAAATAAAAGAAGCGAGATTTTGGATTCGTGAATCCAAAGCAAGGGAAAGGCTTCCCCAAACTGTAGAACCAAGGAAAAGCCAAGACAGTGTGACCCAAGACAACACGTCAAAGCTACAAGAAAATAACACCACCACAAAGTCAAAGAAGGACACAGGAAAGTGGTGTGAGTTCCACAAGAGCCCCACTCATAGCACAAGTGAGTGTCGAGCCAAGCAGTCACTGGTGGTTGAGTTGAAGGCTTCAGAATTAGATGCATGTTCTAACCTTGAGTCAGAACTCGACAAGAGGAATGGAAAATGGAGGTAGATCATTGATGCAGAGCCCAGCACTAGTGTTGCCACCATCAATATCCAGAAGAATGAGCCCGAAGATCCAGAGGAGGGGGAGCGTCTTTTCCACTCACAAATGTGGGTGAAGGGTTCATCGCTACAATTCATTGTTGACAGGGGGAGCCAAAAGAAACCAATTTTAGTAGAGGTTTTAAAGTGGCTAGGACTACTGACCATACCACACCCGCACCGTATAGCATTGGGTGGCTTCACAAAGGACTAGATCTCTGAGTCCTCCAGTAGTGCTGCCTTCCCTATAACATCAAGCCCTTCACAGATGAGCTATTGTGTGATGTTTCACCTCTTGATGTTTGTGATGTATTATTAGGCCAACCATACTTGTGGAAGCGACATGTTTTGTATGAGTCAAGGCCTCACGCTATTATTGTTTCTTTGTGTAATACATTATACAGGATACTGGAGGTAGCCCCACCTACTGCCACTTCTTTGATCTCTACTAAGAAAGGCAGTAAGATCATCTCCCAGACTAGCAAATTTATTTTATTTCTAGTTCACTCTCAAAGTAAGGGGAAGATCATAGCCACATCCATGGCCCCCGGGAAGGGTTACTCCATGCAGCAGAAGCAGGTGGATATGATCATGAAAGGATACAAGGACATCTTCTCCTCACTGACAGGGGTACTGTTACACTATCAGGTCAAGCATTCGTTCGATCTGACTCCCGGAGCACCTTTACCCAATGGGCCAATATATTGTCACTCCATTCTGGTAAATGCCAAGTACAAGCAGTGACAAGATCAACATCAGGTGTCACACAAGTTTCAGGTAGGCGACAAAGTCAGGTTGCATTTGCAGAAAGAATGCCTTACCAGAGCCCATCGCAAGCTCAAACCACTCTAATATGGTCCTTACACCATTAAAAAAGATGTGGGAAATAATGCTTTGGAGCACAGCATTCCCCCATTCCTTGGCTTGCACCGAGCGTTCAATGTGGATCACCCTCAACCATGCTTCCCTCCATTACTGGACACATCATAGATTGCAAAACAACTCACGAGGGACCAAGTTTAGCAGAAGTTTCTCTGTCTCCTGGAGGCACTCAATGCAATGGTACCATTGCTTCCTAAGGGGGGAGGAATGATCCAGGTGGATAGTGGTGGCCACCCACCAATTCCACTTGGACCCCCACCATTGCTTCTTTCAGTTTTTCAGTTTCCTTAATTGTGGCACAGTTTGCTATTGTTTGTAGTTTTTCGGGTCCTAAACTTCTGAAGCAGTTTTGAGGCCCTAAACGATGTTCTTTTGGCAATCTACTACCAACAGCTTTTGATAAGTCATTTTTTTTGTCGTAGTCCTCAGAGAGATATTTCCAACAGGATATCATGCGTGTCAAATAGAGGTAATATGACCACGTCACGACCCTGGGAAGTTGGCTACCCAACTAAACCCAATGGGGCCCATAAACTCTTGGTGTTACATCTCCTCGGGTTAGGGTTTTCTCTTATTGTTAAAAAAAAAGGCCCTTGAGCCTCATTATAACGCAATTCAGAGGCATGTAACCACCACATCTCTTCTCAGAGATAAGCTACAATTGTTGAGCTAGTGTTATTTCATTAATGTTTGTAAGCATATTTCATTATTTGATATTAATCGAAGGAAGTGTTATTTCTGCTGCATCTCTATATTTATGGTTATTTCTTTAATTTGTTGTGTTCTTGTTTAAATTCAGATCACACATTCCTCAGGCAGATCACGGGTCCTAGCAACAAAACCATTTGTTATCTTGAGGGGGATTGGACCCAAGTTCAGAGTTCGCTACGCCAACCAACAAAGCCCTACACTGTTAGCCCTTTTAGCAATTACCCACATAGCGCATGCTGCAGTCTCACTCGAGGCAATATTGGAGGATGACAAAACCAGGTTTCTACATCCAGAGGTCTGTGTGATGGGTTTCTATTACTTCTAAGGCTTTATTCTGACCTCCACAAATGCTAACCCTTACAACGCAGAATCTGCAATAACTTACAGACAACAAATCCTAACTCTATGTTGATTTATTTAAACATTCATAACATCAAGTAAACTAATATATCTACCACTTTCGCATATCTATTAAGTGTTTCTTATGATAATTGCAATAAATAGAGAAAATTCACAGTAAATGCAGAAGTAAACATAAACACATAGATGCAAAGATATTTCTCCGAAGTATTCTTTATTATGTTCATATCTTCTATTACATACTCTTTCTTCCCTGCACACATAGCTACAGGGGCCTACACACTCAGCTTTGGACTTACCAAGCTCTCTGCACACATAGCTACAGGGGCCCGTGCACTGAGTTGCAGACTTACCAATGTATCCATGCATGCAGCTGTAGGAGCCTTCCCCTTTGCCTAAGTACAAAAAATGGACTCTTCTGACTTAGATCACTTGTCCATACAATCTTAGATCTATTTCCTATGAATCTCTATGACTCCTTTATATATCATCTCCATTACAATACCATGGTTCGTGAACCATGGGCAGGTCATAAAACTATCTTCTAACCAAATAAGGGGATTTGACCTTCCTAAAACCCCTTTGACTCCTAACGACCTTCGTTCTCCCCTCCTCAAAATGCAAAGACTTTACAAAAATAACAAATCTATTCACAAAATTGACCCCAGGGGACCGTGTCCCAACAGTCGCTAGCATGGAGGATTGCCTAGATTGGCAGTGGATTTCCCAACCTTGCCAATTCCTCGATAGCCATGGAGATTATGCATTTATTTTCCTTGTTTTTTTTTGTTGGTTCTCATGTTCCTTAGCTTGGGTTGTGTTATTAGTTCCTACAAGCCCCAGTTGGACAAACACTCTAGAAGCCCTATAATAGCTCGGGTTGAGTTACTAATCTTGGAAGCCTTGGTTGGAAAAACGCTTTGGAATCCCTTGTTGGGTTGAGTTACTAGTCATGGAAGCCTTGGTTTGAAAAATGCTCTAGAACCTCGACAACAGTTGTGGGTTGAGTTACTAGTCCTAGAAGCCTTGGTTGCAACAAATGCTCTAGAAGCCCTAGAAGGCATGGATAGAGACAAATCTGATGATGGTTTTGTGATGTCCAACCATGAGGTGGAATCACTATTCGATGGGTTGAGGTGGATGGCCTCTCGAAACCCTATATGGTTTTGGATTTATGTGTTCTATGAGATCCCACATTCACGCTTGGAATATGGCATGGGTGTGAATGGATGAAGAGAGTTTGGCTCAACCATTCTACAGCCAGGTGGAATGTGGAAGTCCTATCTCAAGTTTAGATTTTACATCATCGATATGAGGTTATCTCTCCTTGTATTTCTATGAGTATTATACTAGATTATATGTGGTTTATACGCTTATCATTTTATTGGTATTTCTAATGCTATTATGCTGGTTATATATGTGTTTTATGACCGTAGCTATGTATGGATCTCATCATGTTTTAACTTGTAAATGAATGATCAATGTATCTATGACATAATGGATAAAATGGAAGCTAATATGTTGAGGCATCAATGTCTCTTAGCGATTCTCAGCTAAGTATGAGACCCCTATGCTCAGATCTATTATTTACACCTGTAGATTACATATTCATGATATGTTCTATGAAATGCATGGCATGGCTAGTAGGGGTCTAGTCAAGGTCTCATTCAATTGATTGCATTTATACTATAATTTCCTTGTTATTTTATTGTTCTAAAGTTGTGATTCAATTATGGGTAGTGACCTAGGCTCTAGCCTGAAAAAGTGGCTCAAATCCCAAGGAAGTTGGCACAACACTGTGCAAAAAATTCCATGTACGCTGGCTTGTAGGCCTGTCAGAGCATCCAGAGGTCCCTAGACTCTGGTATGCCCATAGCATGATACCATACATAGGTCAGTTGGTCCAAAAGCTTAGTGGGACCCAAGGCTGGTTGGTAGAAAGGTTGGATTGGTTCTTGAGGGTCCTAACACTGATGTTGAATGTCTATATGGTGTGTTTCCATTAGTTCCACTTCCTTAGCATGACTTAAGAGGTTGAATCATATCATAATGGCCGCTAGTTGCATGTTTACCCTAGCTGGCCTGTTTCTTTGGTAGATGTGGGAGGAGGGTGTTACAGAGTGGTAGCATAGCATGGTTCACCCGTTGGATGGTATGGGCTATGTTGTTACATGGAAAAGTGTCTATGCAGAACTGCTAATCCCACTAAGGCTGGTAGCTACCTTAGAAACAAACAAAGTAAAACTACTTTCGTTTTCCTTTATGAGAGATAAATGAGAGAAGAATAAAGGAGACCAACCTCTGTCTTGCAATTCCTCTCTCTTCCGATAGTCCTTTGCTACTTGCTTTCTTGTATACCCAGCTTCACAGAGTACCTGTAGAATCAAAGCAGCATAACACTATACGAGAACATAGATCTATTATCATAAACAATCTAGGATCAGATGTAAATTGACCATACAAATGCATAAAAAATAAATCACACAAGAGTATGGAGGAAAAATTGAATAGCTTTATTGATAATCAAGAAAGAGCCAAGAGAGTTACAACCAGTTGTTCTGACCCAGCATCATCCTCTCAGCAAGTAAGCCCTTCTTCACCTCATGAAAAGCTTAGATCACCCAACACTATGATGTTGCCTCAAGAAACCAACAACAATTCCTTACAAGATGCAAAATTCCAGCCTCTGGATCTCTGGGATGAGGGATCCATATATAGATGTCTGCAAGGGAGGTGAGTCAGCTTTTGAGATTTGATTAGTGTCTTCCCTTTGATAGTTCTTGCTTCCACTTGGAGATTGATGATCTCTTACTCATCCCTGGTCGAATTCAGAGAGGCAAGTGTCACAGGAGAAGTTTCTGGAAGATTCCATGCTTCTCCACCTCGCGGATTGACACTGCCATTTGTCCCTTCTCGCCCATCGCACCCCATAGAAGGGATTTTTGAAATGCAACGCACCTACTGTGTGTATTTAGGTGAGATGCAACGCACTTTGCCTATGGAGCAGGTGAAATGGTCCAGTTTTGACCAGTTCTGAGTAGTTTTTCATGGAGAACTTCTGGGAGAAGCTGTAATCAGTTGACCTTGTTCTTTTAGGGGTTGGAACAACACCTTTAGGGACTTAGGAGCCCTTGGTTTATGGACATTTATGCTTGGGGTTTTAGTGCCCAAAAATGTCTATAACAGTTTCCCCCTAAAGCATGAGGTCGTTAATCTTTTTGATGTCGGGTGAAATGCTTTATCATGAGGATCCGAAGTTCTTTCAAGATGGAAGGAGACCTGTAATAAGATACAATACAATACATTATCTTCATAATATTTTCATGATCTAGCTGAGTCAGGCATTCCCATGCTCAGCTTTATAAATTCATTTTCATGTACATGAGACAGACAATCGTCTGAGTGTAGACTGATGATTCTGGTAGAGCCATCATCCCATAGATTGGATGATTATCTGTGTAGTAATGATGTAAATTTGATGTCTTTATTTTCCTGAATATATATCGCAGCCCAGATGGATGTAACTAGATCCGGGGTCTTCAATCTCGTTCGATCTTCACTCAAAGTACAAGTCGATCCATGTGAGAGATGTTCTAGAGTCGAACATGGAAAGACATCACCTGATTACCAGCCAATGATGTAAGCTGTTAACATGCGTGAGAGGAATCACCGATAATGATAATGATCCTCAAGGTACTGCAGTACAATTCACGTGGTGTGAATAAGGGACTTGGCGTCGAACACCACGCAAAATCTTTCGGTCGAAGGCCATTGATGTGAACCTATCACCGGAAGTGAGAAACTTGCCATTGAGGCATGCAAGCTTCAAAGTACTGAAAGGGTTGTTCCTAGAATGACTTCTTGGATAATGAGCTGATGTCGACAAGAAGCGATCCGTCATAGGAGGGCCTTAATGAATCCCACATCAATGACACGGAATGGAGCAAATGATTTTAATGGAGGTGAAAACGATCTAGTGATATAAGGTTCAGGGTGGCGATCATGAAAGAATGGAGTGTAAATGTATTGCAGTGGGTGAGACACAGGTGAATTCTCTGAGTGACTTCTCTTGGACATACCGGCGACACTAACATGATGGATTGGTAGCATTAACCCCAAATGTGGATGGTGTGATGGAACCATGGTGATGTGACTGGTGAATGGAACAACCCAACCCGACTTGGATGCGGAGTGAAAGTGTCATGTTCAAGAGCGACTTGCTACCAACAAAGTTTCTTCAAGTTTTCTTCCCAATTTTTCCCTAGTCATTGCTGACCAGTACCTCTTTATTTTTTTCAAGCTTGAGGAGGATAACATATGCTTGTTCTATAATTTTCCCTTTAGGCAAACCCATCGCTATGTTTTAACGAGCCTAGCAATAGTGAAACTCGTTCTTATCTGTTATGGACAAGTTTATCGCTATTAGGTTTTAACGAGTTTAACGACAAAGATAACTCGGTCCTTTTCATTTTTAGAGAGTCTGAAAAGGGACGTAAGGGAAACTCCAAAAATCTTTTTTTTTCATCTAATCCCTCAAGTCCGAAAAAGTATAAAACAATACAGAAGGGATGAATTTTCGGTACTTTTAACGAGCCGAACAAAACAAGCGCTCGATCTTTTTGTGTAATAATCCCTCAGGTCCAAAAAGATTAAAATCTAAATGAGAGATAGCACTTCCGGTCACTTTAACGAGCTGGAGAGGCCAATGGCTCGGCAATCTTTTCATATTTTACTAGTCAGTTGAAAAGAGCTTAAAGGAGACTCGTCTTTGAGGAACGAGTGATAAATTTGGGTAGCAGCTGATTCCATGTAAGTTTTGGAATTTTCCAATCACGGCAGTGTTACAAGGATGGCTAACAGGATCACTCTTCGCAGTTGTTCCTCAGAAGGGGTAAACAATCAAATGGAGGTGAATGTTCGGCCAATACAGAGTGGAGGTGATGATGAGAACACGACCAAGGCTTTAAAGGCTGAAGTACTACATTCAAGACGGTTATTTACCAGAAATTGGTTCATTTTTTAATGAGCTTAAACGCTGGGGGAAACATTTGCTCATTGCTTATGTTTATTTTTTAACGAGCATGAAGTCCGCATTAAAACTGCTCGATTAATCCAGTCGCATAATAAGGATGTCTCATATATAAAAACGACAATTTTTCAAAGCTTTGCCACACATCCTTTCTTTATGCAAGTTAGGAAACGACCAATCCTACAAGTTTAAAGGGTTAGAGGACCTACAAATTTAAAAAAATAAATAGTCGCTCTTCGCTTGCACGCCAAAAGGTTTGCTTGCCCCTAGGTATAAAATAGAGTTTCAAGGTCACCCCTCAATCTACCGATAAAACATTTGTTTTATCGGGAAAGGCCTACCTTTTTCAGGTTACCAAAGATTGTTCTATTCGCACCGCAAACAAAACACTTCTTCGGCGATGTCTACTAAAATAGACAAAGGCGAGTGGCGCAGACGCCTCCACTCACATAACTTTGATGAGGGAATCTTATTCCAGTCTAACCCCCTTTTCCAATCACGGACGAGAGTGTCAGACTAGTCATATATCTCTCGTAGAAACCTACCCTATACCTGAAGTTTTCCTGTCGAAATAGGCCAGGGTGCATGCCCCCTGGGTTTCAGTCATGTCCCCCGAATCACTCGCGCTCATCAGGTGGACGGACTGGGGATTGATGAGACATTCTGTTGGGTCCCTATAATACTAGTGATTACCCCATTGCTATTGTAGTTATACCCCTTATTAATATTTTTGTGCCCCTATTGCCCCCATATTGTTATTACTGTGCCCCATAGAATCCCTCTATTGTTATTTTTGTGGCTTTATATTATTATTGTTAGGTCGATTGGATTATATTGTGACTCCTTAGACTCCTATATATAGAAAGGAGGTTTTGTCATTTGAATCATCCAAGGATTGTTCATTTATGTAATGTAAAGGAGGTTTCCCCCTCGAAGAGGCTGAATTCTAAGGCGTTGATCTATCTTTTCTATCTTTTCTTGAGCTGGTTTCATAACATTTGGTATCAGAGCTTTGGATTCTAGGGTTTCGCTGCTCCAAACAGGTCATCGTGGAATTTTCGCTATAACTTGTTTTCTGCGACATTTCAGAAGTTGCAAAAAAAAACCATTTGAGAAGAAATCGTGCTGAACCTTGGATCCGAATTTCAGAGCTTTTCGCGCTATATTTGCGGAGATATGATCTGAGGAAGTTGGTCTTTTTGCAAACTCCTGAATTGTATTCCAAACAGGTGACCTGGGGAAAATCGTCATAACTTTCTCTCTGGGGATTGGATTGCAATTTCGTAAGAAGGTACAGAAAGAGGACGGACTGTAGTTTTTTGTATGCATTTTTTAGATCCAATGGTCGAAACAGTGACTCGTGGCACGTCATACAAGTTCGCTCTACTGAACTAGTCTATAATCAAGTCACTGTGGGAGATTTCACATAACTCTTCCTTGGAGAATCCAAATTGGGTCAGACTTGTGGCATTGGAAAGAGGACACAGAATGCTACTACAGGTTTCAATTTCAGAATTGGAGGATTTGAAATTACAGAGATACATCAGATTCAATATCAGGCTTCTACAAAGTGAAAAAAGGTGTGTAGTTTCTTTTTAAATTTTTGCGTAAGCTTGGTTTGAAGGAATTCAAAGGGCATAGTAAAGCATTATTATCGGTAACTGATGCCCCAAGGAAAGAAAATGCAAACACCTAGTAAGGAACCTGAAAGCTCTAGCATGACTCATGAAGAAGAGGAAGAAATGCTACATGATATATCAAAATTACAAGAACAAGTGCAACAAATGTCACGCTCACAAAAGCTAACAGAAGCTAAGATAAATGGCATGGAATCTAATATAAAGGGTGTGTAAGCTAAGATGGATGATTGGAAGACAGATTTGAAGAGATACATGGAATAATTGAAGATAGATTTGAACACAAACTTGAAGACAAGCATGACAGATATGAAGACAAATTTGACAAATTTTCTACAAGAAATACTTACTAACGGTGAAAAGGTAGTAAAGGAAACTCATGATGCGAACAAAATAAATGTTAATCATGATATCATAGACTCTAATGTTGGATTGAAGACTCACCATATTCCAAAAATCGATATGAGGAAGTTTGATGGCAAGGATCCCACCACATGGATATTACAGATGGAGCAGTTCTTCGATCTCAATAATGTGCAAAACACACAAAAGGTACGTATGGCAACTTTATATTTGGAACCAAATCAGTTTGTATGGTATCAATGGCTTTGCTCACGTAAACAATTTATCACTTGGGCAATTTTTACGGAAGAATTGATATCACATTATGAGGATACAAAAAGCAACACTTTTTTTAGCCAATTGATAAGTCTCAAACAAAAGGGTTCAATAATGGAGCACATTGAGGAGTTCCAAAAATTGAACATAAGGGTAAAAGATATTCCAGAGGAGCATAGGATTGATGTGTTCATAGTGTCTTTAAAGGATAATATCCAACATGATGTTCGCCTTTGGGAACCTGATTCATTAGAAAAGGCATTCAAGTTAGCAAGAAAAATGGAAAGCAAAATTATGGCAACCAGGAAGCATACCACTCACAACTATAAAGACGGAAGCGTTGTTGCCCCTAGTCTTATACAACCTATAAGGTTGACACCACAACAATTGGAAGAAAAAAGAGCAAAAGGGCTTTGTTACAGTTGTGATAGCAAATACAATAAAGGTCATAAGTGTGCTGAGAAGAAATTATTCTACATAGATTGTGAAGAGGAAGAAGAAAAGGAGCGAGAAAGGTCAAAAGAAGAGGATATACTCCAGGAACAAAGCCTAGATGAAGAACAAATAAATCCGACCATATCTTGTAATGCATTGGCGGGAATTACCACTCCTCAAACAATCAAGATAGAAGGACAAATCAAGAAGAAAAAGGTAATAGTGTTGATTGATTCAGGAAGCACCCACAATTTTATTCATTATAGGGTAGCAAAAGAATTGAATTGCTTCCTATATCCAGCACCAGAGTGTCAAGTGATGATTGCAAATGGAGGAATAATAAATTGCTCTGGAAAGTGCCATAATATCAAGCTATCCATGGGAGAATATGTATTGACTAGCCCAATGCTTTCCATTCCAATGGGAGGTGCTGATGTTGTACTAGGAGTCCAATGGCTACAATCCTTGGGTACAATAGCTTTTAATTTTCAAGAACTTTTCATCAAATTTTCTACGGAAGGAAAGGAAGTTGAATTAAGGGGTATTGCAAGGAAACCAGGAAAGATAATTAGCTCTAATGGAATGACAAAGCTTCTAAAAAAGGAGCAAAGAGGTGTAATTGCACAATTATGTTCGCTAGATGTTTCCACATCGGAATCATCTATTTCTCCAGATCTCCAAAAATTCTTGGACAATCATTCCAAGGTATTTGAGACTCCCAAAGGTCTCCCACCTTTGCATGATCATGATCATGCTATTCATCTGATTCCAGGAAGTGTTCCTCCAAACATCAGGCCGTACAGATATCCCTATGCCCAAAAGAGTGAAATTGAACGTATGGTTGCAGAAATGCTAGAGGATGGTATAATTCAACCGAGTCAAAGTTCTTCCTCTGCTCCAGTAGTATTGGTGCACAAGAAGGATGGATCATGGCGCATGTGTCCGGATTATAGGGAGCTCAACAAGCTCACTATTAAAGATAAGTTCCCCATTCCTATCATTGATGAATTACTAGATGAATTGCATGGATCAATTTACTTCACCAAGTTGGATCTTCGTTCAGGATATCATCAAATCAAAATGAAGATTGAAGACATTCTGAAAACAGCATTTAGAACTCATGAGGGTCATTATGAATTTTTGGTCATGCCTTTTGGCCTTACCAATGCACCTTCAACATTTCAAGGTTTGATGAATTCAATTTTCAAACCATTCCTTAGAAAATTTGTGTTATTATTTTTTGATGATATACTAATCTACAGCAAGTCTTGGAAGGATCATGTTGAACATGTTGATAGGGTGCTACAACTATTGGAGGAGAAACAATTATATGCAAAATGATCCAAATGTTTCTTTGGAGTCCAGGAGGTGGAATATTTGGGTCATACTGTATCTCATGAAGGAGTTAAGGTAGACCCTAGCAAAATTAAAGCCATTAAGGAATGGAAAATCCCCACATCCATAAAGCATCTGCGAGGATTTCTTGGGTTGACAGGGTATTATCGCATGTTTGTTAAGAATTATGGGAGAATAGCAGCATCGCTAACAACATTATTGAAGAAAGATGCATTTTCATGGACTCCGGAAGCAACAAAGGCCTTTGAACATCTTAAAGAGGCAATGTGCCAAGCACCAGTCTTAGCTACACCAGACTTCACAAAAACCTTTATTGTGGAATGTGATGCTTCAGGAAATAGAATTGGTGTTGTTCTAATGCAAGATGAAAGACCCATTGCTTTTGAAAGTCGTCCAATCAAGGGAAAGTTTTTAAGCAAAGCTATTTATGAGAAGGAAATGTTGTCAATACTCCATGCACTTAAGAAATGGCGACCCTACCTAATGGGAAGACACTTCAAGGTAAAAACGGATCATGATAGCCTTAAATACTTTTTAGAACAAAGATTATCCTCTGAAGAGCAACAAAAGTGGGTCACAAAGATGTTGGGTTATGACTTTGAAATCATCTACAAAAAAGGGAAGCAAAATGTGGTGGCAGATGCACTCTCAAGAAAGGATGAGGATGTGGAAGCATTGTTGTGCGCCATTTCTATTATCCAACCAGATTGGATAAACGAAGCAAGGGAGGAATGGAAGAATGACGAAGAAGTGTGGGCACTTATTCGAAAGCTACAACAAGATTCTAGTACGTCTGATACATTTAGCTGGAAAAATGATTCGTTATGGTACAAAGATCGCTTATACCTCTGTAAGAATTCCCAGCTAAAACAAAAGATTCTTATGGAATTGCACACTTCTCCCTTAGGAGGGCACTCAGGATTTCTAAAAACTTACCACAGGGTTAAGAAGGAATTTTTTTGGGATGGCCTTAAATCAGATATTCAAAAGTTTGTGGCGGAATGTTTGGTTTGCCAACAAAATAAAGTTGAAACAATTAAGACACCGGGTCTATTACAACCTTTATCCATTCCAAACCAACATTGGGAGGAGGTTTCAATGGATTTTATCATAGGTCTATCCAAGTCTGAGGGAAAGAGTGTCATCATGGTGGTAGTTGACAGACTTACCAAGTATGCACACTTTTGTGCATTATCACATCCATTTAAAGCCAGTACAGTTTCTACTGCTTTTATGGAAACAATTCAAAAGCTACATGGAAACCCAAAGATTATTGTAAGTGACAGAGATCCCATTTTCACTGGAAATTTTTGGACAGAATTATTTTCTTGTCTTGGTACTCAGTTAGCTCATAGCTCATCTTATCATCCTCAATCTGATGGGAAAACTGAGATAGTAAACAAATGTTTGGAAGGATATCTTCGTTGCTTTGTATTTGATAAACAAACACAATGGGTCAAATGGTTGCCTCTGGCTGAATGGTGGTATAACACTTCCTTCCATACAGCAACAAAAATGACCCCATTTATGGCACTTTATGGGTACCAACCACCATCCATCACATCATATTTAAGAGAAAATTCTAAGGTTCAGGCAGTGGAACATCACATCGAACATCAACAACAAGTCCTCCAACTCTTAAAGGATAACCTCATGTTGGCACAGAATAGAATGAAACAACAGGCAGGTCAACATCGCAGATGAACATGAGATGAGAAGTCTGTAGAAAGCTATTGGTTCGCCATCGCTTTTTCCTGAGATGAGAAGTGAAAGGAACGGGTAAACTACCCCCATGTTCATCGGAGTCTGTGCTTACAAAAAGAATTTGGACGGTGTCATCCTTGTTCTCTTCGGTGATTGTATCATCTGAAGATGGAACCGCTAAAGGCAAGACCGGGTCAACTGCCACCTCGACCTTTTGACTTTCGTCTGGTATGGGTTCAGATGGTTTATCTTCAATGATAGACGCTTCAGCCGACCAAAACGGCGGGTTCGCTGAATTTTCAACTAGTGACGGACTCAGAAAGAGTTTCTTATATCCAGGAGGAAGTCATAACGGTGAAACTGGACGATCATCCAAAACTCTTTTAGCCTCGTCTAAGAAGGGACAACGGTGGATGGCGTGATCTCCTTCACACAATTTACAAGGAAATCTGCACTTTCCTTTTTGTCCAGGGGCTTCACTTTCACTAGTCGACGGTGTGTTTTCAACATGATCATCAGAGGTTGACGACACTGGGTTGTGAAAATGAGGAGACCAGTCCCTTAAGATCCGAGGGATGCAAGGACAATATCTATGATAGTGGTCTCCTTTGCAAATGACACATGGTGATTTAGGCCTGGTCGATGCAGTGTGTGGATTTTCGCTAGACGACGCTTGGTTGCCCCTTTTTGCCTTTGGCTCCTTCTTCTTCTTCTTCTCTTTCTTATTCTTTTCCTTTTTCTTCTCAGGTACTTGATTTTTGGCTTTACCAGCCCCATCAAGCGAAGAGGAAGGAGGAGAGGAAGAATTGGACGAAGTAGAGGGTTGGGGGGTAACTCTGGAATTGTCTAGTTGCTGACTCGATTGTTCAGGAATTGCGGTGTTCTGAACGACAAAGGTTGAGAAAAGCCATACGAGCAAGCCGATTGTCAATCCTGGAAGCGACAATGTGGCCATATGGGGTGCACCAACATCTCCCCAAGAGGAGAAGGGACTAGGATTTCCTCCAAGGGGAACTCCTTGGTTGGTGGACTCCATTTTCTCAACCTAAGACCAACGTAGGAAAGGTGTTGATTATTCCGTTTAAAATAAATTTTAGACGCTTTGACACAACTTGTTTTTTCAATTTTAAAGAGTCGAGAAAAAACAAAAGATGACTCTAGTCACCTTCGATTTTTAATGAGCCTGAAGTGACAAGTGCTCAGATGGACCTTTTCCGTTAAGGAGTCTGAAAAGGAACGAAATGGACTGCTCTGGAAATCTAGACAGAGGGATTACCAAACCAATCACAAAACTGCAGAATACTTTTTACGGTATGGCAGTCAATCTTCCCGAATGTTGTGTTCAGTGCATTGCGATCGGTAGGGCGGCAAACACAGCTTCCTATGGACAAAGGATTAAGCCTATTGTGGTCTCCCAAAATATACTTGACGGTATGTGGGAGCACAAGTCCGTACTGGCACTTATCATCTCAAAGTGGAGGAATCACCCAACCAACAGTGAAAACAACAGTTACCAGGCTTTACGACGCCGGAATACGTCTCTAGCCTAGACTTCTAGATGTTGTGCGTTAGGTTCCAAAGCGTTGTTAGATTCATTAAATTTATTTTATAGTTGATCTTGCTTAAGAAATTTGCCTTTCAGGTTCACCGCGTGATGTAGATGTACAATTCTTAAAATGCAATCTAAGATGATAAACAATCGTTTTATCTTCTTTGTGCAATGAAAATCCTAGCTACTAAGGAAAGAGAGACAGTATTCTTTCAAGAAAGAGAAAAGAGCACACACTATATGCACTGTCCTAAATCAAACCAATCAAACAATCTAAATGCAAATGCACATGCATGTATTTGTTTTCAGCCTTCTTAATATGTGAATGATAAAAAGAAAGCTAATGTGCAAATCTGAATTATTTTTCAAAGTGACAATTACTAACAAGTTTCTTTTCAAAATCAAAATGAAGACAATGACAACACTTTGCGATTTGGAAATGAAAACTTGCTTTCGAGACTAGAAAAACTACTAATTCAGATCAAATACAATAGTAATAGGGTAATCGACTATCAAGAACAATCAAATTCTCTTCTATGACTGAAAACGACACTTGCGACACTTTCAAATCAAGAAACGACAGTACAATTACGTTACTTCTTTGTAAAGGAGAACTAAAAATGACTCAAAAAATACATAAAAACATTTACAGTTCTTTGCACCATGGAGGCGGAATATTAGCAAGGAAAGGGGTTTCAAACAGAGGTGTACTGACTACAGGAAGCAAAACTCCTGAATAGATCTGAAAAGAGTGAACACAGAAACAAAAATTCAGGAACAAGGCCTTGTCTGATCAGCGCACCTGTAACATAGTGAAACTGAAATGCAACACACCTGCTACACTCGGGAAGTGCGCTGCATTTGAAGTTCACAGAACAGACAGTGCACTGGACCAGGGACAAGACTTTGATTGTGTTCTGAGTCACAGTTTGCAGTTCAGTTTAGGGATTTTGGCCGAGCAAGTGGTAATCATTAAATCAATCACAGGGGTAGATCTAAGGAGGTTACTAGAACCACCACGAGGGCAATTAGAAGGCTTGTAAATCAATTGTTTAATTCATAAACGAAACCCAGAGATTAACTGAAGCAGCGTTGATCTACTTTGCACTTGCATAGCAAATGCAGTTCGAAGGCTAGCTGGCTTGAATTCAGGCTCCGTCTGTAAGTTTATAAAGTAAACAAATGTAGATAAACAATCAATCTATTCACTCCCCAGCGGAGTCGCCATTTTGTTACAGGGAAAAGTGTCTATGCAGAACTGCTAATCCCACTAAGTCTGGTAGCTACCTTAGAAACAAACAAAGTAAAACTACTTTCGTTTTCCTTTATGAGAGATAGATGAGAGAAGAATAAAGGAGACCAACCTCTGTCTTGCGCTTGGTTCCTTGCTTGATTCCTCTCTCTTCCGATAGTCCTTTGCTACTTGCTTTCTTGTATACTCAGCTTCACAGAGTACCTGTAGAATCAAAGCAACATAACACTATACGAGAACATAGATCTATTATCATAAACAATCTAGGATCAGATGTAAATTGACCATACAAATGCATAAAACATAAATCACACAAGAGTATGGAGGAAAACTTGAATAGCTTTATTGATAATTAAGAAAGAGCCAAGAGAGTTACAACCAGTTTTTCTGACCCAGCATCATCCTCTCAGAAAGTAAGCCCTTCTTCACCTCATGAAAAGCTTAGATCACCCAACAATATGATGTTGCCTCAAGAAACCAACAACAATTCCTTACAAGATGCAAAATTCCAGCCTCTGGATCTCTGGGATGAGGGATCCATATATAGATGTCTGCAAGGGAGGTGAGTCAGCTTTTGAGATTTGATTAGTGTCTTCCCTTTGATAGTTCTTGCTTCCACTTGGAGATTGATGATCTCTTACTCATCCCTGGTCGAATTGAGAGAGGCAAGTGTCACAGGAGAAGTTTCTGGAAGATTCCATGCTTCTCCACCTCGCGGATTGACACTGCCATTTATCCCTTCTCACCCATCGCACCCCATAAAAGGGCTTTTTGAAATGCAATGCACCTACTGTGTGTATTTAGGTGAGATGCAACGCACTTTGCCTATGGGGCAGGTGAAATGGTCCAGTTTTGACCAGTTCTGAGTAGTTTTTCATGGAGAACTTCTGGGAGAAGCTGTAATCAGTTGACCTTGTTCTTTTAGGGGTTGGAACAACACCTTTAGGGACTTAGGAGCCCTTGGTTTATGGACATTTATGCTTGGGGTTGTAGTGCCCAAAAATGTCTATAACATATGTGTGGGTCAAGCATGCATGTTAGTTGCATGTGTGTCTCTTATGCTTGCATTCCATTTTCTTGTTGCATTTACATTTTGTTGATCATGGTTGTAGTGATGTCATCATGTGGAATTTGATGTTGCTATTGTGGAGTGCACCATCGTAAGTGTATGACTAGTTACATTTTGTTATATGTAGCTTACATGTCTCATTTTTGTATGCTTAGTTACATTCTTGTATGTTTAGTTACATTATTTTATGCTTGGTTACATGTATCATTCTTGTAGGTTTTGTTACAAGTATTTCTCATTTATGCTTGATTACATGTGTTTATGCATGTGTATGGTTGGTTACACATCGCTTATGCATGTTAATGCTTTCATGTGGTCAAATACATAGTGATGTAGTGGTTGTTGTCATGCATGAGGTTGTGGTATGGGATGTTGATAAGGTCATGCATTGGTGACTGGACCCTTGCTATAATGATGGTTGCATGGTTATATACTTACGTGTTATGTTTTTATATCTTTTCATGATTATTATATACATGTATCACGCTGATTTGTTGATCTTGTAGACAAGGTATCCTCCTCGAGCTATAATAGGGTACGTTGGTTTATTGTGATTTGGTTTAGTTGACTTGATATATCTTTCATGAAGAAATATTAAATGGCCAGCAAGATGGTAGACTAAAAATACTCTCCCTATGAGTCAAATGAGCAGTATGGTGTTGGAAACTCTTCTAATTTGGAAAATACACTAAGAAGCTTAAAAGAAGAAATAAGGAGTTGTAAGGCAGATAATGGCAGAGTCATGCAAGCACATGAGAAAAAAGTAGAGGTAAGTGCAATGATACTTCAAATTTTGTCAGATTTGTAGAGAAAGGGGCCACATCGGATCAGCTATGAGAGGGATGAGATAAATAATGGGGCATATGGTAGTAGATCACATGGTGGTCATAGGTCAAATAGATATGACACAGTTAGAGATGGAAGATTGTTGGACACTTTGGATAGGAGAGGGGATAGACATAGGTACTACTCCAGCTCTAATTCAGATAGGCACTATGATCATCATCTTTATCATCCTTACTAGAGGAGTGAAGGGGATACTTTCCAGATGAGTTTAATAAACAAAATCCACCTACTTTTGATGGAGAGAAGAAACCACATGATGCAGAGGCATGGTTTCTTGGCATGAGGAAGTTCTTTAGGTTACATGATTATTCAAAGAACATGAAAGCTAGAATAGCTACATTTAATCTCAAAGGGAAAGCAAACATTTCATGGGAAAATATGAAGAATTTTAGATGTATTTATGATGAATATTTGACTTGGTATGAGTTTGAGAGGTTATTCAAAAATAAGTATCTATCGGAGAGATACTTTGATGATAGGGAAATAGAATTATATGATCTAAAGATGGGATCCATGATATATGAGGAGTACACTAGCAGGTTCTTGGAGTTACTAAGGTATGTGCCTTATGTCATGAAGGAGAAGGCCAAGATTTAGAGGTTCATTAGTGGATTTCCAATTGCATTCAAGGACAATGTTTAGTTCGATTAGCCTAGATCATTGGAGGAGGCCATTCGAAGGTTAAAGCATTTCTATGAAAAATTGAAGCATAGATCTAAGCCTAAGCCAGACTATAAAGGTAATGCAAAGAACAAAAGAAAATGGGATAGAAAGGGAGAAAGACCTCAGGGTACAGATAATAAAGAGAATTTTGCACCATGTAAGAATTTCAATGCATTAGATAGAGGATATGGACATCAATCTAAGGAGAAAAATAATGGTGTAGGATGGAAGCCTATAGAGTGTTGGACTTGTGGAAAAGATCATCGCAAGAGAGAATTCATAGAATCAGGGTGGTAGGCCTTAGATATATAGCGCACAGGACGCAAAAACTATTGGGGATGTTGGTCAGAGCATTCCTCATATTTATGCAGCATTGGATAACAAACAGGAAGACCATCAAGCACCTATCATTGAGATGGAAGGTAAGCTTTGTGATCAAGTTATTTCTATTTTGATTGACCCTGGATCTAGTTATAGCCATGTTAGTCCTGATTTGGTGGAGAAGTGTGGTTTGAATAAGGAATTACATGCATAATATTGGTTATTGTAGTTGGCTACAAGTACGAAGAAGCGAGCTCATCATTGGGTAAGATACTTTGCATTTTATTTGAGTGGTATGCATACCGCAATACATTTGTATGTAATATCGTTGGGATCATATAGTATCTTGTTGGCAATGGATTGGTTTTATATTCATAATACCAAGGTGGATTTTTATGACAAAGCCATTCAATGTTTTGATGATAATGGGGAACCAAGAGTCTTATAGGGTAAGAAGAAATCCACATCAATTAGGATGGTAACAACTATGTAGACAAAATGTAGTCATAGAAAAGGGTGTTTGTTATTTGTAGTACACATTTCTAGTGACAAGGCTAAGGAAATTATGGATGTAGATGCTTTTAGCAGGTACCCAGTTTTAAATCAGTTCAAGGATGTATTTCCTGAGGACATTACAGAGTTTCCACCTCACAGGGAGGTAGCTTTTTCTATTGAGTTAGTGTTAGGGGTAGCTCCAACATCAAAAACGCCTTACAGGATGAGCACACCTAAGTTGGTATAGTTGAACCTATAATTGAAGGAAATGTTTGGCAAGGGATGCACTAGGCCAAGTGTATCACCATGGGGCACACTGGTATTATTTGTGTAGAAGAAAGATGGTACTCTCAAATTTTTCATTGACTATAGGTAGTTGAACAAAGTGACCATCAAGAACAAGTATTCATTGATGAGGATTGATGACTTATTCGATCAGTTGAAGGGAGTAGCAGTGTTCTCAAAGATTGATCTAATATCCTAATATCATTAGGTATGCATCAAAGAGGAGGACATTTACAAGACAACTTTCTGGACCAGGTATGGGAATTATGATTTTTTTGTAGTTTCATTTGGCTTAACTAATCCTCCAACTACATTTATGTTCTTGATGAATAGAGTGTTGCATCCGTATTTGAAAAAGTTTGTTATTGTGTTCATTGATGACATATTGGTATATTCTAAAAATGAGGAAGAGCATGTATAGCATTTAGCAGCAGTGTTGAGGTTATTGAGAGAGAAGCAATTGTATTCTAAGCTCAACAAGTATAGATTCTTTCAGACTAAGGTACATTACTAGGGACATGGTGTCTCTAAGGAGGGAATTATAGTAGATACCGAAAAGATAAGGGTCATCATGGAATGGGTATCTCCCAGGAATGTAGATGAGGTGAGATATTTCATGGGGTTGGCTAGCTATTATAGGAGGTTCATCAGGAACTTCTCATAGATTGATTATGGTATCACATAATTGTAGAGGAAAGGTAAGAAGTTTGAATGGACAGAGGAGTGTGAGGCTAGTTTTGAACAACTTAAGAAGTCGTTGACACATGCACCAGCATTAAAGATTGCAGATCCAGACAAATAGTTTGTAGTATGAACATATGCCTCCAAGAAATAATTTGGTGGAGTCCTTATGTAAGATGGATAGGTGGTATGCTATGAGTTGCAAAAACTGAATGAACATGAGAATAACTACCCCACACATGATCTTGAGTTGACATCGATTATACATGCATTGAAGATGTGGAGACACTATCTTTTGGGCATGAGGTTTACATTGATGAGTGATCACAATGGTTTTCAGTATCTATTTGATCAACCAAATCTAAATGGTAGGAAAGCTCAGTAGTTGGACACCATCAGTGAGTTCAGTTTTATGATTAGGTACATCAAAGGCAAAGAGAACAGAGTGGCGGATGCTCTTAGCAGGTGGATACAGGTAAATCAATTAGCAGCTATGAGCTCCTATGGAACAAACTTACAAGATAGGATCTTGCAAGTAGGTCAGCAGGATGTCAGATATATGGAGTTTATGCATAGGTTGCAGTAGAGTACAGGTATAGGTATAGGTGACAGTACAGGTATAGGGACAAGTAGTGGTATAGGTGTAGGTGCACAGAATGTGGACTATTTCCTTACATCATATGGATTGGTTAGATTCATAGGTAGGATATATGTGTCAAATAACAGTGAGCTCAAGAAGGTGATCTTGAGGGAGTTTCAGGAAAAACCATATTCGAGTCACCCAGGTTATCAGAAGACACTCGAAACAGTGAAGATATTTTATTATTGGCTGAACCTGAAGAGGGATGTAGCATAGTTTGTGGCTAGGTGTTTTGATTTTCAGTGTGTGACGACAGAGTGTAAGCACCTAGGTGGAATGCTACAACCAATTGTGATTAAAGAGTGGAAATGGGAAGTCATTTCCATGGACCTCATCACAGGTTTTCGATGATGGTGAGACAACATGATTCCAACATGGTTACTATGGACAGGTTGACAAAGGTTGCACACTTCATTCCAGTGAAATCTACATTCTTAGCTAGTGATGTAGCATGGGTATTCATCAGAGAGGTTCTCAAATTACATGGTGTTCCGAAGAATATTGTGTCAGACAGGGACACAAAGTTCACTTCCAACTTATGGAAGGCGTTATTGGAAGGTTTGGGAACAAAGTTGCCCTTTAGTAAAACTTATCATCTGCAAACAATGGACAGACAGAGTGGGTCAACATGGTATGGGAGGACATGTTGAGGATGTTTGTGATGCATCAACAATGAAAGTGGGAAGAGTATCTTCCACTAGTAGAGATCACTTACAACAATAGTTATCAGGAATATTTGAAGATGAGTTTGTTTGAGAATCATGTGGCAAGCTGGCACCACGGTTTTGTGGACCCTTCAGTATTGTTGAGAGGATTAGGCCAGTAGCCTATCGACTTGTACTAACTCAGACAGTGAAATTCCATGATTTTTTCCATGTGTCATTTCTTACGAAGTATGTTAGAGATGTTGATCATGTGATTGACTAGTCTATATTGTAGGTGGAACCAGATGTAGAATTCTAGTTGGAGCCTCAATGTATATTACAAAAAAAGGTGCTCATTCTCCAGAACTGAGAAATCGAGGAGGTTAAAATATAATGGAATCACTTTGGGCCTGATGAATCTACGTGGGAGATGGAAGATTAGTCGTGGGTTATGTATCCTTCATTGTTTTCCATTTGAGGCAAAGCAGTTTTGGTATGGTGTTTTGGTATCTCTTGGTATATGTTATGGTATATGTTTTGGTGATATTTATATATGTACATATTTATATGGATGTAAATACCACTATGAGCTATGTTATAAATCTCTAATAAGAGGTATGGGTGTCATGTCATTATGATGTTATGTTGTTATGTTTCCATGTTGGTTTGCTTCTCAGCAGGTTGATCATTGTAAATACTGCATCAAGCTAAGTTCTAAAGCTCCATCAGCAGTGTATTTTGCTTACAAAATTTTTGTGGTTATAGGTGTTGTTCAACACAGAGGACGATGTTCCCCCAAGGGGGAGGGTTCTATAACAGCCTGGGTGAAAAACTCCATGTAATAAAAGTTAAAAAAGGAAAAATAATAACCACAGTTGATGGGACACTTATTCCAATTTGAATGTTGGGCAAGACATCCTAGTGTGGGTGTTCATTTGGTTATTAATGGCTAAGGAAATTTGAAAAGGCAATGGCTAAGGATTTGGAAAGGAAAAATGGAATTTTTGGCACATCTATTTATGAAAGTAATGGAGATTAGGAGAAAAAGGAGGTGAAAGGTCACAGATTGCATGTGAGGAGGAAAATAAAGGAAAATAATGGAAAATGGAGAAAATAGAGGCCTCATTCATAAAAAGGCTTTTGAGGATTAGTTGGTAACCTTTTGTTATTTCAGCGTTGGAGATTTCTCATTATTCTCTCTCTCTCTCTCATACTCTTGGATACTTAGAGTTTTCTTGGAGCACTCTTGGAGGGTGTGGAATACTTTGATTTTAGGAGCAAGAAGGAAAAGGAATAGCAGGAAAGCACAAGAGGGCATCAGGATCAGTTGCTACAGTGGGAGTTTCTTGTAGTTACCAAGTTGCATGTATGTTTTCCGCACTATTTTTGGCATGCATGGAATATTGTTGGGATGGGGTCCCCTGGGTTAGTTTTGGGGCAAAATCCCAAGTTTTGATGAAAAAAAATATGTAAAGTCTCCGCAAATTGTGGACGCAAAACACGAAGTTATTTAAGAGTCAAAAAGGGTTTTTACCCTCATTCATGTAAACTTGAGTCGGTTTTTGAAGATCTACCCAGGTCCCATGGTCCGTGAATGATGGGATTGTATAAATAGGTGTGTCTTAGAGAGTCTAAGGAAGATAGAAAGAGATAGAAGTATTTTCTCTATGGATACGACGAAAGGATTCTAGAGGGTTAGCGCGGGAAAGTAAGAGGAAAGGCTCTACAACTGAGTGCACAGAGGCCTAGAGTAGTGTCCGCAGTTGAGTGCACAGACCCCTGCAGCTGAGTGCACAAGGAAGTATTGAGTCTATAAACCTATACTGAAGATCAATAAAGAAGATTGTTGCAGAAATTCATGTGTTTTATCTCTTTACTTCTGTCATGTATGATTGCGATATATGTTGTGATGAAATAATGTCTTTATAAAATAATTATGTATTTATGTGCGAATTTACTTTATCTGCCTTATTATCTGAATGCAATTAATGTTAAATGATTAAGCGAAGATCATAACACTTTCTATTAAAGTTATCAAACACTTAGGTAGGTCTTAGTAAATACTAACTTAAGGGTAATCTATGGTGCACGTAAGTAGCTAATTTGCCTATTCAGGGTCCACAAAAGCCAATCGTAGACCTTTATGGAGGTCTAGAGGTTGATTGAGGGAAGATACATCGCTGAGCCTTAAGGGCTTAAAGATCTGCATGAAGGCAGATCTAGGTCATAGAAAGACATCACACTGATCTCTGGATGAAGAAACTTGGTTCCAACATCCCCCCCATACTTCTTCAGGTGAGACTTCAGCCTGCTCTACACTGGTTGATGCCAAAAGGGCCAGTAGTTTGGGGTTTTCTTTGGCACAACTAATTCTAAAACTGGGTCAGGACCCACTAAGCCAACAAATGGTTCCATTGTCGGGACCAATATCTAAATAAAGAGATGTGTGATGTCGCATCATTGGAATTCGCCCAAGAAGTAAATTGAGAAGTGGTTGGATAGAAATATCCACGAATTCACAGTGCAGGAAAAAGGAATCCACACCTAACAAAAGAAGGTTGGACAAATATTTGTACACAGAAATACACAAAATTTCTTCTGCACCTTCCCCATTGAACTATATGAGTCGATAGCTAAATTCGTAGACATCCAAGGATGATGGAAGGTTGACAGTCCCATAGTGTGGAATCTGGAGCTATTGTGGAGTTTGAGAGCCTATGAGGATAATATCATGCTTGTTGTTGACCATTGGCTTGATCGAGTTATAGGAGGATTTGTTACAGAGTTCACGATTGACACCTCAGTCATTTACAACGAAGCAGAGTGATGCTTCTTCAAGGGACCACGGGGTAAGTATTTGAGATCTTTGAATACATGGATTAAGATGCTCTTCTGTGAAAAATGGGTTATGCCATTGCGTTGATGTTTGGATCTACGCGAAGTGGACAGATCTTCAGAAACCAAGAAAAAGCAGATCCTGAATATAGCTCGTTGATTGAACCTCCTTCAAGTGATGAGGAAGGAGTGGTGCAGGCCTCGCCATGAAGCGTTGTCTAGTTGATAGGGCAGGGTTTTCTGTGGATACATCATTCACCCACACCACATCCACCTTCATCTCCACAACCTACACCTTCACCCACTCCACCTCCACCACCACAGTTGTTCGACATGTAAAATACCATGAAGTTGCCATTTTTCAAGAGCTTAGGAAGTGAGGATCCGGATCAGTTTTGGTTTGTTGCGAAGGCTGTGGGGACAACACAATAGATTATGGATGATAATATAAAGAAGGCATAGTTGGTTACCGCTCTGCAAGATCGTGCACAATTGGCTTGTTGGGGCCTGACCTAGGTTCAAAAGTGAATTAGCTAAACAAATCCCGGTACTACTGGCCCTTCCAGCAACAGTTCGTGGAGTGTGAACTTAGGTCTCACTCAAAGTAGTATGGGAGGGTGCTAGAACCAGGTTTCCACACCCTAGAGATGTCTGATGAGTTCAAGTGGTCTACAGTTCGACCTTGTGAAAACATCGCTACGTGCACTTACCTATGCCTTGCAGCCTGAGATGTTGCCTTCGTGTAGCCCTACTCAGGGGGCGAACACTATTATTACTCAAGTCCTTACTAGTATTCCACCGTTAGTTGATTAACTTAGCTTATTTTCATGTGTAAAGAATACTTAGCAATATAAATCATTCATACAAGTGCGCGCAGTAAATAAACAGTATATTTGCAATTGATATCAAACATGTAATAACTCAAGAACAGATACACAGAACTTGGATAAAATTTCTCTTTATTATTCTCTTCTTCGGTTACAAACTTGAATTTGCCCTATGCACTCAGCTGCAGGGGTCCGCACACTCAGCTGCGGATGACTCGGCCTCTGTGCACTCAACTGTAGAGCCTTCTCCTACTGTTGGCTTGTTGAGGCCTGACCCAGGTTCGGAGGTGATTTAGCCAAACAAATCTCGGTACTACTGGCCCTTTCGACAACAGTCCATGAAGCGTGGACTGAAGTCTCACCCCAAGTAGTATGGGAGGGTGCTAGAACCAAGTTTTCACACCTTGGAGATGTTTGATGATTTCAAGTGGTCCACGGTTGCACACGTTGCTACGTGCACTTCCCTATGCCTCGCAGCCTGAGATGCAACCTTCACACATCCCTACTAGGGGGGCGAATAGTGTTATTACCCAAATCCTTACTAGTAGCCTAATATTAGTTGATTAACTTAGCTTATTTGTATGCTTTCAGTTATACTTAACCATATGCATAATTCATACAAGTGCACGCAATAAATAAACAGTATAATTGCAAATGAGATCAAACATGTAATAACTCATAACAGATGCACAGAATTTGTAAGAAAACCTTTCTTTATTAATCTTTTCTCCAGTTACAGGCTCAACTCTACCCTGCAGACTCTACTAGGCCTCTATGCACTCAGCTATACAGACTCTTCCTACTACTACAACCTAAGACGCACTTAGACTCTTCTTCTATGCTTCTCTATCTCATTCTATCCATTAGATTCTATCTTTTTCACGATCATCTCTTTACAACTTAGAGCCTCGCTCTATTTATACAATCCCATGGTCTGCGGACCATGGGTAGGCCGACATTACATTCAAACTTAGGGCAGACAACCCTATGACTCTAACATACATTTTGCGCCCGTAATTCACTGGGCTTTACAATAATATTACTCAAAACTTGGGCTTTGAGCCCCAAAACATGTTGTGGGGGGATTCCATGCCCAACAGGCCCCCAACACAAACATCGTGACTTGCCCTCGAGTCACTCCATTGGCGCGGAGTCCCTCCAACTGTTCTCATACGATGCTGATGTCTGCAACGCATTGAGTTTTTGCTTGTTGAACCTGTTGCATCCTCTGTTTTGAGACCTCCGTGGCTGGCACGCTTTCCTGCATCTGCGCATGCATCCCCTAAATGTATGCGAGCTTCCCTTCAATATTTGTCTTGATCATGAAGGCCTCGTCAATCCATGGTTGAACACGTGCTTTGATAACTACTTCCTTATGGTGCGCCGTGTCCACCTGCTCCTTTAATGCCTTGGCTTGCTACATCCTCGCAAGCCGCTGAGTGAGGACTACCGTCTGCGCATTTCCTCTGATACTGTCGTACTATTTTTGGATTTCGCACGCCTCTATCTCCAGCCACTGGATGTTGGGTTCCTCTTGCAAAGTCGTGAGGACCTCAAGTGCCTGTTCCAACATGTTGGTGCAGTCGTGCACTACACCTCCAATTTCTTCCAACCCTGCTGTCATAGTGCTAAAGCACTGTTCTCAGACTTCCAGGGGAGTGGAAGGCTGCGCCTTCAACCACAGCTTTGTGATCTGAAGATTCAGCTCCAGCTGAACCTTTTTTGTCTCTTCTCTAGCCTCGCAAACTCCATTTTCCAAACTGTGGATTCACACTTCTACTGATAGATCTACTGCGATGGCCAGCTCTGGGACACATTGGCAAGCATCATCCACCGTCTGCACTAACTGTTGATTCTGCGACACCAATTCGTCACGCTACAAGCTGAGTTGTTCTATGTTTATTTTCTGCTCACTAAGAACCTGGATCGAGCGGTTCTCCCTGGCGCGTAGTTCTATTGTTATCCCATCCTGCAATTGATACAGTGTTTCCTGGGGAAGGGCAGCCAGATTAAGGCCCAGGCCTTTCATCATGCTAATTAACATCTGATCCATCACGTTGGATGACACTAGAGCTCCCTCTCGCAACACTATTGTGTTTGCCATCATTGCGCGCAACATCTGCTCTGCTGCTGAAGTTCTTGCTGCGACGTGTGTTGACAGGGTACCTTCCTAAGAGGGTCGTGCCTATAACACTTGCAGTTGCGCCCTAAGGGCCCCCAACACAGAACAATGTAAACTTTGAAACGGGAACTATAAACTCAAAATGAGAACTCTGCCCAAAAAACCCCGAAAAAACATGAAAAACAATGCTAAAAACGAAAAGTGTGTATACTAGAACGATGGTTTTTTTTAGGGTCAATTTTGAACATGTTTTAAAAATGGCAGTGAGAACGAATTTTTTGTGCAAAAATTGTGCAAAAAACAGCTTGAAAATGAAAAGTTCTAATAATGGAACGATGGATTTTTTTTTTTAGGGTTAATTTTCAACATTTTAAAAAAATGCCAGTAAAACTGAATTTTTTTATGCAAAAATTGTGCAAAAAACACCCTGAAAACGAAAAATGTTGATGCTCAAATAACAATTTTTTTTTTGTTTGTTAAATTTTCAACATTTTGAAATAATGGTGTAAAAGATTTTGTTATAACTCCAAAAAAATTAAAATTTCAAAAAAATAATGAAAACATAAAATTAAAAATAAAAACAAAAATAAAAACAATGAAAAAAAACACAAAAAAAGCTAAAAAAAATACCAAAACGTAAATAAAAATATATATTAAAAAAAAAACCTATAAAATATAAGAATTAAAAAATTAAAAAAATTTAAAGAAATAAATAATAAGAAAAACATATTTTCAAAAAAATAACATTTTTTTTTAATGTGGTAAACCATAAAAAATTTGGAAAAAAAAAATAAAATAAAATAAAATAAAAACTATAAAATTAAGTAAAAATAGGAAATTTTAAAAAAGCATTAAGAAAAACTAAAAAAATAAATTAAATTAAAAACAAACTAGATTTAAAAAAAATAGAAAAATAACAAAAAAAATTTAAAAACTACAAAAATTAAGATTAAAAACATTTTCAAAAAACCCTAAAAAACAAAAATATGCTGAAATTAAAAATAAAATAAAAACCCGAAAAACAATTAAAATTTAAAAAAAATACATATTTTCAAATTAAAAAATAAAATAAATAAAACAATATATTTTTTATTTAAAAAAAATAAAATAAAATAAAAACCATTTCAAATTTTGTATTAAAAAATTTAAAATTTAAAATTTAGATTTGACAACAATTTAAAATTTGGATTTAAAAATAAAAAAAAAAACATTAAAATTAAAAAGAGCTAAATATATTTTTTATAAATAACATTTAAAATATATATATTTTACAAATATATATAAAATTAAAAAAAAAAAATATTTATAATATATCTATATATACATATACAATAAACATATTTAACAAAATTTATTTTTTATTTAAAAAGAAACAATTTTATCGGCCATCGCCCCCATGGGCGGCCGGGGGTGGCTATTCGATTCCGAGAATCGAATAGCCACTTCTCGGCCACCCCCACGGGCAGTTGGACAGTGGCTATCCAATTCTTGGAATCAGATAGCCACCACTCTGCCTGTGGGGGTGGTCGGGTGGTGGATATCCGATTCTCAGAATCGGATAGCCACTGGTGACCAGGTGGTGGATATCTGATTCTCAGAATCGGATAGCCACCGCTCGGCCGCTCCTATCCGATTCTCGGAATCAGATAGCCACCACTTAGCTGCCTATGGGGGTGGCCGGGTGGTGGTTATATGATTCTCATAATCGGATAGCCACTGCCCACGGGTGGCCGAGTGGTGGCTATCCGATTCTGAGAATCAGATAACCACCACCCGACCACCCCCACAGGCGGCTGAGTGGTGGCTATCCAATTCTCGGTCAGGGGGTCGTTATCTGATTCCGAGAATTGGATAGCCATCGCCTGACCGCCGATGGGGGTGGTTATCTGATTCTCGGAATCGAATATCCATCGCTCGACCGCCTGTGGGGGTGGCTATCCGATTCTCAGAATCGAATAGCCATCACCCGGATGCCCGTGGGGGTGGCTATCCAATTCTCAGAATCGAATAGCCATCACCCATTATTATTATTTTTTTGACATGAAATTCACAAAAAAAGCTATTATTTAACCATTTTTAGTTAAAATTTTCGTATAAAAATTGTGATTTTGACATGTCAATTCTAGCAAAAAAATATCAAAACGTGTAGTCTTTTAGTTATATTTATGTTAAAAATGGTTATTTTTATGTCCATTGTTAAAAAATATTGTTTTTTAGAAACAATTATTTCATGTGGATTGAAAAATTAATTAAGGATGTATAAATATGTAGAATATCGAAAATTCAAAATATCGACCTTCTAATTTAAAAATGCAAAACAATAAAAACCCCACTACAAAAAAAAAAAAAATATGAAGAAAATGACCACTTCAAAAATGATTAAATTTACAGAATAGTTATTTACATTTCATACATTAGAAAATTTAAAGTCAAAAAATAGGTCTTTTAAAAAAAGGGTCTGATGCAGAATTACCACTTTTTTAAATTAGCATGAAAATCACTACCATTCTAAAATGCAATGTACATAAAAAAAAATAAAAAATTAAAGTGCCAAAAACTATGCTCTAAAAAAAACATGTGTGTTCTGCATCACCCTTTTTTAAAATCAAGTCACTTTTTTGCTATCTCTACGAAACGGATAATAGTATCAGTTCCCATTTCAAAGTTTACATTGTTACACTCTGATGCTCCTGCATGAACTCCTGAAGTGCTTCACTTGTGACATTGTGGACCGTCTCGTCGATGTCATGGAGATAATTTTTGGTTAAGGTGATCGGGTCAATCGCCAACTTCGAGGCCTTGACCTTCTTCCTTGGGCCGGACCTCTCTGTGATGCGCGGGCGCTTTAACTGTGTGGACACGGCCCCTCAGTCTATACTCCCTTCTGCTGTTTCTGTTTCCTTTGCCTCCTGCCCTGAAGACATTTCTTGGCCCTCGTCTACCTGTGTTGTTTCTGCCTCTGCTGCCTGCACTGCTACTACTGCTTCTGCGGCCTTCTTTTGTTCCATGGATTTCAGTGCCGTTTCTCATGCTTCCCTTACCTCAGCTGCTGCTTTTTTGTTTTGCCTTTTCTCTGCCAATTGGGTGACGCGTAGCTTGGCATCATCCTTTTTCTTCTATGCTACTGCCTTCTCTAGTTCTGCTAGATCCAGGCGCGCCATTCGGGAGGCCATGTAATAGTAAAAATTGCATTGTCAGTGGCTACAAATGGTAGCTTCATCCAATGCTTCGTGGATGCTTTCATGCCCTGATATAAATGTTGTGCATATCAGCTTTGAAGTCTACAAAACTCTACATACTATTGTGCACCATAGGTGACAGGAACGACCTCCAATTGATCCACATCCGAATGCTCGCCTCCATGAGCATCCAAATTTTTTTTGTGTCGCGAATCCATTTCGCATCCTTGGTGGCCCAGAGCGAAGCATGCTTCACAACCTCTAGTATCTCTCTATCAATGTTAGGGAACTGACTATCCTTCGGTAGTTCTCCCACTACTAGCAATATGGATAATAACAACCATGCGTAGTGGAAAGTTTTACCCTACTCCTGGGCTTCGTGATAGTTTGTCAAAAATTCCTCACAGAGGAATTCGGCCTAGTTGAACTAGACCCCCTCAGCGCACTGCTCAGCTACTGTGACCACTGATGCCGGTACCTCATTGACGCGACACTTCCTCATAATTTTGTCAGCCAGGAGTTGGGTTGCTACACGCACTCCTTTTTCCTTGATGCTAAATATGGTGTAGCCCCTCTTCTTCTTCTCCAGCTTATATTTTTCCTTCATGGCTTCTACAAGAGCCAAATCACTACCTTTTATGGTGATAGTCGCGGGGTCCTTTCCTTTATAGGGGAGCTGAGAAATACTGTGAATGAGGTATACCACGATGGGAATAGGCTCCTCCAGCCATGAATACCCATCATGCACCAGGTAGAGAAATTGTCAGATGATGAAAATGGTGATGGGCACACGGTGGAAATGTGGTATCCATAACAGGTGCAGTAACCCGACCTTTTCCACACCGCGCAACCATTTCCACAGCTCTAATGTTATCACCGCTCCCTTGGTGTTCTGCTTCATGAAGTTCCTGGTCTATAGGTGTAGGAACTTCTCACTGTCTGCGAGGTCCCAGTCTTCAAATTTCATGGTTGGCACATGGCCTAGGTGCGTGCCCTCAAATACAATGCCGTCGGGGAGGAGCGGGGTCTGGAGTGAACTCTTCGTTTCATCCAAATCCTTCCGTACCTTGGTTTTCCCTTTCTGCGGAGGGACATACGCGGGCAATTTTGTTACAGAGCGCAGTGGTTGGATATCCCCCTCCACGTCTTCTTCTTCTTTTGTTGTGGCTATCAGGGCCTGCAAGTCTTCTTCTTCCTCATATGTTTCTACTGTGACTACCTTCCCCTTCTCTTCTATGGATAGTTTGATGTGATGCGGATTCCTCAGGGACATGCATACTGGACCCATTGCCTATTTATCCTTCTTGGGCCTCAGTGTTTGTGGTGATTTGGGGATTTCTGTCACCACCCCGATGCCTTCTGGAACATCCTCCACCATTTGGGTCTGCGCGGCCTCGTCGGCAGTTACCTCTTCAATTCCCAACCCATCCTTAGTGGCTGTCATCATCTCTAGGTTGTATTCTATCTCTCGCGAACTTAGGGGCTCAATTATCACTCAGCTCTCAATGCTCTGTGCTCTGCTCAAGTGCTCAATTCTCAAATGACCAAGTGTTGTTCACTGGCCAGCCCTTTGAGTTTTATAGCACCTTTTGAATTCAAATTCGATCGTTCCCCCCAATTTCAGGCCATTAATGCTTTCTTGGTGGCAGATTTTTCCAAATCTTTCCCATAACTCACGTCTTAAATTCCCATTGCCCACTCCATTTGGCCTCAAATCGAACATCCCATCGTGAATAGTGACACCAATGGCCACTTCCCAGCCAACCCATGTGGCATTGCAGCCCTCCATGCACAGTGATGAACCCTGTGACGCTCTGATTCTGCGCACATCTTCAATATCACGTAACTCCCAGGCAGAATATTTTATAGTCCTACGCTCCCTTTCAACTGTCTGGAGCGCTAAGACTATTCTTCCTAGGGCTAGTCAGGTGGTCACACCACCCGTGCGAGGCTCCATCCCGTCCTCCAGCATGGTTCATGGAGAATCCCCATCCTCCATTATGGTGATCGGCATCGCGCACTCTACTATTTGCAACGTGCTACCCTGGTCACTTCGTTTGGCGATATGATGTCCTAGCCACGGTAGCAAACTAACCAGTTCATGGCGATAGTCCTCCAACCTATCATTATGATCATACGCACCTTACCTTGCCATCTTGGGATTTTTGAAGAGAAATGCTTCCTTTATTTCAGTTTCCAGCTTCTTGACCTCTACGTCCATTAAAGTGATTTTCTCTCTTAGCCGTACCCAGTCTTTTTCAAGTTCACAAAGTCTAAAGTTTCCCTATTGGATTTCTTGCTCAAGTCTTATGTGTTCTGTTTCACGTAGCTGTGTGATTTCTTCATTCCGATCTCCGCGGATCGTCACATCTACGGTTGTCGTTGCATTTACACTCAGCTTCGCATGCTCCACAAGGATTTCAGCCCCTGCTTCATACTTCTGCTTCGGAAGCGCTTGCGCGGTAAGAGGTTTTCACATGGTCCTATAAGCCCATACAACTGTTGGTACGCGCAGTTCCTAGTCGGTGCGTCTCAAAAGGTGGACCCTATTAGCACTTCGAACACTTTGTCAACGGCTTCCCCATGTAGGGTTTTTGGCATGCTAGGTTTTATCATACTTCGCCACTCACGCACTTGTCTTGCCTTCCTCTGCTTGTGGTTCCTGTTTTCTATCGTGAGAGCGAAGTACGTTTGTGTGGGCTGTGTACCATACATATGTACCCATCTTGAAAGGTGGGCTCACAGGCTGTTTCACCCATCATACCTGGCTTCCATCCTCATCTGAGGCTTCCCAAATTGTAAGCGCATCCTCTTTATGCATTCGTGCCAGTCCCCAAAACTCTGCTGGTGCATACCCCACCACTTTGCAAGCGTAGCGCGCAATGCCCATTTCATAGCATCAAACTGCTGTTGTTCTGGAACTTCTCTTTCAAATTTGTTTAGGAATTCATCCACCGCTATCAACCTGCCATACATAGGCAGATCCCTTACCTCAGTTGTCATGCAGCGCAGTGATCTTACCCTCATGTTGCAATTGAGCATGGTTACCTCATGTAACTAATTCTCCCATCGTTATATTTCTTCGTCTAAGTCTGAGGTGCAGGAGCTTTCATGCTCCCACGAAAGCCTACCATCTGATGTTGGGTTCACCCAATCCTACTCGTGCATGGTTATCTTGTAGATAGAGTTGAGCTTGTCATCACTATCATCATCGTGCACTGTTTCTGTGTAGCGCGCACCTTCCGCAGGGTCTAAAGGTACCACCACGTGTAGTGACTTTTTCTCAAAAATCGTTTTGAGCTTCTTTAGATTTATCACTCTGTTCATATCAGTGGCCCAATCTATTCCCAGTAGTGCAAGATAGGGATTGCTATCATCGACAATCTCTATCACTTTGAAATTTGCAAGTGCGCTCGCACCTTCGATGTCTACCGTTTTCCTTTGCAATCTTCCGATTTGTAGGATATTCTACTAGTTCGCCATTTGCAATTGAATAGGAGACCACTGCAACATGGGCCTACCCATGCATTCACACATCTGTTTTGGCAGTACATTTGCATCTGATCCGAGATCTAGAATTACTTGATCCATTTTTTACTCTCTGATTTGTGCAATCAATCTCATTTCCCTTCCTATTCGCAATGCATGCTTTCTAAGTTTGCAAACTACACGTGGTTCTCCTGACTTAGCGCACCTAGTGATAAGTTCCTACTGTCCTTTCACAGCCTTTTTGTCGCATAGCATCTTCATACATGTCTCCAAAAAGGTAGTGAGCATTGAAGGATCCATCCCCGGTTCTAGTTGATCCTTACTACCTGAAGTGGAGGCCTTCGTGAAGCTCTTCTTAGCTTCCATGAATGTCTCCTTTGCACGCTCCAAATCAAACTCAGGTTCCTTTGTAGGAGCCTTGCGAACCCATGCACTTTCTTCAGGCTACTTTCCTTTGTCACCTCCTGTCATGATACCACTTCGAAGCACGATGTTTACATTTGGGTCCTCTTCGCGAGGTTCAGACCTCATCGTTTGTAGGTTCTGAGTCGAGGGAGGCTTGAGTACTCCTTTATTGCGTAACCTTGCTATCAGTGTAGGGCAGTCCTCCATCTCATGATCAAATTGGGTACAATATAAACATGATGCTCTCATCGGATTTGTACAATCATGGACATAATGCCCCGGCCCTCTGTAATTGTAGCAAATCAGCTGTCCACGACCCCTTCCTGGTCCCATTCCACCTCGACCTCACTGCACCCCCGAAATCCAGCGCATGCCATCCCTGCATTTGGATTGAGGGCTCACATTTCAGTCTGCACTTTGTAGGCAGGATTCTGATCCATCATCAGCTCGTAACTTCTACAGGTGTGCTCATCATGGCCTACCGACCTACAGAAATTATAGAATAATTGTTGGGACGTCTATGTATACTTCTGTAATAGGTGACAGTTATCTATAGCGTGTTTTCCTCCTATCTGATAAATCACCCACCATAATGTAGGTTCCACGCTCGATCCTGCTTGTGCCTTTGGTCTTAATGGCATCGGTACTCCTCCCACCAAGTAGCTTGCGAAGACTGGACAATGGTCTTGTCATGCCCCTGGCCTTTGCATTTTATGTACCATACCTCCTTGCGCGCCTCTGGCTGAGTTGTCCTATCCTATTTCAAACTCTGCATTTCTAGACACAAATTTTGCAGTTGCATGTGGATTTGTTGGACTCCCAGGCTAAGATCTTGTATTGGGGTCTCGTGCAGTCTCATTGCAATCTCCAAAGCTTCGGCCTAGGTGGATAACTTCTGCTATGACAGTGTCATCCTTAAATGCGACGTTAGTGACGCTACAAACCATGCACGATGCTATCCACTCATCAAGGTCATGTTGGCTTCACGAATCATACTCTTCATTATCTGATCCAGATCCCATGGGGTCTCTCCTGGGAGCATCTCAATTTCCTTAAACCCGATAATTGATTATGTCTCCGATTTTGGCTTGCTAAATTCCCTGTTCAGCGCAGCCTGGATTTCTACGATCCCCACGTTTGTATGGTCATTAGAATGCTTAATGTACCATCTTAGTGCACAATCCTGCAATGCACTTACCAGCATTTCCTTCTTTATATTGTCATCCACGACACCTTGTGCTTCCCATACAACCTTTACTATGAACCAAAATTGGTCCAGATCTTCGTTCCCTAGTCCTCTGAATACTGGCAATTTTATCGCACTCGCCATATTGAACTATGGTGGTGTGGAGGTGGTGTGGGTGGAGATGGAGGTGGTGTAGGTGGGGCTGATATGCACTGAATTCGCTGCCTTATCACACTGATCGTGCTTCTAAGAGAAACTTTGGCGAGCTCTTCCTCACTTTCCCGTTGAGGTGAAATCAAGGGGCTATTTTCTGTCTCTGTGCTACCTTCGTTTCTATAGATCCTTCCACTTCACGTAGCCCCAAACATCAATTTATTCGCATAACCTGCTTTTCACACATTAGCATTTTAATCCAAGTGTTCAAAAATTTAATGTGCTTACCTCACGGTCCCTTGAGGAAGCATCGTTCTGCCTTGTTGTAGCTAACTGTTGTGTCTACAGCGAACTCGGTGATAAACCCTCCTATGATTCGATCGAGCCAATGGTCCACAAAGCACATGATCTTATCTTCCGATGCTTCTAGTCTATGCACCAATTATGGAGTCCACATAATCGGTTTGTCGAGCCTACACCTTCCCTGACTATCTGCTAGCTTCGCGATCCACTCATACAATTTATAGGGGAAGGATGCAAAGAAAATTTCATGGATTTCTGTATATAAGTAGCGCTCTAACCACTGTTCCTTTGATACTCATGGATTCCTGTTTTCCTGCGCCACAAACTCGTGAATCTTTCTGTCCAACCACCCTTCAATTTCTTTCTTTGTTGGATTCCAGTGACACGACATCAGACATCCCTTATGCAGATCCCGGTCTCAGCAATGGAACCATTTGTTGGCTTGTTGGGGCCTGACCCAGGTTCAGAGGTGATTTAGCCAAACAAATCCTGGTACTACTGGCCCTTTCGGCAACAGTCCGCGGAGCGTGAACTGAGGTCTCACCCGAAGTAGTATGGGAGGGTGCTAGAACCCAATTTCTACACCCTAGAGATGTCTGATGGTTTCAAGTGGTCCATGGTTGCGCACATTGCTACGCGCACTTACTTGTGCCTCGCAGCCTGAGACGCTGCCTTCGTGCAACCCTACTTGGGGGCCAAACAGTGTTATTACCCAAATCCTTACAATTATCCTAATATTAGTTGATTAACTTAGCTTATTTGTACACTTTCAGTTATATTTAACAATATGTATAATTCATACAAGTGCGCAGAGTAAATAAACAATATAATTCCAAATGAGATCAAACATGTAATAACTCAGAATAGATGCATAGAATTTGTAACAAAACCTTTCTTTATTAATCTTTTCTCCGGTTACAGACTCAACTCTACCCTGCGCACTCAGCTGCGAACTCTACTAAGCCTCTATGCACTCAGCTGCAGAGCCTCTTCCTACTACTACGACCCAAGACGCATTTAGACTCATTCTATCCATTAGATTTTATCTTTTTCATGATCATCTCTTTACAACTCAGAGCCTCACTCTATTTATACAATCCCATGGTCTGAAGACCATGGGTAGGCCGACATTACATTCAAACTTAGGGCGAACAGCCCTATGACTCTAACATAAATTTCGCACCTGCAATTCACAGGGCTTTACAATAATATTACTCAAAACTTGGGCTTTGAGCCCAAAAACATGCTCTAGGGGATTCCATGCCCAAGAACTACTCTACGACCCAAGATACACTTAGACACTTGCTCTATGCTTCCACTTCTCTATCTCATACTCTGTTCTCCTTAACTCTCTTTTACACTTAGAGCCTCACTCTATTTATACAATCCCATGGTCTACGGACCATGGGTAGGCCGAAATTACATTACAAAATAGGGTGGAAAACCCTATGATTCTAACATACTTCCGCGCCTGCAATTCGCAGGGCTTTACAACATCATTAAATCAAACCATGGGCTTTGAGCCCAAAAACATGCCTCAGGGGGATTCCATGCCCAGCAGGCCCCCAACACAAACATCGTGACTCGCCCTCAAGTCACTCTGTTGGCACGACAATCTTGGCATAGAGTTCCTCCAACTGTCCTCGAACTATGCTGATGTCAGCAACACACTGCACTGTTTCTTTCTAGATCTGCTGCATCTGCCATTTTGAGGCCCCTATATCTGAATTGTTTCCCTAAATCTGTACCGGTATCTGCTGCGTATGTTTATAGTCTTGCACCTTCTTCCGGCTCCTCGGAGCACGAAGACTATGCTTTGGCCGGATAGTTAGATAGCCGGCCCACCCATGTAGGGCTTCAAGCAGCTGCCATTTACTTTGCCTAGGAAGGGTTCTCCATTTAGTTTGACTAGCTGGACCATGCCTTCATCTGTGACCTCCTTAACCACGTATGGTCCTAGCCAATGCATTCTGAATTTACATGGAAATTTTTCAAACTTACTGTCATACAGCGGTAGCAAGTCGTTTACCTTGAAGGTGCGCAACTTAATATGGTGATCGTGCCAGGCCTTTTCACACTGCTTTTGTACCTGCTAATGAGAACCAACCAATAACTGTTCCTCCTCCAATTCTTCCAATTGCACAAGCCATTCCTCCAGAGCTTCGCGGTCTATCATCCCTGTGAGCGGTGCTATACATAGACTAGGTATGATATATTCCATTGGCATGATAGCTTCCATGCCATAAACTAACTGAAAAGGAGTTTGTCCCATCATTTTCTTGCACATTGTCCTGTAAGCCCATAGCACTGTAGGTACACATAGGTCCCAATCGCTTCGCTGCATGTTGCACACTTTGGTCAGCGCAATCTCCAGCATTTTGTTGAATGCTTCTACAGTCCCATTGGGTTGTGGGTGATACAGTGTACTTTTCTGATGATACACTTGGAACTCTTCTGTGAGTGCGCTGATGGTTTCATTTAGGGAATGTGTTCTGCGATCACTCATTAAGATTTTTAGATAGCCAAATTAGGTCAACATGTTTTCAAATAAAAACTCCGCAGCCGTAGTGGTTGTCCAGTCTTTGACCAATTGCACTTCCACCCATCATGTCAGGTACTCTATCGCGGTGATGATGTAGCACGTGCCTATCTTTCCCTGAGGTTTGATAGGTCCCACAAAGTCAATTTCCAATTTCTTGAATGGTTTCAATGTCATTTGTGGATTCAATGCCATCTCGTCCCTTCTCAATGGTTTTCCATTCCTTTGACATATATCGCAGGCCTTATAGTATGCTTTTGAATTCTGGTGAAGGGTTGGCCACCATAACCCTGCGCAAAGAATCTTTTGTGCGGTCGCCTGTCCTGCATAGTGTCCTCCTGCAGTGCCCCCATGTGCTTCCACAAGGATTTGGCTTCGTTCAAATTCAGGTACGTATCTTTGCAATATCTCATCATTTCCCATTTTGTATAGGTGCCCCACGATGATAGAAAAATCTGCCGCGCACACCACCAATTCCTTCTTTTGTTGGACAGAGTATTCCTTCGGTGTGATCCCTGTTGTCAGAAAGTGGATTATATTTTCGAAGTGTCCGTCCGCGACACGTATAGCAAAAAGTTGTGCATCACGTAATCCTTCCTCCAAACTAGTAGGTTCCTCACCCGTCTCAATCCATGACAAGTGATCCGGTCCTGTGTTCAGTCGTCCAGGTTTTACCATCAGATCAAACTCATATTCTTGGAACAATACGAGCCACCTACATATGCAGCCCCCCAACACAGGCTTATTGACCTAGTATTTCAATGCGGAATGGTCTCTATACATCTTAAAATGTCCTCCTAGCAAATAGTGTCGGTATTTTTGGAGTGCGTACACCATCACCAACCCCTCACGCTCAGTTGTGGAGTAGTTCTTCTTGACTTTGGACAATCTACTACTTGCAAATGCGATAGGATGATCCAAGCCCTCTCTGCCCTCTTGTGTGAGCACTACTCCCAACGCGATACACGATGCATCAACATGTACATGAAACTCGACATCCCATTTTGGGAAGACCAGGATTGGAGCAGAGGCCAATTTCCCCTTTAGGACATCCAAGCTCTTCATGCAATCATCATTCCAGTAGAATGTGACATCTTTTTTCAATAGTTTCTCCATCGGTGCAGTGATTTGGGCATAGCTTTTGATGAACTTCCTATAGTATCTTGTGTGTCCCAAGGTAGCACGCAACTGTTTAACACTTCACAGTGCTTCCAAATTTAGAATTATTGCAATCTTCGCGGGGTCCAATATCAGTCCCTATTTGCAGACCACATGTCCCAACAGGTTTCTAAAGGGAACAAGGAATGTGCAGTTCTTAAGTTTCAACACAATCTGGTGTCGTCGGCAAGTATCCAACATAGTGTAAGCTTGCTACGTGGTTCTTAACCAATCTGAAGATAGTCCAATCATCCAAATAGACCTCCAGGAACTTGTGGACGTATTCTTTGAATGCGGAAACAATGATGCACGAAAGATGTTTGGCACATTCTTCAACCCAAACGGCATAACGGTGTATTGAAAGCAACCCCATTCTATTGTGAAGGTCATCTTGCTCCTATCTTCCAGCGCGATTTTGATCTGGTGGTACCCTGAGAACCCATCCCACAAGTTGGCTTGTGGGGCATGACCCAGGTTCAGAGGTGAATTAGCCAAACAAATCCCAGTACTACTAGCCCTTTTGGCAACATCCCATGGAGTGTGGAGTGAGGTCTCACCCGAAGTAGTATGGGAGGGTGCTAGAACTAGGTTTCCGCACCCTGGAGATGTCTGATGAGTTCAAGTGGTCTGCAGTTCGACCCTACGCGCACTTACCTATGCCTCACAGCCTGAGATGTTGCCTTCGCGCAGCCCTACTCGGGGGACGAATGCTATTATTACTCAAGTCCTTACTAGTATTCCACCGTTAGTTTATTAACTTAGCTTATTTGCAAGTGTAAAGTATACTTAGCAATATAAATCATTCATAAAAGTGCGCGCAGTAAATAAACAGTATATTTGCAATTGATATGAAACATGTAATAACTCAAGAACAGATACACAGAATTTGGATAAAAAATCTCTTTATTATTCTCTTCTTCAGTTACAGACTCAACTCCACCCTATGCACTCAACTGCATGGGTCCGCGCACTCAGTTGTGGATGACTAGGCCTCTGTGCACTCAACTGCAGAGCCTTCTCCTACTATAAGACCAAGGATACACTTAGACACTTGCTTTGTGCTTCCAGTTCTCTATCTCATACTCACTCTCCTTAACTCTCTTTTACGCTTAGAGCCTCGCTCTATTTATACGATCCCATGGTCTGTGGACCATGGGTAGGCCGACATTACATTACAAACTAGGGCGGAAAACCCTATGACTCTAACATACTTCCGCGCCTACAATTCACGGGGCTTTACAATATCATTCGGTCAAAACATGGGCTTTGAGCCCCAAAACATGCCTCAAGGGGATTCCATGCCCAACATGCACTAACATGGTACATTAATTACTGCACTGATAACCCGTTGGCATCATTAGCAGATAATCAAACCACTTTGGAAAAAGAATTCGATAAGCCTAAGTCTAACTCACAATCAGTAATTGGATTTAAGGAAACCACGATGAGGGTTGGTGAAACACCCTACGAGCTAGATCAAACACTGAAGTGCATGATCTGCGAATCTAACATGCATCTCATAGATAGTCAACACTGCAAATGGTTTATAGCCTCGCTCCTACCCCACTTAAGGATTGCTTTATCGTAGTAAAAGATAGGAACTCAGGTGGAAGCTCTAGAAATCACAATGAGATTGCATGAAACACCTATTTAGGAATCATCTTTGGGAGTCCAAAAAATTCACTCGCAGTTGCAGAACCTCTGTTTGGAATTGTAGAGCTTGAAAAAATAAAAGGAGGCTAGGACAGAGGTGCACGAAGAAGTCTGGAGCCTCAAGTGTAAGAGCCAGGGGCATGATAAGGATCATTTTCCTGTCTTCGTGAATTATATCACAGTGGGGGGCGATGCCCATGAGGAAGGAAGCTCCAGCAGGACCAAGTATGAGGCCTACTCTATGGTGCGCTATTTGTCAGGTGGCTGGAAAACATGTAACATATAACTTTCATTTGCTGCAAAAATTCGTGCAGACACCACAACAATTGTTCTGTGATTTTTGTAAATCAGTGCGCCACAATAAGCGCCATTGCTGTAGCTATGAACTAATGATGGAGAGGATGCCTACATATCGAATGCAAGTAGAAACTCGGCCTCCGGAACAAGGCGCTAGGGGAGCGCATGGAGAATATCAGGGACGCAGACGAAGCCAAAGAGGACAAGGACCTAGTAAAGGTTGGGGACAGGTCATTTTCTATAATTTTGGAACATTAGGGGACTAGGCATAGGAGTGTACGAGTCAGACACGCCCAGCATGTCAATACTCCACTCAGTTTGACCACACAATAGAGGAATTCTTTGTGTTGATAGCCAATATGCAAAAGAAGAAGGTGCAGCCTCAGCATCCTACCTGTCATGCGGAAAGAGTCAATTTTGCGGACAAAACCGACCTCCCTAGAAGCTAAGGCTTTCTAGTGACAAACAAAACAATCAAGCACTATCCTTCCCTAAATATGCATTTAAAATACAAGCAATCAGGTGTTTAAAACATACTTTTAGTCCAACGCTGTTTGTAGCAGTCCAGCCTCTCTGATCCGGATGAACTCCTCCTTCTCTTTGAAACCTGCATTCACTAACAAGCAAACGATTACATAGCACCTGAATAACTCATGAAATAAAACATATTCATCATAAAGACCAAGGAGTATATGAAACAAATTATAAAGAACAACTTGTTGAGAAGAATGAACTTAATTGTATTAATTGGAAACAAAAGAAACCTTACAACCAGTGCCTTGGTGTTGTGCAGGTCCCTCCCAGGGTCCAGCAAGAGTTCTCCTTTACTTTGATCAGCTCACCCACTTCCAAATGAAGCTAAGAAAGGATGGGAATCTCTCCTCTCAAGCTCTATAAGGGAGTCCTAATTTCAGCAGCATCTACCCTTAGGAATGTTCAGCTTTCAACCTCACCTCCCTCTGGCCCAATGCCTGTATTTATAATGCTTTGGAGGAAGTTAATTAGGTCCACCATGAATGGGATAAGCCCCTCTTTCAATGGGATAGCTCCCCTCTTCATGGGATAAGTTCCTCTTTCTTTGGGATGCATGAACCATCTGGAGGCGCTCAATACACGTCAAACCATCTTCTAGAATGCTCTAGATTTGACCACAAGTAACTTTTTTGAAGTAAAACTCACGCCTTTTGACCTTTACAGGAGTACGCACCCACCCCTTTACAGACAGAGCGTACAAGTACGCAGGTATTGTGAACTTTAGGTGCGTACACGCAGGTAACACTAAGAGAAACTGCGTAACCAAAGTTAATTGACTTTTTAAGGACTTTCTCTCTTTCTTGGAGCTTGACATGATGAGCAGAGGTATAAGACTTGCCAAGGAGGATAGTATGACAGTTGATGGAGCCATACTAACTGTAAATAGTCATGGTGACAAATTTTAGTGTAACAGATTGCCCCCTAAAGTGCGAAGCCTGTAGTAGATTAGGGTTTCATATCATCTAGGAAGGGTGAAGCACTTTATCATTTCAAGGATTATCTTGTGGAGAGCCCAGTCAGAACCTGCAAATATTCAACACAAAATACATATATAAGATCATATCATCGCTGAGGTAGGCATTCCCATACTCAGATTGAAAACTTTAACTAACAAACTAACTACTGCTCTGATATAAGAATGGTTTCGCAGTACATCATAATCATAGACTCATGTAGACACAGTATGGACGCAGCCATCTATTTATGATTAGTCTACTATATAATGAATACAAAACTCCTCGTAGCCTAGATGGTGGAAACTAGATCCAGGGTCTTCATTTCTACTTCTCGAAATAGTACGATTCTACCCATGCGAATAAATGAGTTGATGTCGAACATGGTAGAAACCACTTGATTACCAGTCAATGATGTAAACTGTTAACAAGTGTGAGAGAGACCACCAGTGATGTCAATGGTTCTCAAAGTACCCAGTACAATCCATGAGATGTGAATAGATGTGTTGATGTCGAACATGCCACGGAATCCTTCGATCGAAAGTCAATGATGTAAACTATCGTCAAAGGCGAGAAATCTGCCATTGATGCATGCAAATTTCAAGGTACCGACGATTTCTAAGTCATCTTTCTAGATAATGTGCTGATGTCGATAGAAAGCGACCCGTTGCAGGCAAACCCACAACACGAAATCATAGTTCAAGTTGAAGAAATGTAGCTGTAAGGACTGACTCAGGGATGGTCGAAATGGATGACACGTATTTTGCATATGAATGGTTTATTTGCAACGACCTCTTGAACACATAACGACACGACAGATGGCTTGGTGACAATTGACCCAAAGTTAATACCCAGAAACAGCTGAAGACTTTCAATGTGGTTTGATCAACTTTTAGGCAAAGGATTTCCCAACCCAGGTGAATAAAAAGTGTCGTGTTCAAGAGTGGTGACAAGGTTTTTCTGTAACAGAGGATAATAAGTAGGCTCATTCTTCTCTCTTTTCCCCCACCATTTCTGGCAAGTACCTCTTTATTTTTTACAAGCTTGAGGAGGATAACATATGCTTGATTACAAGCTCATCCTTCGGATGAGTCCAACTTAGTTTAGATTGGGACCCTAAGAAGGAGTGGTCCATTCCTGTTTGTAATCGAACATGTACTTTACTGTGAAATTTTAACGAGTCCAGTATAGGAGAAACTCGGCGTTTTTCAATTTTAGAGAGTCTAAAAAAACTTAAGAAGACTCCAGGGTTGAACGTTTTCGTAAATTTGTGTCTCCCAAGCCCGAAAAAGTATAAAATAATACTTGAGAGAACCGCTTGATCTTGCGACCAAGGAGTACTTTCATGATTAGTGCCTTTGACCTAAAAAGTAAAAAGCGATCAAGGACACGTCGTTTTATTTCCAATATCGAATTTGAAACGACAAAAATCCTGCAATCTTTTTGTGTTTTTACGGTCAGAAAAGGGCTATAAGAGGACCATCTTTTAATTCCGTTTTAACAAGTGTAAAAGAAACGCTCGACAACCTTTTCATGTTTTAGGAGTCAGAAAAGGGCTTAAAGATGACTCTGGTGTTTTTGTTTGTGAAAAATGACAATTTTCCATGAAAATCCTTTTATCCTGCACAAAAACCAACACATTACTCATACCTGTTTAAAGATTGATAAAAATACTTTGAAAAATACCTTTTCATGGTGAAAAATAAACAAATTTAGCATTTATTTACCCAAAAAACCTATAAAAAGGGCTTTTACCAATTCATTTTTACCATTTTACTGTTGAGGAGAGAAAAAGGGATTTTGGCAAGAAATTTCCCGTGGACATTGCAGAGAATCCAACTGTCGAAATCGAACGCCGTCTCTTTCAGGTATTCTTCAACATCCTCCTCTTCATTTTCATCCATTTAGAATTCATTTTTAGGCCCTAGTTTCATTTTTTGGAGGCTTTGGGGTTTCAAGGTCCGCCTTTCGGGGTACGCAGGTGCTCCACTGGTGACCTGCGTACCCCGACATTTTCTTAGTTGGGAAAATGTCGGGCGTACACACCTTGCCTTAAGGGAACCTGCATACCCACGCTCTGTTCCTAAAGGCGGGGTGCATACCCCGCAAAACGAATTTTGAAACCCCCATTTCTCCAAAATGGACCAACAAATTTTAATTTTATGGATTCTAACAGATGTTTTATGGTGTGTAGATTGCCCACCATGCTTGATTGGCGCGAGAGAGAACACGAAGATGTTGATTTGGCCGCCATTAATCACCAACCATCCATTGATGCTTTGAAGGCATGCGGCCTCTACAAATACTGGGCCATACCTGGCATGAGGGCCCAGGTGCGCTTTCTAGAGTGGCTGGTTGAAAGGTGGAATGTTCAGGATCAGTGCTTTTACATTGGAGGGCACCAGCTCGAGATAGAGCCCTCAGACATTTATTTTCTCACTGGTTTGCCTAAGAGAGGCGAACAATTGACTCTGTACGGGACTAGGCCGGGTGGCCAGTCCATCACTAGTCTCCGTCTAGAGTGGTGCAATAATCAGAACCAGGAGAAGGGGATAGAGATCAAAACTATATCCCGACCTGAACTTATGGTAATTTCCTTTACAGTTACCAGACTTTGCGGGGCTGCCGCTTTGCACATTGCCACTGGATCCCAGATGCGGATGGCGATTGATTGCTATCGAGGCACCATTTTCAACTGGTGTGATGCGGTGTTGGCCAGTTTAAAGGGCCAACTGACTAGGGCAAAAAACGGGCAACTAAAGACTTTTGGTTATGGGCCTTTAGTTGTGAGTTTTTCTCTAGAGAGGGTTCCGATGCTGATCCCGCAGCATCTCACTGTTGAGGTTGGGCTTCCCCGAGAGCCTAAGTTGATGCGATGGGTTGCGGTGATGGCCCGTCATCTTGATGAGGGAGCGGGAGTCGTTCGATTTACTCCTGAGTATTTTCTCTGGTTAGAGGACCAGGTTTTTTTGATACAGGATTTTCCTTATGCCAGAGTTGATTTTCGAGGAGATCCGGACATGGTTCTTCCACCGGGAGAATAATGGGACGACACAGGTAATTCATTTTTCACAAGTTTTTAAACTATTTTTTTTTTTTTTTGTTTTATATATATCGTCTCAAAACTGACAGTAAAAATTCTCAAAATGCAGATGCAGGCCCACGGCATCCAGCCAATCTCCGGCCTTTCGAGAGGAGACAACCAGTTGCACCGGCACCGGTCCCACAGGATGAGGCTACAGAGACCTTAGCTGAGTTGGAACAAGACCTAGAGCGTCTGACGGCAGATATACCAGAGACTACTATAGATGATATTCCTATCAGGCTTCAGCGCTATGTAGTCGGAGTCCCAGGACCTTTTAGGAGGTTCTTGTGTAGGGTAGCCCATGCAGTGGTGTCGTATAGAGAGCATCACCAGTGATTAGATGGTCACTTTGTAGACACATGTGACATTTTGGTTTTTTGTACTTATCATTTTTTCCGATCATAAGGTGTTTTTCAACCTATGATCGAAGACGATGTATTTTTTGACACACTCCTATCTATATATATCATTATTACCGGCTTATCTGTTGAACATGTGTGATGAAATGTTTTTAAATTTACATGTATGATTATTGCAAATGTCTATTTAACATTCGAGAAGAAATTGCATCTGCTAATGTATTTAAAGACCTTGGAATATGCTGATATTCAATGTAATCAAATTCACGTTCCAAGAGATGCACTCTCAAAAATAGCCTTAATAACACTGGATTTCTAATGGCATAGACTCTATTAAGCTGTAATACAACGAGTTCTGAATCTAACCTCACTATCAAACTTCGAATCCCAAATGAAATAGATTCAAACAATAACTCAGTCACTGCACTGTATTCTGCAATGTTGTTTGTTGTTTGACCGAGGCTCACCCCATGCATAGAAACTAACTCGTCAGAGGGCGAATAGATAACCCAAGCTGCGGAAGAGATATTCTGTGTACTACGACAAGCACCATCAGCGAATCCAATGTATGTTTGGAGAGGCATCGACATCTGCAATATCAAGAGTAAAACCAAGATAAGCCAGAATAACGACGAAAAACACACTTTCTAAGCTAAGCACACTGTCTAAACTAACAAACACACCAGCTAGAAAGAAAACCTAACCTAACTAAAATCTCCATACCCATCATTTAAGCATAATACCTTTTTAAGTAAAGTCCATTTCTGGGTTTACCCAAAGAGTCCCCGTCAAAGTCTACCAGCTCATAGGCCCCTTTTGCTAGCTTTCGCTTGACAATATAGGGCCCATGCCACATAGGAACGAATTTTCCAGCACCTAATTTATCATTAGCTTGATCATATAATAGCACAAGGTCTCCTTCCGAAAAATTTCAAGGGGTCACATTTCGATCATACCGAGCTTTCATACGTTTTGCGTGAGTCTCGATTGCTAACGCAGCATCACGCCGAGTCTCATCTAATTGAGCTAAGTATAATAAACGTTTCTCCTCTTCGGAAGTAGCTGGAAGTAATTCGATGGCCATTTGCAGTGACGGGATTTCGCATTCAATGGGCAGCACAGCTTCCAAACCATAAACTAGTTGGAAAGGAGTGAACCCTGTTGATGTTTTCACTGAGGTTCGGTATGCCCAAAGCGCGGAAAATAACATGTTGTGCCAATTCGACCGGTGAATACCAATGATTCGTCGGATCATGATAACTAAAACTTTGTTGATAGACTCAACCAGACCATTCGCTTGTGGATAATAAGGAGTTGAACTATCGTGACGTAAACCAAGCTGGCCTGTAAGTTTTGTCATCATAACGTTTCAAAAATGGTGCCCATGGTCAGTGATTATCGCTTGTGGGACACCAAACCTAGCAATAATGTGATTGAATACGAAAATTGCAGCTGTCTTGCTGTCTGCCTCGAATGTAGGCATCGCCTCGGTCCACTTAGTAAAATAATCAACCGCAAGGATGATATACGCATGCCCCCCGGCCGAGTGAGGGTTACATGTAATAAAATCGATACCCCATTTGGCAAAAGGACCAACGACAATTATAGGGTGGATAGGAGCAGGTGGAGTGCGCATCTTTCGATCAAACACTTGACAGTTGTGGCATTTTCGGACCGCAGTAATACAGTCTTTAAATAAGGACGGCCAGAAGTAGCCAGCACGCAATATCTTTTGGGCTGTGGCATACCCAGACATATGACCGCCACACGCTCCAGAGTGACAGTCATTCAGAACCATTTCATCTTCCTCGTGAGTTAAGCAACGTCGAAAAACCAAATCCGCCCCACGACGATAAAGAGTATCTCCAATAATTTTGTATTGTTGGGACTGGAATCGAATTTTTCGACGTTCTGACTTTGAAACTTCAGGCCGAAAGGATTGGGTCTGGAGATAGACGATTATATCCCCATACCACGGATCTAAAGTGCTGATAAGAAACAAAGATTCGTCCTCAATGGGCTCCTCTGCCACAGTTTCCGTGTCAGCACTCGGGAAGTCACACATTAACTCTGCAAAGACTAAAGATTTCTTAGACTTAGATTTCTCAAACTCCAAGTCGAACTCCTGCAGGATAACTATCCATTTGGAGTACTTGCCCCCTAGCAATTGTTTAGTCAAAATATAGATCATAGGGTTGCAATCCGAAATGACTGTAGTCTTACGGAGTAAAATGTAGTGACGGAAACATTGGACAGCTTGAACGGCTGCCAGTGCCAATTTCTCCACATGTGAATATTTTAGCTCAGTTGGGTTTAACGTCCGACTAAGGTAATATATCACATGTTCCGTTCCGAATTCGTCTTCCTGAACTAAGACCATCCCAATGGTGGAATGAGCGGCGGCGAGGTACAAAAAGTAATCCTGGTTGTAGTTGGGAGGATGCAACAACGGTGCATGGGTCAACGCGTGCTTGAGTGCATCAAAAGATTTCTGAGCTATCTCGTCCCAAGAGAATTGAGCGTTCTGTTTCAACAACCAGGTGAAACCCTTGGTAACCTCGGCGTAGTTCGGAATGAATCGACGTAAAAAGTTTTCTTTCCCCTGCAAACTTTGGAGTTGGCGAAGACTCGAAGGAGGAGGCAATTTGATGATAGCTTCTACCTTCGATGGATCGACGCGAATACCAGCTTTTGAAACTACAAATCCTAGCAATCGTCCCACTTCTATACAGAAGACACATTTGTGTGGGTTCAACCGAATTCGATAATGCCTACACCTCATGAAAATTGCTCGTAAATGGAGAAGGTGATCAGCTCGACGTAAAGAATGAGCAGGAAGATCATCGAGATACGGTTGCACAATGTGTTTGATGTCATGAAACGCATAAGACATCGCCCTTTGAAAAGTGGCTCCGGCATTCTTAAGCCCAAAAGGTAATTTGCAGTAAGCAAATGTCCCCCATGGACAAATGAAAGCCGTTTTTGGTTGATCGGCAGGTAGAATATTGATTTGATTGTAACCGGAAAAACCGTCCATAAAGGAAAATATTTCACTGCCGGCACAATCATCAATTATTTGATCGATATAGGGCGTTGGGTAGTTGTCTTTTGGACAAGCTCGATTAATATCCCTATAGTCGATGCATATTCTTATTGTTCCTTGTTTCTTGTTAACCGAAATAATATTCGATACCCAATCTGTTAACGAGATCGGATAAATGAACCCTGCTTTCAACAGCTTCTCAACTTCTGCTTTAATTGCAGCCGCTTTTCGTGGGTGAATCTGACGCAAACGTTGCCAGACGGGTTTAGCGTCCAGGTAAGTCTTGATCTCATGGACAACAATCGCGGGATCAATTCCTGGCATTTCCTCATAGGACCAGGCAAACACGTCGCGGAATTCTTGAAATAGGGCCTTGTATGTTTGAATTTCGTCATCTGTACACGAGGCACCTATATGAATGTTCTCAACAATTCCGGGCTTGACTGAAATGTCAATGGGAATAGTTTGAGAAATGTTCCCCAAATTCAGCTCTGAATCAGGATGTTTCATTGGATTCTGAGCATCTTTGACATATTCAGCTGTAAAGATTGATGAGAAATCATTTTCAAAACGATCATCCTCAGGTAAAAACGAAGATCTATGATGGAGATCTTCCCATGGTAAATCGTGTACACACAGGACTTCACGAAGTTGCTCGTCAGATGACACAACTTCAGGAAACGCTAGTAACTCCGAGGTTGATGTGAAAAGTGATTCCTCACGGACCACATTCATTTGGTCGATTTTGGTTGAACGCGGGTCGGTAAAAGACTGCACGGCTTCATAGGCAATTTCATATGGACTCAAAGGCATAGCATCACCAAATGAGTCTATTTCAGATTAAGAAGGGACGATCCAAGGATCATCATAAACAATGGTGTCTGATGTAATCATATGAATGGATGCAAATGAAGACACTACGTTGATTGGAGGAAAAGGAAAAGTTCCCAGTAAACCAGAATCTTTAACTAATCCTACTCCAACATCCTTATAAGGGATAGTCGTTTTACCAACATGCTGGATACTCTCTGAAGAGGCTGGGTCAGATGAAAAATAAGCCAGCTGGTCTATTGTTACGATCTTGCCATTATGTGGAAACTTTATTACTCGGAAGACTGATGAAACGACCGCTGTCATAGCGTAAGACCAACTTCGACCCAAGAGAAGGTTGTAGTCCAGAGGGGCATCAACCACCTCCACATCCAGACTAACGGTTTTTCCTTCAACCCCTATAGGCAAATCCTGTAGAATGCCAAACGGATGAAACCCACGGCCATCAAAGGCCTTAAGAATTGTCGGGGATTGATTTAGTGAAGGAGAGCCAAGCGATCTCCAACACTGTATCGACATAATACACGTGGAAGCTCCCTCATCAATTACAATCCGATGAATAGGCCTGTTTTTGACTATCACTAGGATCTGGAAAGCCATTTGATGAGGCAAACGCGGTGTACTATTTTCTAGATCAAAGATTATTAGGTTCGGGTCCTGAATATCAACAGCTCCTATAGCCGACAAAAATAATTTGTGTTGTGCTGGGCATGATTGCAGCACTTCCAAAGCCGACATTGCTGAGGGTGAAACAGCTAAGTCCTCAACAATGTTATAATTCTGGGCCGCTCTCGCATGTAGATTGAAAGCAGACTTTCTAAGTATACCCTTGGCGAGCGGTTTGATTACTAAGTCCGGGTTAGGTTTCTCGATCTGTAGTGGATTGGAACCGGGAGCTGAGGTTGGTGGGTTAGAATGAGAAGATTCTGCTTCTTTGCCATCAACAGGACTTTTACTACCACAATCTTGCGATCGAGTCGCAATCCGTACATGAGACGTCATCAATATGGGTTCTTCACTGGCACTCGAGGAAGAACCTATCATCTTACTCTCCTGCTTTGGAAATGGATCTTTCAAAACAGTAGGAGTTGGGGAACCTTTGACGATTTTCACAACCTCTGCCCGATGAGGGCAATCTCTTGTAAAATGATCCTCTTCACAAATAAGACAAGGATAACGAGGTTTGCGCTTTTCGTCATTGGTTTCCGACTTTTCAGTTTTCTCCTTTGGAGTTTTGTCTGCTTTATTCTTCTTCTTACCTTTCTTTTTGCCACCGTTTTTTGATTTAGCTGTAGATGACTCTACAATGTGAATATCAGCAGAAACTTCAGCAGAAGATTCTCCTGTCGGGGAGTCTGGTAAGGTTATAATAGGAGAAGAATTCTTTGAGGATTTCTTCTTACTTTTAGTATTCACCGTACCAATCATACCATCAGCGGCATGAGACCCCGAAGGAGCAGCAGCAATTTGATTTGAATTAGGAAGATCTGGGATCTTTTCGTGTAACGTTCCTGACTGAGTGTAAACTAAGTCAAGGTACTGCGCTTGAGCAATCACTTGCTCCTCAGTAACTACTCCGGCCTTAGCTACGTCTTCAGTAATTTTCGGTAACAATGATTTAACAAACCATTCAGCTAATATTTGGTCCGGGATAAAAACTTTCACTAACCGCCTTCGACGTCTCCATTCATGAATATGATCAGAAATATAAGTGGACGTCGATTGTTTTAATGAAGTTAATAACTCCGTGCCATTATCATATCTGACCGGCAACTGAAAATGAGTTAGGAACGAGGTATCTAACTGGGTAAAATTATAAAAAGAGGCCCGTGGTAACTCAATGTACCACTTGGCCGCGAGACCAATGAGTGTACGCTGGAAAATACGTAAGCGGATCGAATCATCCGAGATGGAATTAGAGGCACACCAGAGGTGGTAAGTCATCACATGATTCGACGGGTCCTCTCCAGACTTACCTTCAAACTTGGGTATGTCACTGGGCAACTTATTTGGCATTGGCGGCCAAAACGGAAGATAATTTATTGGATCGTTTGTTAGGCGCGACAAGTCTGGTAAATCCAAAGTTGCGATAAACGGTAATTGCCGATTAGGATCCCTAAAACTTTGGGTCACAAGACCAGTCCCAGGAGGAGGATATCCAGGATAACTAGGAATAGGAATCACGTTCGGGATATTGTATCCTCCCGGAAAACCAGGATTAACCGGACCATACTGGGGTTGTTGTGATTGTTGATAAGTGTACCCAGGATACGGTTGATACTGGTAAACTGGCTGCTGGACAGCAGGACCGTATTGATACTGTCCCTGGTACGGTTGATAAGTGAATTGTGGTTGACTAGTGACAACCGTACTTAAACCAGGTTGTCCTACAGGCATCTGAACCGTAGTTTGAATCGTGGATCCAGACGATGGTAAAGATGTCTGAGGAGTAGTTACAGAGACAGTAGAAACCGGAGCCGTCGATACTCCAGAAGTAAGTGGGGTAGATTGAACAGATGTTGTGGTAGTTGCAGCAGTCGTTTGAGATGGAGTACTAGGTGCAATAGGCGACTGAGAAACTACCGAAGGTATAGAAGTTTGAATATTAGACTGGACTGGTTGCTGGGGTGAACCAGAAACTAAGGGTTGTCCAGTTTGAGATGACAACTGTACACTTGGCTGCAACACTTGTTGAACTTGCGATGGATCCCACACTATGTTCATTCCGGGGTATTGACCCATAACAGGTTGAGGATATTGAGATCCATAACCGGATTGAGGGTAGGATTGATAATTGAAAGGTACATTTCCCATACCTTGAGCATAAGATTGACCTTGGGGTGGTTGGTAACCTTGACTCGAGTACTGACCTTGGGGTAGATACCCTTGAGGTAAACACTGATACTGGGGTTGACCTTGAGGTAATGTACTGCACACGGGGTACCTTGAGGAATGTACTGTCATTGAGGTTGCCCCCCAGACACAATTTTCGTACCTTGAGGTTGCCCCCCAGGCGTTAATTGAGGCTGCCCCCCAGGCGGTACTTGGCCACCTTGAGGTTGAGAACTAGGAACTGAACCTGACATCATGTAAATGTCTCCTACACCCAACGGTTTATTACCATTGTTTCCAGTTAATAACCCATGTTCAATGGGTTGAGGAGATGCCCCCGCAAAAGTACCAGAAAGTGACTGATACCCAGAGGGAACAGAAGGACCGCCGTACAAAAAAGTTTCGGGCGATTGAGTAAACATGGACGACTGACCTGACATATTTACAGGAGTATAAATACCTCTAGGTGGATAAGGAGTACGAGGTGGAGAAAAACTTGACCCTGAGTTGTCTAAATAATTAGTTAAAGAAAGATACCAAGTAGTACTTCTAGGTGGACTGTAAAAAATGGATTCACGCTCCCTTAGATAAATAGTAGGTTGATCTTCAGGGATAGGGACGCCTATTTCTTCTTCTGGAACAAGTTCTTCAATAGCTATCAAACCAGAAGGAAGATTTTCGGTGATGACTCTTTCTACCCTAGGTGAATCAGGAGCACTAGAAGTTGGAGTAACAGGTTCAGATACTTCAGGTTCTTCGCCTATATCACTAGTAGATGAAAAACTACCAGCAAGCTCGGAAACTGCAATAGCTTCAGGATTATAACCTGTTTCTAGACTTTGGTAATCAGGATGAACTACCAACAAAGACTCTCCTTCTTCAGGTGAACCTACTTTACTGCCACTAGGAGTTACAAGGACTTTCAAACCTTCGTAACGACCTGGAACTTCTTCAGGAGGTTGGCCCCGAAGTCTACGAGACCTCCTCAACAAATCAGCCATAATTACAACTTCAGGAGACTGGCCCCGAATTCTGGGGGACTGTCTCGGTAAATCATCCACAGTTAAAAACTTTTAAACTACTGCACACGCAAACAAAGTAAAATCTCAAAGCAAACCGCCTAAAGTCTCTAAAGAACCAAACAAATTCGAATCACACGCCTAAAGAATCTAGGGTGTCAAACCATACACAAACAGTAACCTTCCGGACCGAAAACACTAGTTGGTGATGAAGCCCAACATCGTCGAATTCAGTACAGAAGTGGCAGGTGGAACAGTTACCCCAGCAACCTGCTTCATGAATAGACTGGCACAAGTTCCTCCACTTTAACCGTCTCGAGTGAAGTGAACCCCCCAGAAAATCCAAGTGAGTCTAGTCGACGTCTGCTCCAGGTACAGTGGGATCTTCCCTCCACCGTCACCTTGGGTAGAACCCTAAAGATAATGGTCTCTAAGGTCACCAACAACAACAAATACACCTGGGGGAACAGTCTACGATCTGATAGCACGCAAGGGCAGAGTAACAAGCTCAATCCCCTTATCGGCTCCTTGACAATAATCCAAGGTTTACCGACAAGTGACCCCAGGCTCCTTGACAATAATCCGAGGTTTACCGTTTGTAGTACGTGCGTGTCTGGCGTCGTTCCCAATGAAGGAGGATTGATCCCCTCATTGGTTCGGACACGATCTCGTGCTTCTCCTTTAAGAGGAGCTTTCCCAGAGCATAAATGTAACAGTTGGATTTATCCTACCACAAGTTGAGCTACTTGTTTGGTTTCACTGTCTTGGAGAGTTAATTACTCTCCTACTCCAAGACACTAGCCTGATCTATATTGGTGTTTCAGAGCCCTAGTAAATAAAAAGTTACTAAGTTAATTTTACTTTAAGCGTTAATTTTATGGCTTTTCTTTAGGACAAAAGGTAGTGGAGATGAAACTGATGGTGTGTAGACTCGACTCAAATCCACTAAAAAGATGCACCTAAGATGATTTAAACTATTTTTTCCTTTTTCAATGAATTCCCTAGCTAAGAGAGTTGGAGAATGCAAAATTTATATAAAGACAACTTTCTTGGCAAAGACAATCAAAGAAACAATCTCTTTATCTTTTCCAAAGCATACAACACATGACCACTAATTATTTCACGAAAATTCCTTTCTCTTTTCAAAGACTTCAAACGCTACTAAAGCAAACTTTTTCAAAAGAGTTTTTTGTATTTTTCCTATATTAACAAAGCATATAAAACTACTTAACAAAAATCAACTTTGACAAATCTATGAAAATCAAATCAATTTTACCTAAAAGCAAATCTAAGAGAAATTTACCTAAAAGCAAATCTAATGAGGAAAAAGCTTACAAAATATAATTCCAGGATGTTTTACTCAGTTACAATTCAACCAAGGACCAGTTCATGCAGAATCATAAACCAATCAAAAACAAAAATCAAAATCTTTTGTTCTTTTTCTTAAGAATGAAATTCACAGCTTTAACAAACAAGCTTTCTCGAAATTCCGCAAAGAGACAACACAAAGGTAGGTTTCTCACAAAGGTGGATTTTACGAAAGGTCTGACTCCTAAGAAGATTGAAAAGACCAGGGAGATCCAAGGTTTTTACAACTTCTAAAGCCAAAGTCACTACAAGACCAAACAAAAATCAACCCTAGGGCTAGAACTTCTATGAACTTCACTAAAACCCTTGATGCTAACGAAACAAGCTTAGGTGAAGATCTCTGACAGGTAACCAGTGGATCTGGGCAGTAAAAACAAATTATAAACAAAATCTAAGAGGCAAAATGGAAAAAATTGGAAATTTCTCAACTTTTGACAGGGTACGCAGGCAGCCTGTTTGCACAGGTGCGTGTACGCTCTGTGTACAAAGCTGCAGTGCGTACAGGTATGCACTGTGCTTAACTCAGAGGGTGCGTACAGGTACACACTGTGCTTAACTCAGAGGGTGCGTACTGCTCTCAAAACTAAGAAAAATAAAAACTAACTTAACCCTAAGCTATTCCACCCAAATTCACAGTCAAACAGTCAAAAACCAGAAAGAAATCGACTTTCTCAAATCAAAGTAGCAAACAAAAGAGAAATCAATCAAATCCATGGATTCCCCAGTGGAGTCGACATTTTGTCATGTGGAAAGGGTCAATTTTGCGAACAAAACCGACCTCCCTAGAAGCTAAGGCTTTCTAGTGACAAACAAAACAATCAAGCACTATCCTTCCCTAAATATGCATTTAAAATACAAGCAATCATGTGTTTAAAACATACTTTTAGTCCAACGCTATTTGTAGCAGTCCAGCCTCTCCGATCCGGATGAGCTCCTCCTTCTCTTTGAAACCTGCATTCACTAACAAGAAAACAATTACATAGCACCTGAATAACTCATAAAATAAAACATATTCATCATAAAGACCAAGGAGTATACGAAACAAATTATAAAGAACAACTTGTTGAGAAGAATGAACTTAATTGTATTAATTGGAAACAAAAGAAACCTTACAACCAGTGCCTTGGTGTTGTGCAGGTCCCCCCCAGGGTCCAGCAAGAGTTCTCCTTTACTTTGATCAGCTCACCCACTTCCAAATGAAGCTAAGAAAGGATGGGAATCTCTCCTCTCAAGCTCTATAAGGGAGTCCTAATTTCAGCAGCATCTACCCTTAGGAATGTTCAGCTTTCAACCTCACCTCCCTCTGGCCCAATGCCTATATTTATAATGCTTTGGAGGAAGTTAATCAGGTCCACCATGAATGGGATAAGCCCCTCTTTCAATGGGATAGCTCCCCTCTTCATGGGATAAGTTCCTCTTTCTTTGGGATGCATGAACCATCTGGAGGCACTCAATACACGTCAAACCATCTTCTAGAATGCTCTAGATTTGACCACAAGTAACTTTTTTGAAGTAAAACTCGCACCTTTTGACCTTTACAGGAGTACGCACCCACCCCTTTACAGACAGAGCGTACAAGTACGCAGGTATTGTGAACTTTAGGTGCGTACACGCAGGTAAGGCTAAGAGAAACTGCGTAACCAGAGTTAATTGACTTTTTAAGGACTTTCTCTCTTTCTTGGAGCTTGATATGATGAGCAGAGGTATAAGACTTGCCAAGGAGGATAGTATGACAGTTGATGGAGCCATACTAACTGTAAATAGTCATGGTGACAAATTTTAGTGTAACACTACCCAAAACTTATAAATGATGAGGACTGAGCCCCGTGAAGAAGATCCAAATGTGAATATCATGTTGCAAAGTGAAATAACGATTGGTGATCATAAAGGAAGACAACCTGAGGAAAGTGGGTGTGTCCACAAGGCCCCAGAATATGAGACTGGTTTTGATCTAGAGCGCACAAAAGAAACTTTTATGGAAGCGAAGAAAAGCTTCGCTGAGGCCTCTACCTCAGGAAGTCAAAACAAACTTCCAGACACCAGCGTGCCTACAGAGGTTGACCCCTCTGTTCTTACCACCTTCTTGAAGACTTGTATGAAATTGTTGGGCAATAGCAAGGCTATGAAAGGGCTACAAGAATTGATAAACAAGTGTGCTGGGAGGGAAAATGCACCTAAGGGACACCTCATAGTCTGCAATATTGGTAAACTTAAGACAAAGATAGGGCACGAGATGAGGCTCACCGCGCAAATAGGAGACTATGAGATGGACCAGGTTATTTTGGATCTAGGGTATGATGTGAACTTTTTGCCTAAATAGACATGGGAGAGAATGGGAAGGCATACACTACAGTGGTCTTCGATTTAGTTGAGGATGGAGGACCAACAGAAGATTATCCCTATGGGACGATTTCATGGAGTGATGGTAGATATAGAAGGTGCGAGCGCGCTGGCTGATTTTGAAGTGATAGATATTGTTGATGACAACAATCCATACCCCACACTTGTTACTATTGATTAGGCTATAGACATGAATGGGGTCATAAATTTGAAGCGTACAATGTCGTTTGAAAGGAAATCACTCCGCATTGTATTACCATTGGAACCTGCAGAAGAACCGCGCTATACTGAATGGTCCGTGACTATGAGTAAAGTGATAATGATTTGGATCAAATCCAAAAAATTACGATGCAAGACCATGATTAGGTTAATCCAACAACTAATGGATAGATTGCATGGGATCGTGAAAGCTCCTGTACCTCAGACTCATATGAAGAATTGGAGCATTGGCAGAATAGGTTGCATGAAGTATCTACGTTGTGCTACAATATGATGACTAAACCACTGCACTGTATGTCATCGAAGGTAATAAATTTACCTTATTACGATGGTTTAACTGATGTAGATAAGTTTTTGGATGCTTTTGAAAGAGAAGTCCCAGAGGATCATCATTTTTAGGCACTGGATTTGGCACTACGCACTACGCCCACTCGATGGTGGGGTATGCAGAAGGAAAACTTTGATGAATGGTGTGATTATAGGAGGATGATGATGATGCGATTTGGTCATCCTAAAGTGTGGTTAATTGATAAATATGATGGGAGGAATGATCCATGCGATCATTTAGCAAATTGGACTAAAGTCTACAAAACAAAGCCACAGCCAGAGTAGGCTCACTTATTCTATCACACTCTGGATATAATCCATATGAATTGGTACCTAGAAACAGAGCTCTGCCATGGCACCACAAAGTGGGATATCTTAAGGGAAGGCTTTTTTATGACCTTCAATTTTTAAGATTGATTCAAAAGCATTGATGAGGCACTGCAGGATGTTAATGCAACGATCTTCAGAATCTTGCAAGATACTTTGGAATTGGTTCAATCGAATTGGAGCACCCAGCTGCACCATGCGCTGGAATGATATAATGTGATTGCTGAAGGGGAGGATGAGGATCCAAGAAATATCAATATCCTAGAAACAGAAGTCCAACACAAGGTCAAAGGTCTGCAGATAGAGAACCTGGATATCACCACACCATTGAAGACTAGGCAAGTAAACATTGTTACTGCAATGGAGCCTAAATTTGTGAACATCGGAGATTATTGGGATGATGCCACAATGGATAAAGTTGTTGAGTTACTCTGTGAGTACCAAGATTTTTTTTCTACAAAATTTTTGGACTTGAAAGGCATCATAGGTGATTTGGGTGTGATGAAAATAACTTTGAAACTAGACGCAAAACCTATTAAGCAGAGTCCATATTGCCTTAATCCCAAATATAAGGAAAAGGTCTGCTTGGAGTTGGAAAAAATGCTTGAAGTAGGCATTATCGAACCTGTGGAGGAATCCAATTGGGTGAGCCCAATGGTTGTCCAAGAAAGAAGTAGAAGGGAGAAATACATATTTGCGTAGATCTTAGGAAACTTAATGACGCCTGCACCCATGATCCTTTTCTGACACCATTTACTGATGAGGTATTCGACAATGTTGGAGGATAGGAGGCCTATTCATTCACTAATGGGTTCTCTGGATACCATCAGATTAAGATCGCACTAGAAGACAAGAGTAAAACAATGTTCGTGATGGAATGGGGTTGTTTTGAATACACGGTGATGCCATTCAGACTCAAGAATGTGTCGGTGATATTCTCTTGCGTAGTCATCGCAACGTTCAAAGAGTTTATTCACAAATTCTTGGAGGTATATTTTGATGACTGGATAGTGTTTGGTTTAGTAAAGCTCCATGTAGCCATTCTACGCTTAATGTTAGATGCATCCCAAAGATATCAGATCATGCTGAACCTAAAGAAATGCTTATTCTGTGTCCCCTTTGGAATTTTGCTAGGTCATGTGGTGTGCAAGCAAGGACTAATGGTGGATCTTGCCAAGATTGTAGTAATAGTCAATTTGGAGGCCCTAAGGAGTGTCAAACAGTTGCGCACAACACTGGGCCATACTGGGTATTATCGAAAGCTCATTAAGTCGTATGCTCAAATTACCGAACCTATGGAGAAGCTACTGAAGGACACTACATTCTGTTGGGGTGAAGAATGTCAGTGCAGTCTGGATGTATTGAAAGAAAAGATGGTCACCGCGCCAATTTTGGTCTTCCCAGATTGGAAGAAGGAATTCCATGTGCACGTTGATGCCTCATGTATTGTGTTACACAGTAATTTGTCACTGCCTTCACTCCAGTCCTTCTACTGTGTCATGTGTCCAAGTCAAACATGCTCATATTGAACAAATGCTCTCTTGTGCTGCCAAATGACCCATTTTTCCTAAGTTATCTGCATCATCGCGACTATGGACTTAATATACGCGCTGAAGGGCACTCATAAACAGTCCAGCTACGCTACCAGCGTGAAAGTACATCTAATTCTCGCGATGGTCCAATTTCATGCTCCAGCGTGAGGTTACTTATTATATTTAGAGATGATCTGACTAGCTACATTGCTCACTAGCGATGTCAGCGCTAAAGCTCAGTTGTTCACTCGCGATGATCCAGATTAGGCGAATTTGTTCCAATAGTCGGCCTTCTGGATGACTCCAGACCTAGTTGTTGGCAAAGTTTGTGTCGCCTTTCCTTCTATGGTGAGGCTGTTCCATCATTTGTGCAACCTTCCTTGAGGATAAGCTCACTCTTCCACCTTTCATGGAGACTCCTTCTCCTATTTAAACTCTCACCATTGCTATGCACTGCGAGTTTTTGATAGTTGGCTAGTTGGTAAATTCTTGGATTGAGTAGTGCTATTAGTGTAGCTGGTGTGAGTGTGCCAAGTGTGGCATTGTTGATATTTTGTGGAAGGTTGTGAAGTGCCTTTAACTTTGTGTAAAACTTATGAGTGAGAGAGACTTGTATGTTGGGAGATCCATCTTCAAAGAGTGAATGCTTGAGGAACATGATGGCTGAATCCCTCTGAGAAGGCTTGTGACATCAAGACTTTGGTTGTAAGCTTGCTCTTATTTCATTATTAATACAATCAATGATGTTTTCCTATGTCTTTATGTAATTTACCTAATAGCTCATGACTTCTTGACTTTGTGAGTAAATAGATCATTGTTGTTTTCTGGTTACGTGCTTTGTTGTATTTCCTTTGCATTGTTTTAGGTTGATCACTCATTAGGAGAAGGAAGCGGAAGCTGGAGCAACACAACAGAACTCCATCGACCACTAGTTGAGGTAGGCCTCCAACTATGACTGTTTAAGGAAAGCTATTGTTGATCTGTCCTTGTTTGTGACTAGACCCACTCTAGGGCTAGAGGGGTTGCCTCTGTCCGCAGAGGGAACACTTTCCTGCATCACAAATTGGCGACTCCGCTGGGGAGTCTGTCCTATGTTCTTCTCTTTTCTCTTGTTTTGATTTTGATTTTGGCCTCTCTTGAATTTTGGGGATTAATTATCAGTCTTTTGGGTTACCTAGATCAATCTGGGAAATCCCTCTGTTGTCTGTTGGATTGACTGGTTCTTGTTTGGGAGTTTTTTGTTCATTTGTCATTGGTTTTGAACATCATCGCAGAAAAAAGCCTAACAGTCGCAACGTCATCGCCAGTTTATAGCTTTGCACCCGCGATGATCTCGGGTTGCTAGTTTAATTCCCGTGACGACTCTTGAAATCGCACCATCGTGGAAAATAGGTGTACTTCCGCGACCATCTCTAGTTGTCAATGTAATACTTGCGATGACATCTCTGGTTGTCTATGCATCACTAGCAATGGTCTCTATTGAGCGATGACATCTCTAGTTGTCTGTACATCACTAGTGATGGTTTCTATTTCAACGATGACAACTCTAGTTATTAGTGTAACACTTGCGATGATTCCTGTAAAGTTGTTTTTACAACTTTACCTCCTGAATTCATCAATCTTGCTTATCCCCTGTTGTTTCGTGTCTCTCATTAGCTTTTTTTAATTGCTTTTTGTTAGGGTACTGTCTCTTCAATTTCATTGAGTGAGTCTTGTGTTTTTTGACCATGTGACCTAGCCCTTTAGAAGTTTCGTTGAGAAACCATTTGCTTGGGTTACTTGTCTGTTCAAGGTTCATCCACAACCGTCTTGTGATTTGCTTAAGGTTCTTTCGCTGCTTGTTTTCTTGCTGGTTGATTTTTATTGTCGATTATTGAACCATTTTTTTATGTTGATTCGATTTCTTCACTACCAAGCATAGATCACAATTGTTTGGATCAATCAGTTCACACTTTCTTGTTTGTCTCTTTAAATTCAAAACAAAAAAAAAAATAATCAAAAGTTTGCATTCATTTAGCATACGAAAGTGAAAGTACATTTGCATTATGAATTTTCATGTTTGAGAAATTGGAAAGTGAATTTTAAATCTTTCATTAGTAGTATCGATGCATCGTGAGATTAGTGTATTGATGCATTGTGTTTCTTAGTGTTTGCATTCACTTGTCTCAGTTTGGGAATGATCTCTCTACCCTTCTGTAGGTAGGTGTTCATTGAAGTAAAAATATGCTTTACTCATTCTAGTTGCATCCTAGGATTTGTTGTATACATACGGTAAGGCCTGAAAACTGAAACATAATTCAAGATCAACTCTAAAATGAACTGAATAAACCTAACAATGCATTGGAACATAACGCACACTCTTTAGAGGTCTAGGCTCGAGACGTGCTCCGGCGTCATTAAACCTAGTTGCTATTGCTTTTGCTCAAGGTTGGGTGATTCCTCCTTCTGTGACTCAGTAGTGGTCTAGCACGGAATTGTGCTCCCAGTACCGTCGAGTATATGTTGGGGGACCCCACTAGGTTATCATCCTTTATCCTTAGGAATCCATGTCTGCCACCTTGCAAACCGTAACACACCCAACACAGCATTCGGGAAGATTGACTGCCGTACGGGAAGACCTTGGTTTTCATATGACTGCCAAGGTGTATATGCCGTTTCACGGGTTGTTTGGTAAACTTTTTGCCTAGTTTCTCCAGAGTAGTCACTTTCGTTCCTTTTCAGACTCCTTAAAAGAAAAGGTCCATATGAGCACTTGTCCTTTCAGGCTCATTAAACCTCGAAAGGGATAGAGTCATCTTTTCGTCCTTTTCTCGACTCTTGAAACATGAAAAGGTCAAGTTTTGTTCCTGCGTCATAAAATTTACTGCCCACGAAATATTCCTGGTAATAGTTTGAGTTCTTGGTTATGAGAAGAGTGTTTTTTCAGGCTCGTTCTTGATGGCAACATTCCCCGAGTCTACCGGCCAAGGTTTTCCCCCAGACGGAAATCCTGGTCCGTTTCCTTCATTTGGAAATGTCGGTGCTCTGTATATGGCAACATTGTCTGTGCCTGGGTGTTACCAGGAATAGTGTCTATGCAGAGCTGCTAATCCCACTAAGGCTGGTAGCTACCTTAGAAACAAACAAACTAAAACTACTTTCGTTTTCCTTTATGAGAGATAGATGAGAGAAGAATAAAGGAGACCAACCTCTGTCTTGCGCTTGGTTCCTTGTTCGATTCCTCTCCCTTCTGATAGATCTTTTGCTACTCGCTTCCTTGTCCACCCAGCTTCACAGGGTACCTGTAGAATCAAAGCAGCATAATACTATCCAAGAACATAGATCTATTATCATAAACAATATAGGATCAGATGTACATTGACCACACAAATGCATAAAACATTAATCATACAAACATGTGGAGGAAAACTTGAATAGCTTTATTGATAATCAAGAAAGAGCCAAGAGAATTACAACCAATTGTTCTGACCCAGCATCATCCTCTCAGCAAGAAGCCCTTCTTCACCTCATGAAAAGCTTAGATCACCCAACACTATGATATTGCACCAAGAAACCAGCAGCACTTCCTTACAAGATACAAAATTCCAGCCTCTGGATCTCTGGGATGAGGGATCCATATATAGATGTTTGCAAGGGGGGTGAGTCAGCTTTTGAGATTTTATTAGTGTCTTCTCTCTGATAGTTCTTGATTCCACTTGGAGATTGATGATCTCTTACTCATCCCTGGTCGAATTCAGAGAGGCAAGTGTCACAGGAGAAGTTTTTGGAAGATTCCATGCTCCTCCACCTTGCAGATTGACCCTGCCATTTGTCCCTTCTCGCCCATCACACCCCATAGAAGGGATTTTTGACATGCATCACACCTACTGTGTGTATTCAGGTGGGATGCAATGCACTTTGCCTATGGAGCAGGTGAAATGGTCTAGTTTTGACCAGTTCTGAGTAGTTTTTCATGGAGAACTTCTGGGAGAAGATGTAATCAGTTGACCTTCTTCTTTTAGGGGTCGGAACAACACTTTTAGGGACTTAAGAGCCCTTGGTTTATTGACATTTATGATTGGGGTTGCAGTGCCCAAAAATGTCTATAACAGTTGCCCCCTAAAGCATGAGGTCGTTAATTTGTTGATGTCGGGTGAAATGCTTTATCATGAGGATCTGAAGTTCTTTCAAGCTGGAAGCAGACCTATAATAAGATACAATACAATACATTATCTTCATAATATTTTCATGATCTAGCTGAGGCAGGCATTCCCATGCTCAGCTTTATAAATTCATTTTTCATGTACATGAGACAGACAATCGTCTGAGTGTAGACTGATGATTCTGGTAGAGCCATCACCCCTTAGATTGGATGATTATCTCTGCAGCAATGATGTACATTTGATGTCTTTATTTTCCTGAATATATATTGCAGCCTGGATGGATGAAACTAGATCCGGGGTCTTCAATCTCGTTCGATCTTCACTCAAAGTACAATTCGATCCATGTGAGAGATGTTCTGGAGTCGAACATGGAAAGACATCGCCTGATTACCAGCCAATGATTTAAGCCGTTAACAGGCGCGAGAGGAATCACTGATAATGATGATGACCCTCAAGGTACTACAGTACAATTCACGTGGTGTGAATAAAGGACTTGGCGTCGAACACCACGCAAAATCTTTCGGTCGAAGGCCATTGATGTAAACCTGTCGCCGGAAGTGAGAAACTTGCCATTGAGGCATGCAAGCTTCAAAGTACTGAAAGGGTTGTTCCTAGATCGACTTCTTGGATAATGATTTGATGTCGACAAGAAGCGATCCGTCATAGGAGGGCCTTAGTGAATCCCACATCAATGACATGGAACAAAGCAAATGATTTTAATGGAGGTGAAAAGGATCTGGTGATATAAGGTTCAGGGTGGCGGTCATGAAAGAATGGAGCGTAAATGTATTGCAGTGGGTGAGACATAGGTGGATTCTCTGAGCGACTTCTCTTGAACATATCGGCGACACTGACATGATGGATTGGTAGCATTACCCCAAATGTGGATGGTGTGATGGAACCATGGTGATGTGACCAGTGAATGGAACAACCCAACCCGACTTGGATGCGGAGTGAAAGTGTCATGTTCAAGAGCAACTTACTACCAACAAAGTTTCTTCAAGTTTTCTTCCCAATTTTTCCCCAGTCATTGCTGACCAGTACCTCTTTATTTTTGTCAAGATTGAGGAGGATAACATATGCTTTTTCTATAATTTTCCCTTCGGGCAAACCCATCGCTATGTTTTAACGAGCCTAGCGATATTGAAACTCGTTCTTGTCTGTTATGGACAAGTTTGTTGTTATTAGGTTTTAATGAGTTTAACGACAAAGATAACTCAGTCCTTTTCAATTTTAGAGAGTCTGAAAAGGGACGTAAAGGAAACTCCAAAAATCCTTTTTTGTCATCTAATCCCTTAAGTCTGAAAAAGTATAAAATAATACAGAAGGGATGAATTTTCAGTACTTTTAACAAGCCGAACAAAACAAGCGCTCGATCTTTTTGGGTAATAATCCCTCAGGTCCAAAAAGATTAAAATCTAAAGGAGGGATAGCACTTACGGTCACTTTAACGAGCTGGAGAGGCCAATGGCTCGGCAATCTTTTCATATTTTACGAGTCAGTTGAAAAGAGCTTAAAGGAGACTCATCTTTGAGGAACGAGTGATAAATTCGGGTAGCAGCTGATTCTAGGTAAGGTTTGGAATTTTCCAATCATGGCAGTGTTACAAGGATGGCTAACAGGATCACTCTTCGCAGCTGTTCCTCAAAAGGGGTAAACAATTAATTGGAGGTGAATGATCGGCCAATACAGAGTGGAGGTGATGATGAGAACACGACTAAGGCTTTAAAGGCTGAAGTACTACATTCACGACGGTTATTTACCGGAAATTGGTTCATTTTTTATTTTAAAATGAGCTTAAATGCTGGGGGAAACACTTGCTCATTGCTTATGTTTATTTTTTAACGAGCTTGAAGTCCGCGTTAAAACTGCTCGATTTAACGGTCATTTCTTGACTTTACCATTAATAGCTTTGTTCCTTCAAAGATTGTACTGCATGCTCAATTGCTTCATCAAACTAGTTAGAAATGAACAATATATGTTTGAAAAATGAGTTAAGACACTAATATTTTACTTGAATTACGTAAAAAAGTAATTTAAAAGTGCTTTTACCCCTCATTTTACCATTTCATTTGAACTTTGGCTTGTTGGAGCTTTGGAGGTGCTTTCCCCTTTGATTTTCACCAGCTGATTCCGGGAGATTTTGCGGACGATTTTCGGCGCCATCTGGACCAGGTAGGAGCTAAACCTAAGCTCTTTCATTTCATCTTTTCCATTTTGCATTCTAAGCCTGATTTCTGGTTTTTCTGAGCCTCTGGGGTTTGAAAAACTCGCCCTGGCTCCATCGCACCCTTTCTAAATTGAAAGGTGCATTTCATGTTGGCCTACCCACTGGATAGTTAGCATGCAACGCACCCAGAACACTGCTGGGGGTGCGATGAGCGCAAGGAGGGAAATTTGTGCATAGATTTTAATGGAAATTTTTTGCCTGTTTTTCACCAAATCAGGATCTAACTCTTCTCTTGTTTGTTTTCAGAGATTCATTGGAGCAAAATGCTTGTTACATGGTGAGAATGGGAGCATGAAGAAGAGGACATGCTTGCTTTACATGATCCGGTTACGGTAAATGCACTGCAGAACTGTGGCTTGTTCAAGTTTTTCCGCATCTCTAGCATGTGGCAACAAATCAACTTGTTGCAGTATTTGCTCGATGCTTGGGACCCTACCAGCCAGGTGTTCCATATTAGGGGCAAATCCATCCCCTTGACTGTCGTGGACATCTATTTTTTGACCGGCTTATCGAGGCGGGGTGCCCCTATCTCCTTATCATGTTCGGCCCGTGGGGGTGAATCTGTGAGAGATTATATTCATAGGTATTGCAGAGAGCGATCTCAACCGAGTAAAGATGGTAATATCATCATCCGAGATGTCACTGACAGGTCCCTGAGGACCATTCTGTTCACCTTTGGTAGGATGGCTAGTGGTGCGGCTCTTCACGTGGCCAACTAGTCTTATATGCAGTATGCCTTAGAATGTCTCAAACCGAAGGTGTTCAATTGGTGTGATGCAATACTCTTTGTGATGAAAGAACAGTTGACCAAGGTGAAAAACGGAAGATTCAAGCACTTTGGATATGGTTCTATTTTGACCGCCTTCACCTTGGAAAAGATCCCGCTGATGCAGCCGCAGTATATTTCACTTGGTTTACCTCCACCGACTGAGCCACGGATGCAAAGATGGGTTGACCATATGTCCAGACATGCTAGTCAATCTCAGATTTCCTTTTCTGATACCTTCTTTGGGTGGCTCGATCGTCAGGAGATGGTTTATTCTGAGTATCCATATGCTGGTATGGATTTCTGGGGTGACCCGGATTTGGTACTGCCGGCTGGCGAGCAGTGGGGCGCCATTGGTAAGTTCTCTGACCATATTTTTGTTTATCGTTTCTCTTCATAATGTCCTTGTGCTTTATTCTGTCAAGACTAATCAGAACTCATGTGCTCATGCAAATGTTGGTCCCGTTCGGCCAGTAGTACACCTGAGAGTGCCAGCTGCCGCTCCAGCAGGAGAGGATGTGGGAAGGGGTATCCTTCGCGACCTTGATGTGGCTGAGACTCTTTCAGCATTATAGGATCAGGCCGAGGGCCTCACTCTCGATATTCCAGATGTGAGGACTGACGAGCTGCCTCTGAGGTTGCAGCGACATACTACTGGCATGCCAAGTCGATGGACTAGGCTTTTACGCATGATTGCACAGGCGGTGACTTGTTATGACTAGCATCATTAGACTAGGGTGCCCCCTAGCGTTTTTAGTTTTGGGTCATTTGACCAATTTTTGTCTTGGTTACAGAACATTATGTGTAAACCATAAATAGTTATATATATATATATATATTTTTTTTTTTTGATTTTCGGAGTTTTATTTTGGTTAAGTTACATGATCTGAATGCAAATATTGATGAAATGCTTCTTTTTATAAATGTTGCAAATGACTATCCAACAAATAATTTGCCAATGAGTCAGTTAATGTGTTTAAGCTTCTGGAAATATGCTGATATTGAATAAAATCAAATTACCTTTCCAAAATCTTGACCCTTAGGAACATGCGATAGATAGCTAGATTTTGGACGGAGTAGATACCAGTGAGTTGTAGTATGACGAGCTGTGAGTCTAGTCTGACGACCAGTCGGCGTATGCCATGTGTGATGGCATCAGAGAGAAGTTCTATCAACGCGCTATATTCAACGATGTTATTCGTTGATCGACCAATGCATACCCCTCTGAAACTTACTAACTCGCCGCTTGGATCAAAAATGGCCCAGGCCGCAGAAGATAGGTTCTGCGAACTATGACTTGCTCCGTCAGCATATCCAACAAAGGATTCCAATAGGTTCGACATCTGCGACAAATGTAAAAAGTGGATTTACTTGACCAAAACAAATACTTTAGCGAAAACAAAAATGTAACAAAAGCATATGGGTTACCACACTGAATCACGCGTAGTAACGCTTAAGGTACAACCCGTTACGAGGTTGTGCCAGTGGAATCCCGTCATGATCCATTAACTCGTAGGCTCCTTTTGCTAACACTCGCTTAACAATATAGGGGCCCATCCATAAAGACTTGAATTTACCTGCTCCCAATTTATCAGATTCCTGGTCATAAAGCAAGACCAAGTCACCTTCCGAGAAGACACGGGGTTTGACATTCTTGTCAAACTGCGCCTTGACTCGTTTCTTATGGGCTTCGTTAGCCAAAGCGGCATCACGACGGGTTTCATCCAATTGGATTAGTTCCAAGAAACGAGCCTCCTCTTTTGAAGTTCCGGGGAGAAGGTCGATTGCAAGTTTGAGGGATGAGATTTCACACTGAACTGGTAAGATTGCTTCTAGGCCATATACCAGTTGGAAAGGTGTAAAACCAGTTGCATTCCTTACCGATGTTCGGTATGCCCATAAGGCCGAGTACAGGATCAGGTGCCAACTCCTTTTGTGGACTCCAATCATCCTTTGCACCATGCGCTTCAGGACCTTGTTGATTGCTTCAACTTGTCCGTTAGCCTGCGAGTAATATGGAGTAGAGTTGTCGTGAGACAACCCTAATTTGGCAGCTAATTCAGCCATCATGTGATTGCAAAAATGCGATCCATGATCTGTGACTATAGCCTGTGGAACGCCGAATCTGGCGACTACATGATTGAAAAAGAAAAGGGCAGCTGTTTCACCAGTGTTATCTAATGTAGGCATCGCCTCGGCCCATTTGGTAAAATAGTCCACTGCAACTATGATATACCCATGCCCCCCAGTCGAGGTGGGGTTACATGTCATGAAATCGATGCCCCATTTGGCGAATGGCCCAACAGCAACTATCGGCTACAGAGGTGCGGGTGGTCTAAAAATTTGACAGGCATGGCAACTTCTGACTACGGTTATGCAATATTTGAACATTGTTGGCCAGAAGTATCCTGCTCGTAAAAAAAAATTCGCCGTAGCGTAACCAGATTGATGCCCCCCACATGCGCCTGAATGGCAATCATTCAGGACTTTTTCGGCTTCCTCATGGGTGAGGCACCTCCTCAGAACTGTATCGACACCACGACGGTAAAGCGTGTCACCAACGATCATGTAGTCTTTTGATTGGTATCAAATACGTTTTTGTTCGAAGCGGGAGGTATTAGGCCTATATTTTTGGGTTTGGAGATAGATAATCATATCTCCATACCACAGATTGCTTGAAGATATCAGAAACAAAGATTCATCCATGATTGTTTCTTCGGATGTTTCATCGTTGGACGACGATGGGAGATCGCATAATAATTCTGCGAAAACCAGGGCTTTCTTTGACTTGGATTTTACAAATTCCAAATCAAACTCTTGTAGAATTGCTATCCATTTTGAATATTTTCCCCCCAGCAACTGTCGTGACAATATATAAGTCATCGGGTTGCAATCTGACAGAATGGTAGTTTTCCGAAAGAGGACATAGTGTCGAAATCTCTGTATTGCTTGAACAGCTGCAAGCGCTAGCTTTTCAACATAAGAATATTTTCTTTCTGTATCATTTAAGTTCCTACTTAAATAATATATAGGATGTTCAATTCCGTTGTCTTCTTGAACTAAAACCATTGCGATGGTTGTATTTGCTGCAGCCAGATACAGGTTAAAGTCTTTTTAATAATCAGGAGCATACATTAATGATGCTTTCATCAGGGATTCTTTTAAAGCATCAAAGGAAGCTTGCGCGACCTGATCCCAGTTAAAGGGTACTTATTTTTTCAATAGACGTGTATAACCTTTAGCAAGTTCTGCGTAAATTGGAATGAACCTCCTCAGAAAGTTTGCTTTCCCTTGGAGTTTCTGAATCTGAAGCAAATTTGAAGGTGGAGGCAAATTAATGATTGGCTAAACCTTACATGGGTCGAGACGAATCTCGTCCTTTGAGACTAAAAAGCCAAGTAAACGACTAGAACTAACACAGAACACACATTTGTGTGGATTGAGTCGTATCTTGTAGTGTCGGCAACGTAGAAATATCGCTCTTAAATGCTGCGGATGATCAGTCCTATTTCGCTAATGAGCCAGAAGGTCATCGAGATATGGTTGAAAAATGTTTTTGATGTCATGGAAGGCATAATTCATTGCCCTCTGAAACGTTGCCCTTGCGTTCTTTAAACCAAAGGGTAATTTGTGATATGCGAATGTGCCCCACGAACAAATAAACGCAGTCTTTGACTGGTCCTGTGGACGGATATTTATTTGATTATACCCGAAGAATCCATCCATGAATGAAAAGATTTCGCATCCGGCACATTCATCAATTATCTGGTCAATAAAGGGTGTATGGTAGTTTTCTTTTGGACAAGCTTGATTTACATCCCTATAATCGACGCACACTCTAATCGTTCCTTGTTTTTTCATAACAGGAACAATGTTCGATACCCAATCAGTTAGAGGAACCGGGTAAATGAAACCAGCATGGAGAAGCTTTTCAACTTCTGCCTTGATGGTAGCGGCTTTCTTGGGGTGCACCTGCCGTAGCCATTGTCATACTGGTTTGACATCTGGATACATCTTAATTTCGTGTTCAACTATACTCGAGTCAATGCCTAGCATTTCATCATATGACCAAGCAAAGACATCTCTGAATTCGCGAAAAAGAGCATTATATATTTCCAGTTCTGAAGGGGAACAACATTTGCCAACATAAATATTCTCTACAACATCTGTTTTGGTCGAGATATTTATGGCGATAGTCTCTTCAATGTTGGACAAGTTTCGCTCGGAATCCACCGTGTTTACAGTATTTGATAGGAAATCAAAAACTGACGGATGATGAAGGTCATCAGGAGTATCTTCTTTACAAGTCGGAAGATGGGAACGATGGTGGTAATCTTCCCATGGCGCCCCTTCAATTACCATTGATTGAACAATTCCTTCGTCGGTGTAATGCACTTGCGACCAAGGATCTGAAGGGGTGCCATATTCCTTAGACCTATCTATCCAAATGCTTGATGAGCGTTGATTTGGGTTTGCCTCCCATGCTAGAAACATTGATTGCTACAATATTTCCATTTGGCTTGGAGGCAACACCAATAGATGATCCATGTTAATATCGTTTTCTGAGATCTTGTTAATAGAAGATATCATATTGCAGGTTCCTATCGCTGCCACTTCCGCCAGGTTGATTGGAGGTGGGAGGGAAAAAGTACCCATTAATATAGGGTCTTTTAGTAGGCCTACTCCGATATTTTGAAGTGAATGGGGGCTTCCACTGATCATCAGAATGCTTCCCGTAAATTGGGAACCATTGGGGAGGAAAGTTTGTTGATCAACGATTGTAATCCCTCCTTGAAAGGGAAATGCAATATTCCTAAAGTAAGTCGACACAATAGTAGCCATAGCATATATCCATGGTCTTCCCAGTAGGATGTTGTAATTGAGGTTTCCGTCAATTACTTCGACATCTATTTCTACTGTTTCCCCCCTAGTTCAACTTGCAAGTTACTTAGAATACCATACGGGGTATACGTTCGTCCGTCGAATGCTTTTAATGTTGTCGAAGATCGGACAAGGTTGGGGATCCTAAAGTTTTCTAGCAACTCATCGACATAATACATGTAGATTCCCCCTCATCAATAATTGTTCGATGAACAGTTTTGTTGAGGGATTTCACTTGAATGAGGAAAGCTAGTTGAGCTGGTAACTGAGGATCGTATCCTTTATGATTAAAGGACACAAGATTTGAATCCTTTGGGTCTATCCCACCGACAGCTGATAATAAAGCCTGCTTTTGGGATGGGAAATTTTGTAGTACCTCAAGTGTCAACATAGTGGATGGCGATTGGGCCAGATCTTCCACTATATTATAATGCTGTGCTGCTCTGGCACGAGGATTAAATGTCAACTTGTGTACTACTCCCTTTGGCGGTTTTATTGTTAGCTCAGGAATGATGGGCGGCACAACTTCTGTCGAAGTTGTTGTCGAACTACTAGGTTGATCTTTATCCTTGTTGTTCGACAGCTGTGGATTCCCGTAATCTTTGTTCCTTGTTGATATCAAAGCATCATTTTGCTGTTTCGAAACCGACAACATCAGTACTTGGGACGGTGTTATAGAAATTTTTGTGCCTTACAGCTCTGAGCATGAAATTTCCATAAACCAAGGGATCCAAAGTCCCTAAAAGTGTTGTTCCTACCCCTAAAGGAACAAGGTCAGCAAACTACAGCTTCTCCCAGAAGTTCTCCACCAGAAACTGCTCAGAATCAGTCAAATCAGGATCATTTCAGTGGCTCCACTAGCTGCCTGCGTTGCATAACACCCCAGTACACTAGCTAGGTGCGTTGCAACGCACCTAAATGCACTACCATGGCGCGTTGAGTGGGAAATGACAAATGGCAGTGCCATTTCGCGAGGTGTAAAGACAATGGAAGCTTCCAGAATCTTCCTCCATGACACTTGCCTCACTGAGTTCGACCAAGGATGAGTAAGAGCTCCAAGTGGAAGCAAGAACTGACAGAGAGAAAGGACACTAGTCAGATGACAAACTGACTCATCCTCTTTGCATACGTCTATATATGGATCCCTCATCCCAGAGATCCAAGAGGCTGGAATTTTGTACATTGCAGAGAATTGTTGTTGGTTTGAGATTGAGATCAGTGCATTGGGTGATTTATGCTTTGTTGGAGGTGAAGAAGGGATTCCTTTGCTGGGAGGTTGATGCTGGATCAGGACTCACTTGGTTGTATCTCCTCCTGGATATTCTTGTTATATCAATAAAACTATTTGAGTTTCTCCTACATGCTTATGTATCTTTGATGTATGTTGCATCAGTATGTTTAGCTTAAATCTGATCCTAAGCTATTTATGAATATGAATCCATGTCTTTGTGTAGTTTTCCTCTTCTGTGATCTTGCAGGAACTTGGTGAAGCTGGGCAAGTAAGGGAGCAGGTAGCTGGAAGCTGTCAAAGAGAAGAGAAACCGGATCAAAGGACTAGCGCAAGACACAGGTTGGTTCATCTCATCTCTCTTCATTTGTAATTCATAAAGAAGAATACACAAGTAGTTTTCTCTGTTTGTTGCTAAGGCACTGTCACACCTTAGGTGGATAGGGTCGTCCTGAATAGGCACTTTTCCCCACAACAAAATGGCGACTCCACTGGGGAGATCTGTCTAATTAGTTTATTTGTGCTTCTCTTACTGTTTGTTTCATAGACTTAGAAGTAGCAATCGAACTGCATTTGCCATTTTCAAATGCAAAGTAGACAACTGCTACTTCAATCCACTCACTGGATTTGTTTATGATTTGAATAGTGGATTCACAAATGATCTGATTGCCCTTTGTGATAGCTCTTAGTCCTCCTTTAAATCATCCCTCTGATTGTACCTTACTGATTGCTTTTACTCGGCCAAAAACCATAGATTAAACTGCAAACCGTGACCCAGAACCCGGATAGAAGTCTCGTTTCTGCCCCAGCGCAGGCTCTGTGAAGAGACTCTGCATTTCAACGCAGGTCCCAAGAGGGCTACCTGCGCTGCAATTCAGTTTCTCTGTGCAACAGGTGCGCTGATCAGCCCTTGCATTGTGCAGCTGAGGTTCTTTGCTCTGTTTTGTCCAGTTTTTATCTCTGATTTTTGCAGCCTGTGACCAGTGAGTGTACCTATCTGAAAACCCCTTTTCTCTGCCTTAATTCCGCCTCCTTTGTACAAAAAGACTGTAGGTGTTTTTATGTGTTTGTGGCATCATTTACAGTTTTCCATTGAAAAAGTGAAATAGTCATACTGTCGTCCTTTGATTTAGATCTGTCGTAACTGTCGATTTTGGTCTTAGGAGAAAGTTTGTTTGCTATTGACAGTTGATTATGCTTTTACTTTTGCCTTTGGTTTGAATTTGTCACTTTCTAGTGTCGAAACAAGTGTTTATTTCGAAAATCGTAAAGTGTCGTAATCTTCTCTACCCTTTGATTTCGAAAAGTAGCTTGTTTGTATTTGTCATTTGAAAGCGAATTCAAATTTGTACATCAACTTTCTTTTTAGGCATCAATATTAAGAAAGTGAAAAACAAATACATGCACTTGTGCATTTGCATATTGATAGTTTGTATGGTTTGATTTAGGAAAAAGTGCATTTACAGTGTGCTCTTTGCTCTTTGAGAAAAGATTGTGTCTTTCTTTTCCCCTTGTAGCTAGGATTTTCATTGTCGAAAAGAGATAAAAGGATTTGCTTATCATCTTTAGATTGCATTTAGGAATTACATCTACACCTCGTGGTGAACCTCAAAAGGCAAACTTCTAAGAAAGATCAACATTAAATAAATTGAATGAATCTAACAACGCATTGGAACTTAACGCACAACATAGAGGTCTAGGCTAGAGACGTGTTCCGGCGTCGTAAAACCTGGTAACTGTTGGCCTCACTGATGGTTGGGTGATTCCTCCACAGTGAGACGATAAGTGCCAGTACGGACTTGTGCTCCCACGTACCGTCGAGTATATATTGGGAGACCCCTATAGGCTTAAAACCTTTTATCCATAGGAAGCCGTGTCGGCCGCCCTATTGATCGCAATGCACCGAACACAGCATTTGGGAAGATTGACTGCCGGATCGTAAAACGTATTCTGCAGTTTTGTGATTGGTTTGGCACACCCTCTACCTAGATCTCCAGAGCAGTCCCTTTCGTTCCTTTTCAGACTCCTTAACGGAAAAGGTCCATCTGAGCACTTGTCACTTCAGGCTCATTAAAAATCGAAGGAGACTAGAGTCATCTTTTGTTTTTTCTCGACTCTTTAAAACTGAAAAAACAAGTTGTGTCTAAAGCGTCTAAAATTCATTCAATTCGAAAACATAATTCCCCTTTTGTATTTTAGTTGATCGAGTAATCCGCAATCGTGGAAGAAAGTCAATTGAAACCCCGTCGTTCGTGGAGGCTTACGAGTCAACCGTCTTTGTCTCCGGAATCGAAACCAGTACGGACGAAGCGAACTCGTTTAACCGGTTCCAAATCTCCTCTTAAAGTTAGAACAAGTGTTCCAACAACATCAGAGATTCCGGTTACTCCAAACATTTCTGGGATCCCTGCCTCTACAGAAGAAGTTCAACAGCCACAGAGGGACAGTGATACTGATCCTAGTCTGAGAGTAAACACTTGTGTTACCGAACCAGTTCCATCTATAACCAGTTCGGAGAGTCTTGCTCTTCAAACATCTATCGCTGTAGATTCCACAACTTCTTCGGCACCAGAAATATTTTACGGACCTGACGGTCTTCCCCTTCCACCTGGTTTGATTGCAATCAAAGAAATTGTAGAAAATCCTCAAACAGGTACTCCAACTCACTTTGGAGTCGGGGTCACTCTATATCCTTCTTCGTCAGAAGTTAGTCTACCACCAGCGGAAGTTCCTGTAGAATCGCTAGGGAATCTTTTGGATAGACTACAAATGTCTGAACAACTGTCAACATCTAGGACTGTGGCACCTGACACAGCGACAGCAGAACTCCCTGCTGTCACTCCGACAATGTTCGCCGGCATACCATCTGTCCCAACTAGCTCTCAACTGCTAGAAGGAGCCCACTCAGGGGCTATTACGACAGTATGGTCCGTTCCTGTTTGTTCCTCCGGAATAATACCCAGCAACTCTTATGTTGAGTCTCAACAAATTGATCCATTTGGAGGTCAATTTGGGCAATCCAGTCCCCAAGGGCAAACAATCCCCTTGAGTTCCAGATTACCACCGTATGGGGGGCAGTATGCCCTTTCATTACCCCCTCCGGGAGGGTATCCATACGGGAGTTCACAACAATATTCAGGTTACACTGGAATTACTTCAAGTGGTTGGGTACCTATGCTACCTCAACAACCAAGGGTTGTGTATTCAATGCAACAATGTGTACCTATGTCGAACATCCCAACTACACCAGCTATTGTGACAGTGTCACAAGTTCAAACGCTGCCTGTTGTATGCCAACCTCAGATTTCTCAGGTTGTAATGCAACAGCCCCTTGACCCTGTGACTCAACCACAATCGCCAACTAGTGGGGCGACACAGGACCAGACGGGTACAATTACCCCACACCTTGGTCCAACGGTTAGTATAGTTCAACAGCACATGGCCTCACAACCATGGCTGGTGCAATACCAACAACCACAATTCCAACAAGTATACCAAGGTTCTGAGCAGCAAATTTTTGCGAACAATGGACAACCGTACATTCAAAACGGTCAAAACCAACCATTTTACAATGGTCATGTCCACCAACCTTATCAGTCATACCAACATCAAATGCATTATGCTGGCACGCAAAGACCAACTGCTCAGGCGATTCCATCGTATCCTTGGTATGCTTCACCTAACCTGAATCAGCAGTTACCATTTGTGGCAACTTTAGAGTTACCTGATTTACACCGGTTAACAAACGACCCAATTGCTTACGCCCCTTGGTGGCCAGCGATTCCGCATAAACTTCCATCAGATATTCCTAAATTTAATGGAAATCCAGGCAAAGATCCATCGAATCACGTGATGACATTTCATCTATGGTGTTCGTCAAACACCGTAAATGATGATTCGATAAGGCTTCGCCTCTTTCAGAGGACGTTAACGGGTCCAGCGGAAAAATGGTATATTGAATTGCCTAGAGCTTCGTTCGACAACTTCAGTACCTTGGCCACAACCTTTTTAACCCATTTTGAATTACCGATAAGGTATGAAACGGGAACAGAACTCCTTACCAACTTCAAATAGACAACGGCCACTCACATATCTGATCATATACATGAGTGGCGACGTCGTCGTAGGATGGTAAAAACGTACGTCCCCGATCAGCTATTAGCTGAATGGTTTATCAAGTCATTACTTCCTACCATCACGGAAGACGTGGCAAAGGGGGGAGTTGTAATGGAAGAGCAAGTTATCGCTCGTGCACAATATCTGGACTTGGTCTATACCCAGTCTGGCACGCTCTACGACAAAATACCTGACGCCCCTAGACCGGAATTCTCAATTCCTCCTCCTAAATCAAACAATGACTCTCACGCCGACGATGGCGTGATTGGCACGACAAACGCGAAATCGACAAAGGCTACATCCAAGAAGGCCCGTAAGATTTTAGATCAAAATGCAAAAGACAAAATTCTTGCTTCGGAAGTAAATGCCGTATCGACAGATAAGGGCAAAGAAACCAAACAACTAGGAAGCAAGAAGAAACAAGGAAAAGGGAAGAAGAAGAAACAGGATGAATCATCTCCTGAAAAAACTTCTTCAAACCCTCCTGGAAATAGGAAACCCCCTTCAGGGTGTCATATATGCGATGAGGATCATTGGACAACACATTGTCCATACAAAGCTGAGCTTAAGAAATTCTTTAAGAGTTCAAAAACCTCAACAGTGTTAACTAATCCGTTTCCAAATCCAGGAACAAATCTGGTTGAGAGTGGAGATGCTTCCCCATCTCAAGTGTTAATGTTGTCGGTTTAAAAATAGCAAAATGATGCTTTGATTTCGACAAGGAACAAAGATTAAGGGAATCCGCAGCTGTCGAACAACAAGGACAAAGATAAACCAAGTAGTTCGACAACAACTTCGACAGAAGTTGTAACACCCACCATTCCTGAATTAACCATGAAACCTCCAAAGGGAGTAGTACACAAGTCGACATTTAATCCCCGCACTAGAGGGGTGCAACATTATAATGTAGTGGAAGATTTGGCCCAATCGCCATCCGCTATGTCGACTCTTGAAGTACTACAAAATTTCCCATCCCAAAGGCAGGCTTTGTTATCAGCTATTGGTGGGGTTGACCGAAGGGATTCCAATCTTGTATCCTTCGATCATAAAGGATATGATCCTCAGTTACCAGCTCAATTAGCTTTCCTTATTCAAGTGAAAGCCCTCAACAAAACTGTTCATAGAACAATTATTGATGAGGGGGCATCCACATGCATTATGTCGATGAGTTGCTGGAACTTTAGGATCTCCAACCTTGTCACGATCATTGACGACACTAAAAGCATTTGATGGACGAACGTATACCCCGTATGGTATCCTAAATAACTTGAAAGTTGAATTAGGGGGGAAAACGGTAGAAATAGATGTTGAAGTCATTGATGGGAATCTTGATTACAATATCCTACTAGGAAGACCATGGATCTATGCCATGGCAGCTGTCATGTCGACCTATTTCAGAAAGATTGCATTTCCCTTTCAAGGAGGGATTACAATCGTCGATCAACAAAACTTCCTCCCCAATGGTTCTCAAGTTACAGGAAGCATTAAAATGATCCATGGAAGCACCCATCCGCTTCAAAATATCGAAGTAGGCCTACTAAAAGACCCTATATTAATGGGAACTTTCGCACTTCCACCGCCAATCAATATGGGAGAAGTAACGTCAGTAGGAACCTGAAATATGATATCTTCGACACGAAAGATCTCAGAAAACGATATTGACATGGGTCAAGAAATGGTTTTACCCCCAAGCTAAATAGAAATATTGTAGCAATCAATGTTCCTAGCATGGGAGTCAAACCCAGGTCAACGCTCGTCAAGCGTTTGGATAGATAGGTCTAGAGAATATGGTACCCCTTCAGATCCTTGGTCGCGAGTGCATGGAACCGACGAAGGAATTCTAGAAGCAATGTTGATTGAGGGGGCACCATGGAATGATTCCCACCATCGTTCCCTTCTTCCGGATTGTGGAGAAGATACTCAAAATGACCTTTATCATCCATCAGTCTTTGATTTCCTATCAAACACTGTAAATACGGTGGATTCTGAGCGAAACTTATCCAATATTGAAGAGACTATAGCCATAAATATCTCGACCAAAACAGATGTTGTAGAGAATATTTATGTCGGCAAATGTTGTTCTCCTTCAGAACTGGAAATATATACCGCTCTTTTTCGCGAATTCAGAGATATCTTTGCTTGGTCATATGATGAAATGCCAGGCATTGACTCGAGTATCGTTGAACACGAAATTAAGATGTATCCAGATGTCAAACCAGTAAGACAACAGCTAAGGCAGGTGCACCCCAAGAAAGTCGCTGCCATTAAGGCAGAAGTTGAAAAACTTCTCCATGCTAGTTTCATCTACCCAGTTCCTCTAACCGATTGGGTATCGAATATTGTCCCTGTTATGAAGAAACAAGGGACAATTAGAGTGTGCGTCGATTATAGGGATGTAAATCAAGCTTGTCCAAAGGACAACTACCCTACACCATTTATCGACTAGATAATTGATGAATGCGCCGGATGTGAAATCTTTTCGTTCATGGATGGATTCTCCGGGTATAATCAAATAAACATCCGCCCACAGGACCAGTCAAAGACTGCATTCATTTGTCCGTGGGGCACATTTGCCTATCGAAAATTACCCTTTGGTTTAAAGAACGCAGGGGTGACGTTTCAGAGGGCAATGAATTATGCCTTCCATGACATCAAAAACATCGTTCAACCATACCTCGACGACCTTCTGACTCATTCGCGAAAGCGAACTGATCATCCGCAGCATTTAAGAGCGATATTTCTATGTTGCCGACACTACAAGATACGACTCAATCCACACAAATGTGTATTTTGCGTCAGTTCTGGTCGTTTACTTGGCTTTGTAGTCTCCAAGGATGGGATTCGTCTCGACCCCTGTAAGGTTCATGCAATCATAAATTTGCCTCCACCTTCGAATTTGCTTCAGATTCAGAAACTCCAAGGGAAAGCAAACTTTCTGAGGAGGTTCATTCCAAATTACGCAGAACTTGCTAAAGGTTATACACGTCTTTTGAAAAAGGAAGTGCCCTTTGTCTGGGATCAGGTTGCGCAAGCTTCCTTTGATGCTTTGAAAGATTCCCTAATAAAAGCATCATTAATGTACGCCCCTGATTATCAAAGAGACTTTAACCTGTATCTGGCTGCAGCAGATACGACCATTGCGATGGTTTTAGTTCAAGAAGTCGATGGAATTGAACATCCTATATATTATTTAAGTAAAAACTTAAATGATACAGAAAGCAAATATTCTTACGTTGAAAAGCTAGCACTCGCTGCTGTTCAAGCGATACAGAGATTTCGACATTATGTCCTCTTTCGGAAAACTACCATTCTATCAGATTGCAACCCCATGACTTATATATTGTCGCGACAGTTGCTGGGGGGCAAATATTCAAAATGGATAGCAATCCTTCAAGAGTTTGATCTGGAATTTGTAAAATCCAAATCAAAGAAAGCTCTAGTTTTCACAGAATTATTATGTGATCTCCCATCGTCATCCAACGATGAAACATCCCAAGAAACAATCATGGATGAAAATTTGTTTCTGATATCTGCAAGCAATGAGTGGTATGGAGATATAATCGTTTATCTCCAAACCCAAAAATTTCGGCCAAACACCTCCCACTCTGAACAAAAACATATTCGATACCAAGCAAAAGACTACATGATCGTCGGTGATACACTTTACCGTCATGGTGTCGATACAGTTCTGAGAAGGTGCCTCACCCATGAGGAGGCCGAAAAAGCCCTGAATGAGTGTCATTCAGGTGCCTGTGGGGGGCATCAATCTGGATATGCTACATCACAAAAAATCTTACGAGCAGGATACTTCTGGCCAACAATGTTCAAAGATTGCATAACCGCAGTCAGGAGTTGCCATGCTTGTCAAATTTTTGATAGCAAAACCAGAAGACCACCCGCACCGCTACAACCAATAATAGCTGTAGGGCCTTTCGCCAAATGGGGCATCGATTTCATGACATGTAACCCCACCTCGACCGGGGGGCATGGGTATATCATAGTCGCAGTTGACTATTTTGCCAAATGGGCCGAGGTGATGCCTACATTAGATAATACTGGTGAAACAACTGCCCTATTCTTTTTCAATCATGTAGTCACCAGATTCGGCGTACCACAAGCTATAGTCACAGATCATGGATCGCATTTTCGTAATCACATGATGGTCGAATGAGCTGCCAAACTAGTGTTGTCTCACGACAGCTCCACTCCATATTATCCACAAGCCAATGGACAAGTTGAAACGATCAACAAGGTCCTAAAATGCATGTTGCAAAGGATGATTAGAGTTCACAAGAGAAGGAGTGAGATCCTGATTTTGATGAGAAACAGGCAAAATTTTCATCAAAAAACTGTGCAACAATTTCCCTTTCTGCGCCCAACGCACCTGTAGTAGTGTTCCACCTGCGTTGAATGTCAAACTGCCTTCATACTAGCCAACATTCAGCGCAGGTTTCGATGTACTCAGGGTGCGTTGATGGCATAACGAACCCATCAAACCCTAGGGGCTCAAGAAAGCAGGAAATGAAGCATAGAATGCAGAAAGGAAACCATGAAATGAAAGAGTTCAAGTTTAGCTCCTACCTGGTCCAGACGGCGCCGAGAATCGTCCACAGAATCTCCTGAAATCAGCTGATGAAAATCGAGGGGGAAAAGACACCTCCAAGCTCCAACAAACTAAGTTCAAATGAAATGGTAAAATGAGAGGTAAAAACTCTTTTTGATTTCTTTAGCGTTTTAATCTCATTTTCAAACAAATATTGTTCATTTCTGACTAATTTGATGAAGCAGTTGAAAGTGCGGTACTATCTTTGAAAGAACAAAGCTATTTATGGTAAAAATCAAAACAAGACCATCTAATCGAGCAGTTTTAGCACATAGTTCATGCTCGTTAAAAGATAAACATAAGATCGAGCAAGTGTTTCAATCCGCGTTTAATCTCATTAAAAAATGAACTATCCTCCGGTAAATAACCACCGTGAATGTACCATTATCAGCCATTAAATCCTTGGTCGTGTTTGCACCGTCACCTCCACTTTTCCATTGGCCGATCATTCACCTCCATTTGATTGTTTACCCATTTTGGGGAACAGCTACGAAGAGTGATTTCAGTAGCCATCCTTGTGACACTGCCATGATTGGAAAATTCCAAACCTTACCTGGAATCAGCTGCTACCCATTTTTATCACTCGTTCCTCAAAAGACGAGTCTTCTTTAACCTCTTTTCATCTTACTCGTAAAATATGAAAAGATTGCCGAGTTTTGGCCTTCCAGCTCGTTAAAGCGACCGGAAGAGCTATCCCTCCTCTAGATTTTAATCTTTTTGGACCTGAGGGATTATTGCACAAAAAGATCGAGCGCTTGTTTTGTTCGGCTCGTTAAAACTATCGAAAATTCATCCCTTCTGTATTGTTTTATACTTTTTTGGGCTTAAGGGATTAAATGATGAAAAAGGACTTCCGGAGTTAACTTTACGTACCTTTTCAGACTCTCTAAAAATGAAAAGGACCGAGTTATCTTTGTCGTTAGACTCGTTAAAAACATTAAATAGCGACAAACTTGTCTTTAGACGAGAACGAGTTTCACTATCGCTAGGCTCGTTAAAACATAGCGATGGGTTTGCCCGAAGGGCAAATTATAGAACAAGCATATGTTATCCTCCTCAAGCTTGACAAAAATAAAGAGGTACTGGTCAGCAATGACTGGGGAAAAATTGGGAAAAACTCAAAGAATCCTTATTGGTAGCAAGTCGCTCTTGAACATGACACTTCTCCTCCGGACCAGAATCAGGTTGGGTTGTTTCATTCACCGGTCACATCACCATGGTCACGCCATACCATCCACATTTGGGGTAAATGCTACCAATCCATCACATAAGTGTCGCCGATATGTTCAAGAGAAGTCATCCAGAGAAGTCACCTGTGTCCCATCCACTACCATACATTATACTTCATTCTTTCATGACCGCCATCCTGAACCATATATCATCAGATTGTTTTCACCCCATCAAAATCATTTGCTCCGTTCCGTGTCATTGATGTGGGATTCATTAAGGCCCTCCTTTGACGGATCGCTTCTTGTCGACATCAGCTCATTATCCAAGAAGTTGATCTAGGAACACCCCCTTCAGTACTTTGAAGCTTGCATGCCTCAATGGCAAGTTTCTCACTTCCAGTGACAGGTATACATCAATGACCTTCGACCGAAAGATTTTGCGTGGTGTTCGATGCCAAGTCCTTTATTCACACCACGTGAATTGTACTACAGTACCTTGAGGGTCATCATCATTATCGGTGATTCCTCTCGCGCTTGTTAACAGTTTACATCATTGGCTGGTAATCAAGCGATGTCTTTCCATGTTCGACTTCAACACATTTCTCACATGGATCGACTTGTACTTCGAGTGAGGATCGGACGAGATTGAAGACCACAAATTTAGTTTCATCCATCCGAGCTGCAATATATATTCAGGAAAATAAAAACATTGAAATGTACAACATTACGGCACAGATAATCATCCTACCAGAAAGGATGATGGCTCTATCAGAATCATCAGTCTACCATCAGACGATTGTCTGTCCTATGTACATGAAAATGAATTTATAAAGCTGAGCATGGGAATGCCCGCCTCAGCTAGATCATGAAAATAGTATGAAAATAACGTATTGTATTGTATCTTATTACAGATCTCCTCCCAGCATTGAAAGAACTTCGAATCCTCCTAATAAAGCATTTCACCCGATAAACGGCCTCATACTTTAGGGGGCAACTGTTATAGACATTTTTGTGCCTTATAGCTCTGAGCATGAAATGTCCATAAACCAAGGGATCCAAAGTCCCTAAAAGTGTTGTTCCTACCCCTAAAGGAACAAGGTCAGCAAACTACAACTTCTCCCAGAAGTTCTCCACTAGAAACTGCTCAGAATCAGTCAAATCAGGATCATTTCAGTGGCTCCACTAGCTGCCTGCGTTGCATAGCACCCCAGTACACTAGCTAGGTGCGTTGCAATGCACCTAAATGCACTACCAGGGTGCGCTGAGCGGGAAATGACAAATGGCAGTGCCATTCCGCGAGGTGTAAAGACAATGGAAGCTTCCAGAATCTTCCTCCATGACACTTGCCTCACTGAGTTCGACCAAGGATGAGTAAGAGGCTCTCAGCCTCCAAGTGGAAGCAAGAACTGACAGAGAGAAAGGACACTAGTCAGATGACAAACTGACTCATCCTCTTTGCATACATCTATATATGGATCCCTCATCCCAGAGATCCAGGAGGCTGGAATTTTGTACATTGCAGAGAATTGCTGTTGGTTTGAGATTGAGATCAGTGCATTGGGTGATTTATGCTTTGTTGGAGGTGAAGAAGGGATTCCTTTGCTGGGAGGTTGATGCTGGATTGGGACTCACTTGGTTGTATCTCCTCCTGGATCTTCTTGTTATATCAATAAAACTATTTGAGTTTCTCCTACATGCTTATGTATCTTTGATGTATGTTGCATCAGTATGTTTAGCTTAAATCTGATCCTAAGCTATTTATGAATATGAATCCATGTATTTGTGTAGTTTTCCTCTTCTGTGATCTTGCAGGAACTTGGTGAAGCTGGGCCAGTAAGGGAGCAGGTAGCTGGAAGCTGTCAAAGAGAAGAGAAACCGGATCAAAGGACTAGCGCAAGACACAGGTTGGTTCATCTCATCTCTCTTCATTTGTAATTCATAAAGAAGAACACACAAGTAGTTTTATCTGTTTGTTTCTAAGGCACTGTCACACCTTAGGTGGATAGGGTCGTCCTGAATAGGCACTTTTCCCCACAACAGATGGGGAAGCATTTCCATGAGCAACCAGATTTGTTCCTGGATTTGGAAATGGATCAGTCAATACTACCGAGGTTTTTGAATTCTTGATGAATCTTTTAAGCTCAGCCTTGTGTGGACAATCTCTTGTCCAATGATCCTCATCACATATTACGCATGGATTTCTGGGTTTCCTATCTCCAGGAGGGTTTGCAGAAGATTTTTCAGGTGATGATTCCTCCTGTTTCTTGTTCTTCCCTTTGTTTTTCTTCTTGCCTCCTGGTTGCTTGGTTTCTTTGCCTTTATCAGTCGAGATGGCATTTACTTCTGAGGCGAGAAGTTCTTCTTTCGCATTTTGACTGGAAATCTTACGGGCATTTTTAGATGTAGCCTTTGTCGATTTCGTGTCTGTCGTGCCAATCACGCCATTGCCGGCATGAGAGTCATTGTTCGATTTAGGAGGAGGGGGGACCAAAAATTCCGGTCTGGGAGCGTCAGGTATTTTATCATAGAGCGTGCCAGACTGAGTATAAATCAAGTCTAAATATTGCGCACGAGCAATAACTTGCTCTTCGGTGATGACTCCTCCTTTTGCCACATCTTCTGTGATGGAAGGCAATAATGACTTAATAAACCATTCAGCTAAAAGCTGATCAGGAACATACGTTTTTACCATTCTACGACGATGTTTCCACTCATGAATATGATCAGATATGTGAGTGGCCTTTGTTTGCTTGAAATTGGTAAGAAGTTCTGTTCCCGTTTCGTACCTTATCGATAACTGAAAATGGGTTAAAAAGGTTGTGGCTATGGTACTGAAGTTGTCAAACAAAGCTCTAGGTAATTTGATATACCATTTTGCTGCCGGACCAGTTAACGACCTATGAAAAAGGCAAAGCCTAATCGAATCATCATTTAGGGTGTTTGATGAACACCACAGATGAAAGGTCATCACATGATTCGACGGAACTTCACCCGGATTTCCATTAAATTTAGGAATATCTGACAGAAGTTTATGCGGAATCGCTGGCCACCAAGGGGCATAAACAATTGGATCGTTTGTTAACCGACTTAGATCCGGTAACTCTAAAGTCACCACGAAGGGTAACTGTTGATTCAGGTTAGGCGAAGCATACCTAGGATAAGATGGAATTGCCTGAGCAGTTGGTCTCTGCATACCAGCATAATGCATTTGATGCTGGTAACTTTGGTAAGGTTGATGGGCATAACCATTGTAGAATGGTTGATTTTGACCGTTTTGAATATATGGTTGCCCACTATTTGCAAAGATTTGTTGCTCAGATCCTTGGTATACTTGTTGGAATTGCGGTTGTTGGTATTGCACCAGCCATGGTTGTGAAGCCATGTGCTGTTGTCCAATATTGACTGTTTGACCAAGATGAGGGGTAATTGTACCTGTTTGGGCCTATGTCATTCCACTAGTTGGAGATTGTGGTTGAGTCGTAGGGACAAGAGGCTGTTGCATTACCACCTGAGAAACCTGAGGTTGGCATACAACAGGCAATGCTTGTACTTGCGACACCGTCACAATAGCTGGCGTAGTTGATATATTTGACATAGGTAAGCATTGTTGCATCGAATATACAACTCTTGGTTGTTGAGGCAGTATCGACACCCAATCGCTAGATGTAATTCCAGCATAACCTAAATTTTGTTGTGAACTCCCGTATGGTTGTCCTCCTGGAGGAGACAATGAAAGGGTATATTGCCCCCCATACGGCGGTAATCCGGTACTTAAAGGAATTGTTTTCCCTTGAGGACCGGACTGCCCAAATTGACACCCTGAAGGATCAATTTGCTGAGACTCAACATAAGAGTTTCCAGATACTATTCCAGATGAACAAACAGGAACGGACCATACTGTCGAAATAGCCCCTGAGTGGGCCCCTTCTAGCGATTGAGAGCTAGTTGGGATAGATGGTATACTGGTGAACATTGTTGGAGTGATAGCAGGAAGTTCTGTCGTCGCTGTGTCGGACGACATAGTCCTAGATGTTGACGGTTGTTCAGACATTTCTAGTCTATCCAAAAGATTTCCTAGTGATTCTATAGGAGCTTCCAATGGCGGTAGACTAATTTCTGATGAAGAAGGATACAAAGTGATCCCGACTCCAAATTTTGATGGAGTACTAGATGGAGGATCCTCCACAATTTCTTCTATAACAATCATACCAGGTGGAAGAGGTAGACTGTCTGGTCCGTAAAATATTTATGGTGTCGAAGAAGGTATAGAATCTGCAGCGACAGTTGCTTGGGGAATAACACCCTCCGAATCAGTTGTAGATGGAATTGGTTCAGTAATACAAGTGTTTATCCTCACACCAGGATCAGTGCCACTGTCCTTCGGTGGCTGCTGAACTTCTTTTGTAAAGGCAGGGATACCAGAAATGTTTGGAGTAACCGGAGTCTCTGATGGTGTTGGAACACTTGTTCTAACTTTACCAGGGGATTTGGAACCGGTTAAACGAGTTTGCTTTGTCCGTAACAGTTTCGATTCCGAAGACAAAGATGGTTGACTCGTAAGCCTCCGCGAACGACGGGGTTTCAATTGAATTTCTTCCACGATTGCGGATTACTCGATCAACTAAAAATCAAGGGGAAGTATGTTTCCGAATTAGATGAATTTTAGACGCTTTGACACAACTTGTTTTTTCAATTTTTAAGAGTCGAGAAAAAACAAAAGATGACTCTAGTTGCCTTCAATTTTTAATGAGCCTGAAGTGACAAGTGCTCAAATGGACCTTTTCCATTAAGGAGTCTGAAAAGGAACGAAGGGGACTGCTCTGGAAATCTAGACAGAGGGATTACCAAACCAATTGCAAAACTGCAGAATACTTTTTACGCTACGACAGTCAATCTTCCTAAATGTTGTGTTCAGTGCATTGCGATCGATAGGGCAGCAGACACAGCTTCCTATGGATAAAGGATTAAGGCTATTATGGTCTCCCAAAATATACTCGACGGTACATGGGAGCACAAGTCCGTACTAGCACTTATCGTCTCAAAGTGGAGGAATCACCCAACCAACAGTGAAAACAACAGTTACTAGGCTTTACGACGCCGGAATACGTCTCTAGCCTAGACTTCTAGATGTTGTGCGTTAGGTTCCAAAGCGTTTTTAGATTCATTAAATTTATTTTATAGTTGATCTTGCTTAAGAAATTTGCCTTTCAGGTTCACCGCGTGATGTAGATGTACAATTCCTAAAATGCAATCTAAGATGATAAACAGTCGTTTAGTCTTCTTTTTGCAAATGAAAATCCTAGCTACTAAGGAAAGAGAGATGGCGTTCTTTCAACAAAGAGCAAAGAGCACACACTATATGCACTGTCCTAAATCAAACCGACAAATAGTCTAAATGCAAATGCACATGCATGTATTTGTTTTCAACCTTCTTAATGTGTAAATGATAAAAAGAAAGCTAAGCACAAATCTGAATTATTTTTCAAAGCGACAATTACTAACAAGTTTCTTTTCAAAACAAAATGAGGACAATGACAACACTTTGCGATTTGGAATTGAAAACTTGCTTTCGACACTAGAAAAACTACTAATTCAAATCAAATACAATAGTAACAGTGTAATCAACTATCAAGAACAATCAAATTCTCTTCTATGACTGAAAATGAAACTTGTGACACTTTCAAATCAAGAAACGACAGTAAAATTACGCTACTTCTTTGTAAAGGAGAACTGAAAATGACTCAAAAAATACATAAAAACATTTACAGTTCTTTGCACAATGGAGGCGGAATAACAGCAAGGAAAGGGGTTTCAAACAGAGGTGTACTGACTACATGCAGCAAAACTCCTGAATAGATCTGAAAAGAGTGAACACAGAAACCAAAATTTAGGAACAAGGCCTTGTCTGATCAGCGCACCTGTAGCACAGTGAAAATGAAATGAAACGCACCTACTACACTCGGGAAGTGCGCTGCATTTGAAGTTCATAGAACAGACAGTGCGCTGGACCAGGGACGAGACTTTGATTGGGTTCTGGGTCACAGTTTGCAGTTCAGTTCAGGGATTTAGGCCGAGTAAGTGGCAATCAGTAAATCAATCACAGGGGTAGATCTAAAGAGGTTACTAGAGCCACCACGAGGGCAATTAGAGAGCTTGTAAATCAATTGTTTAAATCATAAACAAAACCTGGAGATTGACTGAAGCAATGTTGATCTACTTTGCACTTGCATAGAAAATGCAGTTCGAAGGCTAGCTAGCTTAACTTCAGGCTCCGTCTGTAATTTTATAAAGTAAACAAATGTAGATGAACAAACAATCTACTCGCTCCCCAGTGGAGTCACCATTTTGTTACCGGGAATAGTGTCTATGCAGAGCTGCTAATCCCACTAAGGCTGGTAGCTACCTTAGAAACAAACAAACTAAAACTACTTTCATTTTCCTTTATGAGAGATAGATGAGAGAAGAATAAAGGAGACCAACCTCTGTCTTGCGCTTGGTTCCTTGTTCGATTCCTCTCCCTTCTGATAGATCTTTTGCTACTTGCTTCCTTGTCCACCCAGCTTCACAGGGTACCTGTAGAATCAAAGCAGCATAATACTATCCAAGAACATAGATCTATTATCATAAACAATATAGGATCAGATGTACATTGACCACACAAATGCATAAAACATTAATCATACAAACATGTGGAGGAAAACTTGAATAGCTTTATTGATAATCAAGAAAGAGCCAAGAGAATTACAACCAATTGTTCTGACCCAGCATCATCCTCTCAGCAAGAAGCCCTTATTCACCTCATGAAAAGCTTAGATCACCCAACACTATGATATTGCACCAAGAAACCAGTAGCACTTCCTTACAAGATACAAAATTCCAGTCTCTGGATCTCTGGGATGAGGGATCCATATATAGATGTTTGCAAGGGGGGTGAGTCAGCTTTTGAGATTTGATTAGTGTCTTCTCTCTGATAGTTCTTGATTCCACTTGGAGATTGATGATCTCTTACTCATCCCTGGTCGAATTCAGAGAGGCAAGTGTCACAGGAGAAGTTTCTAGAAGATTCCATGCTCCTCCACCTTGCGGATTGACCCTGCCATTTGTCCCTTCTCTCCCATCGCACCCCATAGAAGGGCGTTTTGACATGCATCGCACCTACTATGTGTATTCAGGTGGGATGCAATGCACTTTGCCTATGGAGCAGGTGAAATGGTCTAGTTTTGACCAGTTCTGAGTAGTTTTTCATGGAGAACTTCTGGGAGAAGATGTAATCAGTTGACCTTGTTCTTTTAGGGGTCGGAACAACACTTTTAGGGACTTAAGAGCCCTTGGTTTATTGACATTTATGATTGGGGTTGTAGTGCCCAAAAATATCTATAACACTGGGATAACCATCGATTTTCCCGTGTGGTTGTTTTCAACCTTGGTGGTCCTCAGCATCATGATTCCTGTTCCACCGTCTCCTTTGTCTGAAACACGACATGTTGATTCCAAGGCTAAGCCTGCGCCTTATTCCCCTACTTCTCCGCCCTCCTCTCCTCCTTCGCCTGGTGAAAGTTCCATGTCTAGTAACCAAGAGACTAAGAAGAAGAAGAAGAAGAAGAAAATGAAGAAGAAGAAGAAGTCTGATAAACGCGAGGCCACCTGTGCAACTACTGCTCCGAGTACATCTCAGGTCGGACCACCTTCTGCTCCTTCGTGGAAGGTTAAGTTTCCTTGTAAATTGTGCAAGGGTGACCATCTTCTTCGTGATTGTCCTAGCATTCCTAGGATCTTAGAAGTATGGTATCATGATCCAGCTCATCCTTCATCGTCCTCTGAAGCTCATGACAATGCCACCCTATCAACTGGCAATGGTAAGAAGAAAGGGAAGATTCGATTCCCCTGTAGGCTATGTGAAGGCAACCATCCCCTTCACCTTTGTCCACTCATGGATAAATCTTCCACTGTTTTGGAAAGTCTTATGGCTTCTTCACCCCAACTTCCCATTGGTTATCAAAGGCTCTCTTCAGACCCTCTCCCCGTTGACAAAGAGATTGACTTAGATTCTTCTCTTGTCCATCCTCCTTTTTCTGAGCCTGGCTATGCTATGCTAAGCCTATTCTAGACCAACCATTGGTCGGAGAGAGTGTTGACTTGGGTTCACCACCTGTTGATCACTCTGTTTTGGAAGAGAATCATGCTCATGTTCTCCTCGTCTCATCAGATTCTCTAGAGTCCGAAAACGACCCTCCTATCCCCGTTGATCATGAGAGTCCTTCTTCGGTTCCTGTAGAGCAGGGGGGCAATCATATTCCCCCACCAAGTAGTTCAGTCGTTTCCTTCGACTGGAGTCATTTGACTACATTCCGCCTTCCATCCTATGTTCCTTTCCAGATTACAGTACATGTCTATAATAAGGTAGTACCTGGCACTATCTTGGATGAGGGTTCATTTGTTAGTCTTATGCCTTCCACTACTTGGCAAGCTTTGGGCTCCCCACAGCTTGTGCCAGTCACATAGAATTTGTTGGCGTTTGACGAAGGAACCAGTCAACCTTTAGGGATCCTCCCGAAGCTTCCTGTTACTTTGGGGGGCAAAACCATCTATATAGACATCATGGTTGTCCAAGGTGCTTTAGATTTCAGTCTTCTCCTTGGCCGTGACTATGTTTATGCCATGGGGGCCCTCGTCTCTTCACTTTTCCGTGTGGTTTGTTTTCCGCATGATGGAAGAATGGTGACCATAGATCAATTATCATTCTTTAGTCCCCCAGTGCCTCTTGTGCAGCCATCATCCCCTATCGGTTCTTGCTCGCAAGCAGTACCTTCCTTGACATAGGTCAATTATGTGGCTACCCTTTCCATCTCCATCTTTGCTGATGATCATGCAGATGGTCTTGTACATCATGTACTGGGGGCATTGGAACCCGATCTGTCATTGGTGCATCATGACATGTATTCCTCCCAGAGTGCGTTTCTTCCATCTCGCTAAGACCTCTTGGGAGACATGTTCTCGTATGGCCCATGAACAGGCGTTTCGAGGATAGTTTGATATTGTGTCAACCTCATTAAAAAATGAAACAAGGGGGTGTGGAGCATAGTTCCTGATCTTGTGTCAAGCTCGTTAAAACATGAAACAAGGGTTATGAGGATAGTTCTTCTCCTGTGTCAACCTCATTAAAAAATGAAACAACTCCCTTTCCAAATTGAGTCTTTGATTAAGATCTCGTAAAATCCAAGTCGAGTCTTTCAAAGATCTCGAAAGTGAACCTTCATTCCATCCACCTCGTTGAATGCAATGAAGCTTGGGGGGCATGTACCTCGAATTGCGTCATTATGCTAGGGGCATGCAAACTCATATCAAGCATAGTTTTTCGTTTCAAGCTTGTGTAAACATGAAACCGAATCCAAGCAGAGTTCTCAATGGTTCAAGCTTGTGTAAAAATGAACCCATACCTAATCTACACTTCGTGATTGCCATTTTCATCCGCTAAATTTTGCTAGATGAGCCTTGGTTGTTTCATTCCATCGCCACCATCTCTTTGGCTGATCATATGCTTTCACTTGGTTGTTTTTCCTTTCCTGAGGAACCGCAGCGATGAGTGGTTTTATTAGCCAGCCTCTTGACCATTACATGTTTTGAGCAGTTCCACCATTGCCGGAACCAGTTGCTACCCTTTATACCACTCGTTCCTCTAGGACGAGTCACCTTTAAGCTCTTTTCTGACTCATAAAATATGAAAAGATTACCGAGTAATTCCTCTTGACTCGTTAAAAGAAACAAGAGGCGATCGACTTTAACTCTTTTCTGACTGTGTAAACACGAAAAGATTGCCGAGCCTTTGTCGTTTTAGCTTCGCTATTAGTTATGAAACGACGTGACATCGATCACTTTTCTACTTTTTCGGGTCGAAGTCACTAATCATGAAAAGTACTCCTCGATCGTAATGATCGAGCGGTTCTTTCAAGTATCGTTTTATACTTTTTCGGGCTCAAGAGACACAATTTACAAAAAAGAACCCCCCTGGATCTTTCTTTTCTGTGTCTTTTTCAAACTCTCTAAACGTGAAAAAGACTCCGAGTTTTACCTATGTTGAACTCGTTAAACCCTGACGACATAAGACTCGTCACCATGACGAGACTCGAGCTTCTCCTCCCTAGGGCTCGTTAAACTATTGCTAGGTTGGATTCGATCGATGATCGAACTTGTATTACAAGCATATGCTATTCCCTTCAAGCTTGTTTTCAAAAATAATTGGGGTACTCACCAGCAATGGTGGGGGAAAAATTTGGAAATCATCATTGGCAGCTAGTCACTCTTGAACATCAACACTTCTTGCTTCTTTTCGAGTTGGGACATCCATACATCATCATTTGGCCTTCCACGGGTTTGGGTTGCCATTTAGCCTCATTCCATCTGATTCACGTCATCTCCATCAAGCCTCTGATCCCTTGGTACCTGAATGCTGCCACCCTCTGGAGTCGTGTCGCCGATATGTTCAAGAGTATAATCCTTCTGTAGTTTATACCCTTGCCTCTTCCTCTGATACTCTGTTTCGCCATCTACCGCTTGTTCCTTATCTCGTGTCATTGATGGGGGGAACATTATGGCCCTTCTACGACGGGTCGTCTCCTGTTGACATCAGCTCTTTATCCAGGAGATTGATATAGAGATCCCCTTTGGTACCTTAGAGCTTTCATGCCTCAATGGCAAGTTCTTCACGCCTGACGGTCGACTTACATCATTGGTCGTCGATTGGGTGATTCCACGAGTGTTCGACTTCAGCTCCTTTTTCACACTTCATGGATTGTGCTAGACAGTACCTTGAGAACCATTGGCATTATTGGTGGTTCCTCTCGTGCGTATTAACGATTTTCATCATTGACCGGTAATAAAGTGACCTTCTATCATGCTTGACCTCAACACATCTATTCACATGCTAGAATTTGTACTACGATTAGTTGGGTTCAAGACCCCAAACTCAGATTACACATGTTCGGGCTGCGTGGATTGGTTCATGATTACATGACTCATTGATGGATGGCTGCGCCCATACCTGAGTCTTCATGGATGGTTGCGACCATACCTTTATTACTATCATGGTCTTACTAGCTGGATGGCTACGTCCATACCACAGACCTAGTTCGTATGTCTTTTTGGATGGCTGCGCACATGCCTAGACTACATGTACTTCATTATCAAAGATATCAGTTGTACTTGCGTGCAGGTTCTTCCAGATGGTGTTCCATCTCAGTCAGTTTCGTAAAGCATTTCACCCCTCCCACTCTCTCAGGCTTCATACTTTAGGGGGCATCTGTTACATAGTAATTTGTCACTGCCTTCACTCCAGTCCTACTACTCTGTCATGTGTCCAAGTCAAACATGCTCATATTGAACAAATGCTCTCTTGTGCTGCCAAATGACCCATTTTTCCTAAGTTATCTACCTCATCGCGACTATGGACTTAATATACGTGCTGAAGGGCACTCATAAACAGTCCAGCTGCGCTACCAACGCGGAAGTACATCTAATTCCCACGATGGTCCAATTTCATGCTCCAACGCAAGGTTACTTATTATCTTTAGTGATGATCTCACTAGCTACATTGCTCACTAGCGATGTCAGCGCTAAAGCTCAGTTGTTCACTCGCGATGATCCAGATTAGGCAAATTTGTTCCAACAGTCAGCCTTCTGGATGACTCTAGACCTAGTTGTTGGCATAGTTTGTGTCGCCTTTCCTCCTCTGGCGAGGCTGTTCCGTCATTTGTGCTACCTTCCTTGAGGATAAGCTCACTCTTCCACCATTCATGGAGACTCCTTCTCCTATTTAAACTCTCACCATTGCTATGTGGTGGGCTCCAATATTGTAGCAATAATGCTACAACTCCTGGAGCTTCCTTCTCTAATTTTATCAACCCGGTAGTTCGTAACAAACTTGGAAGCGACGGTGCTGTATGCACAAGTACTAGCTCTTGTCGCAGCTGTCACTTGGTCAGCTGGCACAAGTCCGCTAGGGCTCAAGCCAACTTCTATATGTTCTCAGAAGAAGCTTTTTAAGTGATGAACGAAATCTATCTCAAAGGAAATTAACCTACTTTGCAAGAATAAACTGAAAGCCAACAGAACATGGAAACCCTAGTAAACCCTAATTCTACCTAGCTTAATCCTTCTGGTGCAATGGTGGGAATGCAACTTCTAAAAGTGATGTCATTACTTCTATTGAGATGGTATGCATGTGTCTGAACTACTTTCAACTGAAGAGAACATGTTTTTGTATTTTTGCTCAAGTGGTTGGAGTTATTATGACTGTGCTTCTTACTGGGTTTTTGACTGTGCAGGGATAAATCAAGGGAAGGAAGGCTTAGAAAGGGTCAGGAGGACTCTAAGAGGGTCTAAGGGATCCCTCACATCACCCCAGAGAAGTTCACAATGTTCAGATGCATGGCAACCAGGTTTGCAAGCTTCTACAGGATGTCTGCAGGGGATTCTACTGGAAGTTCAGGATTTCTACAGGAAGTCTGCTAACTTCTACAGGATGTTCTGCAATCGGAGTTTTGGGTGATGGAGGAGTGAATGAGCTGTGTGGGAGGATAGGGGGGATGGAGAGGAGCATGTGATGGCTTATGGACAGAGTGATGGGATGGAGAAGATGTGTGCAAAGCTGGTTGGTCTAGAGGAGGGTAGTAGTAATGGAAGGTCAAAAAGAGTGAGCAACGTGGACAGTAGAGGGGTTGGAAGGTGAATGAGCTGAACAGAGGATGAGTAGGTGGCTTAGGCACGGCTTAGAAGGATAAGAACACGATGAAGTGGTGCTGCGCAGTGTAAATGAAACAAATCACCTTTATCTTGCATGTAAACGAAAGTTCATCAACCTATTCTAACTGTTTTATTAGTAACCAAAGAACAGAAATGTAAGTTAAAGGGAAATCGTGCATGATGCTGAAACAAAGAGTCATTGCTCAAGATAGAATCGTATGGGCACTTCTTCAACTGAAAACATTACATCAATACTTGCATGAATATGTAAAACAGTGTTTTTGGCAGTTGGCACGGTCTACACTTCCGGTCCCCAAACAGAGGTGAAAGTGAGCACGCATTCAACCTTTTCTGGAACTCAACGTGACTTCAATCTCCCTATGCTAATTCTAAACTACTGAAACAACTGCATTCATGAAACTAACCTACATAGTCAAACCGAAACAGTCAACTCAGCAAACTGTGTTTTCCAAGTGCATGTAATAGAAAGAAATGCAATGCTAAAAGAAAGACAAGTAACAATACAAAGAAAGGAGGCCTATTGCTCTCAGGTTGGGCCCAAACCTGAGAGCTATAGCTCCTCTAAGAACTCAGAATTGAACTCAAATTTGTCTGCCTTTTATTAAAAGATCATAGTCAAAAGTCTAACACCATGCCAAAAATGGCTTACAACGAGCAAAACAGAGTTGTAGCTCGTACTTCAGAATTTGCAACAAAGGTTCAAAAGTTCAAAAGCTCCCATCGAAGGCTACAGCTTCAATATTTATACATTATGAGGGCCAAGCTGGCCTCCTAAATTAGTGGAGCTTGGCTGGCCAAACTAAAAGTAAACTGTTGTTCCTTCAATGCTTCAGTGGTGATAGTTGTTGGAGCTTGGAGTTGGGGTGGAGATCACGAGGAAGATCATTCAAGGCTGTGGACAACCTTCCTACAAAACCGCAATGCCACCTTGGCTGTCTCCTTGCCTCCATCTGCGTGGTTTTGCTCCATTTAATGTCAAAAAAACCTGAAATAAACATGTATTAGCCACCTAGGCATAGTGACTGCCCTCCTTCCTACAAATAACATGAATATACTAAGAAATGATGCATAAGTGATGAAAAATGAAGGGTTGAGCAAGGTAAGTAGGCCAAATGAGCCCAAAATGTTACCAAAATTTGGGGCTCATCATCACCCCCCAGCTAAAATATTTGCTCATCCTTGAGCAACTAGTCCAACTCCTCATCCTTCATTGCCTTTACTGCCACCCTTACATCCCAAGCCTCTGTAGTAGTGTCCTCGTTGCTGATATGAAACCCAGCCTTCCTGTTCACCTCTTCACACTGTTCACTGTCATCTTTTTCTGTGCTGCCCTCCATCAGTCCTAGCAGGAGTGGTGGGCTTAACTTGAGGCCAATCCAGCTGGCCTGGAGGTTTTGCATGGATTTATTATAGAGGGGCACCCGTACTAGTGCTTCCCTCATCCGAGTTGGGGTATGATACTCTTGGATTTTCAGACTGTGGGCCAATGTATTCCATCTATGGGTGCAAGCTTGGACAGAGTTTTCCCCTAACAGTCTCTCCATGTCCTCAAAATGCGCTATGGCCTGGGCCTGTTGATCCATATATCTCAATGAAGCTTGAGGGTCAGTGGACAAGTGTTGGTGTGCTGAGATGAGTGCAACTGGATCCCCTGGTTCTGCTCGAATGAGCAATGGCTCGTTCAGTTCTCGGTTCATGACCGATTTTGCTTCTGCTACTCTTTTGTCCTCATGGTTCAACCATGAGGCAAACGCCATTAATTGCATATCTCCCAAGGCAGTATTGGGATCCCATGAAACTACATTAGGCAGGGCCAAATTATGGAGGTAGAACTCCGCTAATTTGGCCCTATCCTCGGATGAACTAGTACTGCATAATTCAGAAAATTGCTGCGGGTCTTGGAGCTGAGAGATACCTCTTTGCACCAAGGTATTGATTTGGAACTGCAGCCATTGGTCTTTCAGGTACAGGCCATAGGATTTGGCCGGCTGTCTGCACTGTATAGCATCCATGGCCCAACTGGCCATGCAGGCTAATTGTGCCTCCTTCTGCTGCAGCTGTTGTCTAAGAGCTTGCACCTCAATTTGTGCTTGATGTTATGCTTCCTGTAGATGCAAGGTTGACTCTCCCAGACCGGTTTGCAGTTCCTTTTTTCCTTGCTATTCTGTTGTGGTGTCATTGGAGGGTGTACCTGTTCCTGTCCTCAGCTCTTGTAGCTGCAATCTAAGCTTTTCGTTTTCTTCCTGTAGGAACACTATTTGGCAATTGGCCACATGTTTAGCCATGGCTAATTCACTTCTGGCCTCCTTGAGTTGCTCTTGCAAGGGACCTATGTCCGCCACACCCTTTGACTTGGCTATTTTCATCCACGTGTGTGTACGTACTCTCTCTTCCTCCAATGCAAAGAACAGTGGGACAGTGAATTTCTGAGGTATAATTTTGCCAGCCTCTAAGAAGTTGTAATATGAACTCAGACTTGGCTGAGGTCTAGGCTCTGGAATGTGCTCTTTTTCTACCTCTTTGGGTGGCTCTACTTCGCCCTCCCTCGGTGGTGATGAGGGTGCTTCTCCTTCCATCCTCTCTGTCTCCTTAAGCCGGGCCAGAGTTTCCTGTAGAGCATCCTCAGCATCCTGTAGCCGGGCTTTTGAGGCCAATTGGTCCAGCCTATCTTGCCAAGTAGTCTTCTTCAGGCTCCTCTCTCATAGGTGACAGATATCTTCGAGGGAGACCTCTCCTTGGGCGAAGTAGGGGCATCATCTATAGTGATCGGGCTGCTGGACGGAGGCTGTGGCTTGCCCGTCTTTATTCTCACACTTATCCTAGCTTTAAAATATAGAGGGACTTCCCTCTTTCTCTTCTCCTTTGGCTTAGGAGGTGTACTGAGGGCGGCCAGCACAGCTGCTGCCTCCCTTGCAAGAATTTCAGCTTTCTTCTCCTTGGGTTTTGCTTTTTCAGGGCTTCTTGTAGAAGACCCTTTTCCAGTGATTTTTGGGCTTCCTGTAGAAGCCGGTTTCGGTTTTCCTGTAGAGACAGGTGGCACCACTTTAGATTGCTTTGCTGAGGGTGTTTTACTTTTTGACTTGGTTGCGGGTGCTGACGAGGTGCCTTTGCTGATGTGGACCTGCTCAGCCTTGTCCACTCTGCCTTGCAATCTCTTTTCTCTGGCTATCAGCATGGGTGTGTCATCCTTCTCTTTAGCATCCTTTTTCTCGTGCTTCTTCTTTTGATCTTTCTTCTGCACCGTGGTCGTGGGTTTCTGACCTTTTTCCTTCTTCCCTGTGGGCACTGACTCCTTCTCCTCACTGCTGGAGGAACCAAGCTCTTCGGTCAACATCCTTATATCTCCATATTTGGTCAAATTTCTGAAGGCTTCCCATGAGAGAGGAACCTTGTATGTGTGGAGCGCATCCTCCACGAGGAGTTTAATGAGCCCATGGTGGGCTACCTAGTCTGGTGTGCCTTCTTTCAACTTAGTGGCACACTCAATCAGAGACTGTAGTAGGAAATAGGGGATGCTCAGTTTGTTTTCTACAGGAAGGTCCATCTGATGCCTCAATTCAGTGAGTAACCGAAAATGATACCCGTATACAATGCTAAACCGACCTTCGCAGGTGATGTACTTCATAATCTGGAGGCTAACTTCACTCCATAGTGGTAGCAAGCTGGTTCTACGAACCCCATTTTTGTCTTTTGAGAATTCTTCCTCTGGGGGGAAGAATTCCTTCTTTGCCTGCTGTCCCAACTTCCTTTCTTCTTTATCCCATGGTAACCCCATTGGGAGCTCAGTCACTCGACTGATGAATTGTGGAGTGAGTCTGAGACTCAGCCCCCTGAAGTTGACGGTGGCCAGTGTCTTGGATTTCGGTTTTAGAGCTTGCAAAAACTCCTCTGCCACCTCATCGTCATAGCCCTGCAACTTGTCGCAGAACGACATCCATTGCGCTTGCGTGAATAGCTCCACCACCTCAGGATTTTCTCTTAACTTTGTTGAATCGGTTGGTTCCCTTCTGATGAACCCACCCGGCATGGTGAAAAACTGTTGCGTTAGCTGGAGGTGGCGAATGCGGAAGAAAATTGGCCTACTGGGACAGAGCGTAGAATTACGCCTCTGTCATGCATACAATTCACGAAACTTATCTCCCGAGGACCTTAACACAGCTTAATTATACTGACATCCTATAGGACGACAATTCATGCAACGACAGACAATATTTGCAAAAATTTTCTACGACCAGACTGTAGACGTCGATTCTGCCACCCTCAAAACCAATTGCATGGAGAGTTCAGGCTTACCTTTTTAATCCGCCACCTTTTGACGTGAGGAACCCAATTTCCTGTAGAAACAGCTTTCCTGTAGAAGCAGCGCACGCATTCTGGAGGATATTGCAGTGGGTCTGCGCTCTCTGTGCTGCTTAACAGGCATTCGAACGGCCGAAGACTTGGAGTGTCGAGCTTCAGAGGAATCCAGATGCTCACTCGACTTTCAAACGACGAATGATAAATGCATGGGGTGGCAATCTAGCCGATTAGATTTGAATCCGGCGGAATCCGTGGCGCGGGGGTGAGCTGTCCCTGCCGGACCATTGGACGACGTCACACCATCATTCTTCTGCAAGTTCCCTTACTGCCGCATCATTCCCCGCAGATCCGCCGCCGTCATTTCTGTTACAACTCATTTCTCCCCGACTGGATGGCTCTCACGTGTGCACTGCCCATTTTTTCCACGGCCACCATTCACACATCCAGCTCGACCAACTGACTGGTCGACGTGGCCAGTCGATTGGCCATACAACCGCTCAACCCATTCACTTCACACTTGCAAACATTTTCAAAGTAAAATTCATGCAATTTGACGGAAGAAAGGGTCGAGGCACTTACCTATGCGGCCGCAACACGATTGTTCAGGCTCTTGGACGACGATGAGTGGATTTATTTGCTGCTGCTGATTGTGCAGGCCCAGAGGTTCTATTCACAGGCCGCTGACGATGAATCTTATGATTCGGCTACATGTGCCTGCGTTTTCATTGCATGTTGCAGGCGCTTGAATGGTGTTCACTCTAGTTGGCTTAACTGCTACGGGACTGCTGCAGGATGTCCTGTAGCAGTTTTTCCTCCTCGGGTGCATGCTACACGATGAAGACAGTGGCCTCACGATCATGCTCACAGAGCTCATGGATAGCTGGGATGGATATGGTATGGCATCTCGGCATTTTTTTCATTTAAAAAAATTGCTTTCTCTTGATAACTCAATGATCTGCTTTGAATGTGCAGGTATCTTCATTGCATGTCGACAGGGGTGGTAGAAAGAGGTGAAAGCAGTGTGTGAAGGAGAAACTGGTAGCTTGCATGCGTTCATACCGGACCTTGGTCGTTAGATCTCCTCATATAATCAGTTCTGGGCCGTCCAAAACTTCTACAGGAAGTTTCCTGTAGAAATACAGAATTTCCTGTAGAAAGTCTGTACTTCCTGTAGAAAGTCTGTAACTTCCTGTAGAAGATTAAGCTGTGATGAAATCGTGCCCATACCTTGGAGAAGATGAGTATTCTTGGAGGAGGTGTTGGTGAGGTCTCCTGGCAGCATGATAAGGATCCTTGACTTTGAGTTGAGAGACCTCCTCTCCTTTATAGAACACCTGCAACCTGCATGCATTTCCACATTATAAGCTTGCTGTCCCTGTCTTCTTTTGCTTATTGTTTTTTTCTTTTTTCTCTTTTCCTTTTTTTTTTTTTTTGAAAGATAACAGGGGCCTCAATGAGGTTTTCACCCTTGCCATCTGCCTTAAGCGCCTCAGAGAGGTTTTCACTCAAGGATCTTTTTCAAATCTCCCTTTTTTTTTGAAAGACAATAGGGGCGCCTCAATGAGGTTTTCACCCCTACCACCTGCCTTGGGAGCCTCAAAAAGGTTTTCACCCAAGGATCTTTATTACCTTTTTTTTTTTTTTTAGATCTTTCAGGGTATGCCCAAAGCAGAGGCAGAACCCTTCTCTATGACCAACACTGACTTCTCCACAGTTTTGATGAATTCTTGTCTTGAGAGAGGTTTCCTGTAGACCTTCAGTCGATGCCCATTGACAAGCATGGGGATGGCCTCTTCATCAATGGTCCGAATGAGAACAGATCCATTGTCATGACATTTCTCCACTGCATATGGTCCCAGCCATCTGGTTCTCAGCTTCCCCTTGAAATCTTTATGCCTGGAATCATACAACAGTGCCCAATCTCCTGGCTGAAATTGTTTGTCATTGAGGTGTTGGTCATGCCACACCTTCCTCTGTAGTTGAACCACTTCTGTGTGAAGGAGGGCCTGCATTCGGTGCTCATCCAATCCATTCAGCTGCAATAACCTTTCTTGTTGTGCATGGCTGAGATCTAGGTCCAGCTGAGCTGCCATCCTCAAAGTGTTGTATTCAAATTCGATGGACAGCAAAGCTTTCTTCCCATAGACCAGCTCATAAGGTGTGAAGCCGGTTGTGGTCTTCCAGGTGGTGTTGTAAGCCCATGTGGCCTTAACCAGGTGATCTGCCCAGTCCTTTCTGCTGCTGCTCACCACCTTAGTCAAGATCCCTTCCAATGCTCTATTGGTGACTTCCACCTGCCCATTTGCTTGAGGGTGATAGGGGGTGGAAGTCCTATGCTTGATCTTGTGATGAGCTAGTAGGTCCTCAATTAAGTTGGATGTGAATTGGCTTCCTTGATCGGTGACTAGCTCTCTGGGGTAGCCAAACTTGTAGAAGATGTTTTCCCTTAAGAACTCAGCCACCTTTTCTTCTGTTGCTGCTTTGATTGCCTTAGTTTCTACCCACTTTGTCAGGTAGTCAGTGCACACAATGATGTAAGACCTTTGCCTCGAAGGAGGGTTGATTGGACCCACAAAGTCCATACCCCACTTCTCAAATGGCTCAAGAGTCACTTGAGGTTGGAGAGGCATCTCATCCCTTTGAGTCGGTTTCCCCATTCTTTGGCATCGGTCACATTAGCTGATATACCTTCTGACATCTTGATGAAGTGTGGGCCAATAGTAGCCTGCCTGCAGGATTTTGAAGGCAGTCCTATTTGCTGCAAAATGTCCTCCACAAGGCCCATCATGATAAGTGAGGAGGATGTCAAAGACTTCCTCCTCCCTTACACAACGCCTTAAGATCTGATCAGGGCCAAACTTGAACAGGTTGCCCCCGATCCAAGTAAATGAGGCACTTTTTCTGATGATTCTGCTCTTCTCTCTTGAAGATAGGTGCAGAGGGAACTGTGCTGAAACAAGGTAGTTTGCTATATCAGCAAACCATGGAGAGAGTACTGAAATAGCAAACAGATGTTCATCGGGCATCTGGTCATCCACCGTTCCATCCTCATCTGCAGACAAATCCAATCTAGATAAAAAGTCAGCAACAACATTTTCTTTACCTGGTTTGTCAACAATGGTCAAATCAAACTGCTGCAACAAAAGTAACCATCTAATAATACGAGCATTCACATCTGGTTTATTCATTAAATATCTAATTGCAGCATGGTCAGTATGTACAAATTTTTGATAGCCAGTGATATAATGTCGGAACTTGTTCAATGCATGGACCACAGCCAAAAACTCTTTCTCGGTTACAGTGTAGTTCAGTTCAGCCTTGGATAAGTTTTTGCTAATAAAGTAAATGGCATATGGAAGTTTTTGTTCCACTTGTCCTAAGGCTGCTCCTATGGCTTTGTTCGAGGCATCAGTGTGGATGTGGAAAGGTAGGGCCCAGTTTGGACCTCTCAAGATTGGGGCAGACACCAACTTGTCCTTTAATTCATTCAGAGCCCTCTGACAATCGTCAGTCCATTTAAACTCCACATCCTTTGCCAAAAGGCCAAACAATGGCGAGGCTAGCTTGCTGAAGTCTTTGATGAATCTCCTGTAATACCCTGCTAATCCTAAGAAACTCCGCACATCCCTTACCTTTTGAGGAGGTGGAACCTTCTTGATGAGAGCAATTTTGTTAGGATCCACCTGCAACCCTTGGCAAGAAATGGTATGGCCTAGAACGGTCCCTTCAGTCATCAAGAATTCACATTTTTCAGGACTAAGGGACAGGTTCATCTCAATGCATTTGGTTAGGACTTTTCCTAGATTGGACAATGCTTCCTGGAAGTTGGACCCATAAGGAGTGAAGTCATCCATATAGATTTCCACTGCATCATGGACCAGTTCCGAGAAGATGCTCAAGACGGCTCTCTGGAAGGTAGCAGGGGCATTGCATAGACCAAAGGGGAGAACTCGGTAGGCAAAGGTACCCCAAGGACAAGTGAAGGTGGTCTTATCTTGGTCTTCTGGGCTGATTTGGATTTGGTTGTACCCGCTAAACCCATCTAGGAAAGAGAAGAACTTCTTTCCTGCCAGTCCATCCAACACTTGATCTATGAAAGGTAGAGGGAAATGGTCTTTCTTGGTAGCTTTGTTCAGTTCTCGGTAGTCCACACAGATTCTCCACTTCCATTTTTCTTGGGAACCAACACCAGAGGGGACACCCATTCACTATCTGAGATGGGGTAAATGAATCCGGCATCCAACAGTTTCTGCAATTCTTCCTTGACAATGTCCTTAAGGGCTGGATTCATTCTCCTCTGGGGTTGCCTAATTGGTTTACAATCCTCCTTGATGTATATGTGATGGGTACAGACCGAAGGATGGACTCCTTTCATCTCCTTATAGCTCCAAGCAAAAGCATCTAGATGACTGGCCAACAGGCTACACAGCTCCTTTTCCTGGGAAGGAGATAGGGAGGAGCTGATCTTTAACGTTCTCTCAGGGCCAAACTCCACATTTTTTACTCTGGGAGTGACAGGGTTGGTCGTACAAAGGTCCACTAAGGTGCTGGCTTGGGCATCCTCCACCAATTTCTCTAAGGATAGTGCACTGGGAGGTGGATTCTGGATCAAGGTTTCAATCAAGTCATCCTCTGTTGGGGGGTCTCTTCTAGTGGTGTCTAGGGTGCACAAAGGTGCTGAGTACACCTCGTCCTCTTCTCCTTCCTCCAACCAAAGTGGTAAGTCATGCTCTAAGGAGGGTTGGGCAGGAGGGTATAGGACTAGCTGCTTGGACATAGGACCATTTTTGATGGTCATGTTTCCTGCACGACAACGTATGTAAGCATCTGCAGTAGCTAACCAAGGCCTTCCCAAAATAAGAGGATATCCAGTAAGCTTTGCCTTTGGTTGCAGAACCAAGAAATCTACAGAGTATTCCCAAGAGTCTACAGAGACCAAGACATCCTCCACAATCCCTTCGGGAGTCACGGTGGAGCGATCTGCTAATTGCAGGACTGTCGAGGTCTTCCTCAAGGAACCCTGAAGGTTGAGTTTAAGCATAGTATCCCTGGTCATCACATTAATGGCAGCCCCCAGATCAATCAAGGTGTGAGGTATGATGGTGCCATTGATGTGGACATCTACTACAGGACTCCCAGGATCTAGATACTTAGGGCAGATGACTTGCCCTAACATAAGGTCAGACAGCTGTCCTAAGACATTGATGGTTGAAGCATCTCTCTTTCGCCTGCCTGGGTGTCTGAAACACTTTTCCTTAACCAGTTTGTTGTATATCGGTACATCTTTGATGGCTTGAAGAAGTGGTATTTTCACACACAACTGCTTGAGTTCTCCCAGAAGCTCATCCTCCTCTGGGTTGGGTTGTGTGGTGGCTATTAGTCTCTCAGGAAAGGGTGGAATAGCCTTTGGTTCACTTTCCTATTTATCTTCCTCATCCTCTGGGGGAGGAGGTTGGCGATCCGGAAGAGTCTTTCCAGATCGAAGATTGATCTCCTGGATCTCCACAGCATAGGTAGGGCATGATGTTTCCCCAGTATATACCTGCTGGGCCTGTCTGTTGTTGGGGTTCGGGTTCGGTTGAGCAGGCATTTGAGGTTGCCTTGGAGGAGCAGGAGGTAATGGTTGTGGTTGAGCTGGTGGTGGAGGCAAAATGGCGGGAGGAGTGTTGTATTGGGGCCTCCACCCTGATTGAGGTGCATTCCACTGAGGTTGTGGCTGGGCATGTGAGTGATATGAATGAGTAGTGGGTTGAGTGTGGTACTGAGGTGGATAAGACCATGGAGGAGGCACAGACCAGGAAGGATGAGCAGGGGGACCCCAGGAAGGCATAGGAGTAGATTGGTTGGGGCTGTAATAAGCTTGGGGTGCTCCTTGCATCCCCTGCTGGTAAGGTCTAGGTCCTTGTGGCCTCCTTTGGTTGAGGAAATAGAGAGGTTCAGTGGGGGCTTCTGTCCCTTGATACATGGCTTTAAGCCCAGGTAAGGTTGGACATTGGTTTGTGGGGTGGTCCTCCTCACAAACGAAACACACTTCAACCGAATGTAATGGACATTCGTTCTTGGGGTGTTTCCTTGTGCACCTAGGGCAGAATATAGCCAAGGCCCTCTCAGCTTCTTCTTTCTTCTGCTGGATCCTGAATGTGTCAAGCTGCATGGCAATGGTCTGTCTCACCTCACTCTTGAGATCTTCTAATTGATTTGCAAACTCATGTTTGGAGAAGGGAGTACCAGTTGAGAAGAGGTTTCCTCTTCCTCTTTTCCGGGCTGCCCTAGAGTGGTTTCTAAACACAGTCTTTATATCCTCATAAGGCAGTTGGTAAATATCTCCTCCAGCCAACATGTGAAGGGTATCTAAGAGGTCTTCAGGGACTCCTCGGAGCAGGACCAACTTGAGGGATTCAGGGTCAAGTGTGCACCTGGCCCGTTTATAGCTAAGTTGGAACCTTTCCTCATAATCCTCTAAGGACTCATCATTTCCCATGGTCATCCGAAAGATTTCTCCCTTGGTTTCCTTGGACCTACAGTAGTCCCGGTACTTGGTATTGAAAGCTTGCTGCATCTAAGCCCAAGTGGTGATACTATTCCCAGGTAAGCCCATGAACCAGCATAATGCTGCATCCTTAAGAGTTGAAGGGAAGAGTTTCAGCTTCTGCTCATCTTCAGTATAGTCATAGGTTCGACAAAGGACAACAAACTCAAACAGGAAGGTATCAGGATCTTCAGTAGTCAATCCATGGAAGTGAGGTAAAGCGGAGGGGCTAATGTTCTTCATTTTCATGTCTCCATTGGTTTCTCGGATGGGGAAGGCACCTTATATTCTCTCATCTTCTTCCCTATTGTCAGCCATAGCTTCAGGTGGAATGGTCTCTAACTCTTCTTCTGCTATAGGATCTTCGTATATCTCAGGAGGTTCACCTATAGGTTCTTCAGGGTCACTGTCACCAAAGAAGAGAGAAGGGTGACTCAGTGATGTGGTGGGGGTGTTGGGTAAGAATTTGCCTGTTTTATCTCGATTCCTGCGAGGCATGAAATGGAAAGACTTTTTTTTGATTGCTTTTGCTTTTTCTGGTACCTGCAAAACTGAAATAGATTGATCTACAACTATCTATTTTGCTGAAAGGAAAATGCAAAAGTGAAATGAAAGCAAGAAAGTACTAATCTACTTTGCTCAAATGAAATTGCAGGAATCAAGATGCTAGTCTACGCTTGTAGAATGGAAATGCTAATTTACGTTTGCAGAAATGGAATTGCAGAATTGAAATGTTAATCTAGGAAAGCAGGAAATGTCTATGCTACTTTTGCAGAATGGAAATGAAATAAACTACTTAGTGGAATAAGAGAGTAGGAAAATAGAAGAAAAGCAACAATTACTAATACTCTGACGCTTCCCTGGCAACGGCGCCAAAAAGATGGTGGGCTCCAGTATTGTAGCAATAATGCTACAACTCCTGGAGCTTCCTTCTCTAATTTTATCAACCCGGTAGTTCGTAACAAACTTGGAAGCGACGATGCTGTATGCACAAGTACTAGCTCTTGTCGCAGCTGTCACTTGGTCAGCTGGCACAAGTCCGCTAGGGCTCAAGCCAACTTCTATATGTTCTCAGAAGAAGCTTTTTAAGTGATGAACGAAAGCTATCTCAAAGGAAATTAACCTACTTTGCAAGAATAAATTGAAAGCCAACAGAACATGGAAACCCTAGTAAACCCTAATTCTACCTAGCTTAATCCTTCTGGTGCAATGGTGGGAATGCAACTTCTAAAAGTGATGTCATTACTTCTATTGAGATGATATGCATGTGTCTGAACTACTTTCAACTGAAGAGAACATGTTTTTGTATTTTTGCTCAAGTGGTTGGAGTTATTATGACTGTGCTTCTTATTGGGTTTTTGACTGTGCAGGGATAAATCAAGGGAAGGAAGGCTTGGAAAGGGTCAGGAGGACTCTAAGAGGGTCTAAGGGATCCCTCACATCACCCCAGAGAAGTTCACAACGTTCAGATGCATGGCAACCGGGTTTGCAAGCTTCTACAGGATGTCTGCAGGGGATTCTACAGGAAGTTCAGGATTTCTACAGGAAGTTTGCTAACTTCTACAGGATGTTCTGCAATCAGAGTTTTGGGTGATGGAGGAGTGAATGAGCTGTGTGGGAGGATAGGGGGGATGGAGAGGAGCATGTGATGGCTTATGGATAGAGTGATGGGATGGAGAAGATTTGTGCAAAGCTGGTTGGTCTAGAGGAGGGTAGTAGTAATGGAAGGTCAAAAAGAGTGAGCAACGTGGACAGTAGAGGGGTTGGAAGGCGAATGAGCTGAACAGAGGATGAGTAGGTGGCTTAGGCACGGCTTAGAAGGATAAGAACATGATGAAGTGGTGCTGCGCAGTGTAAATGAAACAAATCACCTTTATCTTGCATGTAAACGAAAGTTCATCAACCTATTCTAACTGTTTTATTAGGAACCAAAGAACAGCAATGTAAGTTAAAGGGAAATCGTGCATGATGCTTAAACAAAGAGTCATTGCTCAAGATAGAATCGTATGGGCACTTCTTCAACTGAAAACATTACATCAATACTTGCATGAATATGTAAAACAGTGTTTTTGGCAGTTGGCACGGTCTACACTTCCAGTCCCCAAACAGAGGTGAAAGTGAGCATGCATTCAACCTTTTCTGGAACTCAACGTGACTTCAATCTCCCTACGCTAATTCTGAACTACTGAAGCAACTGTATTCATGAAACTAACCTACATAGCCAAACCGAAACAGTCAACTCAGCAAACTGTGTTTTCCAAGTGCATGTAATAGAAAGAAATGCAATGCTAAAAGAAAGACAAGTAACAATACAAAGAAAGGAGGCCTATTGCTCTCAGGTTGGGCCCATACCTGAGAGCTATAGCTCCTCTAAGAACTCAGAATTGAACTCAAATCTGCCTGCCTTTTATTAAAAGATCATAGTCAAAAGTCTAACAACATGCCAAAAATGGCTTACAACGAGCAAAACAGAGCTGTAGCTCGTACTTCAGAATTTGCAACAAAGGTTCAAAAGTTCAAAAGCTCCCATCGAAGGCTACAGCTTCAATATTTATACATTATGAGGGCCAAGCTGGCCTCCTAAATTAGTGGAGCTTGGCTGGCCAAACTAAAAGTAAACTGTTGTTCCTTCAATGCTTCGGTGGTGATAGCTGTTGGAGCTCGAAGTTGGGGTGGAGATCACGAGGAAGATCATTCAAGGCTATGGACAACCTTCCTACAAAACCGCAATGCCACCTTGGCTGTCTCCTTGCCTCCATCTGCGTGGTTTTTCTCCATTTAATGTCAAAAAAACCTGAAATAAACATGTATTAGCCACCTAGGCATAGTGACTGCCCTCCTTCCTACAAATAACATGAATATACTAAGAAATGATGCATAAGTGATGAAAAATGAAGGGTTGAGCAAGGTAAGTAGGCCAAATGAGCCCAAAATGTTACCAAAATTTGGGGCTCATCACTATGCACTATGAGTTTTTGATAGTTGGCTAGTTGGTAAATTTTTGGATTGAGTAGTGTTGTTAGTGTAGCTGGTTTGAGTGTGCAAAGTGTGGGATTGTTGATAGTTTGTGGAAGGTTGTGAAGTGCCTTTAACTTTGTGTAAAACTTATGAGTGAGAGAGACTTGTATGTTGGGAGATCCATCTTCAAAGAGTGAATGCTTGAGGAACATGCTGGCTAGATCCCTCTGAGAAGGCTTGTGATGTCAAGACTTTGATTGTAAGCTTGCTCTTATTTCATTATTAATACAATCAATGATGTTTTCCTATGTCTTGTATGTAATTTACTTGATAGCTCATGAATTCTTGACTTTGTGATAAATAGATCATTATTGTTTTCCAGTTATGTGCTTTGTTGTATTTCCTTTGCATAGTTTCAGGTTGATCACTCATTAGGAGAAGGAAGCGGAAGCTAGAGCAGCGCAACGAAACTCCATCGACCACCGGTTGAGGTAGGTCTCTAACTATGACTATTTAAGGAAAGCTATTGTTGATCTGTCCTTGTTTGTGACTAGACCCACTCTAGGGCTAGAGGGGTTGCCTCTATCCATAGAGGGAACACTTTCCTGCATCACATATTGGATTGGGAGTAGTGCTGACACAGGCTGGTGAATGAGAGATGGATCATCCTATAGCATTTTCAAGTCGAAAAATTGTTGAAAGCTGAGAAGAACAACTCAACAACAAAGCACGAAGGACTGGATATGGTGTCCACGCTCCAAAAATTCAGACACTATTTGTTGCACAAACACTTCAAGATGTACACAGACCACTCCACCTTGAAGTACCTAGTCAATAAGCCTGTGTTGGGGGGAAAGATATGCAGATGGTTGTTGCTATTTCAAGAATATGACTTTGAGGTAATTGTGAATCCAGGAAGGTTGAATACACAACCTGACCATTTGTCACGTATTGAAATGGGTGAGAAGCCTAATAATTTGGAGGAAGGGTTGCTCAATATGCAACTCTTTGTTGTGTGTGTAGTGGACAACCACTTTGCAGATATTATCCACTTTTTGACCACGGGGACGGCTCCAAGGGATACACTAGTCAGCAGAAGAAAGAGTTGGTGGTATGCATGGTTGATTTCTCCATAATTGCAGGACATTTGCATAAGATGGTATCGAATGAGATACTCCAGAGGTATGTGCCCGATTTTGAACAAAATAACATCCTCGCTGAAGCTCATGGAGGAGCTACGAGAGGACATTATGTCGGAAAAGAAACAGCACAGAAGATTTTGCATGCAAGTTTGTGATGGCCTACATTACATAAGGATACCAAAGCATATTATAGGGAGTGTGATGCATGTCAAAGAATGGGCAAGCCATCATGAAGGGATGAGCCACCTTTGAATCCTCAGGTGTCATTATAGCCATTTGAGAAATGGGCAATAGACTTTGTAGGACCGATTCAGCCCCCAGGCAAGAAAACTGGTGCGCTATATCATCACCACGACAGAGTATCTGACCAGATGGGTGGAGGCACAACCTATGAAGGATTTTACAAGGCCTACAACATCTAAATTCTTGTTTGAGTGCATGTTAACTAGGTTTGGTTGCCCAAAAGTGTTGATGAGTGCTTGTGGTACGCACTTCCTCACTGAAACGATCAGCGCGCTGACCGAAGAGTTCCAGGTTTATCATCAAAAGAGTACACCATATCATCCTCAGGCTAATGGAACAGTTGATGCCTTCAATAATCTATTGGAGAATGTGCTGACAAATATTTGAAACGCGCAGCAGAATGATTGGGACGTGCACATACCAACAGTATTATGGGCGTAGAGGACTACTTGCAAAAAACTAACAGGTCAAACACCTGTCTGGTTGGTCCATGGTGTAGAAGCTATGATGCCTATGGAATATATTGTGCCTAGTATACGCATAGCAACTTTCACAAGGATGGCGGACCACAGAGCCTTGGAAGAACAGCTCACGTAGTTGATGGAGCTCGAAGAGGACAGATTCTTGGCTGGATTTCATTAGCAAGTATAGAAGGAACGTGAAAAAGCATGGCACGATCGACACATCAAGCTACGCACATTCAAGGTAAATGATTTCGTATTATTATATGATAGTAATTTCGATAAGTTTCCAGGAAAGTTTCAGATGCACTGGTTGGGGCCATATGTCATCAAAGAAATCACATATGGGGGCATGGTTCAACTCACAAAGTTGAACGGAGAACCTTTCCCGGGAAGGGTGAATGGGAGCCAGTTGAAGCTGTATGCAGGAGATCTGGCTCAATGACTATATGGCAGCCGAACAGTCTTAGTGCTCTAGGCAGCTGTAAGGGAGTGCGGGACTATAAACTACACTACCCAGTTTTGGGGACTATGCGACAGGGGGGCTGTGCAAAACAGGGTGATGTCACAGTACCAGAAGCTACGTGAAGGGAGCTATGCTATGGAGGGAGATACCATGCAGCACAGCCAGAAAATGACCATTAGAGTCATTGTTCATGATTTGACAGCTAGGAGATAGTTAAGAGGAGTGGGTGGGTGGCATTTAAGGCTGAAATCTTTAGAGATCTGCCACCAAATCAGCATTAATGGACGGATTTTTGGGGGAACAATCGAATTTGAATTCAAAATCTCCTATAAATTATGTGTGTTGGTCCAACAGATAACACTTTGCACCCTTAGAGTTTTTGAGTTGTGTTGTCCATCGCTTATGAATCGTAAGCTTTTTGAAGATTTGGTCGTAAGCTCCATGTTTGATACTCTACCTGAGGAAACCCATCAATTCATTTGCAGCACTATGTCAGGACTAAGTCTCGCTAAGACTGCAAGCACCGGAGGAACTCTTGCCTCTGAAGGAGTGGCTCCAGAAGCTGTGAGCATGGAGGCTCCAACTCCTGTTCCTATGGCATTGAGCTTGCCTAGGCCGAAGCCTACACCTGTGCGCAAGACCCATAAGCCGAAGAAAGACAACCAGAAAAGGCCAATGGCAGTGTGCGAGTCACCTAGAAAGCATTATGCTACCTAGACATAGAAGAAGGACAAGAAGCCTGAGGAGGTTTTAGACTTGGAGGTTGAAGAGAGCACTAAAGATATAGATGTTGAGGGCATGAAGCCCATCCAAGTTGTCGAAGTATATCCCTCTGCATAAAGGGAAGTCGAAGGTCACCAAGGACCCAGACTTAGAAAAATTTGTCATCCACATGCCCCTGTTGCCAGAAAAGATAACCTTTGAAGGACCATGCCTGGCGCGGGTTCCCCTCTTAAAGATGGAGGATTGGGACTTCGATGACCATGAGAGGTTACCCCACCTTGCAACAGAGAAGTACATGAAGAAAGTATATTACAAAGACTCTGGTGTCACTTCGTTGGAGTCAATTGAGTGGATCCGTGGAGTAGATCAATCTGGATTCTTGAACCTGTTGTGGGTGCCCCACTACCACCGCTCTAACATAAATACCACCTGTATACAGCAGCGATTGACTCTGGTTCATGATGGGTGCTTATGGATTGGCATGCCTATCCCCATCATGGACATGATCGTCCACAGGATCATGCTCCTACCACATGAAGGCTTGAATCTGGCCAAGGAGTTTGGTGGAAAGACAAGCTAGTGGGACTTGGTAGAGAAGATGAAGAAGAAATTTTAGCTTCTCAGGAAGCCATGCAGGTACTCCATAACATCCATCAACAACCACGCGGTGAAACTTTCCACCCAGATACTAGCTGACAAGGTCATGAGAAAGTGTTATGCGGACAAGGTTCTAACGCCATGATCTCGTTAGGTGCACAATGCGCGAAGGGTGTGCAATTTAACTGGTCGTGCTATTTATGTAGTGAGTTCCTTAAGAATTGTCGCAAGGCTCAAGATGAGAGAAAGACCTTCCACTACGTGTGGTTGCTGCTCTCCATTGTACTGGTTGCTTGGGAGCTGCCGAAGGAGAGCTCCATTGGAGGTAGGTTTTATAGATGCTGCATAGTTTGCCTCCCTTTGGGCAATGAAGGACCTTGTGCGGGTCACAAAAACAAAGATTTTTTGGGTTTTGATGGAAGCGAGCATCAGCATGGCCATCAACCAGTGCCCATGGTTGTCCCCAACCATGTATGAATAGCTGTCTGAATATGTTGAATTCAAGGAAGACTTCCATCGCGTTTATATCCGGGCGTGGAATAATTCGCAGCAGAAGTGGTTCGATATGCCATATCTCACCACAGATGATGCGATTTAGGAAGTAATTAAGTGCTGGCTAGTAGATTGGCACTCTACGTCTGACTTAGATGCGGGTACCAATGTTGTTGGGAAAAGTATCCAATACGGAATGCCCCTATCCCACTCTAAGGAGTGATAGTGCCTCAGCAACAAACAAGACAAAACTATCTAAGTATTCTTCTTTATGAAATGTAAATAGAGGAGAAGGATGTAACTAACCGATGTCTTCCGCTAGTTTGTAGATCCGATCTCACTCCCTTCTGTTTGCTTCCCGCTGCTTGCTCCTTCACTAGCCCAGCTACACCAAGTTCCTGCAAAATCACAAGAGAGGGAAACTACAAAAAGCATACATTCATAACTAGTTTAGGATTAGAATAAACTAAATATGCAAATACAACAAAACATCATTGATATACATGCATATAGAAGAAACTCAAATGGCTTTATTGATGAAGAAGTAAAGTTCAGGAAGAGATACAACCAAGTGAGGCCCAATCCAGCATCACCTTCCCAGCAAAAGGAATCTCTTCTTCACCTCCTTCAAAGCAAATCACCCAATAGTTCTAGTCTCAAACCAACAACAATTCTTTACAATAACAAAATTCCAGCCTCTGGATCTCATGGAGGAGAGATCCATATATAGATGTTTGGAGAGAGGATGAGTCAGCTTGAGATCTGACTAGTGTTCTCTCCCTCTGTCAGTTCTTCATTCCACTTGGAGGTTCTTGCTTCCACCTGGAGATTTGGAACCTCTTACTCATCACCAGTCGAATTCCCTGAGGCAAGTGTCATTTTGGAAGCTTCCTGGGTTTTGACACCTTGAGAAATGAGCTTGCCACATGTCCACTCTCGCTCAGCGCAGGTAGCCAGTGTTGGCTTTGACATTCAGCGCAGGTAGCCAGTGTTAGACTTGACATTCAGCGCAGACAGCCAGTGGAGCCATTGACATGATCCTGAATTGACTTGTTTTTGAGCAGTTTCTGGTGGAGAACTTCTGTGAATTGCTGTGGTTTGTTAGCCTTGTTCCTCTAGGGGTAGGAACAACATGTTTAGGGACTTTGGATCCCTTAGATTATGTACATTTCATGCTCAATGCTGTAAGGCACAAAAATGTCTATAACAGTTGCCCCCTAAAGTATGAGGCCGTTTATCGGGTGAAATGCTTTATCAGGAGGATCCGAAGTTCACCCAATGCTGGGAGGAGACCTGTAATAAGATACAATACAATACATTATTTTTCATACTGCTTTCATGATCTAGCTGAGGTGGGCATTCCCATGCTCATCTTTATAAATTCATTTTTCTGTACATAGAACAGACAATCGTCTGACGGTAGACTGATAATTTTGATGAAATTATCATCCTTTGGGTAGGATGATCATCTGCTGCAATGATGTACATATCAATGTCTTTATCTTTCCTGAATATATATCGCAGCCCGGATGGATGAAACTAGATCCGGGGTCTTCAAACTTGTTCGATCTTCACTCTGAGTACAAGTCGATCCATGTGAGAAATGTTCTGAAGTCGAACATGGAAAGACATCGCTTGATTACCGGTCAATGAGGTAAACCGTTAACAAGTGCGAGAGGAATCACCGATAATGATAATGACCCTCAAGGTACTGCAGTACAATTCACGTGGTGTGAATAAAGGACTTGGCATCGAACACCACGTAAAATCTTTCGGTCGAAGGTCATTGATGTATACCTGTCGCCGGAAGTGAGAAACTTGCCATTGAGGCATGCAAGCTTCAAAGTACTGAAGGGGTTGTTCCTAGATCAACTTATTGGATAATGAGCTGATGTCGACAAGAAGTGATCCGTCAAAGGAGGGCCTTAATGAATCCCACATCAGTGACACGGAACGGAGCTAATGATTTTGATGGAGGTGAAAACGATCTGTGACATATGATTCAGGGTGGCGGTCATGAAAGGATGAAGGATAATGTATGGCAGTGGATGGGACACGGTTGACTTCTCTGAATGACTTCTCTTGAACATATGGCGACACTGATGCGATGGATCGGTAGCATTACCCCAAATATGGATGGTATGGCGAGACCATGGTGATGTGACCGGTGAATGAAACAACCCAACCCGATTGTGGTACGGAGGAAAAGTGTCATGTTCAAGAGCGACTTGCTACCATCAAAGTTTCCTTGAGTTTCTCCCAATTTTTCCCCAGTCATTGCTGACCAGTACCTCTTTATTTTTGTCAAGCTTGAGGAGGATAATATATGCTTGTTCTATAACCTGCCCTTCGGGCAAGCCCATCGTTATGTTTTAACGAGCCTAGCGATAGGGAAACTCGTTCTCGTCTAAAGACAAGTTTGTCGCTATTTAATGATTTTAACGAGTCTAACGACAAGGATAACTCGGTCCTTTTCATTTTTAGAGAGTCTGAAAAGGTACATAAAGTTAACTCCGAAAGTTCCTTTTTCGTCATCTAATCCCTTAAGTCCGAAAAAGTATAAAACAATATAGAAGGGATGAGTTTTCGATAGTTTTAACGAGCCGAAAAAAACAAGCGCTCGATCTTTTTGTGCAATAATCCCTCAAGTCCAAAAAGATTAAAATCTAGAGGAGGGATAGCTCTTCCAGTCGCTTTAACGAGCTGGAAGGCCAAAACTCGGCAATCTTTTCATATTTTACGAGTCAGTTGAAAAGAGCTCAAAGAAGACTCGTCTTTTGAGGAACGAGTGATAAACAGGGTTAGCAGCTGATTCCAGGTACAGGTTGGAATTTTCCAATCACGGCAGTGTCACAAGGATGGCTAGGTGAAATCACTCTTCGCAGCTGTTCCTCAAAAGGGGTAAACAATCAAATGGAGGTGAATGATCGGCCAATGGAAAAGTGGAGGTGACGGTGCAAACACGACCAAGGCTTTAATGGCTGATAAGGTTACATTCACAGTGGTTATTTACCGGGTGGTGGTTCATTTTTTATTTTAAAATGAGCTTAAACACTGGTGGAAACACTTGCTCATTGCTTATGTTTATTTTTTAACGAGCATGAAGTCCGCGTTAAAACTGCTCGGATCTTGCATTTATTTTTTAACGAGCATGAACTGTGTGCTAAAACTGCTCATTTATCCAGTCATATGATAAGAAATGTCTCATATAAAAACGGCAACTTTTAGATTTTTGCCCCACATCCTTTCTTTATGCAAGTTAGGAAACGACTAATCCCAAAAACGGATAAATAACCGCTCTTTGCTTGCACTCTGAAAGGTTTGCATGCCCCCAGGTATAAAGTACGATTTCAAGGTTACCTCTACTTCATTTCCGTCAAAACATTTGTTTTAACGAGAGAGGCTTACCTCTTTCAGGTTACCTAAAGACTGTCTTATTCACGGAGCAAATAAGACACTTCTTCAGCGATGTCTACCAACGGTGAGCGACGACGCCCGCCGACTCACATAACTTTGACAAAAGAATCTTATTCTAGAACAACCCTCTTCCTAGACGAACGGGGTACGGACTAGTCATATTCTCCCGCGGAAACCTACCCTATACCCAAAGTTCTCTCTGCCCGAAGCAGACCAGGATGCATGCCCCCTGGGTTCCAGTCACATCTTTCCGAATCACTCGCGCTCATCGGGAAGAAGGACTGGGGGTGGAGACATTTCTTGCGTGAACAGACCATTTAGGGTTGGTATATGACTATTTGCGATGCGTGATCCCGGAAATGAAAGTTGGTCTACGAGCTTGACCATTCTTCCTTCGTGTGGAAAACACATTACTCTAAAGAGTGAGGAGACGATGGCTCCCATGCAATATATATAGTCTCGTCCAAGGAGTAGGTTATAATCCAAGGGTCCTTGAACGACCATCACGTTCATTTGAACGGCCTTCCCTTTCAATGTTATGGGCACATTGGGGAGGATCCCTAAAGGTCGACTGGTTCCTTTATCGAAGCCTGATAGATTTCTCATTTCAGGCAAAAGCGCTGGCGAACCAAGCGCTTTCCAAGCAATAGAGGAAAGGATACTCACAGATGCCCCCTCATCAATGATTGTGCCAGCCATTACCATTCTGTATATTTGGACGATAATTCGAAATGGTATACTGGCTGGCAAGCGGGGTCTGCCTAGTTGGTTCCAGTCAAAGGACACAACCAGGTTGCTTGGTGGTGGGACCGAATATACGGCCGGGTATGACCCTGACGAAGTTCCTTCCTGCGATAAAGGAATGGGCACATTGCCCCCATGCTCGTCGGAGTCTGTGTTGATGAAAAGAATCTGGATGGTGTCATCCTTATCCTCTTCAGTGATGGTGTCATTTGAAGATGAATCCTCTGAAGGCAAGACCGGGTCAACTGCCGCCTCGACCTTTTGACTTTCGTCAGGTATGGATTCAGTAGGTTCATTTTCAATGACTGACGCTTCAGCCGACCACTTGAGTGGGCCAGCTGGATTCTCAACTAACGAAGGACTTGGCACGAGTTTTTTATATCCAGGAGGAAGTCGTAACGGTGAAACCGGACGATCTTCCAAAACTCTTTTCACCTCGTCTAAGAAGGGACAACGGTGGATGGCGTGATCGCCTTCACACAGTCTGCAGGGAGATCTAGCTCTCCCTCTTTGTCTTGGACCTTCACTTTCGCTAGTTGACGGTATGCATTCAACATGGCTATCAGAGGTTGATGCTACCGGATTGTGCAAACGAGGAGACCAGTCCCTCAGTATCCGGGGAATACAGGGACAATCTCTATGGAAGTGGTCTCCTCTACATATGACACATGGCGATTTAGGCCCGGTCAGTGCTGTGTGTGGATTTTCGTTAGATGCCTTTTGCTTGCCCCCAGTCGCTTTTGGCTCCTTCTTCTTCTTCTCTCTCTTCTTCTTCTCCTTCTTCTCTTTGGGAGCTTGGCTTTTGCCGGCTCTACCTTGCGAGGAGGAAGGAGGAGAGGAAGAGTTATAGGAAGTAGAAGGCTGGTGGGCAGCTCTAGACTGATCTAACTGTTGACTCGACTGTTCAGGAATAGTGGTGTTCTGAACTACATTGGTTGAGAAGAGCCAGACTGGCAGGCCAATTGTCAGTCCTGGAAGCGACAATGTGGCCATATGGGGCGCACCAACATCTCCCCAAGAGGAGAAAGGACTAGGATTTCCATCAAGGGGAATTCCTTGGTTGGCGTGTTCCATTTTCTCAACCTAAAGATCAACGCAGGAGTAGAGGGTGATTTTGTTCCGTTTAAAATAAATTTTAACGACGCTTTAGACACAACTTGCTTTTTCAATTTTAAAGAGTCGAGAAAAAGCTAAAGATGACTCTAGTCTCCTTCGATGTTTTAACGAGCCCGAAGTGACAAATGCTTGGATGGACTTTTTCTGTTATAGAGTCTGAAAAAGGCCAAAAGGAACTGCTCTGGAGTTCTAGGTAGAGGGTGTGCCAAACTTTTCGCAAAACCGCAGAATACTTTTTAGGGTACGGGCGGTCGATCTTCCTGAATGCTGTGTTCAGTGCATTGCGATCAGTAGGGCGGCCGACACGGCTTCCTATGGATAAAGGCTTTATTCCTATAGGGGTCTCCCAATATATATGCGACGGTACGTGGGAGCACAATCCGTACTGATACTTATCGCTTCACCGTGGAGGAATCACCTAACCACTCGACGGTAAGATATCAGGCTTTACGACGCCGGAACACGTCTCTAGCCTAGACCTCTATGTTGTGCGTTATGTTACAAAGCGTTGTTAAGTTCATTCAATTTATTTTAGGTTGATCTTTTTTAGAAGTTTGCCTTTTTGGATCACCACGAGATGTATGATACAACTCCTAAATGCAGTCTAAAGATGATAAGCAAGCTTTTTATATCTTTTCAACAGATGAAAATCCTAGCTACAAGGGGAAAAGAAAGACATCATCTTTTCTCACAGAGCATAGAGCACACAGTAATGCATTTTTCCTAAATCAACATACAAGCTGTCAAAATGCAAATGCACAAATGCATGTATTTCTTTTCTCTTTCTTAATATTGATGTTTATATAAAGAAAGATGTTGTATAACTTTGAATTCGATTTCAAGTGAAAACATAAACAAGTTCCTTTTTCAAAATCAAAAGACACCTTATGATTTACTTGTTTCGACACTCGAAATGCATAAATTCAAACCATATGACGAAAGTAAAAGCTAAATCAACTGTGAACAGCAAACAAACTCACTCCTAAGATCAAAACGACACTTATGACAGGTCTAGATCTAAGGGCCACAGTAAGACTAGTTTACTTTCATAATGGGAAACTGCAAATGATGTAAGAAATACACAAAGAACAAATACAGTTTCTTTATACAACTGAGGTGGAATTGAGGCAAAGAAAGGTGGTTTCAGATAGGAACACTGACTGATAACAGGCTGCAAAAAACAGGGATAAAACTGAGCAAAAGACACAGGGAACCACAGCTGCACAAGGCAAGGACTGTTCAGCGCAGGTCTAACACAGAGGTTTTGACATTCAGCGCAGCTAGCCTTCACGGGACCTGCGTTGAAATGCATAACCTCTTCACAGGCTCTGCGCTGAAGCAGAAACGAGAATTGTTTCTGGGTTCTGAGCTACGGTTTGCAGTTAAATTCACAGTTTTTGGCCAAATCAAAGCTATCAACCAGGTACAATCTAAGGGATGATTCAAAGGAGGATGAAGATCTATCACTAAGAGCTGTTAGAGCACTTGTGGATCAGCTTTTCAGATCATAAACAGGCCCAGTGATTGGACTAGAGTAGCTGCTCTCTACTTTGCATTTGAGAAAGACAAATGCAGTTCGATTCGGCACTCTTTGAGTTTATGAAATGAATAGCAAAAACACAAATAAACCAACAAGATACGATCCCCAGTGGAGTTGCCAATTTGTTGTTGGGAAAAGTATCCAATACGGAATGCCCCTATCCCACTCTAAGGAGTGATAGTGCCTCAGCAACAAACAAGACAAAACTATCTAAGTATTCTTCTTTATGAAATGTAAATAGAGGAGAAGGATGTAACTAACAGATGTCTTCCGCTAGTTTGTAGATCTGATCTCACTCCCTTCTGTTTGCTTCCCGCTGCTTGCTCCTTCACTGGCCCAGCTACACCAAGTTCCTGCAAAATCACAAGAGAGGGAAACTACAAAAAGCATACATTCATAACTAGTTTAGGATTAGAATAAACTAAATATGCAAATACAACAAAACACCATTGATATACATGCATATAGAAGAAACTCAAATGGCTTTATTGATGAAGAAGTAAAGTTTAGGAAGAGATACAACCAAGTGAGGCCCAATCCAGCATCACCTTCCCAGCAAAAGGAATCTCTTCTTCACCTCCTTCAAAGAAAATCACCCAATAGTTCTAGTCTCAAACCAACATCAATTCTTTACAATAACAAAATTCCAGCCTCTGGATCTCATGGAGGAGAGATCCATATATAGATGTTTGGAGAGAGGATGAGTCAGCTTGAGATCTGACTAGTGTCCTCTCCCTCTGTCAGTTCTTCATTCCACTTGGAGGTTCTTGCTTCCACCTGGAGATTTGGAACCTCTTACTCATCACCAGTCGAATTCCCTGAGGCAAGTGTCATTTTGGAAGCTTCCTGGGTTTTGACACCTTGAGAAATGAGCTTGCCACATGTCCACTCTCACTCAGCGCAGGTAGCCAGTGTTGGCTTTGACATTCAGCGCAGGTAGCCAGTGTTAGACTTGACATTCAGCGCAGACAGCCAGTGGAGCCATTGACATGATCCTGAATTGACTTGTTTTTGAGCAGTTTCTGGTGGAGAACTTCTGTGAATTGCTGTGGTTTGTTAGCCTTGTTCCTCTAGGGGTAGGAACAACATGTTTAGGGACTTTGGATCCCTTAGATTATGGACATTTCATGCTCAATGCTGTAAGGCACAAAAATTTCTATAACAACCAACAAAGGCACAGGGAGCTAAGTGGAGAAGAAGTGAAAGGATGCGGCGAAACAGGCAGCACAAAATTTGGTCATGCAGTAAAGGAAGGAGGTCGAGGAGAAGGCCTAACTAGAAAAGGAGCGTGTTGCAAAACAATAGGTTGAACAGTAGCAACGCGACTCCGAGCGAAGCGGTAAATCTCGTTCACCCAAAACCGAAGAGGAAGAGTAATCAGTGTAGGGTAGTGGAGGTGATGAGCGACAAATCACTCCATTCCAAGTAAAAAGATATAGGGAATAGCAAGAGGATGGGTCCCGAAAGAAGACAAAGGTGACCAAGCCACCACTGGATCCCATTACGCTAATGGAGGGTGATCTCGATGAGATCTTGGACAAAGTACGCGACACCACCACTGAAATGTTGTAGCAATTTGAGCAACAACACATGCAGTCATTAGGTAATATTCAGAAGGATTTGTGTGAACTACAAATCTAGACTAGTAGGATACAGAGGGGAGCAAGTCAGGTGGGCTGCATAGACGATCCTGACACCAGGGACAAGTCAAGCTGTAGAGCTGATCATGACAGATGATCTTAGGATAGTCACGCTGCCAGAAGGGTCTCTGAGCATGGAGTCGGCTAATGATAAGATCATCATTAGCACCTTAAAGAACATCAACCACAATTTTGCAGTGCTCCCTAACGAGTATCTTCATGCACTGCAGACAAGCATAACAGTGGAATTGAGAGCGTGGGAGCAGCACACTCTTAGATTAATAAGTGAGTATTGGGTGAACAATGAGAAAATGTTCATCGAGAAGATGGAGGCCCTAAAGGAAAGGGAAACGATCTAGGAGCAGAGCACCTAGCTGGTAGTTGCAGTTGCAGAGGCATGTAGGATAGTGCCAGAGTTGCACATACCTGAGGAGGCACCGCTAGAGGCCAAGATCCGAAAGCTTGCTGCAGGTATTCATGATGTGAAGGAAGAGGTGGCTAGAGTTTAGTTTGAACTCAATATGAAAATCACAGAGCTGGAACTCAAGTCACAGTCTTCCACTCTGCTTGAAGTCAGGGAAGAGCGTGGAGCTTTCGTCAAGGAAGGGATAGTTGCTATGGATGGCACGGTCATTAATTGCACAACTTTATTTGAACAAGCAATGGAAGTGGTGACGACCTTGCAGGAAGATCCCACCATGCAGATATTGAATACCAAGATTTGTGAGTTCCATCAGTAGTACAACGAGGTTAGGGCGACGACGCGCTTCACTGCTACACCATAGCACCTCGCCAAGTTGCAGGAGGCAAAGCAGCTTATTGCACAAGTGGAAGCAGCGTAGAAAAAAGAGGCAGTGCTTAAGGCATGGTTGGGTCCTTGGTTGGACAAAACCTACCAAGTCTCAGCTAACACCCAGGAAAAGCTGATGAACTTGCACCTCACATAACAGAAGATCAAGTGAGTCGACGAAGGACCAGCTGGTTGAGCAAGTGAAGCAGGCAGCCACGCAGGGCGCGGGTGAAGTATAAGTTGTATAGGTTGAGTTGGGGCATATTTGTAACAAGATCACCACACCAGCTGAGTGGCTCGAGGGTGATTCATGACCTTTGCGTTGGGGGCCTATTGGGAAGGGGTGCCCTGGGTCATTTTTGGGGCAAAATCCCAAGTTTTGATGAAACAAATATGTAAAGTCTCTGCAAATTGTGGACGCAGAGCACAGAGTTAGTTAAAAGTCAAAAAGGGTTTTTACCCTCATTCATGTAAACTTGAGTTGATTTTTAAAGATCTACCCATGGTCCATGGACCATGGGATTGTATAAATAGGTGTTTCTTAGAGAGTATAAGGCAGATCAAAAGAGATAGAAGTCCTTTTTCTATGGGTACGACGGAATGAGTCTAGAGGGTTAGCGTTGGAAAGAAAGAGGAAAGGCTCTGTAGCTGATTTTGCGGACCCCTACAGCTAAGTGCGCAGGGAAGTATTGAGTTTGTAAACCTATATTGAAGATAAATAGAGAATACTGTTGCAGAAATTCCTATGTTTTGTCTCTTTACTTCTATCATGTATGATTGCTATATATGTTGTGATGAAATAATGTCTTTCTAAAATAATGATGTATTGATGTGCGAATTTACTTGATCCGTCTTATTATCTAAATGGAATTAATGTTAAGTGATTACGCAAAGATCATAACACTTTCTATTAAAGTTATTGAACACTTAGATAGGTCTGAGTAAATACTGACTTAAGGGTAATCTATGGTGCACATAAGTAGCTAATTTTCCTGTTTAGGGTCCACAAAAGCCAATCGTAGACCTTCGTGGAGGTCTAGAGGTTGAATGAGGGAAGATATAGCAATGAGCCTTAAGGGCTTAGAGATATGCGCGAACGCAGATCTAGGTCATAGAAAGACATCACACTGATCTCCGGATGTGGAAACTTGGTTCCAGCATCCCCCATACTACTTAAAGTGAGACTTCAATCCACGCTATGTGGATTGATGCCGAGAGGGCCAGTAGTGTAGGTTTTTGTTTGGCACAACTAACTATGAACCTAGCTTAGGACCCATTAAGCCAACAAATATACATGTGGCTTTTTGGTCATGATTTGTCACTAGCCTGGAGGATTGCCTGGATTGACAATGGATTACCTAGCCTTTCCATTTCCTAGATAGCCATGGAGATTATGGGTTTATTTTCCTTATTTTTTTTGGTTTGTTCTCATGTTTCCTTATCTTGGGTTGAATTATTAGTTGCTGGAAGCCCTGGCTGGAAAAATGCTTTGGAAGCCCTATAACAAATTGGGTTGAGTTACTAGTCTTGGAAGCCTTCGTTGGACAAATGATGTGAAAACCCTTGGTGGGTTGAGTTACTAGCCATGGAAGCCTTGGTTGGAAAAACACTCTAGAAGCCCAACGATAGATATGGGTTGAGTTACTAGTCTTGGAAGCCTTGCCTAGAACAAACACTTTGGAAGCCCTATAAGGCTTGAATAGAGACCGATCGAATGATGATTTTGTGATGTTCGACCGTGAGGTGGAATCCCTATTTGATGGGTTGAGGTGGATGGCCGCTGGAAGCCCTGGATGGTTTTGGATAGATTTGTTCTATGGATCCCACATTCATGCTTGGAATATGGCACAAGGGTGAATGGATGAAGAGATATTTGGCTTAGCCAATCTACGGTCGGGTGGAATGTGAAAGTCCCATCCTGGGTTTGGATTTTTCATCATCAATATGAGGTTATACCTCCTTTTATTTCTATGAGTATTATGTTGGATTATATGTGGTTTATATGGCTATGATCTCATTTCTATTTCTATTGCTTTTATGTTGGTTATATATGTGTTTTATGATAGTAGCTTTGTATGGATCTCATCATGTTTTTACTTGTAAATGAATGATAAATGTGTCTATGACCTAATGGATGAAATGCAAGTTAATATGTTGAGGCATCAATGTCTCTTAGTGATTCTCAGTTAATTACGAGACCCCTATGCTCAAATTTGTTATTTACACCTGTAGAATACATATTCGTGATATGTTTGACGAAATGACTATCATGGCTAGTAGGGGTCTAGTCACAGTTGGTGGGCTCCAGTATTGCAACAATGATGCTACAACTCCTGGGACTCCCTTCTTTAATTTTATCAACCCGGTAGTTCGTAACAAACTTGGAAGCGACGGTGTTGTATGCACAAGTACTAGCTCTTACTGCAGGCTGTCACTTGATCAGCTGGCACAAGTTCGCTAGGAGCTCAAGCCAACTTCTATGAGTTCTTAGAAGAAGCTTTTAATCATGATGGAAGAAAGCTAATCTCAAAAGGGCTATTCTACTTGCAGAAAGAAGATGAAAGCTGAAAGGAAACACAAACCCTAGCAAACCCTAGTTTTACCCATTAACCCTACTGGTGCAAGAAAAGAGATGAAAGCTGCTGAAATGGATGCCATTGACTCTTGGAAAGGTAAAATGCATGTGACTAAGCTACTTCTGAAGGAAAATATGGAAAAAACATATTTTTGTATTTTTGAGTAATTTTGCAGAATTATTATGCATGTGCTTTAACTGTTTGTTTTACTGTGCAGAGGTTGACTGGCGAAAGGAAATGGAATGGGCGCTTGCAGGAGGTTGGGAAGGTGAGAAGAGGGCTTAAGGGGTCCCTAGCACCCTTCCAGAGATTTTCACAACGATCAGATCTCGAGAAACTGCTCACATGATCTTTTACAGGAAGTCTGTAGGGGTTCTACAAGATGTTCTATAGGAAGATCTGAAAGAGAATTTTGGAGGGTTGATGGAGGAAAAACGATGGGAAAGTGGAAATCGAAGTTGGATAAGGTTTTCAAGGGGTCTAGGACCTGGTGAATGAGGCTAAGGAGTGATTAAGGTGATAGGAGTTGTCCAAGGATGGAGGGAGCAATGATGCACATGAATGTAGAAATTAGGGCAAAGTGGGAAAATGTGGCAAATGAAGGGCAAGAATCTGAGTTAGGGGATGTAGCAGGTTGTATTGATGGAGGAAGGGTAGGTAGGGAAGTAACACATGTGTTCTGCATATTTTTTTCCAAAACTAATCAACAAAGATTAAGAAAACCAAAGATCTAGCTATTTTGACCTAATTTGACCTAGAAACCATAAGCATGATGAATAGAAGTTTATTGGCAGCAAATCATGTAAGATAACTATGAAATCTAAGTAAGGAAAAATTCTAAACATGAAATTACAACTGGTATCAACTTCCCTAATTTAAAAATCTAACACTAGCAATTGCATGAAGAGGAAAAAACAGTGTTTTTGTGGCAGCAAGTATGCCTTGGTCTCAACTCATGGTCCCAAGGAGGGAGAGATGAGATCAAGGATTGCTTGATGGCCTTTTTGCAGATCTTTTCCTCTACCAAATTTTCAAATCAACCTGAAGTAATAAAAGCTACTTTAATCATCAAAAACAACCTAAGTAACAAAGAAAGATTTTAACCTAAATAGCAGAAATTATTCTATGATTGCAACAAAGACACATAAAAGTACACAAAGGAGGTATTGGGTAGTGAGGTTGGGCCCAAACCTAAGAGCTATAGCCTCCTAAGAAAGATTAGAGCTGGTGAAAAGTTGGATTCATCTTTATTGATCACAAAATAATAGTTACATCCCAAGAACTGTCTACAAGAAAAAAGCTCGAAAATGTGTTGAAATGGAGAGCTAACCTACTGACTAAAATCTAACTAATATCTGACTAACTCCTGCCTAACTTCTGACTAAAAAATGACTAACTAAAATGAGGCCCTAAGCCTTCTTATTTATACAAATTTAGGACCCCAACAACCCTCCTAAACTTTAGGAACTCGGCTGCCAAAACTTGCAGTTAACAGCAACTTCACTAGCCCTTGCTCGGCTTCCCTTGTGATAATCGATGTGGTGGCCCTTGAACTCCGAGCTGCTGGTGGAGAATTCAAGGTAAGGGCTCATAAATGAAGGGTACACCTTCCTACAAATCCTCTCCCTTGTTCTTCCACGAATTTGGCTGCCAATTTCTCATTAAAACCTTTGATTTTGTCTCAAAATTGACCAAAAACCTGCATAAAGCACACATTAGACTTGTTGGCATAATGACTAACCCAATTCACTCTATTAGCATAAATATAATAAAAAACATGCAATAAAATAATGAGAATGGTGGATTAAGTCGAATTAGGAGGCTAAATGAGCCCATATAATTACTCATTTCTGGGGCTCATCAACAGTCTCATTCAAGTGATTGCACTTATATAGTCATTTCCGTGTTATTTTACCCTTTTAAAGAAGTCATTCAATTTTGGGCAGTGACCTAGGCTCTGGGCTTGAAAAAGTGGCTCAAATCCTAAGGACACTGGCACAACATTGTGCAAAAAAATTCCTGGAAATTGGCTTGTAGGCCTGTGAGAGAGTTCAGAGGTCCTTGGGTGCTAGCATGCCCATAACATGAAAGTGTTCAAAGGTCAAGTGGTCCAAAAACTTAGTGGGACCCAGGGGCTAGTTGGTAAAAAGGTTCGATTGGTTCCCGAGGGTCCTAATGCTAATGATGAATGTCTGTATGGTTTGTTTCCATTGGTTCCACTTCTTTAACATGACTTAGGATGTGAAATCATATGATAGTGGCCTCTAGTCACATTTTTACCCCGACTGGCTAGTTTCTTGGGTAGATGTGGGAGGAGGATGTTACAACAGCCTACTAGAAAACCTGTAGCTACTCATGCCTATTTTTTGAGCCTCCTAAAGTATTACGGTCTTCAAATTTATCAGACATATGTTGCAAGTTGATCCTATAGGGTTTATGAATATTACTACAGGATTGTGTCTTCCTGTAGCAGTCGAATATATCCCTTAGGTTCACAATTTTCTCTAAGTGTGGCCTCCAAAATTCCTGATAATTCATGGTGAAACTACTGGTGATGGATAAAGAGTCTTCCTTTGATGGAAATGGGAGAAAAATATGTGAAAGATCGAGGTTTTGATGGATAGTGAGTGGGATAAAAGTGAAAAAGGTACAAATTTGATGAAGTGGATACGTGTTAGGACTCTCATAGTCTCCATCTCTTGCTCGCATGTGAAAAAAATCTAATATACCCCACCTTTCTATGTTTAATAACTCCATGTGGGAATACAGGGACTCTCCTGTAGCATTTCAAGATACTGGTAGAAATGAGTGAGAGGGGCTAGTTAATGATGGAACAAGCTTGGAAAGAGTGAATGAATGGGTGGAATGGATATAGAGTGTCTGACTGAAGGTATTGAAGGTGAGTTCTGAGACTTTGATGTTGACCTTCTTTGACTACTGGTGGGAGCATATTGCACCTGCAATAGTGTTAGAATAAATAAAAGAGAGGTGACTTTCACTCTTATCTTTTCTTTTGTTATTCTCTTATTATTTTCACTTTTCTCTTATTCTTCTTTTTTTGTTTTATTTTTATTATGAGACCTACACACTACCTCATAAGAGGCGTTCATCCTACGAATCTTGCCCCAAGTGCCTCAAGGGAGGTTTTCAGTTCAGGAACTTTTTATTTTCTTGTTTTTTCTTTTTCCAATCTCTTTGGCCGCCTCAGAGAGGTTTTTAGCCTAAGAGCCTACCTCAAGTGCCTCATAGAGGCTTTCACCTAGTTTTCTTTTCCCATTTTTTTTTCTTCTCTCTTTTCATCAGGGCCTAAGTGGATTGGGATATTTGAGGCTCTCAATCACATTCAAATCTCTCCTTATTGTACTAGTAAGTTCATCCTTTGGCAGGGTCTTCCTATAAAGCTTCAACCTATAACCATTAAACAAAAGTGGCATATTTTCCTCAACAATTGCTTAAATGTTAATAGATCCATTATCATGGCATTTCTCCACCAAGTAAGGACCCAACCATCTAGTCATGAGTTTCCCTTTGAAGTCTTTGAACCTAGAATCATATAAGAGGTCAAAATCACCCTTCTAGAAGATTCTCACCTTGATGTTATTGTCATTCAAAGGTTTTCTTTGTAATTGAACCACTTCAGTATGCATAAGAGCCTGCATCCTAAGATAATGAAGGGAATTCAGTTGTTGCAACCTCTCCTCCTGAGCTCTTGTGATGTCTAGATCAAGTTGTGATGCCATTCTCAATGTCTTGTATTTAAAGTCAATGGATAGTAGGGATTTCTTACCATAGAACAACTCGAAGGGGGTGAATCCAATGGTGTTATTCCATGTAGTATTGTACCAAGTGGCCTCAACTAGCCTATATTCTCAATCATTTTTATCGTTGCTAACAAACTTGGTTAAAATGTCTTCCAGTTCTTTATTGGTCACTTCTACCTTCCCATTTTCTTGAGAGTGATATGGGGTGAACTTCTGATGTTTGATATGGTGTTGCCTCATTATCCCCTCTATCAAGTTGGAAGTAAATTGAGTTCCTTGGTTACTGACTACTTCTTGTGGGAAACCAAATTTGTAGAAGATGTTCTCCCTTAATAATTATGCCATTTTTTTATTTGTTTCTCCTTTGACTACCTTCACTTCAGCCTACTTGGTTAGATAGTTTGTTCATATAATGATGTACTTCTTTTTCCCAGATGGGGAGTCAATATCTCCGATGAAATCCATGCCACACTTCTCAAAAGTCTCAGGAGTCACTTGAGGATGTAGGGTCATCTCATCCCTTTGTTTATGCTTCACAATCCTCTTTCAGTCATCACACCGAGTAGTGTACCTTCTAGCATCTTGATTTAGGATAAGACAATAGTAACCTACATGAAGAATCTTGAAACTTGTCATATTAGCAACAAAATGGCCCCTAGAGGGCCCATCATGGAATTTTGAGAGGATATCAAAGACTTAATATCCCCTTACATATCTCCTAAAGATCTGATCTGACCCCAATATGAAAAGGTTGCCCCCAATCCAAGTGTAAGGGGCACTTCTCCTAACAATTTTGTTATTTTCCTTGGAAGACATATTAGGAGGAAATTGTTCAGCATCCAATATTTTTTCTATATCATTAAACCAAGGCGACAATAATGTTATTCCAAATAATTTCTCATCTGGGAGATGATCATCTACCTTCTCTTTTTTCTCTGCAAACAAGGTTAATCTAGACAAGAAATGTACAATAACATTTTCTTTCCCTGTTTTGTCAACAATGGTTAGGCCAAACTATTGTAATATCACTAAACATCTAATAAATATAGCATTGAAATCAATTTTAATCATAAAATACTTAATTGATGCATGATCAGTGTGCACAAAAACTTGATACCCTATAATGTAATGTCTGAATTTATTCAAGGAATGCACTATATACAAAATCTCTTTTTCAATGACTATATAATTGAGTTCGACCTTGGAGGAAATTTTTACTAATTAAGTAAATATAATAATGAATCTTCCCTTAAAACTACCCCAAAGCTTAACTCACTACTTTATCTAATGCATCTATGTGAATTTGGAAGGGAAAGGCCCAAGTTGGGTCCCTGAGATCTTGTGCAGTTTTAAAATTTTACTTAAGTTTTTTTATGGAAAATTAAACACAGCCACTAGGATTTATTTCTTTGCAATATTATGACCCTGAAAATACTACCATATATAGGAGTGTATGACCAAAATTAATGAATAAAATAGATCCAAAACCATATGAACCAATACAAACATTAATGCATTCAATTTCTTAACTAGGGTTTGAGCTGAAACTTGTAATCCTTGCAGATTGGTGATGGGTGTTGGGTTTGATGCAGCGATTCATTGCTCCAATTTGGAGATATCATCCTCCACAATAAATATAGAACATGCACAAAAGAACCACCAAAAAGAGATCACAAATGGAATTTTGCAGAGGACCATGAACATCAACAAAAAAATATAAACAAGAACAATTGAACATAAATTCAAATTTGCAAGAAGGGAAAATTCACTTTCATTGATCATACAATAAAATAATACAAGAATTATGCCTTCACACATAGAACCTCCTCTCGAGATTCTGATAGAGTCTCCCCCTCTTCAAAAATACAATCTCAAGAAAAGATAACTCACAATATTTGAATAAGAATCAAGATAACATGACTTCATAATCCTCTCTAGCTCTCTCCCTTTCTCTCTAGCATGACTCGCAAGGATGTATTGGTATATAAATACTAAAAGAGATCCTAAGGAGGATGAATATGGATTATTAGGATGAAGAGAAGTTAGGAATATTCTCTAATAATTCACCCAAGCCAGCTCGAAGAGATAAGACAAGTTGTGGCTTTGAATTGATCCTCTAGGAAAAGTAAGTCTCTAGAACATAAGTCAAGGTTATAGTGATTGAACTAAGAAATTTTAGCTTTGGCTACTAGGAAGAAGGCTACTCCATGTGGCTGAAGGCCTTCAACCACTCTTTATGGAATTAGGTCCCAATGACTATGGCCTAAAGTAGGTTGAAAAAGAAGTTAAGGCCTATAAAAAGTAAAACAGTAGAAGCAATCATCAGTACCGAATCTAAGGAGAAAAATAAGTCGATAACATATGCCCTCTAATGCTTGAGGTCAGAAGAGAAAATGATGTATGAAATGCATTATAATAAATATCAGAGGTCAAAATGGGAGGAAGGAGACAAGGCCAAGAAACTGAATCAAAATAATCCAAATGTTGAGGTCTCATCTATGTTGATAACATCCCCAAGCCATGCATACCCATGCTTGGTTAGAAAGAGATATTGAACATGCTCGCCAAATATACACTGCAAATCCATGACATGAAATGCTAATACATGGACACAAACAATACATAGTGGATTCATGTGACAAATAAAAAATATCATAGCCACCAACAAATACAATGTGGATCTATGTCACAGTATACATCAGTGGGACTATGGACACATACAGACAAGAAGTATTGTAGAGTAGTCCTCAAAGTACCTAAATGATAACTTTCACACAATCTAGAAAGGGTGCAATGTAAAAGTGAAATATCCCAAACCCAGTGTCTTTGACATAACTCTAATGGTACGAATCTACAACATGCAAATAAATGAGCTAATGTCATGAATGGTAGAAATCATCTAATTATTGTTCAATGAGGTGTACCATTAAAAAATACGAGGGGACCCACCGATGATGAAAATTGATCATAAGGTACCTAGTAAAATCCACTAAGTGTGAATAGATGAGATGACGTCGAGCACTCATAGACTCGATCGATCAAGAGTCAATGATTTAAACCCATTGTTGATCATGAGGAAACCTACAAATAAGGTCTACAAGCTCGAAGGTACTACTGGTTCCTAGATCAAGCTCCTGGATAATGAGTTGAAATGAATAGGATAAGATTCGATGAAGAAGGGCCTTGGTGTATCCCACATCAATCGACATGGAACAAACTAAAAGGTGATTTCAATGGATGAAGTCATGAGATGGTGAAGTAAAATTGATAAAGGGATGGTCGACTCAAAAATGTCAACAAGAAACTGCAAATGAATGACACGGGATGAGACTTCCCTTAAACATGTAATGGCATGACAGAAGAGTGACTAAGCAACATGATTAATGAGCACCACATGATATCGTGCAAAAATGTAGGAGGCATTGAGGTAGGCTTCATATAATTGGAAGAGTAACCAACCAAAGTAATAGAGAGATTGATATCTATGGTATGACTCCTACGTAAGCTAAAACCCAACTATAAGATAATGATCTAGTTAGGTGCCATGTTCAAGGGAAACACCACTGACACTGCCATTTTGATGACTAAAAAAAATAAATGTTCCCTTCCCATTTCTCCTTTTAGTATCCTTCATGGTTTAGTGAGAATGAAAGAGAAGAAAAGTATGCTTAATAGGTTCCTTTTTCATAAATGCAGTCCCCTGAGCTTGAAAAAGAGATAAAACAATACAAGGGAGAACCTTCTAGACATATAGGGCTAGAGTATTCCTTTTTTGTAACTAGTCTACTTAGTCTAGAAAAGGGTTAAACTTATACTGATTATTCATCCCTTCAAGTACTTTAATGAGCGTGAATGAGACAAGTTCACTTGATAATATTTTCTAAGTTAAGGAGTATAAAAAGAGCATAAAGGAAACTCCTCCTAGAGGAAGGATAGAAACTAGTTCCAACCATGGTGGAGCTGCTCAAAACATGTAAAGGTCAATAGGATGGCTAATAAGACCACTCATTGTAGTGGTTCATCCAAGAAAGGGTAAAATTCCATGTGAAATTGAATGATAGGCCAAGTAGATGATAGTGATGGAATGAAGAAACCAAGGTTCATCCTCCAAAAATAGGCTGAGAAAAAGTTGTAATCACAAGGGATAAAGTGTTGAATCCTGTCGAGGTAGGGATGAAAATATGACAAAGAAGAGGACATGAGGTTTAGATTCTAAGTTATGGTGGGTTAGGAGGAGGGATTCCAAAAAGAGAATGGATAAGATGTTGCATGGCCACCGTAATGACAAAGAGGTGCTAGTCTAGCATATCCATGTATATGTCGGCTCTACCATCAAACTATAACATGCATAAAAGAGAAAGGCTAATGACACAATTTAACGAGGTCAGACCTAAGGTATAATGATGGAACCGATGGTCAATACTGCATCTATTGTGACAATATATGAATTAACCCTATATGCCAGTAAGAGAGATGTACCTCAAGCCCATTGAAAGAAATGAGACCCCAAAAGAGACATTAATAAAAATAAAACTCCACGTATTCCTACAAAAAGGTGATTAGAAAAGATCATAGAAAAACCCACAAGCCAAAAAAGAATTAAAAAGGGAGTATTCTCTAGATGCTCAAAAAATATCATAAAAGAGACACATATCTCCCCATTTGGTTCATTTTGATTTGAAGAAGAGAGGAGAAGAGAAGGATCCCCAAGAATTGTGCATTGAGGGAAAGGAGTAGCAAGAGAACTAAAGGATATTCCCAAGCCAAAGGTAAGAAAAATTTCCTCCCTCACTGAGAAATGTATGCGCTAGTTTTTATCATGGCTGCAATATTTTTTAGGGAGATTTTTATTTTTGTTTAATTTAGACCATTGGGGTAGAATGGGAAAATTTCCTCTGAGAGGCCCCAAACGTACTATTTCGATATCTCACCATGTGGTTGGAGCTGAGATTCAGTCGCTCTAACCAAGTAGGTAGGGTCAAAATGTCCATTTTTCTCCTATATTTCCCAAAATTGTGTTTTTTCTTAGGGTTTTACAACGAAATGTGTTTGTTTGGTTACACCCATGCTCACTATTGATATGTGAATTGTTTTATGAAGGAGAAAATATGATTGAGTGGAGGTAACTAGAGCATGTTCCCAATGACATGCAATCCATAGCCCATCTTCCAACATTGGATGAGAGATTGTGGTTTCTTAAAGTATTTCAATATTCCTAGTATGACCAACCAACCATGTTTAGTGAAAAAAATCATTGATTGGTGGGATGATGATAACCAAAAATTGGTAATAGGGTTGGGGGTATTTATTATAGGGTTAGAAGATATTTATTTCCTCACATGGTTATCAAGGTGAGGATCTTAAGTTTTTCTAGCCAGTGTGAGGAGTATAACTCAAGGAGTAGTGAGGAGCTACATAGAGTGGTAATATAAGGAAGGCACACGAGAAGAAGCTAAGAAGATTCTGATTGAGACTGTAGAATACTTAACTGTAAAAACTGTAGCATATACCATCACATGGGTTATGTGGACAAAAATTCCCAACATGGTAACCAATGTACACATGGACCTAGTAATGCAATGTCTAGAGCCTACCTTATTCAATTGGTGTTAAGGTATGTTGGCCAATGTCAAAGATCAACTTATGAAGGAAAGAAGAGGAAGGATAAAAATTTTGGGTACGAGATTCTTATAGTGTCATTTTTTATGGAGAAGGTCTTGACAATGAGGTTGATTACAGCAGATTATGAGCTAGACCCACTATCAATGGATCCTTGGATGATAAGATGGTGTTCCCTTATGATGAGGTAGGAGGGTGTCCATGGTGGACACTAGTTTCCCCAAGCGTATGTCAAATGGTTGATGAGGTGCCCTTGGCAGTAGATGATTACACATATGATGGGATGGACTACCAAGGAGACCTTATCTGGTTCTTCCTTGAGGGATACAGTGGACTGACATAGGTAAAATGTTTTTTTATTTTTTTGCATATTTTCATTTTTTTGGAATTTTGGAATATTTAATTTTTTCTTGTTTTTTTCTTCTATGGGTACAAAGTTACTAACATATAGTGAATGTGACATCCATATACTACACCAGTTCATCATGAGGGTTATTCTCCTTTGAGGAGAAGAGTACTACAAGCTTAGGCTCATATGGCACATGTAGCAGCTAAAGAGGATGGGGAGAACAAGGAGTTATGAGAGTTCACTCGCAATCTCAAGGGAGTAACACTAGAATTACCAACTAGGAGCATTACATAGACTCCTTGACATATGCAAAGACATACAATTAGGTTGACTTTTTCTCATTATTGACATCTCCTCCGATGAATTTTGAATGTTTTGTTATGTTATCATGAGAACCATTGAGTAGAGATAGTAGTTTTACTAGGGTTTTGTTTTTTATTTTACTTCATATGTATAGAATTATGACCAAGGCCTCAGATGCCCATATTTTGAACAATGTACCCAAATTCTATTATGATATAATAAAGTGATGGCTTCTATGGTGTGTGTTTTTGAAAAAAATGTGTACTTTACATTATCTTTTATCATGTGCATGGTTAAAACTTTAATCATCCAAATGCCAATCTAACACATAATAATTAACTAAATAATTAGCCAATATCTATTGTTCTCTAGGAATGTGGACATAAGAAATCTAATCAAATGATCATTCCAGGAGACGTACCCTCAAAAAATAGTGTAATATTGTATGATTCCTCATAGAATACGTATAGTTGAGTTGAGACACTACAAGATGGGAGTAAAGTTGAATAACTAAGTGGCATATGCCAAGGTGATTAGCCTCAGTTAAAAGCTCGACGATGACACTGTATTCTACCACATTCTTGGTGACTAGGCCAAGACAAATACCTCATGAACTCACAAGCTCATCAGTTGCCAAGAAGATGACCCAAGTAGTGGAAGCTATGTTTCAATCATAATGACTTGCAGCATCTACAAATCCTACATAGGGAAGGCAAGGTGATGGCATCATTCCAACAAATACCAGGCACATGAATCACTCAAAAATACCATCAAAGCACATTAAAACCAAAAACAAGACATCATATTCACATCTATGTACACTATGTACAAGACACCATGAAACAAATTATGCATATTACCATTTGAGATAGAGCCCATTGAGGACCTACTTGATTGGATTCCCTTTATAATCGACTAAATCATAGGCCCCTTTTTAGAACAAGTTTAACAACATAAGGCCCATGCCACATGGGTTCAATTTTACCGTCTCCTAACTTGTCATGGTATTGATCATATAATAAAACCAATTCACCTTCTCAAAAGACATGAGGTCGAACAGACTTATCATATTGGGCCTTTACACATTTCTTATGATTTTTGTTATCAATCACAATGTAAAGGCATCGTTCAATGGCAGCCCCCAAATCAATCAATGTGTGAGGTATGATGGTGCCATTGATGTGGACATCTACTACAGGACTCCCAGGATCTAGATACTTAGGGCAGATGACTTGCCCTAACATAAGGTCAGACAGCTGTCCTAAGACATTGATGGTTGAAGCATCTCTCTTTCGCCTGCCTGGGTGTCTGAAACACTTTTCCTTAACCAGTTTGTTGTATATCGGTACATCTTTGATGGCTTGAAGAAGTGGTATTTTCACACACAACTGCTTGAGTTCTCCCAGAAGCTCATCCTCCTCTGGGTTGGGTTGTGTGGTGGCTATTAGTCTCTCAGGAAAGGGTGGAATAGCCTTTGGTTCACTTTCCTATTTATCTTCCTCATCCTCTGGGGGAGGAGGTTGGCGATCCGGAAGAGTCTTTCCAGATCGAAGATTGATCTCCTGGATCTCCACAGCATAGGTAGGGCATGATGTTTCCCCAGTATATACCTGCTGGGCCTGTCTGTTGTTGGGGTTCGGGTTCGGTTGAGCAGGCATTTGAGGTTGCCTTGGAGGAGCAGGAGGTAATGGTTGTGGTTGAGCTGGTGGTGGAGGCAAAATGGCGGGAGGAGTGTTGTATTGGGGCCTCCACCCTGATTGAGGTGCATTCCACTGAGGTTGTGGCTGGGCATGTGAGTGATATGAATGAGTAGTGGGTTGAGTGTGGTACTGAGGTGGATAAGACCATGGAGGAGGCACAGACCAGGAAGGATGAGCAGGGGGACCCCAGGAAGGCATAGGAGTAGATTGGTTGGGGCTGTAATAAGCTTGGGGTGCTCCTTGCATCCCCTGCTGGTAAGGTCTAGGTCCTTGTGGCCTCCTTTGGTTGAGGAAATAGAGAGGTTCAATGGGGGCTTCTGTCCCTTGATACATGGCTTTAAGCCCAGGTAAGGTTGGACATTGGTTTGTGGGGTGGTCCTCCTCACAAACGAAACACACTTCAACTGAATGTAATGGACATTCGTTCTTGGGGTGTTTCCTTGTGCACCTAGGGCAGAATATAGCCAAGGCCCTCTCAGCTTCTTCTTTCTTCTGCTGGATCCTGAATGTGTCAAGCTGCATGGCAATGGTCTGTCTCACCTTACTCTTGAGATCTTCTAATTGATTTGCAAACTCATGTTTGGAGAAGGGAGTACCAGTTGAGAAGAGGTTTCCTCTTCCTCTTTTCCGGGCTGCCCTAGAGTGGTTTCTAAACACAGTCTTTATATCCTCATAAGGCAGTTGGTAAATATCTCCTCCAACCAACATGTGAAGGGTATCTAAGAGGTCTTCAGGGACTCCTCGGAGCAGGACCAACTTGAGGGATTCAGGGTCAAGTGTGCACCTGGCCCGTTTATAGCTAAGTTGGAACCTTTCCTCATAATCCTCTAAGGACTCATCATTTCCCATGGTCATCCGAAAGATTTCTCCCTTGGTTTCCTTGGACCTACAGTAGTCCCGGTACTTGGTATTGAAAGCTTGCTGCATCTAAGCCCAAGTGGTGACACTATTCCCAGGTAAGCCCATGAACCAGCATAATGTTGCATCCTTAAGAGTTGAAGGGAAGAGTTTCAGCTTCTGCTCATCTTCAGTATAGTCATAGGTTCGACAAAGGACAACAAACTCAAACAGGAAGGTATCAGGATCTTCAGTAGTCAATCCATGGAAGTGAGGTAAAGCGGAGGGGCTAATGTTCTTCATTTTCATGTCTCTATTGGTTTCTCGGATGGGGAAGGCACCTTATATTCTCTCATCTTCTTCCCTATTGTCAGCCATAGCTTCAGGTGGAATGGTCTCTAACTCTTCTTCTGCTATAGGATCTTCGTATATCTCAGGAGGTTCACCTATAGGTTCTTCAGGGTCACTGTCACCAAAGAAGAGAGAAGGGTGACTCAGTGATGTGGTGGGGGTGTTGGGTAAGAATTTGCCTGTTTTATCTCGATTCCTGCGAGGCATGAAATGGAAAGACTTTTTTTTGATTGCTTTTGCTTTTTCTGGTACCTGCAAAACTGAAATAGATTGATCTACAACTATCTATTTTGCTGAAAGGAAAATGCAAAAGTGAAATGAAAGCAAGAAAGTACTAATCTACTTTGCTCAAATGAAATTGCAGGAATCAAGATGCTAGTCTACGCTTGTAGAATGGAAATGCTAATTTACGTTTGCAGAAATGGAATTGCAGAATTGAAATGTTAATCTAGGAAAGCAGGAAATGTCTATGCTACTTTTGCAGAATGGAAATGAAATAAACTACTTAGTGGAATAAGAGAGTAGGAAAATAGAAGAAAAGCAACAATTACTAATACTCTGACGCTTCCCCGGCAACGACGCCAAAAAGATGGTGGGCTCCAGTATTGTAGCAATAATGCTACAACTCCTGGAGCTTCCTTCTCTAATTTTATCAACCCGGTAGTTCGTAACAAACTTGGAAGCGACGATGCTGTATGCACAAGTACTAGCTCTTGTCGCAGCTGTCACTTGGTCAGCTGGCACAAGTCCGCTAGGGCTCAAGCCAACTTCTATATGTTCTCAGAAGAAGCTTTTTAAGTGATGAACAAAAGCTATCTCAAAGGAAATTAACCTACTTTGCAAGAATAAATTGAAAGCCAACAGAACATGGAAACCCTAGTAAACCCTAATTCTACCTAGCTTAATCCTTCTGGTGCAATGGTGGGAATGCAACTTCTAAAAGTGATGTCATTACTTCTATTGAGATGATATGCATGTGTCTGAACTACTTTCAACTGAAGAGAACATGTTTTTGTATTTTTGCTCAAGTGGTTGGAGTTATTATGACTGTGCTTCTTATTGGGTTTTTGACTGTGCAGGGATAAATCAAGGGAAGGAAGGCTTGGAAAGGGTCAGGAGGACTCTAAGAGGGTCTAAGGGATCCCTCACATCACCCCAGAGAAGTTCACAACGTTCAGATGCATGGCAACCGGGTTTGCAAGCTTCTACAGGATGTCTGCAGGGGATTCTACAGGAAGTTCAGGATTTCTACAGGAAGTTTGCTAACTTCTACAGGATGTTCTGCAATCAGAGTTTTGGGTGATGGAGGAGTGAATGAGCTGTGTGGGAGGATAGGGGGGATGGAGAGGAGCATGTGATGGCTTATGGATAGAGTGATGGGATGGAGAAGATTTGTGCAAAGCTGGTTGGTCTAGAGGAGGGTAGTAGTAATGGAAGGTCAAAAAGAGTGAGCAACGTGGACAGTAGAGGGGTTGGAAGGTGAATGAGCTGAACAGAGGATGAGTAGGTGGCTTAGGCATGGCTTAGAAGGATAAGAACATGATGAAGTGGTGCTGCGCAGTGTAAATGAAACAAATCACCTTTATCTTGCATGTAAACGAAAGTTCATCAACCTATTCTAACTGTTTTATTAGGAACCAAAGAACAGCAATGTAAGTTAAAGGGAAATCGTGCATGATGCTTAAACAAAGAGTCATTGCTCAAGATAGAATCGTATGGGCACTTCTTCAACTGAAAACATTACATCAATACTTGCATGAATATGTAAAACAGTGTTTTTGGCAGTTGGCACGGTCTACACTTCCAGTCCCCAAACAGAGGTGAAAGTGAGCATGCATTCAACCTTTTCTGGAACTCAACGTGACTTCAATCTCCCTACGCTAATTCTGAACTACTGAAGCAACTGTATTCATGAAACTAACCTACATAGCCAAACCGAAACAGTCAACTCAGCAAACTGTGTTTTCCAAGTGCATGTAATAGAAAGAAATGCAATGCTAAAAGAAAGACAAGTAACAATACAAAGAAAGGAGGCCTATTGCTCTCAGGTTGGGCCCATACCTGAGAGCTATAGCTCCTCTAAGAACTCAGAATTGAACTCAAATCTGCCTGCCTTTTATTAAAAGATCATAGTCAAAAGTCTAACAACATGCCAAAAATGGCTTACAACGAGCAAAACAGAGCTGTAGCTCGTACTTCAGAATTTGCAACAAAGGTTCAAAAGTTCAAAAGCTCCCATCGAAGGCTACAGCTTCAATATTTATACATTATGAGGGCCAAGCTGGCCTCCTAAATTAGTGGAGCTTGGCTGGCCAAACTAAAAGTAAACTGCTGTTCCTTCAATGCTTCGGTGGTGATAGCTGTTGGAGCTCGAAGTTGGGGTGGAGATCACGAGGAAGATCATTCAAGGCTATGGACAACCTTCCTACAAAACCGCAATGCCACCTTGGCTGTCTCCTTGCCTCCATCTACGTGGTTTTTCTCCATTTAATGTCAAAAAAACCTGAAATAAACATGTATTAGCCACCTAGGCATAGTGACTGCCCTCCTTCCTACAAATAACAAGAATATACTAAGAAATGATGCATAAGTGATGAAAAATGAAGGGTTGAGCAAGGTAAGTAGGCCAAATGAGCCCAAAATGTTACCAAAATTTGGGGCTCATCACTATGCACTATGAGTTTTTGATAGTTGGCTAGTTGGTAAATTTTTGGATTGAGTAGTGTTGTTAGTGTAGCTGGTTTGAGTGTGCAAAGTGTGGGATTGTTGATAGTTTGTGGAAGGTTGTGAAGTGCCTTTAACTTTGTGTAAAACTTATGAGTGAGAGAGACTTGTATGTTGGGAGATCCATCTTCAAAGAGTGAATGCTTGAGGAACATGCTGGCTAGATCCCTCTGAGAAGGCTTGTGATGTCAAGACTTTGATTGTAAGCTTGCTCTTATTTCATTATTAATACAATCAATGATGTTTTCCTATGTCTTGTATGTAATTTACTTGATAGCTCATGAATTCTTGACTTTGTGATAAATAGATCATTATTGTTTTCCAGTTATGTGCTTTGTTGTATTTCCTTTGCATAGTTTCAGGTTGATCACTCATTAGGAGAAGGAAGCGGAAGCTAGAGCAGCGCAACGAAAATCCATCGACCACCGGTTGAGGTAGGTCTCTAACTATGACTATTTAAGGAAAGCTATTGTTGATCTGTCCTTGTTTGTGACTAGACCCACTCTAGGGCTAGAGGGGTTGCCTCTATCCATAGAGGGAACACTTTCCTGCATCACATATTGGATTGGGAGTAGTGCTGACACAGGCTGGTGAATGAGAGATGGATCATCCTATAGCATTTTCAAGTCGAAAAATTGTTGAAAGCTGAGAAGAACAACTCAACAACAAAGCACGAAGGACTGGATATGGTGTCCACGCTCCAAAAATTCAGACACTATTTGTTGCACAAACACTTCAAGATGTACACAGACCACTCCACCTTGAAGTACCTAGTCAATAAGCCTGTGTTGGGGGGAAAGATATGCAGATGGTTGTTGCTATTTCAAGAATATGACTTTGAGGTAATTGTTAATCCAGGAAGGTTGAATACACAACCTGACCATTTGTCACGTATTGAAATGGGTGAGAAGCCTAATAATTTGGAGGAAGGGTTGCTCAATATGCAACTCTTTGTTGTGTGTGTAGTGGACAACCACTTTGCAGATATTATCCACTTTTTGACCACGGGGACGGATCCAAAGGGATACACTAGTCAGCAGAAGAAAGAGTTGGTGGTATGCATGGCTGATTTCTCCATAATTGCAGGACATTTGCATAAGATGGTATCGGATGAGATACTCCAGAGGTATGTGCCCGATTTTGAACAAAATAACATCCTCGCTGAAGCTCATGGAGGAGCTACGAGAGGACATTATGTCGGAAAAGAAACAGCACAGAAGATTTTGCATGCAAGTTTGTGATGGCCTACATTACATAAGGATACCAAAGCATATTATAGGGAGTGTGATGCATGTCAAAGAATGGGCAAGCCATCATGAAGGGATGAGCCACCTTTGAATCCTCAGGTGTCATTATAGCCATTTGAGAAATGGGCAATAGACTTTGTAGGACCGATTCAGCCCCCAGGCAAGAAAACTGGTGCGCTATATCATCACCACGACAGAGTATCTGACCAGATGGGTGGAGGCACAACCTATGAAGGATTTTACAAGGCCTACAACATCTAAATTCTTGTTTGAGTGCATGTTAACTAGGTTTGGTTGCCCAAAAGTGTTGATGAGTGCTTGTGGTACGCACTTCCTCACTGAAACGATCAGCGCGCTGACCGAAGAGTTCCAGGTTTATCATCAAAAGAGTACACCATATCATCCTCAGGCTAATGGAACAGTTGATGCCTTCAATAATCTATTGGAGAATGTGCTGACAAATATTTGAAACGCGCAGCAGAATGATTGGGACGTGCACATACCAACAGTATTATGGGCGTAGAGGACTACTTGCAAAAAACTAACAGGTCAAACACCTGTCTGGTTGGTCCATGGTGTAGAAGCTATGATGCCTATGGAATATATTGTGCCTAGTATACGCATAGCAACTTTCACAAGGATGGCGGACCACAGAGCCTTGGAAGAACAGCTCACGTAGTTGATGGAGCTCGAAGAGGACAGATTCTTGGCTGGATTTCATTAGCAAGTATAGAAGGAACGTGAAAAAGCATGGCACGATCGACACATCAAGCTACGCACATTCAAGGTAAATGATTTCGTATTAATATTATAGTAATTTCGATAAGTTTCCAGGAAAGTTTCAGATGCACTGGTTGGGGCCATATGTCATCAAAGACATCACATATGGGGGCATGGTTCAACTCACAAAGATGAACTGAGAACCTTTCCAGGGAAGGGTGAATGGGAGCCTGTTGAAGCTGTATGCAGGAGATCTGGCTCAATGACTATATGGCAGCCGAACAGTTTTAGTGCTCTAGGCAACTGTAAGGGAGTGCGAGACTATAAACTACACTACCCAATTTTGGGGACTAAGCGACAGCGGGGCTGTGCAAAACAGGGTGATGTCACAGTACCAGAAGCTACGGGAAGGGAGCTATGCTATGGAGGGAGATACCATGCAGCACAGCCAGAAAATGATCATTAGAGTCATTGTTCATGATTTGACAGATAGGAGATAGTTAAGAGGAGTGGTTGGGTGGCATTTAAGGCTGAAATCTGTAGAGATCTGCCACCAAATCAGCATTAATGGACGGATTTTTGGGGGAACAATCGAATTTGAATTCAAAATCTCCTATAAATTATGTGTGTTGGTCCAACAGATAACACTTTGCACCCTTAGATTTTTTGAGTTGTGTTGTCCTTCGCTTATGAATCGTAAGCTTTTTGAAGATTTGGTCGTAAGCTCCATGTTTGATACTCTACCTGAGGAAACCCATCAATTCATTTGCAGCACTATGTCAGGACTAAGTCTCGCTAAGACTGCAAGCACCGGAGGAACTCTTGCCTCTGAAGGAGTGGCTCCAGAAGCTGTGAGCATGGAGGCTCCAACTCCTGTTCCTATGGCATTGAGCTTGCCTAGGCCGAAGCCTACACCTGTGCGCAAGACCCATAAGCCGAAGAAAGACAACCAGAAAAGGCCAATGGCAGTGTGCGAGTCACCTAGAAAGCATTATGCTACCTAGACATAGAAGAAGGACAAGAAGCCTGAGGAGGTTTTAGACTTGGAGGTTGAAGAGAGCACTAAAGATATAGATGTTGAGGGCATGAAGCCCATCCAAGTTGTCGAAGTATATCCCTCTGCATAAAGGGAAGTCGAAGGTCACCAAGGACCCAGACTTAGAAAAATTTGTCATCCACATGCCCCTGTTGCCAGAAAAGATAACCTTTGAAGGACCATGCCTGGCGCGGGTTCCCCTCTTAAAGATGGAGGATTGGGACTTCGATGACCATGAGAGGTTACCCCACCTTGCAACAGAGAAGTACATGAAGAAAGTATATTACAAAGACTCTGGTGTCACTTCGTTGGAGTCAATTGAGTGGATCCGTGGAGTAGATCAATCTGGATTCTTGAACCTGTTGTGGGTGCCCCACTACCACCGCTCTAACATAAATACCACCTGTATACAGCAGCGATTGACTCTGGTTCATGATGGGTGCTTATGGCTTGGCATGCCTATCCCCATCATGGACATGCTCGTCCACAGGATCATGCTCCTACCACATGAAGGCTTGAATCTGGCCAAGGAGTTTGGTGGAAAGACAAGCGAGTGGGACTTGGTAGAGAAGATGAAGAAGAAATTTGAGCTTCTCAAGAAGCCATGCAGGTACTCCATAACATCCATCAACAACCCCGCGGTGAAAATTTCCACCCAGATACTAGCTGACAAGGTCATGAGAAAGTGTTATGCGGACAAGGTTCTAACGCCATGATCTCGTTAGCTGCACAATGCGCGAAGGGTGTGCAATTTAACTGGTCGTGCTATTTATGTAGTGAGTTCCTTGCGAATTGTCGCAAGGCTCAAGATGAGAGAAAGACCTTCCACTACGTGTGGTTGCTGCTCTCCATTGTGCTGGTTGCTTGGGAGCTGCCGAAGGAGAGTCAGTTTCCTCCATTGGAGGTAGGTTTTATAGATGCTGCATAGTTTGCCTCCCTTTGGGCCATGAAGGACCCCGTGCGGGTCACAAAAACAAAGATTTTTTGGGTTTTGATGGAAGCGAGCATCCGCATGGCCATCAACCAGTGCCCATGGTTGTCCCCAACCATGTATGAATAGTTGTCTGAATATGTTGAATTCAAGGAAGACTTCCATCGCGTTTATATCCGGGCGTGGAATAATTCGCAGCAGAAGTGGTTCGATATGCCATATCTCACCACAGATGATGCGATTTAGGAAGTAATTAAGTGCTGGCTAGTAGATTGGCACTCTACGTCTGACTTAGATGCGGGTACCAATGTTGTTGGGAAAAGTATCCAATACGGAATGCCCCTATCCCACTCTAAGGAGTGATAGTGCCTCAGCAACAAACAAGACAAAACTATCTAAGTATTCTTCTTTATGAAATGTAAATAGAGGAGAAGGATGTAACTAACCGATGTCTTCCGCTAGTTTGTAGATCCGATCTCACTCCCTTCTGTTTGCTTCCCGCTGCTTGCTCCTTCACTGGCCCAGCTACACCAAGTTCCTGCAAAATCACAAGAGAGGGAAACTACAAAAAGCATACATTCATAACTAGTTTAGGATTAGAATAAACTAAATATGCAAATACAACAAAACATCATTGATATACATGCATATAGAAGAAACTCAAATGGCTTTATTGATGAAGAAGTAAAGTTCAGGAAGAGATACAACCAAGTGAGGCCCAATCCAGCATCACCTTCCCAGCAAAAGGAATCTCTTCTTCACCTCCTTCAAAGCAAATCACCCAATAGTTCTAGTCTCAAACCAACAACAATTCTTTGCAATAACAAAATTCCAGCCTCTGGATCTCATGGAGGAGAGATCCATATATAGATGTTTGGAGAGAGGATGAGTCAGCTTGAGATCTGACTAGTGTCCTCTCCCTCTGTCAGTTCTTCATTCCACTTGGAGGTTCTTGCTTCCACCTGGAGATTTGGAACCTCTTACTCATCACCAGTCGAATTCCCTGAGGCAAGTGTCATTTTGGAAGCTTCCTGGGTTTTGACACCTTGAGAAATGAGCTTGCCACATGTCCACTCTCGCTCAGCGCAGGTAGCCAGTGTTGGCTTTGACATTCAGCGCAGGTAGCCAGTGTTAGACTTGACATTCAGTGCAGACAGCCAGTGGAGCCATTGACATGATCCTGAATTGACTTGTTTTTGAGCAGTTTCTGGTGGAGAACTTCTGTGAATTGCTGTGGTTTGTTAGCCTTGTTCCTCTAGGGGTAGGAACAACATGTTTAGGGACTTTGGATCCCTTAGATTATGTACATTTCATGCTCAATGCTGTAAGGCACAAAAATGTCTATAACAGTTGCCCCCTAAAGTATGAGGCCGTTTATCGGGTGAAATGCTTTATCAGGAGGATCCGAAGTTCACCCAATGCTGGGAGGAGACCTGTAATAAGATACAATACAATACATTATTTTTCACACTGCTTTCATGATCTAGCTGAGGTGGGCATTCCCATGCTCATCTTTATAAATTCATTTTTCTGTACATAGAACAGACAATCGTCTGACGGTAGACTGATAATTTTGATGAAATTATCATCCTTTGGGTAGGATGATCATCTGCTGCAATGATGTACATATCAATGTCTTTATCTTTCCTGAATATATATCGCAGCCCGGATGGATGAAACTAGATCCGGGGTCTTCAAACTTGTTCGATCTTCACTCTGAGTACAAGTCGATCCATGTGAGAAATGTTCTGAAGTCGAACATGGAAAGACATCGCTTGATTACCGGTCAATGAGGTAAACCGTTAACAAGTGCGAGAGGAATCACCGATAATGATAATGACCCTCAAGGTACTGCAGTACAATTCACGTGGTGTGAATAAAGGACTTGGCATCGAACACCACGTAAAATCTTTCGGTCGAAGGTCATTGATGTATACCTGTCGCCGGAAGTGAGAAACTTGCCATTGAGGCATGCAAGCTTCAAAGTACTGAAGGGGTTGTTCCTAGATCAACTTATTGGATAATGAGCTGATGTCGACAAGAAGTGATCCGTCAAAGGAGGGCCTTAATGAATCCCACATCAGTGACACGGAACGGAGCTAATGATTTTGATGGAGGTGAAAACGATCTGTGACATATGATTCAGGGTGGCGGTCATGAAAGGATGAAGGATAATGTATGGCAGTGGATGGGACACGGTTGACTTCTCTGAATGACTTCTCTTGAACATATGGCGACACTGATGCGATGGATCGGTAGCATTACCCCAAATATGGATGGTATGGCGAGACCATGGTGATGTGACCGGTGAATGAAACAACCCAACCCGATTGTGGTACGGAGGAAAAGTGTCATGTTCAAGAGCGACTTGCTACCATCAAAGTTTCCTTGAGTTTCTCCCAATTTTTCCCCAGTCATTGCTGACCAGTACCTCTTTATTTTTGTCAAGCTTGAGGAGGATAATATATGCTTGTTCTATAACCTGCCCTTCGGGCAAGCCCATCGTTATGTTTTAACGAGCCTAGCGATAGGGAAACTCGTTCTCGTCTAAAGACAAGTTTGTCGCTATTTAATGATTTTAACGAGTCTAACGACAAGGATAACTCGGTCCTTTTCATTTTTAGAGAGTCTGAAAAGGTACATAAAGTTAACTCCGAAAGTTCCTTTTTCGTCATCTAATCCCTTAAGTCCGAAAAAGTATAAAACAATATAGAAGGGATGAGTTTTCGATAGTTTTAACGAGCCGAAAAAAACAAGCGCTCGATCTTTTTGTGCAATAATCCCTCAAGTCCAAAAAGATTAAAATCTAGAGGAGGGATAGCTCTTCCGGTCGCTTTAACGAGCTGGAAGGCCAAAACTCGTCAATCTTTTCATATTTTACGAGTCAGTTGAAAAGAGCTCAAAGAAGACTCGTCTTTTGAGGAACGAGTGATAAACAGGGTTAGCAGCTGATTCCAGGTACAGGTTGGAATTTTCCAATCACGGCAGTGTCACAAGGATGGCTAGGTGAAATCACTCTTCGCAGCTGTTCCTCAAAAGGGGTAAACAATCAAATGGAGGTGAATGATCGGCCAATGGAAAAGTGGAGGTGACGGTGCAAACACGACCAAGGCTTTAATGGCTGATAAGGTTACATTCACAGTGGTTATTTACCGGGTGGTGGTTCATTTTTTATTTTAAAATGAGCTTAAACACTGGTGGAAACACTTGCTCATTGCTTATGTTTATTTTTTAACGAGCATGAAGTCCGCGTTAAAACTGCTCGGATCTTGCATTTATTTTTTAACGAGCATGAACTGTGTGCTAAAACTGCTCATTTATCCAGTCATATGATAAGAAATGTCTCATATAAAAACGGAAACTTTTAGATTTTTGCCCCACATCCTTTCTTTATGCAAGTTAGGAAACGACTAATCCCAAAAACAGATAAATAACCGCTCTTTGCTTGCACTCTGAAAGGTTTGCATGCCCCCAGGTATAAAGTACGATTTCAAGGTTACCTCTACTTCATTTCCGTCAAAACATTTGTTTTAACGAGAGAGGCTTACCTCTTTCAGGTTACCTAAAGACTGTCTTATTCACGAAGCAAATAAGACACTTCTTCAGCGATGTCTACCAACGGTGAGCGACGACGCCCGCCGACTCACATAACTTTGACAAAAGAATCTTATTCTAGAACAACCCTCTTCCTAGACGAACGGGGTACGGACTAGTCATATTCTCCCGCGGAAACCTACCCTATACCCAAAGTTCTCTCTGCCCGAAGCAGACCAGGATGCATGCCCCCTGGGTTCCAGACACATCTTTCCGAATCACTCGCGCTCATCAGGAAGAAGGACTGGGGGTGGAGACATTTCTTGCGTGAACAGACCATTTAGGGTTGGTATATGACTATTTGCGATGCGTGATCCCGGAAATGAAAGTTGGTCTACGAGCTTGACCATTCTTCCTTCGTGTGGAAAACACATTACTCTAAAGAGTGAGGAGACGATGGCTCCCATGCAATATATATAGTCTCGTCCAAGGAGTAGGTTATAATCCAAGGGTCCTTGAACGACCATCACGTTCATTTGAACGGCCTTCCCTTTCAATGTTATGGGCACATTGGGGAGGATCCCTAAAGGTCGACTGGTTCCTTTATCGAAGCCTGATAGATTTCTCATTTCAGGCAAAAGCGCTGGCGAACCAAGCGCTTTCCAAGCAATAGAGGAAAGGATACTCACAGATGCCCCCTCATCAATGATTGTGCCAGCCATTACCATTCTGTATATTTGGACGATAATTTGAAATGGTATGCTGGCTGGCAAGCGGGGTCTGCCTAGTTGGTTCCAGTCAAAGGACACAACCAGGTTGCTTGGTGGTGGGACCGAATATACGGCCGGGTATGACCCTGACGAAGTTCCTTCCTGCGATAAAGGAATGGGCACATTGCCCCCATGCTCGTCGGAGTCTGTGTTGATGAAAAGAATCTGGATGGTGTCATCCTTATCCTCTTCAGTGATGGTGTCATTTGAAGATGAATCCTCTGAAGGCAAGACCGGGTCAACTGCCGCCTCGACCTTTTGACTTTCGTCAGGTATGGATTCAGTAGGTTCATTTTCAATGACTGACGCTTCAGCCGACCACTTGAGTGGGCCAGCTGGATTCTCAACTAACGAAGGACTTGGCACGAGTTTTTTATATCCAGGAGGAAGTCGTAACGGTGAAACCGGACGATATTCCAAAACTCTTTTCACCTCATCTAAGAAGGGACAACGGTGGATGGCGTGATCGCCTTCACACAGTTTGCAGGGAGATCTAGCTCTCCCTCTTTGTCTTGGACCTTCACTTTCGCTAGTTAACGGTATGCATTCAACATGGCTATCAGAGGTTGATGCTACCGGATTGTGCAAACGAGGAGACCAGTCCCTCAGTATCCGGGGAATACAGGGACAATCTCTATGGAAGTGGTCTCCTCTACATATGACACATGGCGATTTAGGCCCGGTCAGTGCTGTGTGTGGATTTTCGTTAGATGCCTTTTGCTTGCCCCCAGTCGCTTTTGGCTCCTTCTTCTTCTTCTCTTTCTTCTTCTTCTCCTTCTTCTCTTTGGGAGCTTTGCTTTTGCCGGCTCTACCTTGCGAGGAGGAAGGAGGAGAGGAAGAGTTATAGGAAGTAGAAGGCTGGTGGGCAGCTCTAGACTGATCTAACTGTTGACTCAACTGTTCAGGAATAGTGGTGTTCTGAACTACATTGGTTGAGAAGAGCCAGACTGGCAGGCCAATTGTCAGTCCTGGAAGCGACAATGTGGCCATATGGGGCGCACCAACATCTCCCCAAGAGGAGAAAGGACTAGGATTTCCATCAAGGGGAATTCCTTGGTTGGCGTGTTCCATTTTCTCAACCTAAAGATCAACGCAGGAGTAGAGGGTGATTTTTTTCCGTTTAAAATAAATTTTAACGACGCTTTAGACACAACTTGCTTTTTCAATTTTAAAGAGTCGAGAAAAAGCTAAAGATGACTCTAGTCTCCTTCGATGTTTTAACGAGCCCGAAGTGACAAATGCTTGGATGGACTTTTTCTGTTATAGAGTCTGAAAAAGGCCAAAAGGAACTGCTCTGGAGTTCTAGGTAGAGGGTGTGCCAAACTTTTCGCAAAACCGCAGAATACTTTTTAGGGTACGGGCGGTCGATCTTCCTGAATGCTGTGTTCAGTGCATTGCGATCAGTAGGGCGGCCGACACGGCTTCCTATGGATAAAGGCTTTATTCCTATAGGGGTCTCCCAATATATATGCGACGGTACGTGGGAGCACAATCCGTACTGATACTTATCGCTTCACCGTGGAGGAATCACCCAACCACTCGACGGTAAGATATCAGGCTTTACGACGCCGGAACACGTCTCTAGCCTAGACCTCTATGTTGTGCGTTATGTTACAAAGCGTTGTTAAGTTCATTCAATTTATTTTAGGTTGATCTTTTTTAGAAGTTTGCCTTTTTGGATCACCACGAGATGTATGATACAACTCCTAAATGCAGTCTAAAGATGATAAGCAAGCTTTTTATATCTTTTCAACAGATGAAAATCCTAGCTACAAGGGGAAAAGAAAGACATCATCTTTTCTCACAGAGCATAGAGCACACAGTAATGCATTTTTCCTAAATCAACATACAAGCTGTCAAAATGCAAATGCTCAAATGCATGTATTTCTTTTCTCTTTCTTAATATTGATGTTTATATAAAGAAAGATGTTGTATAACTTTGAATTCGATTTCAAGTGAAAACATAAACAAGTTCCTTTTTCAAAATCAAAAGACACCTTATGATTTACTTGTTTCGACACTCGAAATGCATAAATTCAAACCATATGACGAAAGTAAAAGCTAAATCAACTGTGAACAGCAAACAAACTCACTCCTAAGATCAAAACGACACTTATGACAGGTCTAGATCTAAGGGCCACAGTAAGACTAGTTTACTTTCATAATGGGAAACTGCAAATGATGTAAGAAATACACAAAGAAAAAATACAGTTTCTTTATACAACTGAGGTGGAATTGAGGCAAAGAAAGGTGGTTTCAGATAGGAACACTGACTGATAACAGGCTGCAAAAAACAGGGATAAAACTGAGCAAAAGACACAGGGAACCACAGCTGCCCAAGGCAAGGACTGTTCAGCGCAGGTCTAACACAGAGGTTTTGACATACAACGCAGCTAGCCTTCACGGGACCTGCGTTGAAATGCATAACCTCTTCACAGGCTCTGCGCTGAAGCAGAAACGAGAATTGTTTCTGGGTTCTGAGCTACGGTTTGCAGTTAAATTCACAGTTTTTGGCCAAATCAAAGCTATCAACCAGGTACAATCTAATTGATGATTCAAAGGAGGATGAAGATCTATCACTAAGAGCTGTTAGAGCACTTGTGGATCAACTTTTCAGATCATAAACAGGCCCAGTGATTAGACTAGAGTAGCTGCTCTCTACTTTGCATTTGAGAAAGACAAATGCAGTTCGATTCGGCACTCTTTGAGTTTATGAAATGAATAGCAAAAACACAAATAAACCAACAAGATACGATCCCCAGTGGAGTTTCCAATTTGTTGTTGGGAAAAGTATCCAATACGGAATGCCCCTATCCCACTCTAAGGAGTGATAGTGCCTCAGCAACAAACAAGACAAAACTATCTAAGTATTCTTCTTTATGAAATGTAAATAGAGGAGAAGGATGTAACTAATAGATGTCTTCCACTAGTTTGTAGATCTGATCTCACTCCCTTCTGTTTGCTTCCCGCTGCTTGCTCCTTCACTGGCCCAGCTACACCAAGTTCCTGCAAAATCACAAGAGAGGGAAACTACAAAAAGCATACATTCATAACTAGTTTAGGATTAGAATAAACTAAATATGCAAATACAACAAAACACCATTGATATACATGCATATAGAAGAAACTCAAATGGCTTTATTGATGAAGAAGTAAAGTTTAGGAAGAGATACAACCAAGTGAGGCCCAATCCAGCATCACCTTCCCAGCAAAAGGAATCTCTTCTTCACCTCCTTCAAAGAAAATCACCCAATAGTTCTAGTCTCAAACCAACATCAATTCTTTACAATAACAAAATTCCAGCCTCTGGATCTCATGGAGGAGAGATCCATATATAGATGTTTGGAGAGAGGATGAGTCAGCTTGAGATCTGACTAGTGTCCTCTCCCTCTGTCAGTTCTTCATTCCACTTGGAGGTTCTTGCTTCCACCTGGAGATTTGGAACCTCTTACTCATCACCAGTCGAATTCCCTGAGGCAAGTGTCATTTTGGAAGCTTCCTGGGTTTTGACACCTTGAGAAATGAGCTTGCCACATGTCCACTCTCACTCAGCGCAGGTAGCCAGTGTTGGCTTTGACATTCAGCGCAGGTAGCCAGTGTTAGACTTGACATTCAGCGCAGACAGCCAGTGGAGCCATTGACATGATCCTGAATTGACTTGTTTTTGAGCAGTTTCTGGTGGAGAACTTCTGTGAATTGCTGTGGTTTGTTAGCCTTGTTCCTCTAGGGGTAGGAACAACATGTTTAGGGACTTTGGATCCCTTAGATTATGGACATTTTATGCTCAATGCTGTAAGGCACAAAAATGTCTATAATAACCAACAAAGGCACAGGGAGCTAAGTGGAGAAGAAGTGAAAGGATGCGGCGAAACAGGCAGCACAAAATTTGGTCATGCAGTAAAGGAAGGAGGTCGAGGAGAAGGCCTAACTAGAAAAGGAGCGTGTTGCAAAACAATAGGTTGAACAGTAGCAACGCGACTCCGAGCGAAGCGGTAAATCTCGTTCACCCAAAACCGAAGAGGAAGGGTAATCAGTGTAGGGTAGTGGAGGTGATGAGCGACAAATCACTCCATTCCAAGTAAAAAGATATAGGGAATAGCAAGAGGATGGGTCCCGAAAGAAGACAAAGGTGACCAAGCCACCACTGGATCCCATTACGCTAATGGAGGGTGATCTCGATGAGATCTTGGACAAAGTACGCGACACCACCACTGAAATGTTGTAGCAATTTGAGCAACAACACATGCAGTCATTAGGTAATATTCAGAAGGATTTGTGTGAACTACAAATCTAGACTAGTAGGATACAAAGGGGAGCAAGTCAGGTGGGCTGCATAGACGATCCTGACACCAGGGACAAGTCAAGCTGTAGAGCTGATCATGACAGATGATCTTAGGATAGTCACGCTGCCAGAAGGGTCTCTGAGCATGGAGTCGGCTAATGATAAGATCATCATTAGCACCTTAAAGAACATCAACCACAATTTTGCAGTGCTCCCTAACGAGTATCTTCATGCACTGCAGACAAGCATAACAGTGGAATTGAGAGCGTGGGAGCAGCACACTCTTAGATTAATAAGTGAGTATTGGGTGAACAATGAGAAAATGTTCATCGAGAAGATGGAGGCCCTAAAGGAAAGGGAAACGATCTAGGAGCAGAGCACCTAGCTGGTAGTTGCAGTTGCAGAGGCATGTAGGATAGTGCCAGAGTTGCACATACCTGAGGAGGCACCGCTAGAGGCCAAGATCCGAAAGCTTGCTGCAGGTATTCATGATGTGAAGGAAGAGGTGGCTAGAGTTTAGTTTGAACTCAATATGAAAATCACAGAGCTGGAACTCAAGTCACAGTCTTCCACTCTGCTTGAAGTCAGGGAAGAGCGTGGAGCTTTCGTCAAGGAAGGGATAGTTGCTATGGATGGCACGGTCATTAATTGCACAACTTTATTTGAACAAGCAATGGAAGTGGTGACGACCTTGCAGGAAGATCCCACCATGCAGATATTGAATACCAAGATTTGTGAGTTCCATCAGTAGTACAACGAGGTTAGGGCGACGACGCGCTTCACTGCTACACCATAGCACCTCGCCAAGTTGCAGGAGGCAAAGCAGCTTATTGCACAAGTGGAAGCAGCGTAGAAAAAAGAGGCAGTGCTTAAGGCATGGTTGGGTCCTTGGTTGGACAAAACCTACCAAGTCTCAGCTAACACCCAGGAAAAGCTGATGAACTTGCACCTCACATAACAGAAGATCAAGTGAGTCGACGAAGGACCAGCTGGTTGAGCAAGTGAAGCAGGCAGCCACGCAGGGCGCGGGTGAAGTATAAGTTGTATAGGTTGAGTTGGGGCATATTTGTAACAAGATCACCACACCAGCTGAGTGGCTCGAGGGTGATTCATGACCTTTGCGTTGGGGGCCTATTGGGAAGGGGTGCCCTGGGTCATTTTTGGGGCAAAATCCCAAGTTTTGATGAAACAAATATGTAAAGTCTCTGCAAATTGTGGACGCAGAGCACAGAGTTAGTTAAAAGTCAAAAAGGGTTTTTACCCTCATTCATGTAAACTTGAGTTGATTTTTAAAGATCTACCCATGGTCCATGGACCATGGGATTGTATAAATAGGTGTTTCTTAGAGAGTATAAGGCAGATCAAAAGAGATAGAAGTCCTTTTTCTATGGGTACGACGGAATGAGTCTAGAGGGTTAGCGTTGGAAAGAAAGAGGAAAGGCTCTGTAGCTGATTTTGCGGACCCCTACAGCTAAGTGCGCAGGGAAGTATTGAGTTTGTAAACCTATATTGAAGATAAATAGAGAATACTGTTGCAGAAATTCCTATGTTTTGTCTCTTTACTTCTATCATGTATGATTGCTATATATGTTGTGATGAAATAATGTCTTTCTAAAATAATGATGTATTGATGTGCGAATTTACTTGATCCGTCTTATTATCTAAATGGAATTAATGTTAAGTGATTACGCAAAGATCATAACACTTTCTATTAAAGTTATTGAACACTTAGATAGGTCTGAGTAAATACTGACTTAAGGGTAATCTATGGTGCACATAAGTAGCTAATTTTCCTGTTTAGGGTCCACAAAAGCCAATCGTAGACCTTCGTGGAGGTCTAGAGGTTGAATGAGGGAAGATATAGCAATGAGCCTTAAGGGCTTAGAGATATGCGCGAACGCAGATCTAGGTCATAGAAAGACATCACACTGATCTCCGGATGTGGAAACTTGGTTCCAGCATCCCCCATACTACTTAAAGTGAGACTTCAATCCACGCTATGTGGATTGATGCCGAGAGGGCCAGTAGTGTAGGTTTTTGTTTGGCACAACTAACTATGAACCTAGCTTAGGACCCATTAAGCCAACAAATATACATGTGGCTTTTTGGTCATGATTTGTCACTAGCCTGGAGGATTGCCTGGATTGACAATGGATTACCTAGCCTTTCCATTTCCTAGATAGCCATGGAGATTATGGGTTTATTTTCCTTATTTTTTTTGGTTTGTTCTCATGTTTCCTTATCTTGGGTTGAATTATTAGTTGCTGGAAGCCCTGGCTGGAAAAATGCTTTGGAAGCCCTATAACAAATTGGGTTGAGTTACTAGTCTTGGAAGCCTTCGTTGGACAAATGATGTGAAAACCCTTGGTGGGTTGAGTTACTAGCCATGGAAGCCTTGGTTGGAAAAACACTCTAGAATCCCAACGATAGATATGGGTTGAGTTACTAGTCTTGGAAGCCTTGCCTAGAACAAACACTTTGGAAGCCCTATAAGGCTTGAATAGAGACCGATCGAATGATGATTTTGTGATGTTCGACCGTGAGGTGGAATCCCTATTTGATGGGTTGAGGTGGATGGCCGCTGGAAGCCCTGGATGGTTTTGGATAGATTTGTTCTATGGATCCCACATTCATGCTTGGAATATGGCACAAGGGTGAATGGATGAAGAGATATTTGGCTTAGCCAATCTACGGTCGGGTGGAATGTGAAAGTCCCATCCTGGGTTTGGATTTTTCATCATCAATATGAGGTTATACCTCCTTTTATTTCTATGAGTATTATGTTGGATTATATGTGGTTTATATGGCTATGATCTCATTTCTATTTCTATTGCTTTTATGTTGGTTATATATGTGTTTTATGATAGTAGCTTTGTATGGATCTCATCATGTTTTTACTTGTAAATGAATGATAAATGTGTCTATGACCTAATGGATGAAATGCAAGTTAATATGTTGAGGCATCAATGTCTCTTAGTGATTCTCAGTTAATTACGAGACCCCTATGCTCAAATTTGTTATTTACACCTGTAGAATACATATTCGTGATATGTTTGACGAAATGACTATCATGGCTAGTAGGGGTCTAGTCACAGTTGGTGGGCTCCAGTATTGCAACAATGATGCTACAACTCCTGGGACTCCCTTCTTTAATTTTATCAACCCGGTAGTTCGTAACAAACTTGGAAGCGACGGTGTTGTATGCACAAGTACTAGCTCTTACTACAGGCTGTCACTTGATCAGCTGGCACAAGTTCGCTAGGAGCTCAAGCCAACTTCTATGAGTTCTTAGAAGAAGCTTTTAATCATGATGGAAGAAAGCTAATCTCAAAAGGGCTATTCTACTTGCAGAAAGAAGATGAAAGCTGAAAGGAAACACAAACCCTAGCAAACCCTAGTTTTACCCATTAACCCTACTGGTGCAAGAAAAGAGATGAAAGCTGCTGAAATGGATGCCATTGACTCTTGGAAAGGTAAAATGCATGTGACTAAGCTACTTCTGAAGGAAAATATGGAAAAAACATATTTTTGTATTTTTGAGTAATTTTGCAGAATTATTATGCATGTGCTTTAACTGTTTGTTTTACTGTGCAGAGGTTGACTGGCGAAAGGAAATGGAATGGGCGCTTGCAGGAGGTTGGGAAGGTGAGAAGAGGGCTTAAGGGGTCCCTAGCACCCTTCCAGAGATTTTCACAACGATCAGATCTCGAGAAACTGCTCACATGATCTTTTACAGGAAGTCTGTAGGGGTTCTACAAGATGTTCTATAGGAAGATCTGAAAGAGAATTTTGGAGGGTTGATGGAGGAAAAACGATGGGAAAGTGGAAATCGAAGTTGGATAAGGTTTTCAAGGGGTCTAGGACCTGGTGAATGAGGCTAAGGAGTGATTAAGGTGATAGGAGTTGTCCAAGGATGGAGGGAGCAATGATGCACATGAATGTAGAAATTAGGGCAAAGTGGGAAAATGTGGCAAATGAAGGGCAAGAATCTGAGTTAGGGGATGTAGCAGGTTGTATTGATGGAGGAAGGGTAGGTAGGGAAGTAACACATGTGTTCTGCATATTTTTTTCCAAAACTAATCAACAAAGATTAAGAAAACCAAAGATCTAGCTATTTTGACCTAATTTGACCTAGAAACCATAAGCATGATGAATAGAAGTTTATTGGCAGCAAATCATGTAAGATAACTATGAAATCTAAGTAAGGAAAAATTCTAAACATGAAATTACAACTGGTATCAACTTCCCTAATTTAAAAATCTAACACTAGCAATTGCATGAAGAGGAAAAAACAGTGTTTTTGTGGCAGCAAGTATGCCTTGGTCTCAACTCATGGTCCCAAGGAGGGAGAGATGAGATCAAGGATTGCTTGATGGCCTTTTTGCAGATCTTTTCCTCTACCAAATTTTCAAATCAACCTGAAGTAATAAAAGCTACTTTAATCATCAAAAACAACCTAAGTAACAAAGAAAGATTTTAACCTAAATAGCAGAAATTATTCTATGATTGCAACAAAGACACATAAAAGTACACAAAGGAGGTATTGGGTAGTGAGGTTGGGCCCAAACCTAAGAGCTATAGCCTCCTAAGAAAGATTAGAGCTGGTGAAAAGTTGGATTCATCTTTATTGATCACAAAATAATAGTTACATCCCAAGAACTGTCTACAAGAAAAAAGCTCGAAAATGTGTTGAAATGGAGAGCTAACCTACTGACTAAAATCTAACTAACATCTGACTAACTCCTGCCTAAAATCTGACTAAAAAATGACTAACTAAAATGAGGCCCTAAGCCTTCTTATTTATACAAATTTAGGACCCCAACAGCCCTCCTAAACTTTAGGAACTCGGCTGCCAAAACTTGCAGTTAACAGCAACTTCACTAGCCCTTGCTCGGCTTCCCTTGTGATAATCGATGTGGTGGCCCTTGAACTCCGAGCTGCTGGTGGAGAATTCAAGGTAAGGGCTCATAAATGAAGGGGACACCTTCCTACAAATCCTCTCCCTTGTTCTTCCACGAATTTGGCTGCCAAGTGCTCATTAAAACCTTTGATTTTGTCTCAAAATTGACCAAAAATCTGCATAAAGCACACATTAGACTTGTTGGCATAATGACTAACCCAATTCACTCTATTAGCATAAATATAATAAAAAACATGCAATAAAATAATGAGAATGGTGGATTAAGTCGAATTAGGAGGCTAAATGAGCCCATATAATTACTCATTTCTGGGGCTCATCAACAGTCTCATTCAAGTGATTGCACTTATATAGTCATTTCCGTGTTATTTTACCCTTTTAAAGAAGTCATTCAATTTTGGGCAGTGACCTAGGCTCTGGGCTTGAAAAAGTGGCTCAAATCCTAAGGACACTGGCACAACATTGTGCAAAAAAATTCCTGGAAATTGGCTTGTAGGCCTGTGAGAGAGTTCAGAGGTCCTTGGGTGCTAGCATGCCCATAACATGAAAGTGTTCAAAGGTCAAGTGGTCCAAAAACTTAGTGGGACCCAGGGGCTAGTTGGTAAAAAGGTTCGATTGGTTCCCGAGGGTCCTAATGCTAATGATGAATGTCTGTATGGTTTGTTTCCATTGGTTCCACTTCTTTAACATGACTTAGGATGTGAAATCATATGATAGTGGCCTCTAGTCACATTTTTACCCCGACTGGCTAGTTTCTTGGGTAGATGTGGGAGGAGGATGTTACAACAGCCTACTAGAAAACCTGTAGCTACTCATGCCTATTTTTTGAGCCTCCTAAAGTATTACGGTCTTCAAATTTATCAGACATATGTTGCAAGTTGATCCTATAGGGTTTATGAATATTACTACAGGATTGTGTCTTCCTGTAGCAGTCGAATATATCCCTTAGGTTCACAATTTTCTCTAAGTGTGGCCTCCAAAATTCCTGATAATTCATGGTGAAACTACTGGTGATGGATAAAGAGTCTTCCTTTGATGGAAATGGGAGAAAAATATGTGAAAGATCGAGGTTTTGATGGATAGTGAGTGGGATAAAAGTGAAAAAGGTACAAATTTGATGAAGTGGATACGTGTTAGGACTCTCATAGTCTCCATCTCTTGCTCGCATGTGAAAAAAATCTAATATACCCCACCTTTCTATGTTTAATAACTCCATGTGGGAATACAGGGACTCTCCTGTAGCATTTCAAGATACTGGTAGAAATGAGTGAGAGGGGCTAGTTAATGATGGAACAAGCTTGGAAAGAGTGAATGAATGGGTGGAATGGATATAGAGTGTCTGACTGAAGGTATTGAAGGTGAGTTCTGAGACTTTGATGTTGACCTTCTTTGACTACTGGTGGGAGCATATTGCACCTGCAATAGTGTTAGAATAAATAAAAGAGAGGTGACTTTCACTCTTATCTTTTCTTTTGTTATTCTCTTATTATTTTCACTTTTCTCTTATTCTTCTTTTTTTGTTTTATTTTTATTATGAGACCTACACACTACCTCATAAGAGGCGTTCATCCTACGAATCTTGCCCCAAGTGCCTCAAGGGAGGTTTTCAGTTCAGGAACTTTTTATTTTCTTGTTTTTTCTTTTTCCAATCTCTTTGGCCGCCTCAGAGAGGTTTTTAGCCTAAGAGCCTACCTCAAGTGCCTCATAGAGGCTTTCACCTAGTTTTCTTTTCCCATTTTTTTTTCTTCTCTCTTTTCATCAGGGCCTAAGTGGATTGGGATATTTGAGGCTCTCAATCACATTCAAATCTCTCCTTATTGTACTAGTAAGTTCATCCTTTGGCAGGGTCTTCCTATAAAGCTTCAACCTATAACCATTAAACAAAAGTGGCATATTTTCCTCAACAATTGCTTAAATGTTAATAGATCCATTATCATGGCATTTCTCCACCAAGTAAGGACCCAACCATCTAGTCATGAGTTTCCCTTTGAAGTCTTTGAACCTAGAATCATATAAGAGGTCAAAATCACCCTTCTAGAAGATTCTCACCTTGATGTTATTGTCATTCAAAGGTTTTCTTTGTAATTGAACCACTTCAGTATGCATAAGAGCCTGCATCCTAAGATAATGAAGGGAATTCAGTTGTTGCAACCTCTCCTCCTGAGCTCTTGTGATGTCTAGATCAAGTTGTGATGCCATTCTCAATGTCTTGTATTTAAAGTCAATGGATAGTAGGGATTTCTTACCATAGAACAACTTGAAGGGGGTGAATCCAATGGTGTTATTCCATGTAGTATTGTACCAAGTGGCCTCAACTAGCCTATATTCTCAATCATTTTTATCATTGCTAACAAACTTGGTTAAAATGTCTTCCAGTTCTTTATTGGTCACTTCTACCTTCCCATTTTCTTGAGAGTGATATGGGGTGAACTTCTGATGTTTGATATGGTGTTGCCTCATTATCCCCTCTATCAAGTTGGAAGTAAATTGAGTTCCTTGGTTACTGACTACTTCTTGTGGGAAACCAAATTTGTAGAAGATGTTCTCCCTTAATAATTATGCCATTTTTTATTTGTTTCTCCTTTGACTACCTTCACTTCAGCCTACTTGGTTAGATAGTTTGTTCATATAATGATGTACTTCTTTTTCCCAGATGGGGAGTCAATATCTCCGATGAAATCCATGCCACACTTCTCAAAAGTCTCAGGAGTCACTTGAGGATGTAGGGTCATCTCATCCCTTTGTTTATGCTTCACAATCCTCTTTCAGTCATCACACCGAGTAGTGTACCTTCTAGCATCTTGATTTAGGATAAGACAATAGTAACCTACATGAAGAATCTTGAAACTTGTCATATTAGCAACAAAATGGCCCCTAGAGGGCCCATCATGGAATTTTGAGAGGATATCAAAGACTTAATATCCCCTTACATATCTCCTAAAGATCTGATCTGACCCCAATATGAAAAGGTTGCCCCCAATCCAAGTGTAAGGGGCACTTCTCCTAACAATTTTGTTATTTTCCTTGGAAGACATATTAGGAGGAAATTGTTCAGCATCCAATATTTTTTCTATATCATTAAACCAAGGCGACAATAATGTTATTCCAAATAATTTCTCATCTGGGAGATGATCATCTACCTTCTCTTTTTTCTCTGCAAACAAGGTTAATCTAGACAAGAAATGTACAATAACATTTTCTTTCCCTGTTTTGTCAACAATGGTTAGGCCAAACTATTGTAATATCACTAAACATCTAATAAATATAGCATTGAAATCAATTTTAATCATAAAATACTTAATTGATGCATGATCAGTGTGCACAAAAACTTGATACCCTATAATGTAATGTCTGAATTTATTCAAGGAATGCACTATATACAAAATCTCTTTTTCAATGACTATATAATTGAGTTCGACCTTGGAGGAAATTTTTACTAATTAAGTAAATATAATAATGAATCTTCCCTTAAAACTACCCCAAAGCTTAACTCACTACTTTATCTAATGCATCTATGTGAATTTGGAAGGGAAAGGCCCAAGTTGGGTCCCTGAGATCTTGTGCAGTTTTAAAATTTTACTTAAGTTTTTTTATGGAAAATTAAACACAGCCACTAGGATTTATTTCTTTGCAATATTATGACCCTGAAAATACTACCATATATAGGAGTGTATGACCAAAATTAATGAATAAAATAGATCCAAAACCATATGAACCAATACAAACATTAATGCATTCAATTTCTTAACTAGGGTTTGAGCTGAAACTTGTAATCCTTGCAGATTGGTGATGGGTGTTGGGTTTGATGCAGCGATTCATTGCTCCAATTTGGAGATATCATCCTCCACAATAAATATAGAACATGCACAAAAGAACCACCAAAAAGAGATCACAAATGGAATTTTGCAGAGGACCATGAACATCAACAAAAAAATATAAACAAGAACAATTGAACATAAATTCAAATTTGCAAGAAGGGAAAATTCACTTTCATTGATCATACAATAAAATAATACAAGAATTATGCCTTCACACATAGAACCTCCTCTCGAGATTCTGATAGAGTCTCCCCCTCTTCAAAAATACAATCTCAAGAAAAGATAACTCACAATATTTGAATAAGAATCAAGATAACATGACTTCATAATCCTCTCTAGCTCTCTCCCTTTCTCTCTAGCATGACTCGCAAGGATGTATTGGTATATAAATACTAAAAGAGATCCTAAGGAGGATGAATATGGATTATTAGGATGAAGAGAAGTTAGGAATATTCTCTAATAATTCACCCAAGCCAGCTCGAAGAGATAAGACAAGTTGTGGCTTTGAATTGATCCTCTAGGAAAAGTAAGTCTCTAGAACATAAGTCAAGGTTATAGTGATTGAACTAAGAAATTTTAGCTTTGGCTACTAGGAAGAAGGCTACTCCATGTGGCTGAAGGCCTTCAACCACTCTTTATGGAATTAGGTCCCAATGACTATGGCCTAAAGTAGGTTGAAAAAGAAGTTAAGGCCTATAAAAAGTAAAACAGTAGAAGCAATCATCAGTACCGAATCTAAGGAGAAAAATAAGTCGATAACATATGCCCTCTAATGCTTGAGGTCAGAAGAGAAAATGATGTATGAAATGCATTATAATAAATATCAGAGGTCAAAATGGGAGGAAGGAGACAAGGCCAAGAAACTGAATCAAAATAATCCAAATGTTGAGGTCTCATCTATGTTGATAACATCCCCAAGCCATGCATACCCATGCTTGGTTAGAAAGAGATATTGAACATGCTCGCCAAATATACACTGCAAATCCATGACATGAAATGCTAATACATGGACACAAACAATACATAGTGGATTCATGTGACAAATAAAAAATATCATAGCCACCAACAAATACAATGTGGATCTATGTCACAGTATACATCAGTGGGACTATGGACACATACAGACAAGAAGTATTGTAGAGTAGTCCTCAAAGTACCTAAATGATAACTTTCACACAATCTAGAAAGGGTGCAATGTAAAAGTGAAATATCCCAAACCCAGTGTCTTTGACATAACTCTAATGGTACGAATCTACAACATGCAAATAAATGAGCTAATGTCATGAATGGTAGAAATCATCTAATTATTGTTCAATGAGGTGTACCATTAAAAAATACGAGGGGACCCACCGATGATGAAAATTGATCATAAGGTACCTAGTAAAATCCACTAAGTGTGAATAGATGAGATGACGTCGAGCACTCATAGACTCGATCGATCAAGAGTCAATGATTTAAACCCATTGTTGATCATGAGGAAACCTACAAATAAGGTCTACAAGCTCGAAGGTACTACTGGTTCCTAGATCAAGCTCCTGGATAATGAGTTGAAATGAATAGGATAAGATTCGATGAAGAAGGGCCTTGGTGTATCCCACATCAATCGACATGGAACAAACTAAAAGGTGATTTCAATGGATGAAGTCATGAGATGGTGAAGTAAAATTGATAAAGGGATGGTCGACTCAAAAATGTCAACAAGAAACTGCAAATGAATGACACGGGATGAGACTTCCCTTAAACATGTAATGGCATGACAGAAGAGTGACTAAGCAACATGATTAATGAGCACCACATGATATCGTGCAAAAATGTAGGAGGCATTGAGGTAGGCTTCATATAATTGGAAGAGTAACCAACCAAAGTAATAGAGAGATTGATATCTATGGTATGACTCCTACGTAAGCTAAAACCCAACTATAAGATAATGATCTAGTTAGGTGCCATGTTCAAGGGAAACACCACTGACACTGCCATTTTGATGACTAAAAAAAATAAATGTTCCCTTCCCATTTCTCCTTTTAGTATCCTTCATGGTTTAGTGAGAATGAAAGAGAAGAAAAGTATGCTTAATAGGTTCCTTTTTCATAAATGCAGTCCCCTGAGCTTGAAAAAGAGATAAAACAATACAAGGGAGAACCTTCTAGACATATAGGGCTAGAGTATTCCTTTTTTGTAACTAGTCTACTTAGTCTAGAAAAGGGTTAAACTTATACTGATTATTCATCCCTTCAAGTACTTTAATGAGCGTGAATGAGACAAGTTCACTTGATAATATTTTCTAAGTTAAGGAGTATAAAAAGAGCATAAAGGAAACTCCTCCTAGAGGAAGGATAGAAACTAGTTCCAACCATGGTGGAGCTGCTCAAAACATGTAAAGGTCAATAGGATGGCTAATAAGACCACTCATTGTAGTGGTTCATCCAAGAAAGGGTAAAATTCCATGTGAAATTGAATGATAGGCCAAGTAGATGATAGTGATGGAATGAAGAAACCAAGGTTCATCCTCCAAAAATAGGCTGAGAAAAAGTTGTAATCACAAGGGATAAAGTGTTGAATCCTGTCGAGGTAGGGATGAAAATATGACAAAGAAGAGGACATGAGGTTTAGATTCTAAGTTATGGTGGGTTAGGAGGAGGGATTCCAAAAAGAGAATGGATAAGATATTGCATGGCCACCGTAATGACAAAGAGGTGCTAGTCTAGCGTATCCATGTATATGTCGGCTCTACCATCAAACTATAACATGCATAAAAGAGAAAGGCTAATGACACAATTTAACGAGGTCAGACCTAAGGTATAATGATGGAACCGATGGTCAATACTGCATCTATTGTGACAATATATGAATTAACCCTATATGCCAGTAAGAGAGATGTACCTCAAGCCCATTGAAAGAAATGAGACCCCAAAAGAGACATTAATAAAAATAAAACTCCACGTATTCCTACAAAAAGGTGATTAGAAAAGATCATAGAAAAACCCACAAGCCAAAAAAGAATTAAAAAGGGAGTATTCTCTAGATGCTCAAAAAATATCATAAAAGAGACACATATCTCCCCATTTGGTTCATTTTGATTTGAAGAAGAGAGGAGAAGAGAAGGATCCCCAAGAATTGTGCATTGAGGGAAAGGAGTAGCAAGAGAACTAAAGGATATTCCCAAGCCAAAGGTAAGAAAAATTTCCTCCCTCACTGAGAAATGTATGCGCTAGTTTTTATCATGGCTGCAATATTTTTTAGGGAGATTTTTATTTTTGTTTAATTTAGACCATTGGGGTAGAATGGGAAAATTTCCTCTGAGAGGCCCCAAACGTACTATTTCGATATCTCACCATGTGGTTGGAGCTGAGATTCAGTCGCTCTAACCAAGTAGGTAGGGTCAAAATGTCCATTTTTCTCCTATATTTCCCAAAATTGTGTTTTTTCTTAGGGTTTTACAACGAAATGTGTTTGTTTGGTTACACCCATGCTCACTATTGATATGTGAATTGTTTTATGAAGGAGAAAATATGATTGAGTGGAGGTAACTAGAGCATGTTCCCAATGACATGCAATCCATAGCCCATCTTCCAACATTGGATGAGAGATTGTGGTTTCTTAAAGTATTTCAATATTCCTAGTATGACCAACCAACCATGTTTAGTGAAAAAAATCATTGATTGGTGGGATGATGATAACCAAAAATTGGTAATAGGGTTGGGGGTATTTATTATAGGGTTAGAAGATATTTATTTCCTCACATGGTTATCAAGGTGAGGATCTTAAGTTTTTCTAGCCAGTGTGAGGAGTATAACTCAAGGAGTAGTGAGGAGCTACATAGAGTGGTAATATAAGGAAGGCACACGAGAAGAAGCTAAGAAGATTCTGATTGAGACTGTAGAATACTTAACTGTAAAAACTGTAGCATATACCATCACATGGGTTATGTGGACAAAAATTCCCAACATGGTAACCAATGTACACATGGACCTAGTAATGCAATGTCTAGAGCCTACCTTATTCAATTGGTGTTAAGGTATGTTGGCCAATGTCAAAGATCAACTTATGAAGGAAAGAAGAGGAAGGATAAAAATTTTGGGTACGAGATTCTTATAGTGTCATTTTTTATGGAGAAGGTCTTGACAATGAGGTTGATTACAGCAGATTATGAGCTAGACCCACTATCAATGGATCCTTGGATGATAAGATGGTGTTCCCTTATGATGAGGTAGGAGGGTGTCCATGGTGGACACTAGTTTCCCCAAGCGTATGTCAAATGGTTGATGAGGTGCCCTTGGCAGTAGATGATTACACATATGATGGGATGGACTACCAAGGAGACCTTATCTGGTTCTTCCTTGAGGGATACAGTGGACTGACATAGGTAAAATGTTTTTTTATTTTTTTGCATATTTTCATTTTTTTGGAATTTTGGAATATTTAATTTTTTCTTGTTTTTTTCTTCTATGGGTACAAAGTTACTAACATATAGTGAATGTGACATCCATATACTACACCAGTTCATCATGAGGGTTATTCTCCTTTGAGGAGAAGAGTACTACAAGCTTAGGCTCATATGGCACATGTAGAAGCTAAAGAGGATGGGGAGAACAAGGAGTTATGAGAGTTCACTCGCAATCTCAAGGGAGTAACACTAGAATTACCAACTAGGAGCATTACATAGACTCCTTGACATATGCAAAGACATACAATTAGGTTGACTTTTTCTCATTATTGACATCTCCTCCGATGAATTTTGAATGTTTTGTTATGTTATCATGAGAACCATTGAGTAGAGATAGTAGTTTTACTAGGGTTTTGTTTTTTATTTTACTTCATATGTATAGAATTATGACCAAGGCCTCAGATGCCCATATTTTGAACAATGTACCCAAATTCTATTATGATATAATAAAGTGATGGCTTCTATGGTGTGTGTTTTTGAAAAAAATGTGTACTTTACATTATCTTTTATCATGTGCATGGTTAAAACTTTAATCATCCAAATGCCAATCTAACACATAATAATTAACTAAATAATTAGCCAATATCTATTGTTCTCTAGGAATGTGGACATAAGAAATCTAATCAAATGATCATTCCAAGAGACGTACCCTCAAAAAATAGTGTAATATTGTATGATTCCTCATAGAATACGTATAGTTGAGTTGAGACACTACAAGATGGGAGTAAAGTTGAATAACTAAGTGGCATATGCCAAGGTGATTAGCCTCAGTTAAAAGCTCGACGATGACACTGTATTCTACCACATTCTTGGTGACTAGGCTAAGACAAATACCTCATGAACTCACAAGCTCATCAGTTGCCAAGAAGATGACCCAAGTAGTGGAAGCTATGTTTCAATCATAATGACTTGCAGCATCTACAAATCCTACATAGGGAAGGCAAGGTGATGGCATCATTCCAACAAATACCAGGCACATGAATCACTCAAAAATACCATCAAAGCACATTAAAACCAAAAACAAGACATCATATTCACATCTATGTACACTATGTACAAGACACCATGAAACAAATTATGCATATTACCATTTGAGATAGAGCCCATTGAGGACCTACTTGATTGGATTCCCTTTATAATCGACTAAATCATAGGCCCCTTTTTAGAACAAGTTTAACAACATAAGGCCCATGCCACATGGGTTCAATTTTACCGTCTCCTAACTTGTCATGGTATTGATCATATAATAAAACCAATTCACCTTCTCAAAAGACATGAGGTCGAACAGACTTATCATATTGGGCCTTTACACATTTCTTATGATTTTTGTTATCAATCACAACGTAAAGGCATCGTTCATCAAGATGGAAAATTTGTAACAAACATTATTCCTTGGAAGAATTTTCAAGGAGTAACTCAATAGCTAGTTGTAAGGAGGGAATTTCACACTAAATGGGAATAACATCAACATAACACAGTGTCAACACCATGATGGTATAGAGTATCAAAAATAATAACATAATGTCGAGACTGGTGGCGTATGCAGCGACATTCATCTTGAGAAAGTTCAAGCCAAAAGTGTTGATTTTGGAGATATAACAAGGCATCTGCATACCAAGGATCATAAGAGGTAATTATAAACAAGGACTCATCTAGAAGTGGGTCCTCAGCCACAATTTCATCATCAGTTATGAGTAACTCAAGAAGTAACTCTGCAAATGCCAAGGATTTCTTGGATTTAGTGGCTGAAAAATCCAAATCAAACTCTTGAATCATAATGATCCATTTTGAATATTTTCTCCAAATGATTTGATGACTAAGAATGTGCTTCATGGGGTTGTAATCAAGGATTACGGTGGTCTTTCACAAGAGTATATAGTGTCTTAACCATTGAACACCCACAACGATTGGTAAAGCCAAATTCTCCATATGGGAATAATTAAGCTTGGGACTAATAAGGGATTTGATCATATAATAAATGGGATGTTAATTATGCATCTCATTCTCTTGGACAAGAACAATACCGATGGAAGAATTAGAGTTTGTGAGATATAACAAGAAATATTGGTTGAAATTTGGAGGTGTGAGTAAAGGTGCAGATAACAAAGCTTTTTTAAGAAAATAAAAAAAAATTGTTCAATTTGATCATCCCAAATAAAGGGCACCCCTCTTCTCAACAAACATATAGCCTTGGGTAATTTGGTCATAACTAGCGACAAACCTATGTAGGAACTTGGATTTACCTTGTAGTTTCTGAAGTTGGTGGACCATGTGATGAGGCTCATCAATAGGTATATCATAAGGGTCATAATTCCATCCTATAGCTTTAAAATTATCTCTTTCTCGCATTTATTTACAATCTTTTTTATGTTATGCTTAGTGAGAGGGGTGAAAGATGTGTTTCTATGTCATGTGATCTAATATGGTTTAAATTTAGGAATTTGAACAATTCTGAGATAATTTCAATGCAGGAGCTAGAAGTAGACAATGAGGAGAGGTTCTAGGATGGTTTCCACCTCCTTAACTCCTTAAATAAGCTAATATCACCACTTTATCTCTCATCAACTAGAATTGATTGGCAGCCAAGCAGGACAAGGTCATTGGCAGCCAAGCTAGTGTAGTTCAAGGAAGATCTAGATCCACCTTTCTCAAGTTTTGGGGGGAAAACATATATATTTTCTATGGAGTTTTTGGTAGCTAAAATTTTGTATAAATAAACATGCCAAAGAAGTCATTAGGATTCGAACTTTATTTTTAGCTAAGAAGCTATTGAGCTCAAGCACTTGTTACTTAGTTCAGAGTGTCGAGGCTCTTGGGTTTGGGCCCAAACCTAGTAGCTTAGGTCCTTCTTGTGTATTGATATTCCTTTGTAGCTTATAATGTTTGTTAGTTGCTGCATTTTATTTTAATATAATTCCTCAAAAATCTTGTGATTGTTGCCTCTATCTCATCTCTCTCATGGTAGCCTGACTAAAGGAATCTACAATCACAACCCAAAAACACTATGTTGATGATTTCTTGTTTATGATTTCTTGGATAATATATCTTGTTTTTCATATAATTGTTGTAGCATAGAAGTTGATTCATTGCATAGATCAAAGTTTTTGGCATAAGTTAGACAGTTTCTAAATTCAACTCATATTTTCCACCATTGGTTATAATTAATAAAATGAGTCAATAGCAACTTCCTTACGAAACGAATTCTTTTTGTTCGGGTACGAACAGTTCAATATTTCTGAAATAAATAGATAATAAATAAGGTAATGATTCAATCCCCCCCGGAAAGACGAAAGGACATTTTTTACAACTTCCTCTTATTTTAGGAAATCCTCAATCATCCCGGTTAATCTGACATATTCAGATCACCTAATCAATAATTTAAGACAGATTAACTGATCCATTCCATATTATGATCATAGATAGATCTGTAGTGATCATCTTATCAATTGTATAAGAACTAATTCTTTGGCAATGATCCTGTGTCATGATGACTATATTTTCCCGATATTTTTTTATCTATATGGATAAAGCACACAATTGCTGGGTAGGCATTTCATCCTCATTATGCAATGCTCGATTGTTTAAATCTTTCTTTGTTCGGATCATAATCGAACTGGACTTACCAATTTTACCCAATCTATTATTCTTTCAATACGAGTCTTTTTCCATTATTATTCATATTACTAATGAACAATTATTCAATTTATTCCCTATCTATTCTAATTTTAAATAGTAGATTGGAATAGATTGGAATAGATAGAATGAGAACATATTTACGATTGTAAGGAAATCCATTTTATGGTATTGTGCACCAGGAAAAAAATTTCGTTCATGGAATCATTTGCGTAAGGGAATGAAGTAAATTATCAAATATGTAATTGGCTATGCCTAAATCTTAGAGAAATGACAATTTTATTGATAAGACCTTCACAATTGTAGCAGATTTCTTATTGCGAATAATCCTGATGGCTCGTGAATGATAAGAAGAGCATGTGCATGTGATGTTGTAGGAGTATTGGACCTATAGTAAAGGGGTCTTTCCACCATCTCCATCTAGGACTTCTCCACTCTCTTTTGATGAATCTCAAACATTGTTCTTGACCTCTACCTTTTAGGTCATTGTGAGCAGCCCTCTTGGTTCAAAGATGGCCTTCATGAACTGTTGAGCTTGGCTAGGAGTTTTTTTCACCTTTCACCCATTCACCACAACCTCCATCCACCTTGCCATCCCTTGATCTCATCGTTATTACCCAAGTAGGTTGATCCCCCACCTTGGACTCCATGATTAAAGTTAGCAACTAGGCCATTCCAAACATCCTTTTTCCTTTTCTGCAAGAGAGAGTGGCATTAGTTTCTTTATCACGGATTTTGCAAGTAAAATATTACTTTATATACAAGTGTGAATTAGATGGATGATGCATGAAATCTTCAGTTTGAGTTGGTAGAATAATTTCTTGTTTACAAGTGAATTTGATAGCTATATGGTTGATTGCAATTAGTCTAGTTTCCTTTCTATGGGTAGCATAGCTCTTATGTTCTTCCATGGATTGATTCAGTAGAATTTACAAGTTGGTAGGATCTACAAGTTAGATTTGAAAAGAATTTACTTTTTCTACATTAGAACTAGCTTTTGAATTTCACTTTCAGTAGTTAATTTCCCTATAATTCAATAGAATAATGGTCTTGGAGCCCTAATGATCGAATGAACTAGTTGAAAGTGGAATGAGTATAATTCCATATACTGTGTATAAAGCACTGTCACCTTGAAGTTTGTATGAACCCCGGGTTGAGGATCCCCTCGAAGTTTCAATACACTTGGTGCAATACAAGGGCTCACCACTTTTTGGCGTCGTTGACAAGGAGGTGTCTAGGTAGATGTTATTTCTTCTTAAGCATTTATTTTTGTTTTGCATTTAGTTTTGAAAAAATCATATAAAAGAAGAAAATTTTCTTTCATGCCTCGTATGAATAGAGATACTCAAGGAAAATTATTACCAAACACCCCCACACCCTCAAATAGTGAACCTTCACTCTTATTCAATGACTTCCAACTTTCCTCTCTGACCATAGGGAAGTTAGAAGACCCCTGTTGGCATTATGTTTCTGGTATGGCTATATGTTACAGATGTTGTACTTGATGGCAACTCCCATGGCAAGGCTCTCAATTTATTGAAAATTAAGAAGTACGCAGGAAATCAGTTCAGAAGGTGCGTACCCGCAGGTACACCATGCAGGGACCGCGTCCAGATACGCAGGCCAGCCGTTCAGGAGGTGCGTACCCCAGTGCACACATTTCAAGGTAGAGAAAAGCACACGTGGGGGTTTCTTATGTTTTACTCTTGGTATCTAGCCGACGGTTTTGTGTTATTATGGTGTCGGCTCGTGGTATTGTTCCATGATTTGAGGAGGAGCTTTCCTATATAAAGCAAAGGAGATCACTTGGCTAAGCATCTTTTGCAATTGAATATCTTTAGATCTGAAATATTGGGTTATGGTCTTAAAAGCTTGATCTATATGAAAGGGAAGTTGAAGGCGAATCTGTGAAGGGTGATCTCTCGAGCGCATGATCAGATCTGAGAAACTGTGCCACTCTGGTGGACTGCCTATTCGACCCTAATCAGAAGGACGCAGGCATTTAACAGAAGAGCTGCGTGGGTATGCAGTGCAGAAACAGGAGATCTGCGTCGGTACGCAGTGCAGAAACAGGAGATCTGCATCGGTACGCAGAGCAGAAGAAGGATACCTGCGTCGGTACGCAGAGCAGAAGAAGGAGAGCTGCGTGAGTACGCAGAGCGACTAAGGATCAGGTGTGTCCGCATAGTAAAAGTACGCGGCGCGATAGTATCTTTGGGTGCATCCCTGCAGTAACAGTACGCGGCGCGATAATGTCTCTGGGTGCGTCCCTGCAGTAATAATACGCAGTGCGGTTCAAGGAACAGTGCATGGGCACGCAGTTCGACGGAAGGATCCCTGCGGGTATACGCAGGAAAGCAGAAGGTGAACTGCGTAGCGACGCAGGCCACAGAAGGGAAAACTGCGTATCTGTCTTAAAATTTTCTGTTGACTGAATTTTTCTGTTGATAAGGTGTTCTGGGTTAGTTCTGTTATTGCTGATCTGATATCTGTAGTGGACTGTAAATTTTATGTACTTGATGATCATTTGATGCTTTATGAAAAGAAGTAGGGGGTTGTAGCTCCCTTCCAGGAGAGACTGGAAAACGAGAGAGAGAGAGTTGTAGCTCTCTGCAGGTTGCAGCCTGCGTACTGGTAAAGGACTGCACCAGTACAAAACCATTGTAAAAGAAGTTTCTAAGTTGAAAGAAGATAGAGACATATTGCAGTAGGTGGTTTTCACCCACATTGGGTTTCCACCTTACATCTTGTGTTCTTTGGTGTGACTATCTGTTTTTCCTTGTTCATGCTCATTATTTTATGGTACTGACATGCAAAAATAATTCAAAGAACAAATAAGGAAGATTGATTAAAAGAATTAGATAATACTGATTCACCCCCCCTCTCAGTATTATTTCCAACAATTGGTATCAGAGCAGGTCCTTCAGAGAAGCTTGATCGCTTGAAGGTAGATCGTTCATCATGAGCAACTACGAGAGAGAAGCATCAATCAGGCCACCAGTTTTTGATGGGACAAACTTCAATTATTGGAAGGTAAGAGTTACTGCCTATCTTCAATCTCTTGGTACAGAAGTTTGGGACATCGTAGAGACAGGCTATGCTTTTCCTTCAGCTACTCCTACAGATGCAGCCGAGAAAAAGAAGTATGAAACAAATGCGAAAGCAGTCAGTACTCTATTAGGATGTATATCTCAATCAGAATTCATGAAGGTAATGCACTATAAATCCGCAAAAGAGATATGGGACAAAATTGTCACGAGCTATGAAGGAGATGAACAGGTAAAGCGTGCTAAACTTCAAACTCTCAAAATTCAGTATGAGACTCTCAAAATGTATAATGATGAAAGTGTGGCTAACTATTTTCTTCGGGTAGATGAGGTTGTTAATTGTATGAAAAATTTGGGTGAAGAAATAAAAGAGGCTATTGTGGTTGAAAAGGTTCTAAGATCATTGTCCCCCAAGTTTGAATCTAAAGTATCTGCAATAGAAGAAAAGGAAAATCTACGAATTCTTACTATGTCTCAGCTACATGGAATTCTAACTGCTTATGAAATGAGAAAGGGAGGTCCATCAGACAGAAGAGAAGCTGCTTTCAAGGCATCAGGCAAAGGAGATTATTATGAAGCAAGCCACGTCCCAGAAGAAGAGGAAGAAGAATCAAATTTTGTCAGAAATCTTCAAAGGGGTTCTGGAAGGTTCAGAGGTAAGTTACCTTTTAAATTCTTTGCTTGTGGAAGAGTAGGTCATTATGCTGCAAAATGCCCTTATAAGGATAAAGGAAAGGAACCTGCTAGATGGAACAAGAAACGGAACGCAAATAAGAAAAGCTACTACACTCATGAAGATAGTGATGGTCTATCAAACAGTGATGAAGATGAACAAGGTAATGAATATAAGTTGTTAATGGCATTTGAAGATGATGATTGTGGATAACCTTTATGATGAAATTACTAGACTCAAGAGATGTATAGAAGAAAAGAACATGATCATTGATACTCTACAATTTCAAATTGATGAAAAAGAAAAACATCTTGAAAAATTAGAAGGTGAAATTGTTGGTCTTAGAAAAGAGATTGAGAAAACAAAAGCTATTAATCTCAAGTTTGTCAAAGGATCTGAAACTTTGGATGAGATTATCAATGTGCAGCGGTCTCCTCTAAACAAGACAGGTCTGGGCTATAATGGAGAAACTTCTCAAGCATCCACCTCAAAAAGTTATCTTGATGCAGCAAGAAGAAATGAGCAAAAGAACAATGAAGATCAATAGGTAAAGCAGGAACGAATTACAAACAGAAACTATCAAGGGCAATCCATCTTAAGGGTGAACAAAAGCTACAACCAGCCACAGGTAAAATCTTCTCAATTTGTTTCAAGAATAGATGAAAATAGAAACTACAATCAGTTGGCTGGTAGATTCAATAACCGCAGAAGTTTCTTCAATGGACAATGTTTTTCTTGCCATAACTTTGGTCACAAAGCAGCTCAATGTGTTGCATATAAAACGATCATGACTAGGGAAGCTCAAAAGCAAAGAAGTATGACAGGGATTACAAAAAGGACCTATAACAACTTTTCGGTTCTTGAAAATGAAGTTGAATGTTCTATTTGCAATAACTTTGGTCATGAAGACTCTGAATGCAGGAGCAGGTTTCAGCAGAAAAAGGAACAAGCCTCAAGCACCAAAACATGGAGAATAAAGGAACCTCAAACAGAAAGATGTGGGATAGCATTTTATGCAGAGGGACAAGAAAATCTATGGTACATTGACAGTGGATGTTCGAAGCATATGACAGGTGATAAAGAAAAACTCGAGTCTTATTCTGCTCTAGAAAAGGGAAAGAAAGTCTCTTTTGGAAATGATACTCCTGCAACTATAAAAGGAAAGGGCATTGCTCAGTTAAAAGAAAAGGTCAAGGCTGGAAATGTTTTGTATGTTGATGGATTGAAGCATAATCTTCTAAGTGTCAGCCAGATGTGTGATCAAAGAACCGAGGTTATATTCAGATCAAATGGATGTCTTGTTCGTGATCTTGATACAGGTAAAACAGTGATCAAAGGCAAAAGAACTCCAAATAATCTGTACATATTTGAAGAAGGACAACAACAATGTTATCTGAGCAAGGATGATGAGCACTGGTTATGGCATCGGAGGTTGGGGCATCTAAGCTTTTCACAAATAAGGAAAGCATGCAAATATCAGGCAGTTCGCGATCTTCCAGATATCAAAATTCCTGACAACACCATATGCAAATCATGTCAGTTTGGAAAACAAACCAGAACTAACTTTCCAGAGAAGGAAGGATCAGCTAGCATGCCTCTCGAGCTAGTACATACAGATACATGCGGTCCATTCAGGAAAAGAACACCTAGAGGAGAAGAATACTTGATATTATTTATTGACGATTTCTCCAGGTTTGTCTGGCTAGGACTTATGAAGCACAAAGATGAAGCATTCGAAAAATTCAAATCCTTCAAAGCCTTGGTTGAAAATGAATCAGGTCACAAAATTAAGTGCCTCAGATCTGACAGAGGTGGGGAGTTTACCTCAAATGAATTTTTCGATTTCTGTGAAGAACATGGGATAAGAAGAGAATTCTCTACAGCTAGAACTCCTCAGCAAAATGGAGTTGTGGAAAGAATGAACAGAACAGTCCAACAAATGGCTCGTGCTATGCTTGATGAATCAGGAACTCCCGCAACTTTCTGGGGTGAAGCTGCACATGCTGCGGTTGTTATTCTCAACAAAACAAATGTCCGGGTGAACAGCACTCAAACTCCTCATGAGCTCTGGAGTGGTAAGACTCCTTCGGTAAAGCACTTCAAAATCTTTGGGAGCAAATGCTATATCAAGAATACTGATGAGCAGCTTGGAAAACTTGAACCTAGAGCAGATGAAGGCATTCTTCTTGGTTACTCTCCACATAGCAAAGCATACAAATGCTACAATAAAAGACTTGGCAGAATTGTTGACAGCATTGATGTAGTGGTTGATGAGAAGGGATACATTCCTAGGCAAGTACATCATGAAGACATAGAAGAAGATGAAGGCTACCCTCAAAGACAGAATGATGAAGAAGAAGAACCTCAAGAAGAACCAGAGGAGCAGACAAGAATAGAAGAGAAAACCCCATCCAGATATGTTCAGAAGAATCATCCAGAATCTCAGATTGTGGGGCAGAAAGAAGCAGGTGTACAAACAAGAAGAACAGTTGCAGAAGCCTCAAGCTATTTGGCATTACTCTCCTCTACTGAACCACAAAATGTGAAAGAAGCATGCAAAGATGAATGTTGGGTGAAAGCAATGGATGAAGAACTTGAGCAGATCGAAAAGAACAACACTTGGGAGCTGGTTCCTAGACCAAAAGATAAGAATGTTATCGGGACAAAATGGGTTTTCAAAAACAAATTGAATGAAAATGGAGAAGTAATTAGAAACAAAGCCAGACTTGTTTGTAAAGGGTATGCGCAGCAAGAAGGAATAGACTTTGAAGAAACCTTTGCTCCTGTTGCAAGACTTGAGGCCATCCGAATGTTCCTTGCTCTCTCAAGTTTTCAAAACTTCAAAGTATTTCAAATGGACGTGAAATCAGCCTTTCTGAATGGAGACTTGGAAGAAGAAGTGTACATTGAACAGCCAGATGGGTTCATTCTTGGAAATGATCCAAATCTTGTATGCAGATTGAAAAAGGCGCTCTATGGTCTCAAACAAGCTCCAAGGGCTTGGTACTACCGTTTGGACAAATATCTTCATCAACAAGGTTTTTCAAAAGGATCAGCAGATAGCAATCTTTATATAAAAGTTGAAAATGACAAATTGCTAATACTTGTTGTGTATGTAGATGACATTATTTTTGGGAGCAATGAAGAACCTATGAGTCAAAGCTTTGCCTCGGTCATGCAGAAAGAATTTGAAATGTCTTTGCTAGGAGAACTGACATATTTCCTTGGTTTGCAAATCCAACAAAAAGAAGGAGGAATCTTTTTATCTCAAACCAAGTATCTCAAACAGATTTTGAAGAAATATGGTATGGAAGATGCAAAACCAGTATGTACACCCATGGTCACAGGATGTAGCCTCAGTGCAAATGATGAATCTGCAGCAGTACATCAACCAACCTACAGATCTATGATTGGAAGTTTACTTTATTTGACAGGTACCCGACCGGACATCATGCATGCAGTTGGAATAGTTGGAAGATTTCAGGCAAATCCGAAGGAGACTCATCTTCAGGCAGTAAAGAGAATTTTCAAATATCTTCAAGGGACTCAAAATTATGGCTTATGGTATCCTAGAGATACAGATCTTACACTTCATGCTTATACAGATGCAGATTGGGCCGGAAGCGTGGATGACAGGAAAAGCACAAGTGGTGGTGCGTTCTTTATGGGTTCCAGACTGGTATCTTGGTTCAGCAAGAAACAGAGTTCGATTGCCTTGTCTACAGCTAAAGCGGAATATGTTGCTGCTGCATCTTGTTGCACTCAACTCCTTTGGATGATGCAGACTTTGCAGGATTTTCAAATCGCTTGTACACCACCTATCCCCATCTTATGTGATAACACAAGTGCAATCAGCATCTCAAAGAATCCTGTTATGCATTCGAAAACCAAGCACATACCAATCAAGTACCATTTTCTCCGGAACAAGTACTTGAACAGAAGGTCAAGTTGGAGTATGTTCCTTCTAAGGAACAAGTTGCTGATATTCTCACCAAACCATTGCCCAGGGACACTTTTGAATACCTCAGGCAAAAGCTGGGGGTTGTTGATGCATCATCTTATTGTTGAACCTTTCTGATTGATGGTACAGGTTCAGGGGGAGCATATAATGCATTGTTGGCATTATGGAGGATGGTCAGAAGGAGATCTTCGAAATAGCTGCAATATGTCTCTATCTCTTTCATGGTGGATTATGGTTCTTTGTTGCAGATCTGGTTCATTTTCAGGGGGAGCATGATCTTAGGGGGAGCATACCCCTTTGCCCTTGATGTCAAAGGGGGAGAATGAAGCTGAATGAAGCTGAAGTTTGTGAGGTTGCCATCAAGTCCAAAGGGGGAGATTGTTGGCATTATGTTTCTGGTATGGCTATATGTTACAGATGTTGTACTTGATGGCAACTCCCGTGGCAAGGCTCTCAATTTATTGAAAATTAAGAAGTACGTAGGAAATCAGTTCAGAAGGTGCGTACCCGCAGGTACACCATGCAGGGACTGCGTCCAGATACGCAGGCCAGCCGTTCAGGAGGTGCGTACCCCAGTGCACACATTTCAAGGCAGAGAAAAGCACACGTGGGGGTTTCTTATGTTTTACTCTTGGTATCTAGCCGACGGTTTTGTGTTATTATGGTGTCGGCTCGTGGTATTGTTCCATGATTTGAGGAGGAGCTTGCCTATATAAAGCAAAGGAGATCACTTGGCTAAGCATCTTTTGCAATTGAATATCTTTAGATCTGAAATATTGGGTTATGGTCTTAAAAGCTTGATCTATATGAAAGGGAAGTTGAAGGCGAATCTGTGAAGGGTGATCTCTCGAGCGCATGATCAGATCTGAGCAACTGTGCCACTCTGGTGGACTGCCTATTCGGCCCTAATCAGAAGGACGCAGGTGTTTAACAGAAGAGCTGCGTGGGTACGCAGTGAAGAAACAGGAGATCTGCATCGGTACGCAGTGCAGAAACAGGAGATCTGCATCGGTAGGCAGAGCAGAAGAAGGATACCTGCGTCGGTACGCAGAGCAGAAGAAGGAGAGCTGCGTGAGTACGCAGAGTGACTAAGGATCAGGTGCGTCCGCATAGTAAAAGTACGCGGCGCGATAGTATCTTTGGGTGCGTCCCTGCAGTAACAGTACGCGGCGCGATAATGTCTCTGGGTGTGTCCCTGCAGTAATAATACGCAGCGCGGTTCAAGGAACAGTGCGTGGGCACGCAGTTCGGCGGAAGGATCCCTGCGGGTATACGCAGGAAAGCAGAAGGTGAACTGCGTAGCGACGCAGGCCACAGAAGGGAAAACTGCGTATCTGTCTTAAAATGTTCTGTTGACTGAATTTTTCTGTTGATAAGGTGTTCTGGGTTAGTTCTGTTATTGCTGATCTGATATCTGTAGTGGACTGTAACTTTTATGTACTTGATGATCATTTGATGCTTTATGAAAAGAAGTAGGGGGTTGTAGCTCCCTTCCAGGAGAGACTGGAAAACGAGAGAGAGAGAGTTGTAGCTCTCTGCAGGTTGCAGCTTGCGTACTGGTAAAGGTCTGCACCAGTACAAAACCATTGTAAAAGAAGTTTCTAAGTTGAAAGAAGATAGAGACATATTGCAGTAGGTGGTTTTCACCCACATTGGGTTTCCACCTTACATCTTGTGTTCTTTGGTGTGACTATCTATTTTTCCTTGTTCATGCTCATTATTTTATGGTACTGACATGCAAAAATAATTCAAAGAACAAATAAGGAAGATTGATTAAAAGAATTAGATAATACTGATTCACCCCCCCTCTCAGTATTATTTCCAACAACCCCTTAGGTGAACAACCTGATATTTTTTGAAGAACCTATTTCCCTACCCAAACCATGGTTGAAAATAGGAATGATGAGGTTTTCCCTATCAGAGAGACTAATGGAGAGGCTAGAATGAAGAATATAAGCCATAATTCCATGGCTTAACCTCTAAGGACCCTAATACATTTTTGTTTGAGTTTGATGTTGTTTGTAGGATCTATTACTATACCTCTGATGACCATGAGTTAAAGTTATCCCATCTACCCTTATGGATGCAACCTTGCACTGGTTTATGGGCCTGCCTAGGGATAACATCACTACTTGGGCTCAAATGAAACACGCCTTTAAAAAAAAGTATAGGGACTACTGTAGCCTCAAAGAAACCAAAGAAAAAATCTTTAGATTGACTTTTTGACCTGATGAAACCCTAGAGGACTATGAGGAGATATTCCAACTCAGTATAGGAGGGCCAAATGCATCCTTGATCCTAAATCATTCAAGTAGTTCTTCTCTGAGGGATTAAGGAGAACATGCTAGAAACCCTCAACATGTTATCTGGGGGATACATCTATCAATTATCCTATGAAGGCATCAAAACAATTTTCAAGAACCACTCTAGGGTTGCTAGGAAGAAGGGTAGGGCTAGTCAAGTTGTGGTCATTTCCTCTCCCTCCACAACATCCATCAAGAATGAAATTGGAAACATGTTGGAAGACTTTAAAAGTGAAATGTTTCATAACTTTTCTTTGGAAATGGATACCATGAAGATCAAGAGGAGACAAGAGGAATCATAGAAGGCCTTAGCTATTTTTTTCCCTAAATGCACTAAAAGGCACCCCAGAAATGAATGCCCATTAAATTTCATAGAGTTCTACTTAGTCTGTGAGGAAAACCATGCCACATACAAATGTCCTTATTTTCCTATATTGAAATTTTTATACCAAGGGGCAGAAGGTGGGGTTGAGAAAATCTATTTTATCAATCAAAGGAGGCCTCAAGGACCTCAACCATATCAGTAGGCCATGCAAGGTGCACCCTGCTCTTATACGATCCCAACCAGAATGCACCCTTTCCACCTTGGTACTCTTCCACTCATCCATCATGGTACATACCTCCTTCTTGGCCTTATGCAACTAAATATCCTCCCCAACCTATCAATCAACAATTTCAGCCATATGCTTCTCCACATCTTCGGTGTAATAAACCATCACAAGGGTGGAGGCCTCAACTCAACCAACCTCTTGATTTACTGCCTCTAGCTCCATCTCAACCATATCTCACTCATCCTGCTCTGCCCAAGCAACCTCAGATGCATTCTCAACCCAATCTAAACCCAAATAACAAGCAAGTACAATAGTTCTATAGTGGAGAGATAGATTACCCTACCTATGTTGTGGAGATTCAAGAAATAAAACTCAGGTCTGGCAGAGTGCTCCCAGATAACCAACCTCCATCTCCACTTGAGGATCTTGAAGAGGAAGAGAGTAGCCCTTAAGTAAATCCACCTCCTTTTCCTAAGAGATTGATCCATCCTAACTAGCACACCCCAGAAGATACTAAACTTCCGAGGGAATTGAAACATTTGTGTGTTAAAAGACCCCTCCTCAAATCTATTAAGGGTGTTCCCATCTATAATAAGCTTATCAAAGAGAAATGTTTAAAACACCCTAGGAGGAGAAAAATAGACACCCCCACCATCAATGTTATTGGTCAATTATTTTATTTGATGTTGCTGAGAGTAATTTGTCCAAAATATATGGACCCTAGAAGTCTAGTGGTAGATGTGTACATTGATGGAATCATTCACCCTCACACCCTGATTAATCTGTGGGCTACCATAAATGTGATGACTAAAGAAACCTTGCTAAAACTAAGCCTCCAAGGATCCTTGAGAAAGATCACCATAGTGTTGCAACTTGAAAATAGATTCACAGCGGCTCCTAAGGGATTTTTTGAGGATGTAATGGTCTATATTGACTCCTGGGAGTATCGTACTAACTTCTTGGTTCTCCGGCCCCCAAAAAAAAAAAAATCAATGGTTATCCTCTCATTTTGGGAATTCCATGGTTAGCCACTCTTGATGCTCACATAAGTTGCAGGGCCAGGAACACGACCATTAAGAATGGGCATTTGTCCAAACAATTGGTATTCTACCCTCCTACTCAGCCAACCATCGAGCATGAATTACCCCTATGGTTAGAAGAGGAGGAAGATGAAGTGTATCATACAAAATCCCATGCAATATGTACCCTAGAGGTTGTTATAGGAGGGAGACAACTCATGAGCCTTAGTATTGCAACTAGAATACTGCAACTCCCAAGGCTACCGACTTTAATTATCAACCCGAGGTTCGTACAAACTTAAGAGGTGTCGACACTATCTGTTTGGCATACAATGTGTCCTTCCTTTTCTGTCATGATGTAATGGAGTGCATGTAATAAATTCAAATCCTAAACTAATTGCAGAGAATGAAATGTTCAAAATGGAACCTTAACCTATTGCAAGAAAGAAAGTACAAGGAAAGAGACGGAAATTCAATGCTAAATCACACCATTTCCTAACTAAGTACCAAGAAAATATGCTTTTCAATAATGCTAAATTATCATGAACCAAATGCTACTATCTAAGAATGGAACTAAGAAGCATCAAACATCACTAATGTGTAGGTAAATGGATTGAAATACATTTTTTTTTGTCTTTTTGTCAAATTAATTTCCTTTGGTGATGTGGTAGGTGAATTGAGAATGAGGTTGGATGGAAGGGTTAGGAGATGGTTGGATGGCGTGGGAGACCCTTGGAAGGCTTTTGGTGACTTCCTAGAGGTTTTCTCTCAATTCAGCCTCAAAACAGACCATTTCAAGAAAACCTACAAGATGTACTAGAAACCTACAAGATGATCATGTAGGAATTACAGTGAACCTACAGGATACAGCCAAGAGAAAAATGTGAGGTTTTGGAGGTGATGGAAGGCTTAGGGAAGGTGGTATATTGGTTGAATTTAGTGAGAAAATATATAGGATCACTCAGAACTCAAAACCAAAGTTGGGAGATGGATGGATTTGCTCAAAAAGCTTGGAGAAGTTTCCTACAGGGTGTAGAGATTCACTATAATTCATCGAATGACCAAGCAAATCAAATCCAAGTTGGATGGGAAATTTTTTTTTATTAGATAGGATGTCTTAGGTCCCCATTACAAGTGGAATCACTCAAAAATACCTCCGTTAACCCATCCAAAAAAAATAAAAAATATTACTAGTCGAAAATCTAGAAATTCAAAAACTACTGAGCTAGTAAATCTGAAAAATGCCTAACCAAATCAAGTGAAAATGCGATGGGGTAATTTTTTTTATGGAAGAATGTTTTTTTAATCTAATTCTAGTTGAATCAAGTTGATTGAAGCTCTTTAGCATGCTCTAAAAAATAGCAAAAATTTATTGTTCTTTGCTAAAAAGAAGGTCCAACAATCTAGATATGGGAATAAGAAGACTAATCCAAGCAACTCAATGATTACTATGAACATCCAAAGCTTTTCCAAGGATTAAATAATTATTGTTATCCTACAAAAGAACTTACATCAACCATTCAACTCAATCCTAAAACAAGAAATCATTAATACTTAATGGAGAAATAGAAAGAATTAAAAACTAGAGATGCATGTGAATAAGAAGTGAAAAGAAGGAGAGAAAATGATACGAAAGGGCTCTGAGGTTCCTGGTATGGCCAAGCCCAAGGAAACTCAGAGACCTATGGAGGAGAATAAGATTTAGAAGCTGAACATAACACCAATCTTCATTATTTTCATCAATAGAATTACATCCCTACAAGAAAATACAATGGAGCTTCAAGAATACAAGCTCTCTCCACAATAACACTAATCAAAATCTCCCCCTAGAGGAAAATTTGACTTGGTACTTATACAAAATGATTATGAATCATTCCCCATGAATGGAGGAATCTTTCCCCACCAAAATCCCTTAATTAATGGATCTAGTCCCCAATACTAGGAATTTGCATTAAATGGCAGGGAACACATTCCTAGATTTTCTCAATCATTCCCTAGAGGCAAATTCGACTTGGTACTTATACAAAATGATTAAGAATCATTCCCCATGAATGGAGGAAGCTTTCCCAACTGAAATACCTTGATTAGTGGATCTTCTCCCTTGATTGGTGGATCTGCTCTCTTGATCAGTAGAACACATTCCCAGATTTTCTCAATCATTGGAGTTCCACAATTTGTGCCATAATTCCATAATATCTTGTTGACTTATTATTTATTATTGATCCTCCATTAGTAGGGAACAAGTCCGTAAATTATCTTCTCCTCCAACTTTTCATAATCTGCCCAATATTCTCGTAATAGTCCACAAAAAATAACTAATATTAGGCACAAATATTCAATTATTCATAAACCTTCCTAATGAATATATTAAAGTTAAAAATAAATTATCTAATGTAAAAAGAGAGGTTTAATGTGTTGAAGGATGGTCATAGGCCTTAATTTATGTTTCAAATTAGAGGCATGGGCCTTAATTTATGTCTTATTTAGAGGCCCATCATACCCTCCTGCTGAAAGTGTTGCTCATCCTCTGAGCAACTTAGTGACCTCATTCAACCTCATCCATGGCCCTGGTGGCTTCTCTCTTGTGCATTAAGAATCTTGGTTGTAAACTTTGCCAGGACAAGCCCAAAAACATATGTGTTCAAAGAAAAATCATTGTTTCTTGAGACCATTAGCTTGCTTTCTTTCCCTTATTCAAGATGAGTTCTTGAATATTTTTTAGTTTGGAAAGGTCTTTCACACCCTTATCAACCTTCTGCTACCTTGTTCTGCCATTTGGACACCTCTAACACCTTCAAAATGCATTTAGACTGATTTTTTTTTTTGAAACTGATTTTGTTTTTAAGGGTGAATGCAAGGGTGATGATGGTGGACAAGGTATGGTGATGGAATGATGAAGGGGGTGCATTTTATTGGCATAGAAATTCATTTATTTTCCTTAGGACTGCTTCCTATAGGATTTCTAGGTCACTCTAATTCCTACAGGATCATCCTGTAGAAAACACAGTCCCTTTGTAAATTGAAGTAAAGGAGTGGAAAAAATGACAGAAATGGTGGAGGAATGAATAGTAATGAGTGATAAAATAAAAATGTGAGTGACAGGGGTCTCTTTGTGATCCTCCTTTTCTCTTTGACTGTCATTCTTGCTGACCTACAAATGGAAATTTCATGAAATTGAAGAGGATGCTCTCTTTGTTTTTTCTTCTTTTTTTCAAGAATGAAATGGGATGGATGAATGATGAATTGATAGTGAATATGAATTGGATGGAGGGCTTGGAGTGTTGTGGTGACCTTGGCCTTTACAAAATTTTCTTCCTTTAACTGCTGTCCTCATTCCTTGAAATCATCACCCTTCATAATTTGACTTTTCAACATTGCATGAGTGAAGGAGTGAGTTGCAATTAACTAGCTGAAGGCAGCTGAGACTGCTAACCAATCCTTAGCTTATAAAACCTCATCTTTCATGAATTGAAAACAAATTTCTAACTATAATATGCTCAAGAGAAGAGGTCAAGAATATTGCATACCTGTACCTACCTGATGGTTGTTAGAGAGACATGCATGATGTTGCTGAGTTGATGTTGATGTGTAGGTGTTGGATGGTGATGCTAATGACCTTGATGCTGCTGCTAAGCTCTGGAGGAGCTTCTTTAACCTCTTGATCTCCTTTAAAACTGCTCACTGTCAATCCTGTAGGTGTTGTTCTGTATCTTGTAGGTTTACAAGACAACGACTTGTTTTTTCCATATCTCCCAAACGGTAGACTGGATTGAGCTGAAACTTTTTGAGCATGTTTCCATCATCATTATGCACCTCCCCATAGAAAAAATTTGGTCAATGGATGCACGGATCTTGAGAAAAACTAAAAATGGCTGAAGGTGATGGAGGCCGATTTCTTGGAAACCGTGCACTTGAATTTTCTCAAATTTCTTAGGCATGTTACCATCATCCATTAGCATCTCCCCATGAAACAACATTTTAAATGGATGCATAGATATTGAGAAAATGCAAAAATGGCTAAAGGTGATGGAGGCCAATTTATTGGAAACCGTGCACTAGAATTTGCTGAAATTGCTTGAGCATGTTACCATCATCCATATGCATCTACCCTGAAACAGCTTGGCCAATGGTTGCATGGTTTTCAAGTTATGGCAAAAAAGAAGTTATGCTCTATGTATTTTTGTATCGTGTAGTAAAACAAAGCATCCTATAGTTTTTTAGAACAACAAGGAAAATGAGTGGTAGAAGCTTGAGAATTATGGGTGGATGGTGAAAACATATGAGGGTGATGTATTGGCATGGCCTTGGCCTTGTTGGAGCATTTGAGCGAAGTAGGAAAAAGTCAAAATTTGACTTCTTTTGACTAGGCTTGACCAATTTGTTCTTGTTGCTTGCCTACTAGCTACCTCAATGAGGTTTTCAACTAGTAGATCTACCTAGGCACCTCAAAGGAGGTTTTCACCTAGGATCTTCTTTTTTTTCTTTTTTTTTCTTTTTTTCTTTTTTCCAACCCATTGACCGCCTCATGGAGGTTTTCAATCAATGAGCCAATCTGAGGTGCCTCCAAGGAGGTTTTTTCCTTAGATTTTTCTTTTTCTCTTTTTTTTTTTTTTTTTTTCTACCCTACCCTACTTGAAAAACAAAATCACTTTCAAGTATAAGAATACTTCCAATGGAGCCATGTGCACATCAAGATGACAGATAAAATAATGTGGAGGCTTAAAATGAATGCTTTGACATGTACCTGGATTTCAGAGACTAAATGATTTGACTTTGAAAGGATCAAGCATAGTTGAGGAAGAGAGTGATGCTGCAATTTAGTGACTGTCTGGAACCATATTTCAATATAGTTGTGATGCCTCTAGTCCACTTGCTGATTTAGATCATCTTGTATGTCTTCTTCTACCATGACCTTCAAGTCTTCCTCTTTTTGCTGATTGATCTCTTGAATACATGGAGGATTTGATGGTAACCATGAGGGAGCTTTCTCACTCTGATTTTGCTATCTGCTCTTCATCAAATGCAGCCCATGGTTCTTTGATCTTCTCTTTTGAGTCTTCTTCTTCTGGATGTGGTCCTTCAATGATATCAATATAATCTCTTTTTTGAAATACTCTTCCTGAGCTATGGTGAATAACATTGAGATCAAGAGGAGTTTTTTGGAAGTGTTGTACCTTAGCATTGTAAGTGGGTTGAGCTACATCAATGTCTGGGTTTGGAAATGGTGGTACAGGTAGTTGAGTGGGAGTGGATATTTAACATGGATGTGGTTGGGGTTGTGGTTGTGGTGGAGGTGAATGGTAAGGATAACATGGAGCTTGGTATGGAGGATATTGAGGAAAATACTGAGGATATTGTGGATGGCTCCTATAAGTTCCTTTCCAACCTTGTCTCCAAGATTGGTTTTGGGGTTGAAATGGCCAATGTTTCCAAGGAAAGGGTGTGTTCCAATTACTTTGAGGTGGATATGCATAACCTTGAAATTGTGAATTAGGCTCTTGCATCATATGAGGCTGAATACGCTACCATATTCCTCTTGGAGCTATATAACATTGTTGCATTGGTAATTGACATGCTCCATTGTCCTCTTGGTGAACTTCCTTCAACCTTGGTAATAAGGAGAAATATTTAAGATCATGTTATTCTACATGGACAACACAAACATCTTGTTTTTGCTCATTTTTTATTCTTAACATTTCTATTTGTTTTGTTAGATTGCTAAGAATTTCTGTTTTAAAGTTATTAAACAAATTTCCAAGTTTAGCTTGACTTACCGATGTTGATGCTGATTGACTTACTCTTGCCTTTCCTCTTGATATGTGTTTGCATGTTTCACAAATTTCATCAAATGATAATTGGTATACATCACCTCTACTTACAATATTAAGGAGATTGATCCATTGATCCCTAATTGTTCTAAGTAAGAAGGTTTTTAGAGTGTCAAATCCTAAATGATGTAGTTTTTCCCTCTCAACATTATACATGAACCTCTCTATTAGATCCTCAAGGCTCTCATCTTCTCTTTGATTCATTCTAAAGTTTTCTTCTTTAATATCATGATCTTTATATTTTTCTATAAATATCTTTTGCATATCATTCCATGATCTTATTGAATAAGTCCCTAAACTCATGAACCATTTAAGAGCTCTATCCTTCAATGTTGCCAAAAACAATCTCAATTTTTGAGTTTTTAGTAAGTAACCATAAAACATTTTCAAATTCAAAGAGAAAGGTTTCCGAATCCTCTGACCTTAGACCATGAAATTTTGGAAGAAAAGATGGAGGGATGTTCTTCATGTGCACATTGATATCAGTGTCTTGAATGGGAAATCCAAGATGATTTTCATCATCTCCACCCATTTCTTCTACATTATTTGCCATCTCCTCTTCTTCTACGTGCAAAAATGGATGGTGATGTGGCTCTTATTACACCATGTGATCAAATGGGGGGGTAGGTTGGTGTTGGATTATTTTTTGTTTTTATGATTGAATGAAAACTATAATGCAATGCAGTTTTCTACTTTTGAAATTAAATATGCCTAATGAAAATATTTTTTTTGTTTTTTTTGAACAAAGTAAAAAGAAATGAATCAACTAGGGAAGAAAACAATGCATACTTTGACACCTCCCCAGAAATGGCACCAAAAAGTGATGAGCCTCGATATTGCAACAAGAATGCTGCAACTCCCAAGGCTACCGACTTTAATTATCAACCCGGGGTTCGTACAAACTTAAGAGGTGTCGACACTATATGTGCGGCATACAATGTGTCTTTCCTTTACTGTCATGATGTAATGGAGTGCATGTACTGAAGTCAAATCCTAAACTAATTGTAGAGAATTAAATGTTCGAAATGGAACCTTAACCTATTGCAAGAAAGAAAATACAAGGAAAGAGACGGAAATTCAATGCTAAATCACACCATTTCCTAATTAACTGCCAAGAAAATATGCTTTGCAATAATTTTAAATTATCATGACCCAAATGCTACTATCTAAGCATGGAAGTAAGAAGCATCAAACATCACTAATGTGCAAGTAAAGGGACTGAAATAAATCTTTTTTTATCTTTTTGTCTTTTCATGCAAAATCAAGTATGCAAACTAATTTCCTTTCGTGATGTAGTAGGTGAATTGAGGATGTTGGAGGTTGGATGGAAGGGTTAGGAGATTTTTGGATGGTGTGGGAAACCCTTGGGAGGATTTTGGTGACTCTCTAGATTTTTTCTCTCAATTCGGCCTCAAAACAGGACATTTCAGGAAAACCTATAGGATGTACTAGAAACCTACAGGATGATCTTGTAGGAATTACAGTGAACCTACATGATATAGTTGAGAGAAAAATGTGAGGTGTTTGAGGTGATGGAAGGCTTAGGGAAGGTAGTATATGGGTGGAATGGAGTGAGAAAATGCATAGGATCACTCAGAACTCAAAACCAAATTTGGGAGATGGATGGATTTGCTCAAAAAGCTTGGAGAAGTTTCCTACAGGACATATAGATTCACTAAAATTCATCGAATGACCAAGAAAATCAAATCCAAATTGTATAGGACAAATTTTTTATTAACTAGGATTTCTTAGGTCCCCATTACAAATGGGATCACTCAAAAAGACCTATGTTAACCCATGCAAAAAAATAAAAAACTTTACTAGTCGAAAATCTAGAAATTCGAAAACTAGTGAGCTAGTAAATCTAAAAAATTCCTAACCAAATCAAGTGAAAATGCAATGGGATAATTTTTGTTATGAGCTAGAATGTTTTTGTGATCTAATTCAAGTGAAATCTAGTTGATTGTAGCTCGTTAGAATGCTGTAAAAAAATAGCAGAAATTTATTGTTCTTTGCTAAAAAGGAGGTCCACCAATCTAGATTTGGGAATAAGAAGACTAATCCAAGAAACTCAATGATTACTATGAACTTCCAAATCTTTTCCAAGGATGAAATAATTCTTGTGATCCTACAAAAGAACTTACATCAACCATTTAACTCAATCCTAGAACAAGAAATCATTAATACTAAATGCAGAAATAAAAAGAACTAAAACTAGAGATGCATGTGAATAAGTAGTGAAAAGAAGGAAAGAAAATGATACAAAAGGGCTCTGAGGTTCCTGGGATGGCCAAGCCCAAGGAAAATCAGAGACATGTGGAGGAGAACAATATTTAGAAGCTGAACATGACACCAATCTTCATTATTTTCATCAATAGAATTACATCCCTACAAGAAAATACAATGGAGCTGCAAGAATACAATCTCTCTCCACAATAACACTAATCAAAATCTCCCCCTCGAGGAAAATTTGACTTGGCACTTACATAAAATGATTAGGAATCATTCCCCATGAATGGAGGAAGTTTTCCTCACCAAAATCCCTTGATTAGTGGATCTAGTCCCCAATACTAGGAATTTGCATTAAATGGCAGGGAACATATTCCTAGATTTTCTCAACCATTCCCTAGAGGAAAATTTGACTTGGTACTTGTAAAAAATGATTAAGAATCATTCCCCATGGATGGAGGAATCTTTCCCCACCGAAATCCCTTCATTAGTGGAACACATTCCTAGATTTTCTCATTCATTGGAGTTCCACAATTTGTGACATAATTCCATAATAGCTTGTTGACTTATTATTTATTATTGATACTCCAGTAATAGGGAACAAGTCCCTAAATTATATCCTCCTCCAACTCTTCATAATCTTCCCAATATTCTCATAATATTCCACAAAAAAAAAAAATATTAGGCTTAAATATTCAATTATTCATAAACCTTCCTAATGAATATATTAAAGTTAAAAATAAATTATCTAATGCAAAAAGAGAGGTTTAATGTGCTAAAGGACAGTCATAGGCCTTAATTTATGTTTTAAATTAGAGGCATGGGCCTTAATTTATGTCTAATTTAGAGGCCCATCAGCAACCTGATGAGGATGACCTCATTGACCAAATCCTCTAGAACCAACCCCCCAATACAATGCCTCTTGTTGAGCTTGTGAAGGAATCTGAGGGTAATCCTTGGACTAAGTTATGCCTAGTTAAACCAAGTCATGCACATGTCAAAGTTGTAGAATTTGGTCCATCTAGAACCTTGAATATTAACCCCCCTCTCTCAGCCAACCAAGAAGAAAAGTTGTGCAAAATGTTGAGAGAGCACTTATATTATTTTTCTTGGAGTTATAAATAAATGAAAGGGGTGCATCCTTCGGTTTGTACTCATCACATCTACATCAAGGAGGGATGAAAACCTATGCACCAACCTCAGAGGAGAATGAACCCAACCCTCAAGGACATAGTAAAGGAAGAGTTGCAAAAGTTGTTGGATGCAGGGTTCATATACCCCATCTCAGATAGTGAGTGGGTGTCCCCTCTAGTTTTGGTCCCAAAGAAGAATGGGAAGTGGGGAATCTGTGTGGGTTATAGATAAATGAAAAAATCCACCAAGAAAGACCATTTCCCTTTACCTTTCATTGATCAAGTTTTATATGGTCTTGTAACGAATAATTTCTTCTCTTTCCTAGATGGATTTAGTGGCTACAATCAAATCCATATCAACCCTAAGGATCAAGATAAAATGACATTCACATGTCCTTGGGGTGCCTTTTCTTATAGTATCCTTCCTTTCATTTTATGTAATGCCCCTACCACTTTTCAAAGGGAAGTTTTGAGCATCTTTTCAAGCTGGTCCATGACTCTGTAGAGATATACATGGATGATTTCACTCACTCTAGGTGTGACTTCCTGGAGGCTCTCTCTAACCTAGGGAAAATCCTGAAGGAGTGCATTGAAATGAACCTCTCCCTTACTCCTGAGAAGTGTTAATTCTTAATGAATGTAAGGATTTTCCTTGACCATTCGAGATCTCAAGAAGGAATACAAGTGGACCCACACAAAATTTCCATCATAAAAATGGCCCCTAACCAAAAGAAGAGGGATGTTAGGAGTTTCTTGGGCTTAGCTTAATACTATAGGAGGTTTATCAAGTACTTTAGCAAAGTGGCCTCACCATTTTTTGGATTTCTCACCAAGGACTCAAAATTCTGCTAGACAGATAGTTACCAAGAGGCCCTCTATATCTTGAAAGAAAAATTAACCACTACACCCATACTTATGGGCCAAAATTGGGATCTTCCTTTCCATATCCATGATGATGGATCAGAAAAAGTTGTGGGGGCAGCTTTATGACAAATAAATGGTAAGTTACCTTATTCGATTTACTTCATTAGTAAAAATTTGTCTAAGGATGAATTGAACTACACTGTAACTGAGAAATAACTCCTAGATTTGGTACAATCTTTGAAAAAATTTAGACAATACATCACTGGATACTAAAATTTTGTGCATACTAACCATGAAGCTATCAAATAATTGATGAATAAGCCTGATGTGAATGTTAGAATAATTATATGGTTGTGATTGTTACAGCAGTTTGATTTAACTATCATTGACAAGCCAAGAAAAGAAAATGTAGTTGTAGATTTTTTGTCTAGAATTTCTTTTCCTATAGGTGATGAAGGGATGGTCGATGATCATCTTCCAGGTGAGAACTTATTTTCTATCTCAGTTCTGTATGCATGGTTTGGTGGCATAGACAACTATCTAGTTGCTGCAATATTTCCTCCAAATCTGTCATCTAGGGAGAAGAGAAGAATTGTAAGGAAGAGCACCCCTTTTTCTTAAATTGGGGGAAAATTCTTGAATATGGGACCAGATCATATCTTAAGGAGATGTGTTAGGGAAGACGAAGTCTTTGAAATCCTCTAAACCTGTCATGATTGTCCCTGTGGAGGTCATTTTGCTGCCAAGAGAACAACTTTCAAAGCTCTACAAGCTAGTTATTACTGGCCAACGCTCCACCAAGATGCAAGAATTTATACTAGCAGATGTGATCAGTGCCATAGGATGGGGAAACCCACACCCAAGGATTAAATGCCCCTACCACCCCAGGTGTCTCAGGAGCCATTTGACAAGTGGGGCATGTATTTCATTGGGCCAATTGATCCACCATAAGGGTAGAAAAAGTACATCATTGTGTGCACTGATTATTTGACAAAATGGGTTGAGACAAAGGTTGTCAAAGCAGCAACAGAGGAGAAAGTGGTTTAGTTCTTAAGGGAGATTGTCTTGTACAAATTTGGGTACCCCAGAGAGATAGTCACAGATGATGGAGCTCAATCCACATCACATCTGATCAAGAATATTTTAAGGCAACATCATATCAAATAAGGAAAATCTACTGCCTATCACTCTCAGGAAAATGGACAAGTATAGGTTACAAATAGGGCATTAGATGGCATCTGCACCAAGGTTGTGAGCAACAACATGAAGGATTAGGCAGATGGATTAGTGGAGACCACTTGGGCCTATAACACAACTTGGAAAACAACTACTGGTTTTACTCCATAAGATCTAGTTTATGGAAAGAAAGCTCCGCTCTCCAATGAGTTTGAGTATAATACTTTGATAATGGTAACCTAATTGGACTTGGTTGTCAGCAAAGTAGAGTAGGATAGGTTGCTCCAGTTAAATTGCTTGGATGAATTTAGAATGCAGGCCCTCCTATGCACTGAAGTTATACAATTGCAAATGAAAGTCTCGCATGATAGGCATATTAAGGATAAAGTTTTTCAAGAAGGGGATTGGGCCTTACTATATGACTCTAGGTTCAAGGATTTCAAAGGAAACTTGATGACAAGATGTTTAGGCCCATAACTAATAGAGAAATTTCATGGAAATGGAATTGTTCAAATCAGTACCATTGATGAAGAAGGGATTCCCTTTCTTTTCAATGGTTATAGGTTGAAGGTATACAAAAAACCTATGTCTAGGGAAGAATTCATCAACACCATCAGTAAAGAATTCAATGTGATTGGAAGTGTCACAGCTTCCACTCCACAACATTTCTACATATTGTCTTGAAAAAATAATAATAAAAAAAAATGCCTGGATGAAAACCTTTATGAGGCATCTAAGTCCAACTCTTGGGTTAAAAACCTCTCTAAGGAAGCCCAGGAGTAAAGAAAAGAAGAAAACATAAAGATCCCTACATGAAATCCTCTCATGAGGTACCTAGGACAGGCATACAGGTTGAAAACCTCTCCTGAGGTAGTATGTGTGTCTAAAAAAAAAGAAAGAAAAAAACAAAAAAACAAAAAAAACAAAGAAAAATCCCAAGAGATGGATCCTAAACATGCATGTTAATTGTTTTTGTCATTTTGCAGGTTTCAAGAAAATGGCAGATTCCATACCTGCAAGGCCAACATCCTAAATATTCTCTCCACTTCTCCCTCTATCCACTTCATATCCACCATCCAAAGTCATGTGCTCACCGCTCCCCATCATCCCATTAGCTCAAAACTAAAATTTCACCCCCTCTCTGGGTTGCTACAGGAAGGTCTTGTAGTGCTACAAAAGGGCAATGAAAAGATACAGGAGGGAAAAATGAATGAAAGGACCACCAATCATGACCTTTACAAGGATAAATAAGGTTCTACCACCATGGTCCACCATCTATCCATCACTCATTCATCTCAGTTCACAGAAAAATTAATATTTTTTAAAAATTCCCTCCACTCTGTCTTACCTTGTAAAAATTTCTTGAGAAACACACAGAGAACATCCTATCCATTCTCACAAATCTACAATACTCCCTCAAAGTCCTAGCATCATCTTAAAAACCCTTTACATAATTTCTCATCACCCCCATGTAGTTCGAAGACCCTAGGAGAGAAGAAAATGTTGCTACATGAAGAGAACCTCCTCTTGTAGTAGCCTGTGAAAATCTCACAGAAAACCATAATATTATTTTGTCCATTAGTATAGGGGGTGATACCAACTCATGAGTCACTTTACAGTAGTCATACCACTTCCAGTAGGACTCTCCACCAACAACATCTTGGACATCAACAAGGTTCCTACACACATAGCAACAACAAGAGTCAAATATCATAAGGAGAAAAGAAGATATACACAGGAAATAAAAGAACACAACAAGTCAACTCCCTTGATGGTAACAAAAAGGTCCAGCACCAGCATGCACATCCCTGCATCATTTGATCATGAGGTAGGAATAGTTATGGAAAACTCTCATCTCCTCCCTATGTGTAAATAATGAAAATTGTGTAAATGTTGAGAGGATGTATTTTAATAAGCTAGAGGTGACCAATTAATTTTTCCACCCTCGGTTAGTTAAAAAAAATTATTATGAGAACTGATGCAATGTGGAGGTGTCACATCAATTAAGTTAGGAGCATAAAGAGTGGGTGTTGATTATGAGGGACGAGGGAATGATTACTCCAAGTGGGGACAACGGTCCAAAAGAGGAAACCTCGTGTTATCTAACAGGTCATCACATCAATCCAATATTAAGACAAAAATGGCATATTATGTACTGGGGCTTGAATTCTCTTACATTTATGCTCATTTCAAGAACAATTAGGGTGAGGATGATCTCGAGGTGCCATTAAGGAGAGTCGAACCCTGCTCTGCCATTTCTACAGGAGGAAGCTACAAGAAGCCTGCAAATGCTACAAGAAGCCTGAGAGACTGCTACAAGAAGACTAAAAGGGTGAAGGAATGCTAGAAAGGGTCGAATTGGACTCCAATTTATTATCTTTATCCCATGCCATGTGGTAAAAATTAATTTCACTCTCTCCTTTATCTGTCCATAACTTATATGTTGGTGCACCAAAATTATACAGGAAATATCAGTCAAATTGTGAATTGAAAGAACTTTTTTGGCTATAGATTGGAGGGAATATAGATAATTATCATCAACCAGATATTTCAACCCTCTACTTCCACTAAATTACACATCATAGCTATTACAGGAAGCATCTCTCCTTCACTTAGATGAAAACATAGAAAAGAGATGGGGGGATGATTTAATATAAGGGAGCCCTTAAACACTAAAGGAATCCATCTCCACCCTCTTGTGTTAGAAATTTTTAAAAGTCATAAGTGGCTAGGATTCTTTCAACTATTGAATGTATATCATGATGACATTGCATATGAATTTTCCATGGCCCTGAACTCTCAGGCAGAAGTTAGTGCCACCATTGTGGTGAGGGGATTAGCTATTTCAATCAGTCCTGAGCTAATTAGTAGGGTGAAAAATGGAAAAGAGAAGACAAAACCACTAGTTCCACTTCTAAAAAGAACTTCACTAACAATGAAAAATTTATCAAATACAAGAATGGAGTTAGGAGGGAAATACTACCCTATCCCTAGAATGAGGTGGCCTACCATATCCTCAAATACATCTCCTGTGAAGGAAGGCTGAGTGTTGTCTATGTATACCAATTTAGATTACTCCATGAACTAAGGTTTCAAGTAGAATTTCCCCTGGATCAAAGACTCAGTGTACCATAATTCCTCCTATAGTCCATTAAGGACATGAGTCAAAAAGTGAGAGAGGAAAAACACCAACACCTGGGCCACCATGGCCTCATTAAACTGATAGTGTTGGATGCCTTGAACAAACTAAGGATCCCTATCCTTTGGTCCAAATTCATTTATGTGGATAGAGAGACCCTCATTGACACTCAAACCCTCACACCAAATGAGACCCCAACCTCTAGTGTTGGAGGAAGAGAGGGGAAGGAAGAATAATAAGAGGGGGTAGAGGAAGAGGAGGAAAGAGAGACAGATGCAGAGGAGATAGAGGAAGAACTAGAGGTAGAGGTAGAAAAAGAGAAAGATGAGGAAGAGGTGGAGAAAAAGGAAAAACCAAGCCCTGAGAAAAATACTAAATCTAGAGAAGTAGGGGTATCCCTAGATCAAACAAGTTAGTCTCTAGGACCCAATGAAAAAGAGGTAGCTGCCACCATAGCTACCTTGAGCACCCCAGTCAAACCCAAAAAGAAGAGGCAAAGGGAAGCTCCCCTATACTTTAAGACCAAGGAAAGAAAGGGGATCAAGCAAGGAAGGCCTCAAACTCCCACAAAGGGCCCTATCACAATTGAAGAGTCCCCAAGTAAGAAAGAGGAGGTGGGGCCCACTGAAAGAAAAGTTGAAGAGGTCACCTCTCCAGAAAAAATATCAAAGATTCCTATAGCATATGTAAGGAGGACCACCACTAGATCAACCTCCTTTAAACAACCGAAGACACCTACCACCCTCCAACAAAAAAGAATGGGGAAGCTACAGGAAGAACAAAGCATGATACTGGAAAAACAAAGCATGCTACAGGGAAAATAGAGTGTGCTACAGGAATAATAGAGGGTGCTACAGGAAGGGAAGAATGAGCAACAGAAGGGGAAAAATTTAACACAATAGCTTTAGGAGGGGGAAACTTCACCAAAACATTTGAGAAGGACTTCCTAGAGCTCTAGGAGCCTATTCCACAGCCTAGTTTGACCTCCTATTATAAATTCATTGAAGGAGGGAGAGTTATTCACCAAAAAATTGCAATCCCACTTTTCTTTGAACTAGAAGCATAAAGATGAAGAACACATAGATGGATGCAAATTTCTAAGTCAAAAATGGTGGAATATGTGGACCTCATGGAAGTGAAGGTCCTTGAAATAGGCAAAGAATTAACTAAGATAAGAAAGAAAGAGTCCACAATGAGGGAACAACTACAAGCAGAAAATAGATGGTTGAGGGAGAACTTGTAGGAGAAGGAAACCCAACTAGACATAATGGCAAGCCTCTCCATGGAGGCATTAAAATGCATACCACCAACTAAGCCTTATGCACTCTTTCTCAAAGAGAATTGGATGCAATTACAAATCAAGACCCTAGCACAACATGGATCCATGACATTTCAAGGCTACAAACAATTCATTGAATTATGTGACCACATCAACATATAAGATAGAGAAAAAATGGTTGAGTTCTACATGGATAACCTCACCTTGATTAACATGAATGTTTGGGATCCCAACGTGAAGTTGGGGAACATGCAACTGATGGCCCTAACTTCTTGAATGACTCATGAGCAGGCCAGAGTTGAGGAGGTAAGGGAAGTAATGGAAAAGGAAGAAAAATAACCACTATATACCAGGGCAGAGTAGATAAGCCCAATGGATTTCATTAGAAATCATAGCATCATCTCTAACGATGGTGATCTAGCACCCAAATACCTTTCCACCTAGGAGCAGGCCATCTCACATTTTGAAGACACACTCAGGTTGTTAGGGATAAAAATCCAGCAAGCATGCTAGAGAAGATGGAATGCCTTACCTCCATAGTTTCGAGATAAGGGAGTATTGTAGAATTTCCTATAGATTCACAAGCTCATGCAATTTACTAAAGAACAGGAAAATAATATACTTCTACTTTGAACCAGCCAAAGCCAATAGATCGTTGAAAACAATATGAACAAGAAGAAGACAAATCAATGGCACATAACACAATACATTTTCCTGGGGAAAGCCATTGCTAAAAATCCTGCCTATTTGTACTCCATTAAATCAGAAATATGAGTGAAGATACAAAGCTTGTTCTAACTAAAACAATTATGCACAAATATGCTCAACTCTCTACCTCACAAGCCTGATATTAGCCAATTTCCACTGCCTGCCAAGCCCCTATTGTCTTGTACAATTCCTAGGATGAATAGCCCGTATTTAAATGGAATTCATTCTTCCAAAAATACACAATCCAAACATAGGTTCTTCTATGATTGCATGCATGATATTTACAACTAAGTGAATCAGACAACTGATAGTACATTGTCCTTGCACTCTAGTATCAATTGGGTTTTTCTCTAAAGTGGCATGCATGAGTTTCTCATGAGGGAATATTGAGTTACCTAGAGTAACACTTGTGGATGCACTAGTGCACCAACTGACTGTTAGTATTATATTAGTTCCACAAACAGTTAGAACTAATTTAGCTGACCATAACTTGGTAAAATGAGTTAATCTAATTACAACTCAATTTAAACTCATACTAGACCCATAAAATTTAGGGAGAACATATACATGACTACAGAAAGACTTCCAACTTGAAATTACTAAGCTAATTAAGTTAATTAAAATTCATTAAATATTTACAAGTTGTTATGAGAATAGAATTCAATTTTAATTATTAGTTTAATTCAAGGACAAATTAAACTAGAATTTCTTGTTTCCATTTCTCAACACTCCCTCTCAACAAGAAAGGGATTATCTGCTACCCTGATCCTGTCACTGTGAAACTCAAATTTACATCTTGACAATACCTTTGTCAAAATGTCAACATCTTTCTCCTCCATGGGACTGTACTCTAACAACATGATCCATCTCAATACACAAACTCTCTGAGATGATAATATCAAATATCAATGTGCTTGGACCAATCATGAAAAACTAGATTTTTAGAGAGTTTGATACAACACTGATTATCAAATCACAGTTGGATCCATCTACTAACCAAACAAGCCAACTAGGATATTCCTGATCCAGATGGCCTCGCATGCTTCTTGACTTGCAGCCATGTACTCTGCCTCTACCGAACTGAGTGCAATTGATATTTGTTTCCTGCTATACTAAGAAATTGTCACTGACCTAATACAAAAAATCCCTCTTGATGTTCTCTTCCTGTCGTATGTACTCCCTGCCCAATATGCATTGGTGAAGACTTGAATCTTCACTTCCTCTATCTTTCTATACATGTTGACAGTATTGGACTCACCAACATTCAGGGGATCTCCCGGATATGAAGTCCCATCTAGTCCTCACACTTTCTAGTGTAGGAGTCCCATCCGGTATGATGGCTCGGTTTCAATTATCTTAAATATTTTCCTTAGCTCTTTCTTGTCAACACATGATAGTGGTTTTATTTGTCTTCAAACAACGATTTTCGTGTGCCTACTGAGTGCTTAGTGTCGCTTGTGTCAAGGTTCTTTGACTGCAGAGGGAGAGGGTGAAGGTGAGTCACAAGTCGAAATGGAATAGTCCCAACTCTATTAGAGACACATAACCCAATAGTACATGTGCAGCTTATGACATAGTAGTACACATGGATGCGATAGTCACAAACACAAAGTGAAAATATAGCACGTACAACACCCAGCAGAATATTCCACACAAGTATGATGGTCATTATAACAAGATTACAAATGAATTTGTCGAGTTTCCAGCGGAATATTTCACACAAGCGAGACAGTGTTAAAAATTGATACAACACATTTCCAACAACATATGTACTAAAACAACTGAAATAGTTCAACTGTCTTAAGATAGGTTAAAGCAACATGCATTACAAGTGTGCAAAGAATAGTCTTACTAATGAATACAATACATGTATGTCAATGTGTTGGCCTGTCAACAGGTTTCTAAATTAAGAGAAAGTTCCAAGACACATCTGTACACCATTACATCACTAACCCCGATAGCGGGGCGTTGGAGCCACTACTCGCTCCTCAAAGAAAATATTACAAACTCTCAAGGCTATGTGGGAGGAGACATACTGAAAATTCCTTTGCATGTACAAATGAGGGTATATATAGCCAAGGGTGAAACTGACCCTTGTGACTATTTGACTTCCCTCATGAGTGTTTGACTTACATGACTCTTCAACTTTACATGTGGGTCTCTTGGAATTCCACATTACATTACATTGATTACAACAGTGTGGCCCATAGTAGTGATGTGGCCGAGATGATTCATGACATGAATTGACACGACAATGCTGGTATGTTCATGCTAATGGTGGTGTTCATGTCAAGTTGTAGTGCTACTAAGTGATTAGTGTTCTCTTGGTGTATCATAGCTTCACCTCTGCATGGCAAGGTGTGTGAAGTCTTCAATGGTCTTGGTGTTTGCTTGATATTGCATGTGCATGTATCTCCCTTGATGATACTTGGCATGCTTCATGTGTCCATCTGTTCACTAACAAGTATTCTAGCATGCGCTTCTTTTTCGTCCCATTCGTCATCGCACCATGTCTCATCCATGTACATGTATCTACAATCACTCATGATGAGATGAGATCAAATCAATAAATGTCCTAGTCTACCATGATGCATCATCTTTCGTTTTCGGGTGCAAGTGACCGGGAGAGAGGACGAGGCTCTGAAACTACATAGAGCACATTTCAGGATGGGATGCGGGCTCTGGGGCACTATCAAGGAAAATTGAGCAGAGGTCATATTGATGGTGTTGGACCCGCTAGCATGTCAAGGGATCTCCCTGGTAAGAAGTCCCAACTATACCTAAAACCATTTGGTTTAGGAGTCCCTGAAGTGGGTCATATGGTATCACCTTGACCCTATTTGCGCACAGAGGAAAGTAAGATGTCCCTGTTGGTAGAAAGGGTGTGACATATGTAGCAAGTCAAGGAAGGTGCATGAGCAGTTCTAACACATGGAGGGTGAGGTGAGTGCGCCCCTTGGAAACCTATGAAAGCATGGAGTTAAGAAGGGAACACATGAGCAAAGATGCATCACAAAATGGAAGGCAAGTAAGCTAGCAATCCAAAGTGATGGTTAAACCAACAACACATTTTAGTAAGATTCATACATACATATACAGAAAATAGCTACACATGCATGCATAAGCAAATAGATACATATATCATTTAGAGTAAACAAGATAGATGAAATACAATATGACATATGCATGAAACGTGCTAGCTCTGTTATATTAAGAAGTGAAAGTTCCAGTCATACAATACAACCATGACCAGCCACTAGTTCTGACAGTGGAACATTACAGTCATTTTCACCTTCTCCTCCAAAGAGATATACTAGCTCTACACAGTTGAGAAGCCAAGGTTCATTACAATACTCTCCAAGCTTTCTCTAAGATACTCCTATCGGAATATTGGCTGACCAAAAGCCTCTACAATGAGTTATGAGGGACTATATATAGCGAAGGGTGGGGTTCCCCTTAACATTCCCCTTTGTGACTATTCATATACCCTTGTGACTCTTCATCTACTCTATGACTGTTACATCCAACTATCGACGCTTGAACTTCCACTTGACAAGATGTTACATACAATCTACACATGTACCCATGTGAGACAAAATAGGCTTGAGCAAGCCATCAAGGACATCACTATGACTGAGACAACTATGGGAAGACCAACTCTTCGACATCCTCATGATGATCGATGGTGGCAAATTGATGCCAAGCTCGATAGTCCGCATTGGTGTCAATGTACTCTATTCTGGCATCTTTCTAGAAACAAACTCTTGCCTCCATCGCATCCAGGTACACTGCTTAGGCTCCTCTGCCCAACTCATATGATAAAATGCGCATCATTTTCTTGAGTGAGGCTGGACCAACAACATACTAATGCATGGTGTCTACACTGATTACCAAGTCTGCATTGGTGGCTATGTACATCAACTCATCAAAGTACAAGTCAATCTCCAGTTGGACTTATGCCTTTGTCTTTGCCTCGGTGAGTGTCCCAATAGATGGGATTGTGTGCACACACAACAACATCCATACTCTTGAATACCCGTGCATGGGAAGCCTATAAACTAGTGATGAGCTACGGGAGATCTTGATAGTTCTGGTTCTAACTCTAGATGCGTGCCTTTAGCTTGACCAATCTAGGCTTCATCATCTTGGGCAAGTGTAACGGGGCTCCCTTGTGTCTCATTGTCCATGTTTGCATGTAGTCAACAACAGTATGCATGTTTGACAAGATACGTTCTCTCCTAGCACATCATTGTTGCCAACCGTTGAGATGGAAAACTTCTTTATGCATGGTACAAAACTTGGAATACAACACCCGTATGGCTGTCTCAAGGGACAATACTTCATCCAATATTGCCTTCTTCAACTCTGCTCGGGAAGATGCTATAACCAATTCTCCTCCCTGCTTGGTCATTTGTAACTCCTTATCCATTCACTCATTCTCTGCTATCAGGAAGCGAACACTCAAGATAGTGGCTTCGGCATATGATCTAGTAGCATTAGCCAATACTACTGGATTCTTGCGCACGTCAGACATGATCACTCATTCCTAAAACTGCGCAAGAGATTTGTGTTCATCCAGAGTAGACACTATGCGTGATTGCACAACTCTATGTTGTGAATCATCGAATGATATGTTTTGCATCTCTTCTTCCAGATTGTCTCCAAGGATCTCAGTGTCTCTTTGGTCACTTGGGACTTGCTCTACTTTTGGATCCAATGAAGCTAGTCAGTCAACCTCTTGGTGGTAAGGCATGAGATCGATGTCTTGCTCTAACTCTTATTGCTCCATATTCATATCCATCTGCTCAAGTGCTTGTTCAATCTCTTGAGAAAAGTCTTGCTCCTGCGACTACTCACCCTATATTCTTGGTGCCAGCGTTTTAGATGTGTCAACTACCTGTACAGGCACATTTTCATGTATCTGTACATGTTCTACCCCCTGCTGTACCTGTTCTTGTTGCGCTTCCTTCTCCTGTCTACGCAGCTCCTATTCAATCCAGAGTTTCTCCTTCAACTCATGCAACTCCTTCATTGTTTCCTCCATTCTCTCTTTTTCTCTCTGCCTTTGTGCATTCCTCATGTTGCATTGTTGCCTCTTCGCCTATATTACCAAAGATGCTTTCTGCACAAGTGGTTCTACTTTGAACTTGCAACTTTTTTTCTGCCTCCGCATTATCGACAATCTTCCTCTTGCCTTTGTCTCACACTGGTATGTTTACCTCTCCTGCTACTGGTGTTGGTGCTCTCCTAGATGCTGCTTCACTAACCATTCCACAGCGATACCGATCGATTCATTGGGCCTAGAGAAGTTGTGACAATATCTCCATGGGTCTTCCTCTGCCCAATGACACGCCCTATGGATACACTAAAATTTTACTCTCACGCGGTGATCTTTTACAAAACAATGCGGGTTATACAGATTGAAGCTTTGGATGTCGAAAGGGTATTTTCTTGATCTCCTCTACTTTGACATCTACATGCTTGAAATTCTGCATCTCGTATAACCCGATCCACAATGGAAGAGTGGGCCAAGGTGCCTTCTTCTTCCCATGCAACCTAGATGACAGTCCTCTGGAGATGTGGTATGATACTTCTTGCATGATGAGCTTTTCCATGGAAAACTTCTGCAAAACATGTAGAGGCTTCTCGTATTGTACATCTGTATGAAGGTGTTAGACGGTGAGGCATACAAATCCATTATGTCAATCAGTGCCTCCATTGTTTCCTTCGACATGCAAGGTGGATCCTGCTCAAATATTATCTTGTACACCGGGGTGACAAAATTATCTGACAGTTGTGTGATGACTCCTCTGAATCTGCATTTGGACAAAATTTTACAATAAGTATTGATAGAGGTTTCTGCTAATGCCCACGCCCACTTCAAATCTGGGAACTCCTGATGGGCACAGATTGCATCCAAGATGTAAGCGGACATGTAGATTTCCGCTTGCTAACCTTTGGGCAGTTGTCTAACTCTTGTTACCTATTGCTTCAGCCTGTGAGCCAACATATCAGACCAGCTGCATGCTTTGCCTTCACTGGCCAGTTGGTCCAACACGATCACCCAACTCAACGGGAAGGTCTCCGTGTTCGTTTGGCCATACAAGCGACAGGCAAAGATGACTAAGTATTGATATGCTTTCCATAGTATCTTCATCTTGTAAATCTAATTAAGTGTCATCTTGAATTTTCCTGGCTCCTTCACCCAGTTCTTCAAGATATCCCTCGAGTTGGAATTGTTGTTGGGTATGTTGAAGGGTGTCTCCATGATGATCACTGGCTTTGACATATGGCACATCTACTGATAATCCTGTGCCTTGAAGGTAGCAATCTCCATCCCACTGACACTGCTCAGTGTCATCATCTCAGAATCAGTGTGCGAGACGATCCAATGTATCATGTCCATGCATGGGAATGTGGGATACCTGCATGCAATTCGATACAAGCCAGACTTGTGAATGTTCACATAGACTTGATAGTCTTTGAGATCTTCCCCAAATGTGCCTGAGAATTCATCATTGACCTCTTCCCATTTCATCTTGATGTATTTGTCTGCGATCATCTTGGTGTCTTCATAGATCGACAAACTCGTAGACACTCTCTCATTGTTGCTCCAGTTGCGCTTCCATCGGTCTCTTTTGATCCTTCTCTATGGGAGGCCATTGATCCTAAACTACTGAGAGATGGTTGAACACATGCTAGATCTAGAGACATGGAAACATGCATAGAAAGAAATATGTTAGCTAAAACCAAAGCAAACTTGAGGAATGACATGCAACATACCTAGAGATTGACTTGCAAGGATTGAATAATTTTTCCTAGGAGGCCGGGAGACTGACTGTTGGAACTGCACAAAAGGTAGTTCGAACTATTGGGAGGCTGGCTGACTACTGGAATTACGCAATGTGCAATCCAAACTAGCTTACTGGGTGTTGGGATTGTGCAATGTACAATTCCAGCTGGCAAGTGATGCAGACCGAGGGACTACATTGCTAAATTTTTTGGGCCAACAATCACTGCCTCTCAAAATTGCATAAGGCAAGACTAGAGGATAATCACTAGCTAGAAATGTGCATTTTCTGAGAGGAAGGGAGATCCTTCCCTCTTAGAATTGCGCAATGTTGTCTTGGTGAGGCAGAGTCCGGGCCAAGGTTGTCCAGACTAGACGATGGGCAACTGAAAGAAAATGAAGATGTGAATGCATGGCGATGCTGAGTGTAAGAAGGAGTGTATGATCATGCATGAAAATAGTGAATGCAAGATTCAAAAAATAGAACAACATGCATGTGTTTGAAACAAGTCGCCGAATCAGTGACCGTTTGTGTAAAACAGTGTCATGCATGTGACAGTAGTGAGACGCTAAAGAAAACTGAAACGATGCTTGTACAAGATAATATGCATGCAAATGATAGCAAGCTTCACAAAAATCAAGCAGACAACACTCACACAAGTCAAAACACAAAAAATGACAAAAATGCTGCAAAAGACAAGTAAAGCAGACTTACCCAGAAATAACTGATCTAGATGTGTTGAATACTCCTGGATGTGTTATGGGATGTCAAAGCTCCAAGATCGATGTGAAGAATGAGCTTTGAAGCATCGAATAAATAATTTTGAGGCTCATGACATGCATGCCACAAATCCAAGAAAAAGCTACACTTGGAGGAAGGTTTCTAAAACAATCTTTGCATGTAACCTCAAGCTGCTAAAAATATCTCCCTACAATCTAGGGACATTTGTTGCATGTTTCTTTTTTCTATTTTGGGAAAAAGTAGCCCATGCATGCAAGTCAAGTTTTCTTAGTCCCAGGTGGAACCCATTAACCTGAGGGAAAATGCAACAACCTGCTTGACTAAAGGGAAATTTTGCATAGTTTCTAGGAGGAAGCTGGGTTGGATGTCAAGAGGGATTACACAATTTCTGGGAGGAGTAGCTGACTGCTACCTAGAATTGTGCAATTTCTGGGTTGAGCAGTCCTACTAGGCCAAATTACATAGTTTTCACTGGGAAGGTTGACTAAGAGGATTGCACAGTTTCTAAGCCAAGCAGGCTGCCAGTCAGATTTGTGCAATTTCTGGAGGGAAGGTTGGTTCCCCTCCAGAATTGCGCAATTTCTTGAGGGAGATGCTCAGCCAACAACTAGACCAAGTTTGGAGAAGTAGCCTATGAGGGGAGTGAAACAAGCTATCATGCATAGGCTGTCATGCTGCTAGAAAACCAATGAAGCTCATGTACTTGACTGTGTAAGACATGTTGTTGAGGATGGTTGGTAGGGAGGCTCCAAAACGAAGCTAAGGAAAAATTTTGGAGGGTGGTTGTAGCTACTATAATAGGTCACTAGAAGGCTGAGATGAGTATTCCAGAATAGAAGTGACCATTCATCGGATCTGGCTCCGCTGAAGGGAAAAACTGCACAAATTTTCTAGGGAGGCATGCACGCAGTAGGGAGGACACTTGCAGTGAAAATTTTACAGATTCTCAGGGGAGGCTAGTAACGGGTTGTGGGAGCTTACTGGCCAAAACTGTACATAACTCGAAGGCTGGCCTAAAGGACATGTCTACATAGTTTCTAGGCTGAGCGGGGTGTTGGGCGGCTGGAGGAAAACCCAAGAAAACTGCGCATTTTTCAAGAGAAGCAGCAGGTCGACTGACAAGGGGATTGGCTGACAGAACTACACCAATTTTGAGGATAGTGCAATGACAGGCACCGGGTTCCTGTCCTTCATGTCTGCACAATTTCTTCAGTCAGCGAAGTTGGTCATGCTGGTAGCTTCTACTCAATTTTTTGGAGTGAAGTCTGGGGTCACTTCCTGGTCAAAATCTTCAGTTGACCAACAAGAAGCTTGATAGATTTGCTTGCAGGTAGCGGAGACTGAGATGGCTTGCTAAGAAACTTCTACATTATATTTTTTCCTCGTTTTATACTTCCTCATGTTTGATAAAAAGAGTATGAGATTGGGATTCATATTTTATGCTCCTTTTTCTTTGTTTATCAAGAATTAATAAATGTTGTTCACTTAACTATTGCACTAATCTCCTTCATTTTCTTTCCAAATTCCTTAAAGTGTCAAAGGAATTGTCACTACCCTGCTTTTGTGTTTTTCTCATTGAAATTGTGTTTATATGTACCTGATTGGGTTAGACTCCATGCCCAATGGTAGTATTTTTCATGTATCCCAACCAAACTTCATTTTTTTATAAATCTAGCCACATAACTCAATTGCAAAACCTACTACTACAATGACCTAGAGTAGTTGAGTTTTTAGGGAGAGATCCCTCTGCAAGTTGAAGGGCCAACTTTCAACCTCAAAGAGGTTAGAGGTTACCTTAGAGGTTTTCCTACAGTCGGGTTTCCTCTAAGACAATATTCCTTTCCTTGTCTTGTCACTTTAGCTCTAATACCATGTTGAGAAATATAGGAGCGGCTAGAATAGGTGATTTATCTTACTTTGATAAATGCATGTGATGTATTCTTACTTAACTTAATTAACTTCTTCTTTTAGTTGATTGTATTTTGTGTTCTTTTCATCAAAAAACTACCAAATCATAAATAACAATAAGACAAAAGGATATAGGATGTAGGCAATCAACTAGGGCTAAAACCTCTCCAGTTGAGAGGAAAACCCACAAGAATTCTTCTCTTCTTATAAAATTTCAATTGACCAATTCCAAGACCTATGACCCTTTACCAAGAGCCTCCAAGACTAAGTCAAACCTTTCTTTGATGTGCTTCCAAAAACTTCTGCAATTTCGAACACCATCAACTTCTTATGCAATTTTGACCCCTCAGCAGATTCTTCTACAACTTTGACCTCCCAACAAATTCTTTTGCAACTTCAACCTCCAGTACTTTCTCTTGTAAAAACCCTTGTTCACACATTGCTAGAATATGGATGAATTTGTTTCCTCTTTCTTTCACTTGACTTGACTACTCTTTCTTGATACTTCGGCTTGCAAAGGTGACCTATCTTGACCCAAAACTCGACCCTTGATGATAAATGCAATTCAGTACTTTGTACTGTAGAAAGATGCCATAATCCACTTCACACATGTGATAAAGATAACCCAAAAACTCAACTTTATTTTATTTCTTTCCTTCCTTTTATTCACACTCTTTTCTCTTTCTTGATCAAACTTGAGTGAAGTGAGTGAGTGATACAAGTGAGGTCAAAGTCTTCTTTATATATAGCTTTTCCACTAGGTTGAATTGTTCCTTCTAGGATGACTTGTCCATTTAAGTAGGTCGACTTGATCTTTGCATCATGATTATATATTTCATTATGAATATTGAACCTAGTTACATATTTCAACACAAAGCTCCTCTTTTCACTAGAATAAATTTTGCATTTTGGAAGGTAAGAATGAGACTTAATTAATATCCCTTGATGAAAATGTTTAGGATGTAGTGTTGAATGGATATAAAAATCCAAATTTATTGGTTGACATAGATGACAAACTCAAATTTTCATATAATGCTAAAGCAATGATTGTAATCCTAAGTGGATTTTCTAAATCTAATTTTTTTAAATTCATGCACTATAGCACAACCAATGAGATGTGGGATAAGCTACAAAATTCTTATGAAGGTGATAGCAAGGTAAAGAATGCTAAACTCCAATTTTATAGAATGCAATTTGGATCAATGAGGATGAATAAGGACGAGGTCATAGTGACATTCCTTCTTCGTGTAGATGACATAGTTAACACTATAGAGGTCTTGAAGTAACTATGAATGATTCCATAGTAGTTCAAAAAATGTTAGGATCACTTCTTACCATATTCAATGCCAAAGTGTCATCCATTAAGGAGATTCAGATCTTAGCACTTTCATAATGGATCATCTACATATAACATTAACTTCCTATTAAATGAGAACCACGAAATACAAATCTACATTAACGGAGGCAACCTTCAAATATGATAAGAGGACTAAAGAAGATGAATAATACTCAAGCTATGGATTTGATGAATAAGAAGAAAATTTTGTCACAAGATTGAAGTGAGGGTCTGAAAATACAAAGGTAAGTTTCCTTTCAAATGTTTCAATTATGTAAATGTTGGTCACTATGCATCTAAATTCCCACATAAGAAAGACAATCATGAATATGACAATAAATTAAAGAATAAGTATAGGACAGTCAATAAGGAAATAAACTTAAAGAAGAAGATATTTTATACTCAATATGACAACAACTCCTCAAAGGATCAGGATGAGCATCCTTCTGATGATGAGAGAACAGATGATTTCATGCTCATGGCTATAAAAACCCAAGAGGAAGGTAAAGAAAATTATGAGTTAAATGAAGAAGAAGTTGTAGTATATTTGGAAGGAGAATTACTTAGTTCCTTAGAAGAAATACATAGGCCGAGGAAAAAAAAAATAAGCCTAATTAGTTTTTGATGAAATATGAAAAAGAAAGCGATAAAACTAGAGACTAATCACTTATTTCTCTGAAGGTGGAGCTAGAGGAATCCAAGAAGAATAAAAACACCCTTTTAGAATAACTGAAAAAGAAAGGGACGGAATGTGAGAAGTTGGAGGAAGAAGTTGTCTCTATAAGAAAATAATTAGAAAATACCCAAGTTCATCTCAACCATAATCTAAATCTTGTTAAATGATCTGATAAATTGGATGAAACCCTGAGTGTTCAAAAATCTCCTCCCATTAAAACTAGTCCTGGTTATGGAGGAGAGACAAGCACCAAGAAAATTTTGATGGAAAATAATCTAACAGCTATCTTTAAGTGCTCAAAGGATGTAACGTTCATGAAAATGAAAAAAATCACCCACAATAGAAGCAAAGAAGAACAAATGGAAGTAAGTAAATTGAGGACAACACATATAAAAAATAGCATTAGCAAAGGAGGGAGACCTACAAAAATTCAAACAACCATGAAAGTTACTTCAAATTTTAGCAAAATAATTGTCCAAACAATTAAGAAATAATTAGAAGAAATTTCCCACAAAGCCATCTAATTCTAGGTACCAAAATTTGTTTTATGGATATTATTATTCATGCAAAAATTTTGTTCATAAGGCTATCCATTGTATAGATTATCTCAAATATAATTATTTTAGAAATGAATCTTATCAATCCTCAAAGAATAAGTGAAGCATATCTATAAATCCTCATAGGAATATTTCAAAAGAAACACTCCTTTTACTCTTTTATTGGATCATGTTGAGTGCTATAATTGTCACAATTTGGGAATAAGGTATTTGAATGTATATATAACATAATCAAATCAAACCCTCAAACAAAGCACGTGAAACAACCTAGAACATGGAAAAATAAAAGAGTTGAAAAGAAAGAAGAATGTGGCATTGTCTTGTATGCTCAGAACCAAGGCAACCATTGGTATGTGGAAAGTGTATGTTCCAAACATATGGAATAGTTAAAAGAGTAATTCTTTTTCACTAAGAGAAGATAAGATATGCAATGTTACCTTTGATAATGATGCTCTGGGAAAAATCAAGGGAAAAGGCATCTTTATCTTGGAAAATGGAAGAGGCAAGGTTAATAGTGTATTTTTTATGGATGGACTCAAAACTAATTTGTTAAGTGTGGTTCAGATGTGTGACCATGGGTATGTTGTTACTTTTCACTCCAAAGGTTGTGAGATATATATGAAAAACATAGGGAAGGTACTATCAAAAGTTGTGAGAACTATGAGTAATGTGTACATACACAATTAGGAAAATTAGAAGTGTTTTTTAAGGGAGCTTGATGAGAGTGTGTTTTGTTTACAGAAGGTTGAGACACTTAAACTTTGATCATATAGTGAAACTAAAAAAAAAGTGAGATGTAAGCGACTTTCCAAAGATTTCAAATCCAAGCAATATAGTTTGAAAATCATGTCAAATTGGTAAAAAAAAATCAAGTACCCTTTAAGGCTAAGGAAAAATCATCAAGAAGACATCGACATTTGTTTCATACAGACTTATGGGGACCTACAATAACTAAAACCCTGTGTGGAGAATGATACTTTATGTTTATTAACGATGATTATAGCATGTTGAATTGGTTTGCATTCTTTAAAGATAAATTGGAAACATTTGATTAGTTCAAAGTATCCAAAGCCCTTGTTGAAAACCAAATTGATTGTAAATTGAAATTTCTAAGGTATAACAAAGGTGGGGAGTTTACCTCAATAGAGTTTGATTATTTTTGCGTAGAACATGGAATAAGAAGACAATCCTCAATTTCAAACACCCCACAACAAAAAAGTTTGGTGGAGAGGCAAAACAATCAGCACAACAAATGGCTAGTGCAATGTTAGATGAGATAAATATGCCAAACACCTTTTGGGCTGAATTTTATCACACAACAGTTCATATTTTAAATTAAGCACACCTTAGGAAAAAAAATTACAAGACTTCCTATGAGTTGTGGTATAGAAAACCAACCTCAATCAAGCACTTAAAATTTTTTGGTAGCTAGTTTTACATCAATATTAATAACAACAACTTGGGTAAGTTTCATGCAAGAGATGATGAAGGCATATTTCTAGGACATTCAACTAAGAGAAAATATTATAGGTGGTATAACAAAATATTGTGCAAGATTATTAAAATCATTGATGTGAAGGTGGATGAAACTTTGCCTCTCAAAGATAAGCAACCAATATATATAAATCTAGATGACAAAATCAGTTGTGAGTATGAGGATTAAAAACATGAGTTATAAGAGGAAGAAGAAGAAGAAGAGGCATCATGTTCTCATTCAAAAACTCCTTCAAGGTATGTACAAAAATATCACCTAGAAAACAAATTGTTAGTGATACAGAAGTAGGAGTTCAAACAACATGAAAGTTGATAGATACTTCTATTCAGGCATATATTTCCATGTTATCAATGATTGAACCTAAATATTTTCTCAGGAAAGTAAATATAAGTATTGGGTAAATTCCATGAATGAAGAATTAGGTCAGATTGAGAAAAATCAAACTTGGGAATTAGTTCCATGGCCAATAAAAAAGGCAATGGCACAAAATTGGTCTTTAGAAACAAATTAAATGAGGATGGACAAGTTATAAGGAAAAATTCCAGATTAGTGCGCAAGGGTATGCCTAGGTTGGAGTAGAATTTGAAGAAATGTTTTCTCATGTTGCTAGATTAGAGGTGATAAGAATTTTTTTAGTATTTTCCGATCATAAAAATTTCAAACTTTATCAAATGGATATAAAATCATATTTTCTAGATGGAGAACTAAAGAGGAGGTATATATAGAGTAGTTTGAATGGATTCAATTGTTAGATAATATAAATGATGTATGCAAAATCAAAAAAAATTTGTATGAACTAAAGAAAGAATTGAGAGCATGGTATTCCAGATTGGACGAATACCTATAGTAGCAAGGTTTCAAGCTTGTGGCAATAAATAGTAATATGTACATCAAATATGAATTTTAAAATACTTATTCCTTATCATTTCTATTAATGGTATAATATTTGGAAGTGATGGAGATTTGATAAGCCAAAAATTTGCAACTGAAATGCGGGATGAGTTTGAAATGTCATTGCCAGGATAACTCTCCTTATTACTTGGTTTGTAGATAGCACAATCACTCAAAAGAATGTTTATCTCCAAAAGAAAATACCTTAAGGAGATGCTGAACAAGATTGGGTTGGAAGAGTGTTCACATGTTAACACTCCCATGGTTGTAAATTGTAAGTTGAGCAAAGATGATGAATCATCTAAGATCAATTAATAGAAGTTAAAATTAGTTATTGGTAGCCTCTTATACCTAATAGCCTCAAGACCAGATATAATACAAGTTTTTCATTTAGTAGAAAGGTTCAATCAACACTTAAAAGGATTCATATATTAGCTGCAAAAAGGATTGTTAGATATTTAAAGGCCACAATGAAAAAAATTTATCGTATCCCAAAGGAGAACTTTTTCCTTAACTGCATACACATATGTTAATTGGGCTAGCAATGTATATTATTGAAATAGCACAAGTGGTGGTGCTTTCTTCCTAGGAGACTATTTGGGGCTTTCTTGGGAAAAAGGCAGAAATCAATCTCACTATCCATAGTTGAATCCAAGTACATAGCACTTGTTGCGTGTTGCACTCAAAATTTGTGGATGAAGCAACATTGCAAGACATGAAGGTAATGTAAGATGCATCAATTTCCAACATGTGTGATAATATCAACTCTATAAGTATGTCCAATATTCATGTTCTTCATTCAAAAACCAAGAATATACCCATAACATATCATTTTCTTAGATAATAGGTGGTTGATCATATTGTAAAATTGGAATATATATGAACCAAGGAAAAAATAGTTGATGTATTCACCAAGTTTATTTCCCAAGTGTAACATGCCCCCTTACCACGCATAGACCATACCAAGGGTAGATAGAGGGAAGTTACCATGATGACCTAACCTCCAAAGTCTCATTATAAAAATAGGGTATAAATTTTTTGACCTTTTCCAAACTTTTCAAAGCCCAAAATAAATAATTCCATCACATTTGTCTCATTGAGACCTTTCTGAAAAATATAAAACTTTCCACAATCCATCTCCCAGATTAAAATTTATGGCCATTTAAAGATTGGCCTATTAATCTCAACCATGTCATCCTAACTTGCCATGTGACACCTACATGACCTCCACGTGGTGCCCACATGGCTATTCATGTCATTTCCATACCACAAGCTAGCCACCAACCTGTATTTTCCTTAACATACATACAATTAGGAGTATGCACATAACAAATAGCCTAATATTCTAACCATCCCAACCCCTAATTGGTATGTCCCTACTAACTTCCTTGGTGGTCAAGGTCATCCCATTTGGGTGAAAACCCAATTTTATTCCGTGGTAAACTGTTGACCACCTAGCCCTCGACTAGCCCTGATGTTTGCATACCTTCACTAGTCCATTTGGCCTCCTATAGGAGTTTCACATGTCACTTGAGAATGGCCCACTTGGGCCCTCAAAAAAATTGTTTATGTGTGCCACCATGGCACCATGTCTCCCCTTTTCACATGTGATCTTCCATCTAACCATGGTCCCCACCAAACTTTCGGTCCTTGTAAGTGATACTTTATCATTATAAACAAATTTGGGACCTAGCCAACTCACCCGGCCCCCACTACCTCACTAATTTCCATCTAATGGCAAAGATGGTGTGGGGAAATCAATGATGTAAATTAAAATTTGTGAAGCCCAATCAACATTTTTATGAAGGGTTCCAACCTGCCCATCTAGCGACTCTTGTCCCATGTGAAAATCAACTACCGAAAGTAAATTACGAGCCCCGCCCACCCCCCCCCACCAAACACATCATGATGGGGGTTTGTGTTCTTGGTTGAGGAGTATGTTTCCACCTTCCTATCTGAAAGACCTCATTCCCCATAGAAATCCAATGGAATTTGTCCATTGTGAACCCCCATCCTCAATGGCATCGGGATGGGGAGGGTGGGGGAGGTTTTCATTTCACCACAACCATCTGATCAATATCATATCGAAGTCATTGATTGTTGTGAATCTTGTGGTTTGAGCCCATGGTCAAACCCCTTGCCATATGGCCCAATTCTCGTGGAAATTTTGAATGTTCAACCCTCACAGTATTATATATATATATATATATAGAAATAGCATGTATAAACATGGTGGAGGCCCCTCACACCACATCACCTTGGCCTCAATTCCTCGATCATTTGTTTATACGCTAACCTTTGAACCTCAAGGGTGAGGTGTCAATTTGAGGCCTCTGGGATGACAGGAATAGATGACTAAGTCCCTGCCCCTCTTCTACAATGTGTGCATTGCCACATACTCCCAAGGATAAAATCCTAGGAGTTTTATATGCACACCATGTTAAAACCTTCAGGGAAGTATGTCCCGAGATGGGATATCATCCCCGTCAACTACTGCCAAAGGATTTTGTCTTGGCCAAAGCTTTATGACCCAAAATATTTAGACTAGCCCCTTTCGAAATCAATCGAGGTGACGTCCCCCATATTTCATTGACACCACACTTCCACGTGGCCCATGGGTCCCACCAAGGGGGTTCAACCCCTCTCCACATAATAATTTCTCGCTATAATATAGTTTTAGGGTTTCTTTCAACATATTTCATAGGGCACACTCAATCAACCCCATTGTTCCTAGTCACCCTGGAAGTAAAATCCTAGGATTATTGATCAGAGGCTCCTTTTAAAACCCCCATGGTACCAAACCTATATGGTTTCAGGGTGGAAAACGTCCTGCCACTTGACAAATCTACTCTTCATCCAATGTTAAAACCTCCTTCTACCCCTAACTCTAGTCACAATGTTTGTTCTGGTGTTCAAGTGAACATAACAAGGCTTAAGACCTTACCCTCCAACTAGTAAGAACTCAAGTCCCGCAAACAAACAAGTATATATATATACATGGGCCTTTACCCAAGCCTATGAAATGGTGATATATATATATATATATATATATATATATATATATATATATATATATATGATCAATGTGACCCTTATGAAAATACACAAGGGATGCATAGATCTCGTAATGCTAGCCCTATTGAGCTTATGTTGCCTTGGACATTAATGCATACACTTATAAATCTCCATGCTATCCCTCATGAGCTTCACCACCAGGCTAGTTCTATGCTTAGATAGTTGTAAATACATGTATCTAAATAAACACACACACACACATACACATATATGAAAGTTATCCTTCTTGAGATTTAACTTCTAAATTTAAGGTTTGATAGTCATGTCATCTTATAGAAAGCATGTAATTTAAATTAATAGAGAAGACCTATGTCTCCATATTTAGGGAATTTAGAAAATATTTCAAGTTCATAATAGACACATGAATAAACCCATTCTTGAGGGAAAAACCAAGGCTTCTACAAAATGTTTTCATGCCATAATCACATCTCTAGGCATAAGTCCAAACAATTAATATCTCTATGACAACATAGAATAATATGCATTAAAAAACATCACAATCAAGCATGGTTGTATCATTCATTCAGAAATCAGTCATTCCTCATTATCAACATAATAGCTTTAATAGTAAGTTAGATATATGAATTTACCATTATCCTACGGGATGTCACCTTCCATACATGTTAAGTGGCACTCAAATGGCATAGTAGGCATTCATATTGAATCTTCTTGCACATAGAGCATAAGAAAGACTTATCTTATAATTTGAAGGATTTGGAATACGAGATTGGGACTTCAACTATCTACACAACCTTATACAAGCTACAACCACATTTACTTGTAGTTATCACCCTCAAACTAGATTCTAGTGCTTGAGTTGGGGTTCTTTAAGAGGAAATTTAGCCACCAATAATAGATAAAACATGATGCCACAATGCCACACTTCTTTCACCCACCAACTACAAAAACCTTCACTTAGCTTTTCTATGCATTACAAACATGATTAATTCTCATGTCAGGATGTCACAGTACATAGGATTATAGCTCTCTTTTAGGATAAGAGAGTCCACTTACAAGGGAAGTTTCATAAGATGGATAAGCTAATATTGGGGTAAATATATCATCTCTCCAGATACTTCATCAGTGATTCAAAAACTAGATATTTAGCCCCAAGGAAACTTTTGGTGGTTTATCAGCCCTCACAAATACCTAAGTGTCTCTTCGTTAACCAGTAGTTTTATCAATCCACAAGCTCCCTAGTTGGTTCTTTAGTCGACACAAAAGTAATTTCTCTTTATAATTCTCTCCCAGCAAGCCCCCTTAGGGTTGCACAACTAGTTAACTTTCTCAGATTTATTTTTTGTGTTCACATTCATGCCTCTGAATATGGAAGAAATTTCTCTCTATGTATTCTTTTCTATCCCATTTTGTGTATGCATGGGAGTATTCACAAAAATCCCCCTTTTTTGAATCCTCCTTGTGCACTTCAACAGACTATTCATTTGTCTCCCCAAGGATCCACATAACCCCTCCACAAGGATCGACATAACCCCTCTCTCTTAGACAACACATCCCATCCTTTCCTTTTGTTTCTTGTCCTTTCTTGCTTGAAGTTATCCCTAAAAGACAAATGGATCTATCCTTTATTTTTCAGTTAATTTATTACATAGTCAGTTCATTTAAAATGACACAGCCAATCCATGATTGTTATTTAAAGTAACTAATTCCTTAAGAAGTATCCCTCCCCAATCAACTCGAATCCATGCCCCTTTCTCTCATCCATTACATTAAATAATTACAATTATTTGTAATGAGAAATATTAATCAGGGGCTATCATAGACCCCTCCCCCTTGGGGGAGCACCACCCTCAAAGTTCTATAACCATATACAAATAAAATATGCTTTAAACCAAGCATAGTTGATATGGATATTGATATACACAGATCTATACAACATTTGCAATTATTTTTCCCATACATAGTTGCTTACCAAACAACTCAATAGATCTAAAATTCATTAAATCATTCATATCTTGGTGGCTCTTTTGCAACTTTCTACTACATCTATTGCTTACTCTGATATCTTCAAGATGTTGTTGTTCCTCTTTCCATCCAACTTCATTCACCCAATCTGGGTAGTCCCATGCCCTCCATGCATCATACCATAGAATATCACATGAGATTCATTATAGAGAAAACTACAATGAAATCAAAATGTACTCTCATGAATAGAATTCTCCATGAGACAATTGCTACAATATCACTTAGAAACATGATCAGACATTCTTCACAAGAATGAGCCTTAATAATGACCTGTCAGTCAAAATGGCCTTTCATACAAATATGTATTCATTAGCATGTTCATGAACTCAGCACATGCTTACATATGTCAATGAATTCAAGGTTGAGAGAACCTCCTGTATCCATGCAAGGCATGCATGGTAGTGGGATCAATGGTCCCAATTTGGACAAGGAATAAGTTATCAAATTCCTTTATCCCTGCTTGCCACAAACCCTACTATTATGATGATTCTCAACCAATGCATGTCATGCCATATAACATATATGTTTCCTTACTGCATCATGATACAATGATGCATTTTTGTGCATATACATATCATTCATGTAGTATCAAAGTTTATGAAATATCTCGTTTTATGTTATTCCCATGGTTGCTCTATCACTATATGTTTATCATACTCTTCCTCCTTGCCTTCAACTTACCTTTATTCATACATTGGGCTTCATTCGAATCTACTCTCCTCATTGGATTCCACTCATCCCTTCCCCATAGTTCCATTATCTTACTTCTACACCCAAAAAAATCCCAAGACCCAAGACATAAAAGGCAAAAAGAAAAAAAAATGAAAATTTCATAACAACTCATAGCAACAATAGAAGCATAAGTAAGATATCAAGGCCATGTGCAAGTCAGTAGTAAAAATAGTATACCCAATATGAGCACAAGTGAATAGGTTAAATAATAACTCAAGTCTAGAATACAAAATGCATAAAAATATTCAACAGTTACAGTAACCCAATCCCCATGATTTTTGGTGTTTCTCAATGTTTCATGAGTAAAGATCAACTCGAGCCTTCTCCATGATTTAATTAACTCTCTTTACTACAACCAACTACAACATATTAATTCAACCTCTGCACAAATTGTTTACAATTTAATTGCATTACTTCAAATGATAACATGATGATTATGCTACCACATCTAACAAGCCCTCTCGATTGTTGAGGCTAGGTGACCATCATGCTTATCATCCACAATTGTGTAGGTTTTGGGCACATTCAAATCCGTACCCTAAACTTTTTCATCTTCTTGAATGTTGTACAACATTTAGCCATCATTCTTGCATTTTATATTTTCATTTCATAGGTGATTCTCCTCGTGATTCCAACACTTAAAGGGTCCTCTTTGATAACCTTTGGCATAATATCTTACAGCCTAAACAGAGAAATATCTATTAGCAGCATTGAACCTCTACTTATTTTCAACTCTATTGGTGTTGAAACTTCTTTCCTTCTCCCTAGGCTACTGACTATAACTTCCTTTCCTTTTTCCTCTAATTTTGAAACTTCCTTTCACCTTCAACTCATCCTTAAGCTTTGGTCTACACCTAGATTGCACGTAGTAGTGTTTTAGATTTCTAACTACGTACACCAAGGCCCGCCCCTTATTAAATTCAGTTATGTCTTTGAAAGATTGTGGTAGACCACAATAAATCTTTGAACCTTTGCATTTTCCTCCTTGAGGTAAGGCACATACATCAACAACTCTAGAAATTTAGTAATGCTCTCTTCATTAAACATTTGTCCCATTTTGAGTTCATAAAATTCCTTAGCCTTGTTGTTAAAATACCTCTATGATAGGTATTTATCTTTGAGTATCCTTAAAATTCACTCCAAGGAAACTCCTCATCCCTGATACCTTTTACATTTTTCAGATTTTCCCACCAAATACCAACCTTCCCCTTTAGGCAGAAATTAGCTACCTTAGCTTTCATGTTCTTTGAGTAGTCATGGATTCTGAAGAAATTTCTCATTCCCAGTAGTTAGGCTTATGCATCCTTCAATTTCTTCATCTCACCATAAAATGTGGGAGGTTTGGACTTCCTAAACTCATATGGTACATATTATCTTTCCCTCCTTCCTTCATGGTGATCATGATGGTGAAGATGATGTGGACTTATGTGAGTGTTTTCATACTACTACTCATGGGTGCTTGCTTTCTTTTTAGGAGTATCCAGCAGAGTGTCACCTTTCATAGTGTCTTCACTTGACATTTTGTGTCTCTTTCTAGATATTCTCTCATGTGTCCCATTCATTCTTTCTTCTTGTTCCTTGGGGCCTTGTCTACCTCTCTAACTAGCTCCCGACTCATGATATCCTTGTCGTTGCAAGTCTGAAATGATTTTAAATATGACAGCATTCACTTCGGCTTGCATTTCATGTGCTTTGATAAGCTTCTCTTCTGCCTCAAAAAGCCTCTCATTATTAGCCTTAGAACTCCTTATTACATATCTCAAGCTCCTCAATGTATCAATCCAATTAGGATATCTTACCCGTCCTCACTGCTCAACTGATCTCTCCTCTCACACTAATCTTTCCTCTTCATATCCTTCTTATGACTGATCAGAGCTATATTGCACCATTCCTATCCTCATTCTTGTTTGCCTTTAGAATATTCTTATGTGCTAGAAATGCACACACATACTTGTTAGATTAATCAAATAGAAATGTATAATAGAAATTATCACCTTGGCTCGTTATTGGAAGTCTAGTTGATGTACGCCTAGATGTAACATTGCATGTCATGTTAGCAAATCAATATTAATGAAATCGTGTTGGATAATTGGTTCATAATTACAACAGAATCATTTCAAGAATTGATATTATGCTACATACATATATCACAATGTAATCACACCAAACAGTACCTAAACTCATCCCACACAACAAACAGAGTCTAATAGCCATCATTCGTTATAAGGCCTTATATGTTCTTTAAAGGTCTAGTGTTGAACATTTTCTATGCATTTCCTCTATGATAGATCCCATCCAGTCCAAGCGTGGAACTTAAAATCTCTAATACCACTTTATAAAATACCCCCTTTCCACCCATAAACCGTAGTAAGGTTAGAAAGAGGGAAGTTACCATGATGACTAGGCCTCCAAAATCCTGTTATGGAAATGGGGTATAAATTATTTGACCTATTCCAAATCTTTAAAAACCCAAAATAAATAATTCAATGGTATTTTTCTCATCAAAACCTTTCCAAAAATATAAGACTTTCCACAATCTGACTCCTAGATCAAAAGTTGTGGCCATTTAAAGATTGGCCAGTTGGTCTCTTTCAAGTCATCCTGACTTGCCACGTGACCTCCATGTGGTGCCCACATGGCTATTCATGCCATTGTCACACCATAAGTTATTCGTCAACCCAACGCTGCCTTAACATACATCTAATTAGGAGTATATTGTAGTATTCCAAATTAGAATTTACAACAATAAACATAGACATAAGAAAGGAAGCATCAATAGTGAACGAATTCCAAGCTTACACATCAAAATACACAAGAAAATGTGCCAAACAACTGATCCATTTTATTAATGAAAAAATATGAGTACACAAATGGAAAGGAATGATGGAACCTGGGCCTCCTATGTAAGCTAGGAAAACCCAGGTGATACAACTTGGCTCTGGAATAGATATAGGCCACCAAAATGAACTATGAACTGCCCCAGTAATTCTATTGTTGGTTGTTTAATGGAGTAGATAATTCTACTCTAAAAATTTACCAAAATGAACTAAAACTTTGTAGACGGCCTTCTCACAAGAAACCAAGAAAATCCCAGAAATGATTTGGCTTAACTGCAGGCCAAGTTTGAGCCCACCAAATGATGTGAATTATTGGCTGACTGGTAAAATGCCATGTGAAGGAAAATGTTTTCTAGCTTGAATATTTCCTATAAACTTATGCAAAATTAACTGGGGGCTCCTCTTAATAAACACACTAAAACTTAGAAATAGTTTGGGCTGAATCCAACATCACCTAGGACTTCCAAAAAGTGTGAATTTCCCTCTCTATTGAGCAACACGCCCTACTAGGAAATGATCTATTGAAAAAATGTTGAATCCACCCCAGGAACCCTCACAAACTCTTGAAAATCTCCTCTGTGAAATACCTTCTAGCTCCAGCTCTTATCTCTCCTCAATTCTTCTCTAACCCCCTGTGAATTCACCTACAGGAACCCCTGCACACTTTTTGGGAAAGAATAGATTTGTCCCCAAGAATTTGTTGGAAATAATACTGAGAGGGAGGGGGGGTGAATCAATATTAGAAACTTAACAATATTTCATTTCCATAATCATATTTGTATACGCTACTTCTGTTAATGCAACTTGCGTATATATGCAACTATGTTTAGAGCAACTAGCGTATACCTTGTAAACTTATTATTTAGTCAGTTGATCTTTAATCTGTGTATCAAAACCATATAAGCAGTAACAGGTATAGTAAAAACATAGCAGACAATCACACACAAGAACACAAAATATAAGGTGGAAACCCAATGTGGGTGAAAACCACCTGCTGCAATTTGTCTCTATCTTCTTTTAATAAGAAACTTCTTTTTACAATATTTTTTTACTAGTGCAGTCTTATACCAGCACGCAAGCTTCTACCTGCAGAAGGCTACAACCTTCTCTCGTTCTCCAGCTTCTCTTGGAAGGGAGCTACAACCCCCTTAGCTCTTGTACTAGCTAATGTACTAGTACATAGGTGCTGACCTACAGAAGGCTACAACCTTCTCTTTTCTTCCAGGGACCACGTTTCATAAATTTTCAGATTGGATCCTCAATAACATCAATCAAACATCAAATATGTCTGCATCAATCATTCTCCTTTGCACCAACAAAAAATGAATCAAACAATCACTTTTCTGAAAGTTGTAACCAGAACACAGTAGTAGTAACCCGAACCCAATGCAGAACCCCGAACACTGCAACAGTAAACAGAAGTACCTAAAACATATTTTATGAGACATACACTACTTCAATGTGTCGAACCTGCGTTCATACGCTGTTATCTGAAGGCAGACCTGCGTATACGCTGTTTTGAAATGTCAAACCAGCGTGTATACGCGCATTTGCTATACTGAACCTGCGTACAAATATGTAAAAGATGATTTAACATTTACAACTATTCAGACATCAGTTATACCTAGATCATCAGATTTACAGATTACAACATGCACCAATAAAATATCAAAACCTCACAAAGATACTTCTCTTCAAGCCTAAATATCTTGACCCATCAATAGAACTTTATCCTTCTTCAAATGCTTAGGTTCCTCCTTGATTCAGATCCAGCTATGCACCATAACCCAATGACCAGTAGTCTAGATCTTGCTCTTCATTAGATATTCAATTACTTGAGTGCCTTTGCCTAATGATCTCCTCCTCCTTTTATAGTCTTAGGCCTTACTCAATACAGTGGTCCAAAACCACTTTAGAATCAATACCTTGGACCAAATACCTAGAGTCAATACTTCAAACAAGATACCTTGGACCAATACCATGGGTCAAAATACCAAGGACCAAATACCACAAACCAAAGCCAAGTTCTCCAACAAGTACGCGCTCTTTTCCCTGCGTGAAAGTTTGTGTATACGCATACATGATTTTTGGTCTGTAAACCCGCGTGTATACACGTTTTGGTCAAGGGGAAACTGTGTGTACCTCTTTTTCCTTCATTTTGTGATCCTGAACTGTGATTTTTCATCTAAGTGAGTTGCCATCAAGGACAACACCTGTGTCATAGCGCCAAACCTGTGTCATAATGCCAACAATCTCCCCCTTTGGACTTGATGGCAACCCCAAGTCATTCTCCCCCTTTGTCATCAAGGGAAAAGGGTTATGCTCCCCCTGAGTACATGCTAAATTCTCTGATATGCTGAAGTATGATGTTCATGCTCCCCCTGTCTGTAAGCACGATCTGCAAAAAGATGTTCTACAAGAAGAACATGACTCTATACATCATAAATGACCTTCCTGTTACCACAGACTCATACATACATCCATCTCCCAACCAAGTGGGGATATACCAAGATTTACTCACCCAACCAAGTGGGGATACATCAAAATTTTATACATGATAAAACAAGAACATTACATTATCCATCCCAGGTAGAGTGGGGAAACAAAATAGGTTGTTACATGACCTTGATAGTAAAAGTTATACATAACATAGAGACAAATTAAGACTATGATAGTCATCAGCAACTATCATCAGTAGCAGCTATTAATCCCCATCTAGACCAGCAACCATGATCTCCCTCTGCACCTATTCCACCTAAATAAAAAACAACTGTGAAATTGTACCAAGATCTTCTAAGGTAATGCCAACAATGATAATGCATTATTAGAAGTATAAGCTCCCCCCGAACCTATTCCAGATGATCACTGTTAGACCCATAACAGACTCTTTTCATCCTGATTCTGGCCCACTAATATTCTTCAAACCAACATATACGTGGTTCTATCCACAGAAATCAGCATATGTACGCGGATACACTTCATGAAACTCGCGTACAACCATTGTTCTCTGAAGCAGATAAGTGTCAAAAGTAAGATGATGCATCAACTACTCCTAGCTTCTGTCTGAGGTATTCAAATGTCTCTCAGGGCAGTGGTTTGGTGAATATATCAGCAACTTGTTCCTTGGAGGGAACATACTCCAATTTGACCTTTTCTTCAAGCACTTGTTCCCGAAGAAAATGATATTTGATAGGTATGTGTTTGGTCTTGGAATGCATGACTGGATTCTTTGAAATACTGATTGCACTTGTATTATCACATAGAATGGAGATGGGTGGAGTACATGTGATCTGAATGCCTTGAAATGTTTGCATCATCCAAAGGAGTTGTGTGCAACAAGATGCAGCAGCCACATATTCTGCTTCAGCTGTAGATAATGCAATTGAACTTTTTTTCTTGCTAAACCAAGACACTAATCTGGAACCCCTATAGAATGCACCACCACTAGTGATTTTTCTATCATCCACGCTTCCTTCCCAATCTGCATCTGTATATGCATGAAGTGTAAGATCTGTATCTCTAAGATACCATAAACCAAAGTTTTGTGTTCCTTGAAGATATTTGAAAATCCTTTTGACTACCTGAAGGTGTGCTTCCTTTGGATTTGCTTGGAATCCTCCAACTATTCCCACTGCATGCATGATGTCTGGTTGGGTACCTATTAGATAGAGCAGACTACAAATCATGGATTTGTAGGTTGGTTGATGTACTACTACTGATTCATCATTTGCGCTGAGGCTGCATCCTATTACCATAGGGGTACATACTGGTTTAGAATCTTCCATGCCATATTTCTTCAAGATCTACTTGAGGTACTTGGTTTGTGAGAGAAAAATACCATCTTTATTTTGTTGAACCTGTAAACCAAGAAAATATGTGAGCTCACCAAGTAGGGACATTTCAAATTCTTTCTGCATTACCAAAGCAAAGTTTTGACTCATGGCTTCTTCGTTTCTACCAAAAATGATATCATCAACATACACAACAAGTATTAGCAATCTATCATTGTCAATTTTTATGTATAGATTGCTATCAGCTGATCCTTTTGAAAAACCTTGTTGATGAAGATATTTGTCAAGATGATAATACCAGGCCCTTGGAGCTTGTTTTAGACCATAGAGAGCCTTTCTAAGTCTGCATACAAGTTTTGGATCATTTCCAAGGATGAATCCGTCTGGTTGCTCAATATAAACTTCTTCTTCTAGGTCTCCATTAAGAAAGGCATATTTCACATCCATTTGATATACTTTGAACTTCTGAAAGCTAGAAAGAGCAAGGAACATTCTTATGGCTTCAAGTCTAGCAACAGGTGCAAAAGTTTCTTTAAAGTCTATACCTTCTTGTTGAGCATACCCTTTACAAACAAGTCTGGCCTTGTCCCTAATAACTTCTCCATTTTCATTCAGCTTATTTTTGAATATCCATTTGGTTCCTATGACATTCTCATCATGAGGTCTAGAAACTAATTCCCAAGTATTATTCTTTTCAATTTTCTCAAGCTCTCCATTCATAGCCTTGACCCAACATTCATCTTTGCATGCTTCATGTACATTTTGCGGTTCGCTAGAGGAAAGCAATGCTAGATAGCTTGAAGCTTCTGTAATAGTTCTTCTTGTCTGCACACCTGCCTCTTTCTGTCCCAAAATTTGAGTCTCTGGATGAATTTTTTGAACATACCTTGATGGAGTCTTTTCTTCTGTCGTTATCTGCTATTCTGGTGCTTCATTGGTTTCTTCTTCTTCATCATTAATCTGATTTGATGTGGAAGGATAATCCTCATCTTCTTCCCACTCTTCAGTTTTTACCTGCTTTGGATTATCGCCTACTTCATCAACCACAACATCAATGCTTTCAACAATTTTCCCAAGTCTTTTATTATAACACTTGTATCCTTTACTCTGTGAAGAGTAACCAAGGAGAATGTGTTCATTTGCTCTAGGTTCAAACTTGCCAAGTTTTTCATCAGTACTTTTGATGTAACATTTGCTTCCAAAAACTTTGAAGTATTTGACAATAGGAATCTTACCATATCAAAGTTCATGAGGATTTTGAGTGTTGTTTACCCGAACATTCATTTTGTTGAGAATAGTGATGACATCAAATGCAGCTTCACCCCAGAAGGTTGCAAGAGTTCCAGACTCATCTAGCATAGCACGAGCCATTTGTTGAATAGTTTTGTTCATCCTTTCTACCACTCCATTTCGCTGAGGAGTCCTTGCAATAGAGAATTCCCTTCTTATTCCATGTTCTTCACAGGAGTCAAAGAATTCATCCGAGGTAAATTCCCCTCCTCGATCAGACCTGAGGCATTTGATTTTGCGATCTGATTCGTTTTCAACCAAAGCTTTGAATGCTTTGAACTTTTCAAATGATTCGTCTTTATGCTTTAGAAGTCCTATCCAACACATTCTAGAAAAGTCGTCAATGAACAATATAAAGTATTCTTCTCCACGAGGTGACTTTTTCCTTGATGGACCACATAAATCAGTATGGACAAGTTCAAGCAGCTTACTAGCTGATCCTTCCTTCTCAGGGAAATGTGTTCTGGTTTTCTTACCAAATTGACATGATTTGCATATTGTATTTTCTGGAATTCTGATGTCAGGAAGATCGCGTACAACCTGGAATTTGCATGATTTCCTTATCTGAGGGAAGCTTAGATGCCCCAATCTTCTGTGCCATAGCCAGTGTTCATCATTTTTTCTTAGATAGCACTGTTGTTGTCCTCCCTTGAGTATGTATAAATTATTTGTAGTTCTTATGCCTTTGATCACTATTTCTCCTGTATCAAGCTCACGAACAACACATCCATTTGATCGAAATACTACCTCATTTCCTTGATCACACATTTGACTAACACTCAATAGATTATGCTTTAAACCATCAACATACATAACACTCCCAGCTTTGACCTTTTCTTTTAAGAGAATAGATCCTTTACCTTTTATGACTGCAGGGGTGTCATTTCCAAATGAGACCTTCATTTCCTTTTCTAATGCAATATATGACTGAAGTTTTTCTTTATCACCTGTCATGTGTTTCGAGCATCCACTGTCGATGTACCATTGATTCTCTTGTCCTTCTGCATATAAGGCTATAACACATCTTTCGGTTTGCGGTTCTTTCTTTTTCCATGTTTTGGGACGTAATGAAGCTTGCTCCTTCTGAGATGTTTGCTGAAATTTACTTCTGCATTCAGAGTCTTCATGACTGAAGTTGTTACAAATAGAGCATTCTATTTCATTTTCAAGAGCATAAAAGTTATTTTAGGTCCTTTTCATGATCCCAGTCACATTCCTTTGATTTCGTGCTTCTCTAGTCATGATGGTCTTGTAAGAAACACATTGGGCAACTTTTTTTCCAAAGTTATGACATGAAAAACATTGGCCATTAAAGAAATTCCCGCGATTATCGAATCTACTGACCTGATGATTGTAGTTTCCATTGACATTCATTCTTGAAGTAAATTGAGAATGATTTACCTGTGGTTGGTTATAACTTCTGTTCATCCTTGAAGTAGATTGAACTCGATTTACCCGGTGATCTGCTTTAAGCCTCTGCTGATGATTGTCAACTTGTTCATTTCTCCTTGTTGCATCAAGATAGCTTTTGGAGGTTGATGGCTTCTATGCTTGAGATGGTTCTTCAGTATATCCAAGACCTGTCTTTATCAGAGGAGAATGCTACACTTTGACAATTTCATCTAAAGTTTATGATCCTTTAGCAAACTTAAGATTGAGAGCTTTTGTTTTCTCAATTTCTTTTCTTAGACCGACAATTTCACATTCTAAATTTTCATTGTGTTTTTCCCTTTCAGCAAGTTGGAATGTAAGAGTATCTATAATCATACTCTTTTCTTCGAAACAGACTTTAAGTTTAGAAATTTCTTCATAGAGACCATCTTCATCTAAAGCATCCAAGAAATCATCATCTTCAAAAGCCATCAGAAGTCTATAATCATTGTTATTTTCATCTTCATCACTATTTGATAAACCATCACTATCTTCATGTGTATAGTAGCTCTTCTTATTTACACTTTGTTTTCTATTCCATTTTGATGATTCCTTACCTTTATCAAGCTTATCTTTGTGAGGACATTTGGCAGCATAATGTCCTACTCTTCCATAAGAAAAACATTTTAAAGGTAGTTTACCTCTGAATCTTCCAAAACCCCGTTGAAGGTTATTGACAAAGTTTGATTCTTCCTCTCCTTTTGACGTATGTCCTGACTCATTTGAGTTCTCCTTTTCCTCAAGCTTTGAATGCGGCTTCTCTCATATCTTATGGACCCCCTTTTCTCATTTCAAAAGAAATTAGGATTCCGTGTAGCTGTGACATAGTAATACTCTGAAGATTCTGCTTTTATTCTATGGCAGAAACTTTTGATTCAAACTTAGAAGACAAGGATCTTAGAACCTTTTCAACCAAAGTAACTTCTTTTATCTCTTCACCCAATTTATTCATGTGATTAACAATCTCATCTATATGTAAGAAATAATTATCTACATTTCATCATTGTGCATTCTGAGAGTTTCATATTGAATTTTGAGAGATTGTAGTTTTGCACGTTTTACCTAATTGTCTCCTTCATAGCTTAGAATGATCTTGTCCCATATTTCTTTGGTGATTTTGAGCTGCATAACCTTGATGAATTCTAAATGTGACAGACTCCCCAATAGATTATTGACAGCCTTTGCATTTATTTCATATTGCTTTTTACCTGCCGTATTTGTAGAAGTTGTTGATGGAAATGTGTATCCTCCTTCCACGATATCCCAAACTTCTGTTCCAAGAGATTGAAGATAGGTTGTGGTTCTTACCTTCCAATAGACGAAGTTGCTCCCATCAAAGATTGGTGGCCTGATGGATGCCTCTCTTTTGTAGTTGCTCATGATGATAGATCTTCCTTCAAGCGATCAAGCTTCTTCTGAAGGACCTGCTCTAATACCAATTGTTGGAAATAATACTAAGAGGGGGTGGGGGGGGGGGGGGGGGTGAATTAGTATTAGAAACTTAACAATATTTCATTTCCATAAACAGATTTGTATACGCTACTTCTGTTAATGCAACTTGCGTATATACACAACTGTGTTTAGAGAAACCAGCGTATACCTTGTAAACTTATTATTTAGTCAGTTGATCTTTAATCTGTGTATCAGAACCATATAAGCAGTAACAGGTATAGTAAAAACAGAACAGACAATCATAATCAAGAACACAAGATAAAAGGTGGAAACCCAATGTGGGTGAAAACCATATGCTGCAATTTGTCTCTATCTTCTTTTAATAAGAAATTTCTTTTTACAATATTTATGTACTGGTGCAGTCTTATACCAGCAAGTAGGCTTCTACCTGCAGAAGGCTACAACCTTCTCTTGTTCTCCAGCTTCTCCTAGAAGGTAGCTACAACCCCCTTAGCTCTTGTACTAGCTGATTTACTAGTACTTAGGTGCTGACCTACAGAAGGCTACAACCTTCTCTTTTCTTCCAGGGACCATGTTTCACAAATTTTCAGGCTGGATCCATTAATAACATCAATCAAACATCAGATATATCTGCATCAATCAATCTCCTTTGCACCAACCAAAACTGAATCAAACAATCACTTTTCTGAAAAATGTAACTAGAACATAGTAGCAGTAACCTGAACCCAATGCAGAACCCTGAACACTGCAATAGCAAACAGAAGTAGCTAAAACATATTTTATGAGATGTACGCTACTTCAATGTGTCAAACCTGTGTTCATAAGCTGTTATCTAAAGGCAGACCTGTGTATACATGGTTTTGAAATGCCGAACCAGCGTGTATACATGCCTTTGCTATACTGAACCTGCGTACAGATCTGTAAAAGATGATTTAACCTTTACAACTATTCAGACATCAGTTATACCCAGATCATTAGATTTACAGATTATTACATGTGCCAATAAAATATCAAAACCACACAAAGATACTTCTCTTCAAGCCTAAAGATCTTGACCCATCAATAAAACTTTATCCTTCTTCAAGTGCTTAGGTTCCTCCTTGATTCAGATCTAGCTATGCACCATAACCCAATGACTAGTAGTCTAGATCTTTCTCTTCATTAGATATTCAATTACTTGAGTTCCTATGACTAATGATCTCCTCCTCCTTTTATAGTCTTAGGCCTTACTCAATACCATGGTCCAAAACCACTTTAGAATCAATACCTTGGACCAAATACCTGGGGTCAATACTTCGGACAAGATACCTTGGACCAATACCATGGGTCAAAATACCAAGGACCAAATACCACGGACCAAAGCCAAGTTCTCCAACATGTACGCGCTTTTCCTTGCATGAAAGTTCGTGTATACGCATATGCGCTTTTTGGTCTGTGAACCCGCGTGTATACGCGGTCTGGTCAAGGGGAAACTACGTATACCTCTTTTTCCTTCATTCTGTGATCTTGAACTGTGATCTGTCATCTGAGTGAGTTGCCATCAAGGACAACACCTGTGTCATAGCGCCAAACCTATGTCATAATGCCAACAGAATTCACTGCAAATCACCCCTACAAATTAACAAGGAACTTGCCCTATTGGTGGCCAACTTATCTGCAAAAATCCTTGGCCCAAATTTCGACTCTTACTGGCTCTTCTTAGTCCCACAAAATTCTCCTCCTGCACCTTGGGAAAAATGCATACTAGCTGGTAAAGGTTATTCATTGTGGCTCCTAGAAAATCCATAAATTGACACCTATCTACTCTCTTAGCATGAAACTCAAAGTTCACCAAAGGTAAAGTGAAATTCTTGCTCAGGAAAACCTTTCTCCAAATAGCACAGATTGTCTTGGCTTAGCATCTCAAGGCAACTAGTGATGAAAGTTAACATGATCCAATATGTCCCCAAATGAGAGACTCCTTACTCTAGTTATAATTGTTAGCCTCTCTCTCCCTTCGTGCCCCCCAATCTCCACTAGTTCATCCCCTTTCGTTTTCTCTCTCTTGCTCCACAAGTGCACATTCCCTTTTTGTCTCTCTCTTGTGGCTGTGTTCTAGCGGTTGCAACACCCTAAAAAATTTTGGCCTACACTTAATTTTTGGAGCCTACTGTGGATCATATTATCAATAATTCCTTAGTCACTTATTGGTAGGTTTATGATCTCAAGCTCCCCTCTTCGATCATAAGAGTCATTCACGCTTTCATATTCATATACTATGTGTCATCTTTGGGCATGGGGATTATCGCTTGTCATGCAAAGGGAAGTTTTTTTTGCTACAATGGGAAATATTTGTGAGAATGGGTTATTCTCATCACATAGACATGTTTCACACTCATTTCACACACTCTTGCACAAGTTTCACCTTGATCCTCCCAAGTATATCATCAGAGCCGCACTTGTCGTCAGCTTCCACAAAGGTTGTTGCATTATGTGAATTATGTTTTTATATGTTATGGATGGTCTATGTTGTATCACTAAGTGTTCAAATGTTGGATTTTAGTTAATTTATATAATTGTTCACATCGGTTCCATTGATCCCACACTTAGCTAAATTTCATAGTTCCATTAGCAACCTAGTCTCATCCAACTTTCATGAACTGCTCACTTCGCATCTACAACCCTCAATAGTTTCCATTTTCTGCTAAAAGTACGCAATGCACATAAAGAAAAGCCTCCCTTGGCATCCAAAATTTCATAGTGGCTTCCTCCAGTGTCCTTCCCTCATCCAAAACCCATTGTCTCCAAAAAACTATGCATTTTTGTCCCTTAGGCATCTCAGCTGCCCAGTCTGCCTTGCATCCTAAAACTGTGTAGATGTGTCCTCCCAGGGCCTCATCCCACAATAGTCATTGCCCACTTAAACTATGAAATTATGTCTCTCAATGGCCATGAATAAGTAAGACATGCTAGATGATTCTCAAGGAGTTGAGTAGAAAGAGAAGGAGACTAAGGAATATGATAGAATATCGGGACCGCATGAGGACTCCATCTGATGCATAACCCTTTGGAGGGTAGGTATGGAAAACAAATCACCTATTTTTTAAATACACCTATTAGTGTAGCATGAAGGACCGCTTATCAATGTCATATCATTATGTCTTCAATGGCATGCATGGTTGCAAGCACTGACATCATTCCATGTATTTCATCTAAGTGTTTTGCTCCCTTTTTCTTGTTGAATCATTTGTTGCCTTTTGGTGTGTTTGGTTGTTATGTCATGTTTGTGTAGAAATTTTGAATAATTTAACACATATTCAATGGAGATTATCCTGATCATGTACTAATGCGGAAAACATACACAATACATAAGCTCCTCTACGTTGATCAAGAATATAGCAGCATCAATAACAATAAAACATCAAGAGCATTCACACATTAACATAGTATGTATCACGGGGAAAGCATCTCGCTAAAAACCCCACACTATCTGTATATTAATGATTGAGTCATGTAACATTACACAGCATAATACTTCTCACAAGTATCTCCACCTCTGTTACACACAATACAGCTCAGATCTGATCTCCAAATCTCTTCCACTGCTTGCCTGCCTCCACTGCTCAATACCTGCTCAAGAACGGATGAGAATTGCTTCCCAAACTTGATTTTCACCTGCAAAATAGTCACTCACTCTTTGTGGACGTGAGAAAAGGCTAAAATGCGGGCCAAATACGTGAGCAAACTCATTGGCATACTCAATCCTTTGATTGTGCAAGATCTGGTGCACAACTATAGTCACAACTGATAGCAATCTGATTCTCTACCACCTGTCCCTGTTGAACTGAACATGCACTGACATGCAACTGAGTTAACTGATGTATTCTTTAGTTGTATTATGAGTTAATAATTAGTTTAACAACTCATCATTAGTCTATCTGCAGTTAGACTAACTACAACCAGTTTAACTAAGTTAAACTGAACACAACTCCATCAACTGTACCTCCAGTCCACTAAACTCAACTCACTTGAGTTCTAACTGAAGTCATGCATGCAACAACTCAACTGACTCATAAGAAAAACGAATTTCCTTCTGACAGCTGCATGTGCCACTTCCGTAGCTCAAACTGAAGTGCTCCAAGAGAATAAGATTAAGTTTATAGTCCAAATATTATTGTGAGATAATAATATTTGACTTTTCTATTTTTTGACACCCAGTCTAAAATTAGACTTGATCACTCACACTTTCATCAAAAATAGAAGTCCATCTATTTTTCCCAACTTGATCAATCATCCATAAACATAGACATGATCCATATGTCTAAAAATAGACATAGTCTAAAAATAGACTTGCGCCAAAAATAGCCTGCGGGCCCACTTAGTGAAGGCGACTCTTTTCACTAAGCTCCATCATCTTGTTGCAATCTCAACACTCCCTCTCGACAAGATATGGATTATCAGCAACCCCTATCCTGCCTCGGTGGTACTCGAATTTGCTCCTGGTGAGAGCCTTCGTCAGAATATCAGCATCCTGATCCTCCGTTGGAATGTACGAAAGTAACATGATCCTCCGCTGCACACAATCTCTGATATGATGGTACCTGATGTCAATATGTTTAGATCTATCATGAAATACAGGATTAGCCGAGAGTTTAATGCAACTCTGGTTATCACAGTAAATCATAGTAGGATCCAAATGAGAACCGAACAAACCAACCAGGATCTTCCTCATCCATATAGCCTCGCATGCAGCCAAACTTGCTGCCATATACTCGGCCTCCGCTGAACTGAGTGCCACAGATCTCTGCTTCCTGCTGTACCAAGAAACTGCTGTCGATCCGATACTGAAGACCCCTCCTGATGTGCTCTTTCTGTCTGTTGGGCTCCCTGCCCAATCTGCATCCGTGAAGCCACATAGCTTCACCTCATCCTCCTGTCTGTACCACAAACCATATCCCGATGTGCCTCTCAAGTAGTGCAATACATGCTTGCCCGCCTTCCAGAAGAGCTTGGTAGGCTTAACCATAGCTTGTGAAAGCTGGTTAACTGCATAGCATATATCAGGTCGTGTATTGACCAAATACATCAGCGACCCCACCAACTGTCGATAAACAGTGGCATCCACTTCTTCTCCCGAAGTGGCATCCTCCTTCCTCCAACCTCCAGGAAGAGGAGTATCAACAGGCTTGCAGCCATGCATGTTGAACTTCTCCAGTATCTCCCGAGCATACTTGCCCTGAGAAACAAACAGTCCACCACTGCGCTGCCATATTTCCAATCCTAGGAAATAGTGAAGGAGGCCCAAATCCTTCATCTCAAACTCTGTAGCAAGATCCTTCTTGCATGACAGTATCAACAGCTCATCACCCGTTAGAATCAAATCATCAACATACAGTACAATGATAAGCAACTTACCCTCCACCACAATCTGGTATAGGTTTGGATCCGCCTCGCTCTTGGAGAATCCAAGTCCTGTGAAATAGTTGTCTATCCGTGTGTACCAAGCACGTGGTGCTTGCTTCAACCCATACAACGCTCTCTTGAGCCTGCACACATGCGACTCGTTGCTGAAGACTTCAAAGCCTTCGGGTTGCTCAATGTACACCTCCTCCTCAATGACTCCATTGAGGAACGCAGTCTTCACATCCATCTGATGAATGTGCCATCCCATCTGCGCTGAGAGAGCAAGAATCGTCCGTATGGAAGAATACCTTGCGACAGGTGCAAAGGTCTCCTCATAATCGATCCCCTCAATCTGTGAAAAGCCTCGTGCAACAAATCTTGCCTTGTACTTCTCCACACTTCCGTCAGCTGCCTGCTTAACTTTGTAGATCCATCTCGAACCCACCACTGATTTCCCTTCCGGTCTAGGAACAATCTCCCATGCACTGTTTCTGACAATAGAATCATACTCTTCCACCATGGCGTCTACCCATGCGGGATCCTCCACAGCTTCCTCGAAAGAGGATGGCTCAGTCACAACACACTTGCTCATAAGAGCCATGTATCCAGTGTACCGATCAGGTGACTGTCTCTGCCTGCGTTGGGCTGTAGGTGGTCCTACAACTTTCTCTGCATCTTGAGCTAGTCGCTCAGCTTCTGTCAAGCGCTTTCGCCCTCTGATGGTTGGCGCTGCATGAGTGGTCTCTTCCACTCCATGAACCTCGTCCTGTGGCTGATCCACGTCCTGAAGCTCATCCTTAGGAACTAATAGCTCCTCATCTGCATGCAAGTGTAGCTCCCTCTCAAGCGAACACTTCATGGCTTTCTCCTCCTGAAATTTTATATCCCGTCGCACAACAGTTTTACCACTGTCTGGCAAATACACACGATAGTTGTGGGGCGTATCAGTGTACCCCACAAATATCCCAACCTCTGCAGTCGGTTCCAACTTCTTTCTGGCATCCTTCGTCACATGCATGTAAACGTTAGCACCAAAAATCCTCAAATGAGAAAGATCAGGCTTCTTACCAGAATAAGCCTCCTCGGGTGTACTCATGCCAAGTATCCTATGAGGACAACGGTTCTGCACATAAACTGCTGTATTGCATGCTTCCGCCCACAAGTGAAGGGGTAGGCCCTGATCATGCAACATTGCCCGTGCAGCACCCACAATCGTTCTGTTCTTCCGCTCAGCTACCCCGTTCTGCTGTGGGTTATGGGGAGCTATGAGCTCTCTACGAATCCCTTCTGCCTTGCAGAAATCCTTGAACTCGTCCGAGATGTATTCACCACCATTATCGCTCCTAAGAGCCTTCACCTTCTTCCCCGACTCCTTCTCGACCAGTGCTTTGAATTAACAGAACTTTGAATATGTCTCGCTCTTCTTCTGCATGAAGAAGATCCAGCACTTACGAGAGAAATCATCAACAAAAATCACATAATACCTGTGTTTTGCTGTCGAAGCAACTGAGAAAGGTCCACACACGTCTGTGTGAATTCTCTCAAGGATCGTCGTGGCGCGACTATCCTTCTCGTGAAAGGTGGCTTTCACAAACTTCCCCAAAGTACACCCCTTGCATTGATCTGACTGCGCAAGTGTGCCTTTAGGAAGCCCTGTAGTGATCTGCTGCAGTATCTTCAAGGCTCCATGGTGAAGGTGACCCAATCTCCTGTGCCACAACTCGCCATCATCCCGGCTCACCAATCCTTCTGCCTTGCCTGCCATTGCTGCGCATCCATCTACATGCAACTGATAAAGGTTCCTCACTCGAACCCCTATCTTCCGGGTCTCACTAGTTGTCTTGCTGCGCAGGAAGGCCTTTCCCTCGCTGAAAACAACATCATACCCCTTGTCTTCTAACATCGCCACTGAGATGAGATTCTTCTTCAATCCTAGAACATGCATGACTTCCTTCAATACAAAGGGTTTACCAGACTCCCTCTCAAAGGAAATGGTACCGATACCGGTCGCACTGTATCTACCATCATCGCCCATCTCGATGTGCACTCCAAGATCTTTGTCCTCCAGATCAGAGAACAAATCTCTATCTCCCGTCATGTGAAAAGACGCACCACTGTCCAGAAACCACACTGATCCCATCACACTTGAAACCAAGCATGCGATCAATGAAAAATTAAGCTCAAACTGAGAAGCTAAAGCCTCTCCCCCTGCAGATCCAGCAGCTTGCTTGTTCTTCTTCTTCTGCGGACAATTTGTGGCATAGTGTCCATGCTGGTGACAGTGAAAACACTTCACCTTGGACATATCCTGCTTCTTGCCTTTCGCACTAGACTGAGAAGCTTTCTTGCTCTTCCCTTTCTTTGCTTTGGCAGCCAAAGCACAATTCTCTTCATCAGCTCCCTTTGACGAAGATCCGTCCCTGGTACTTCACCTGATCTCCTCCTGCACAAGATCTGACCATAGTCTTTCCCATCCTGGCAACTTCTCCCGACCATTGACAGAGTCCTGATAGGAATGCCAACTCTTCGGAAGACCAAGGAGAGCCAAGCTCACCAAGTCCTCATCATCGACAGTAACCCCCACACTTCCCAGCTCATCTCGACACTAAGTGAACTTCGTGAGATACTTGGGAATACTGTCTCCCTTCTCGCATTTGATGTTTCTGAGTTTATCTTTGAGCGCCAGCTTCCTCTGATCGCTCTTGCTTTGGAATAATTCTGTTAATGATTTCCACATCAAATATGGAGTAGCCTTTCCATGGAGGCTGGACACAATGTGATCCTTCACGCCCTCCAATAGAATTCTTCGACATTTTGCGATCTTCTTTTGCCAAGCATCAGCTTGAGTAGCATCAGTAGGCTTTGGGATATCTGTATCTATGAATTCCTTCAGCCCGTTATCATCCAATACTGCCTCCATCCTGTCCTTCCATGCAATATAGTTTGAGCTGCCCTCAAGAGCATACTCCAATCGCAATCCGTTGAAAGACATTGCTGCGTTGTCACCAAGAAAACACTGCTGCAAATTCGAATTCCACCAGCAACCAACTCAACTGCTTCCGATCAACCCTCGCTTGATATCCTGTAAAAATCTCTTCTACAAATCAAGCTGCTCTGATACCATGTAGAAACTTTTTCTACAATTATCTAGCTCTGATACCATGTAGAAATTTTGAATAATTTAACACATATTCAATGGAGATTATCCTGATCATGTACTAATGCGGAAAACATACACAATACATAAGCTCCTCTACGTTGATCAAGAATATAGCAGCATCAATAACAATAAAACATCAAGAGCATTCACACATTAACACAGTATGTATCACAGGGAAAGCATCTCGCTAAAAACCCCACACTATCTGTATATTAATGATTGAGTCATGTAACATTACACAGCATAATACTTCTCACAAGTATCTCCACCTCTGTTACACACAATACAGCTCAGATCTGATCTCCAAATCTCTTCCACTGCTTCCCTGCCTCCACTGCTCAATACCTGCTCAAGAACTGATGAGAATTGCTTCCCAAACTCGATTTTCACCTGCAAAATAGTCACTCACTCTTTGTGGACGTGAGCAAAGGCTAAAATGCGGGCCAAATACGTGAGCAAACTCATTGGCATACTCAATCCTTTGATTGTGCAAGATCTGGTGCACAACTATAGTCACAACTGATAGCAATCTGATTCTCTACCACCTGTCCCTGTTGAACTGAACATGCACTGACATGCAACTGAGTTAACTGATGTATTCTTTAGTTGTATTATGAGTTAATAATTAGTTTAACAACTCATCATTAGTCTATCTGCAGTTAGACTAACTACAACCAGTTTAACTAAGTTAAACTGAACACAACTCCATCAACTGTACCTTCAGTCCACTAAACTCAACTCACTTGAGTTCTAACTGAAGTCATGCATGCAACAACTCAACTGACTCATAAGAAAAACGAATTTCCTTCTGACAGCTGCATGTGCCACTTCCGTAGCTCAAACTGAAGTGCTCCAAGAGAATAAGATTAAGTTTATAGTCCAAATATTATTGTGAGATAATAATATTTGACTTTTCTATTTTTGACAGCCAGTCTAAAAATAGACTTGATCACTCACACTGTGATCACTCACACTTTCATCAAAAATAGAAGTCCATCTATTTTTCCCAACTTGATCAATCATCCATAAACATAGACATGATCCATATGTCTAAAAATAGACATAGTCTAAAAATAGACTTGCGCCAAAAATAGCCTGCGGGCCCACTTAGTGAAGGCGACTCTTTTCAATAAGCTCCATCATCTTGTTGCAATCTCAACAGTTTGTGAGCCTTTCTAGTTACCTAAAAGGTTTGTCTTTTTGTATACAAGTTGTCCTAGCCATCTAAACACCTGTAGCATGCATACACAAAGTTTTAAGTATTTTCACACAAGTGTCATCACGATCGTTCTAAAGTTTGTCTCAAGTGTTGCACTTGTCGCTTTTTGTTCTAGACAGTCTCATGAAGGGTAATGTTTTGTATTTTTGTTATGATGGTCCATATTTTCATGTTGTCAAAGTATACTAAGTTTATGATCACAAGTTCTCCTACCTCCCACACTTAGCCATTTTTCTGAAAATCCTCTCGATTGGGAAACTCACTTTCACCGGACCCTGACTGAACTACACATTGTGTAGCCTTAACCCTCAGTGATGCAACACTACTGCCTAGAATTGCGTAGTTCGTAGTCACTATCCCCCAGGATAGTTTTACTATGCATTTCCAAAGCTGAGGAGACAACCTTCATCCCCAAAATTGCACAGTAGCTTCTCTTAGCCTGAAATGAACTACACATTTCGCAAAATCAATCCTCAAGTTTCCTCCCTTGCCTATTGGAACCCCATAATGCATGGATAACCTAGCCTACCTTTCCTCCCAAAACTTCGTAGGAGTGTCCCCTACTATCCTCCCTTAGCTAGGACTCATTGATCTCATAAAACTGTGTAGATTTTTCCTCCATGCCCCTTTGTTGCCCAGTCCTGCCTTGCCTCTGAAAACTACTTAGACCTGCCTCTCAGGGTACCATCTTGCAACAACCACTGACTGTCCCAACTGTGCAATCCTATCTCCTAGTGGCCTCTACACAATTTTTCCTAGTAGTGAAGACTATGCTCAATATTTCCTCAACCAAGCCTGATTTGCACTCTATGCAGTATCAGTGGCCAGTCTCCCTCCCTGTCACCTAAAACTACATAATGCATAGTTACTAGGCCCTCTTTCCCAGCCTATCACATGTCCCAGGCTTAGTCCATGGATAACAGTGCATCATCTTAGACTAGGGATTTTTGGATTTGATGTCATCCCATCATGACTGAATTGCAGGAACAGGTACAATGTTAGATCATGGTGAGACGATGAAAAAGGAGAAGCAGGACTGGACATGCTAAAAGAATCACTTACAGTTGGACAGGCAATGAAGATTATCAAGTACAAGAAAAGGGAACACATGCATGTAACCACCTCCCAAGACCAAATATCATTGAAGACCCTACATCATCAAGCTATGTGGAGGAGAAGAGAAAGTGCATCCAAGAACACATCTATGACTCAGTAGTAATAACAGATTGACATTGCCACCTAAGTAAGCTAGTCCATATCAGTAGTGTCATGTAAATTTGTGTCATGAGTTCTCCAAGGCCACATCACTATTATGGGCCATATCTATTGTAAATTGAATGCAATGTAAAGTGGAATTCCAATGGACACACATGAATCTGAATATTCATGTCAGTTGAATGTTCAAAGGAATTTGAACAGACATGAGGGTAGTCAAAGAATCACGAGGGTCAAGCATAACCCTTGTTTATATATACCCCTTCATTGCATGATAAAAGGACTTTTCGCCTTGGCTCCTCCCATGAAGCATAGAGAGTTTCAGTCAATTCTTTGAGGAGCGAGGAGTGGCTCCAATGTCCCACTACTGGGGCTAGTGATGTACGATGTAAATATGTGTCTTGGAGCTTTTTCTTAATACAAAAGCATGTTCAAGCTAGAAGGTTTCCATGCATGAATTGTGGATGTTTGTAAGACTATTCTTTGAGCATTTGTAATTCATGTTTGTTTCACATGCACTAAGATAGTTGAACTATTTCCTCTATTTTAGTGCTTACCTTATTGCGAATGTGTTGTATTGGTTATCACGACTATCTCATCCTTGTGGACAACTCTATAGGATACTAAACAGAAATTTCTCTCTTATTGATTATAATTACTATCACATCTGTTGTGGACTATTCTGCTAGATGGTGGATGGACCTTTCGCTATGCTTTGGTTTTAACAACTGCCACATCCGTTGTGGACTATTCCATTGGATGTTGTGCATACCTTCTTGGTTTGTGTGTATCTCTTCCTGGGTGGTAGTATTACCTCTCACTTATAGGTTCACTTTTCTCCCCCCTTTCGTAGTAAGAGAACCTTGACACAGTTGCATTTCACACTCGCCAGGCACACTTACCTTGTTGTTCAAAGATACCATTGCATCACTCTCCTATGCTAATATCTAGAGCCAAGGCAGATCTTTGAGGATTTATATCAAATGGGACTCCTACACCAAACGATGTGAGGTCTAGTTGGGACTTCATGTCGGGGAAATCCCCTTGGTTGACGAATTTCCAACACCATAAACAAAATGGTACTAGAAGGAGGGCCAAATGACAAGTTGAGCCCATTGCATCTAGTTTTAATCTCTTATCAAAAATGGCCCATACACAAATCATACTCTTGGGGTGTTTCTCCAATTTTTTCCTTTATCAATTTTTACCCCCCGGTGAGCTTCTCGATCACTTGTCCCAGTTACAGTTTGATGGTGAGGATGGAATCTCCATAACCAAGAAAATTTCTGCTTTTCTTCAATTTTGCAAACCTTACAAAATAAATAATGAAGAGTTTGCTTGCATTCTTTTCTTCCTCGCCCTTGAAGGTCGTGTTAATTAGTGGTGCCATATCTTCCCAACTACTTCCATCCATTCCCTTCATCCATTCCTTAGGGAGCTCCATCAAGCCTTCAGTAAGTATAACTACTGATATGTTTGTGGAAGGATCAATCTCTTAAGAATGGAGCCTAACGAATCAGTTGAGAATTTTTCTAATCGATTTCGTCACCTTTGTTGTGAAATTATGGAAGAATATTTGAACTGGGATTTCTTGAGATAAGAGCTTAAATTCTTGGTTCATGTCTCCCAATATGGTGAGCCTCCTTTTTTCTCTTCCTCCCCAACTCTTGCGGATCATGAGGCACCTCATATTGTAGAGGTGGAGCCCACAACCCCATTTTTTTCCTTGTTCTCCTCATTTTCCAATCCCGATGTGGGTGCCTCCTTGCAGTGATCACGAAATTAGGAAACCTATGAATCAAATCTCCAGCTTGTCTTCTCATTCGTCTCCCACTTCAATGGATGAAATTCCATAATGGCTCAGGAAGCCTACAGCGAAGACTTGCTCCTTGATTCTGCAAGAGGATGTCATTGTTCATATCTCAAGTCTCAAATATGATTTGGATCTCTGCCATCCTCTATCATCTGCTGTCGGGTAGCGCAAGCCCCGCAAAATGAGTATGGGGTGTGAAGCCCAGAATTTTGGGTAATATTAGGATAAAAGACTCTGCGGAATGCGCGAACTATAGGAGGTTGAGTCAAAGGGTATTCTGCCCGAAAATAATGTAAAGAAATAGTAATAGAGTCGGCCCGCGAAGGGATCGCAGGCCAAGGGAAAGTATAAATAGAGCATGGCTCTATGAGGGAAAAGTAGTTCTTTTGGAAGATGGAATGTAATGGGTTCTTAAAGGAAATAGCCTGAGAGTAGTTGTAAGTCCGAGTCGAGGGAGTAGGGTAGAAGGTAGAGGCTCTGCAGTTGTGCACGCAGAGATCTGGAAAGTCCGCAGCTGTGTGTGCGGACCCCTGCAGCTAAGTGCACAAGGTGGATCTGGATGTATTGTTGAAGATTGATAATAAAGATAAGTTTCTTCTGAATTCTGTGTTAATTGCGATTTTACTCTTTTATGATAAACAAACTTTTATGATCTCGGCATTTTCTACTATTGAATACATGTGAACTGGGTTAATCTTGATGCACGAAGTAACCAAAAGTAATAAATGTTTGCTTAAAGACCATTTTAACTAGATCAAACTAGTAATAAGTGATTCAATCTGTAATAAGCGCGCTAAGGGTATTCCGATCTGCACGGATCTGGTGCAGTGTGAGGCTGCAGAACAGTGCGCGAGCCCCAGACCACATCCAAGACATCCCCAGGGTGCGGAAACCTAGTTCCATCACCCTCCCTACTACCTCGGGTGAGACCTCAGTCCGCGCTTCACGGGCTGTTGACGAAAGGGCCGGTAGCTGTAGGATTTGTTTGGCTAAATAATTCTTGCGAACCTGGGTCAAGCCAAAATAAGCCAACAAATGGTTTCGTTGCCAGGACTAGGATCTGCTTAAGGGGTGTCTGGTGTGAAAGGTGAGGACGCTAGAGAAAAGAGCGATGAAAGATCAGGACGATAGTAATGGCAAGTGCCATCTAGTTACCAGTATTCAAAGGAGCAGGCAGTGAAGATCCGGAAAAGTTTTGGTTTGTATTACATTCAGTATGGAACGCGTAGTAGATCACAGATGATAATATCAAGAAGGTTGTCTTAGTCAGCACACTGCAGGACCGAGCACTAACATGGTTTATGAAGTATTCAGGCATCAACCCAACGACGAGGATAGCGGACATCCACACGGAATTAAAAAAGGAGTTCAACCGGCCAAAATCGAAATCACAGTCAGTCATGGGATTCAAAGAGATCACAATGATGCCTAGAGAGACACCATGCGATCTGGATCAGAGGTTAAAAAGCACTATTCGCAAGGCCAACGTGACCCTGATGGATGCACAGCATCGCGCTTGGTTCATCGCATCACTAACACCATATTTTAAATCGGCTTTGTCACAACAGAAGATCTCAACCCAAGCAAAAGCACTGGAGGCAACAATGTGGCTGCACGAAACCCCGGTACAGGACCCAGGGTTGGGAGTACAACAAATCCAAGCACAAGTCCAAAATTTGTGTTTGGAAATACAGAAGTTAAAACAAGACCAAGCACCGAAAGTTTGGGAAGAAGTTTGGTGCATCAAGTGTAGGGGCCAGGGACATGATAAAGACCATTGTCCAGTCGTGGTGAATCTTGTGGTCACGGGGGGACCAGCACCATTGCGACCAGAGGCACAGGCAGGGCCGAGCGTGATCGCCCCGCTCTGGTGCACAATCTGTCAAGTAGGAGGAAAACACAACACGGATAATTTCCACCTATTGCCGAAATATAATCAGACCCCCCAGCAGCTCTTTTGTAACTTTTGTAGATCGGTGGGTCACGAGGAAAGGGATTGTCGGATGTTGGTAGATCAGGCATCTTCCTACCAAATGCAGACTGAGGGGTGAGTTCAAAACCCAACTGCAACGTTTGCGCGCGGTGGATTCCAAGGATGAGGTCGAGGACAGGGCGGAATGGGAACAAGAAGGGGTCGAGGACAACTAATTTGTTGCAATTGTGGAGGACCAGGACATTACGCGTAGGATTGTACGAATCCAACTCGAACATCATGTCCCTATTGCGAGAAATTCGACCACGAACTGCTAGATTGCCCTATGCTGCTAGCACAGATTCGTGAAAAAAGGACAGCACCTCCTACAATGACACAAAATGTGCAGATGATAAGGGCCGAACCACGTGATGGAGAATCTAAAGTAAATATCATACTAAGGGGTGATGCAACGTTAGAAGGAGATCAGTCTGAGCCGTACAAAGGTCCCTCGATGTTGACAACTTTTCTAGAAACTTGCATGAAGTTACTTCACGATAATATGGCAGTGAAAGGACCACGGGAGGTAATTAACAGATACGCAGGATGGGAATAACCTTGCATAGTTCGACGAATGGGGAGCCATACATCGCGAACCAGAGAAGAAATGCAATTAACAACACGGATTAGTGACTATGAGATGGATCAGGTCATTCTGGACCTCGGTTCAGATGCAAACGTTTTGCCTAAGTAGACATGCGAGCGTATCGGCAAGCCCCCACTCCAATGGTCTCCAATCCAATTATGAATGGCAAATCAGCAGAAGATCTTGCCCATGGGTAGGCTATAAGGAATCACTGTAGACCTGGATGGTGCGAGCACTAGAATGGACTTTGAAGTTATTGAGATAGTGGACGAAAAAATACCGTACCCCGCATTGTTGGGAATAGACTGGGCCATCGACATGAATGGGATTATTAATCTCAAGCAGAGGAAGATGATATTTGAGAAAAAGTCGCGTCACGTAGTTGTTCTGCTAGATCCAACCGAGGGACCCCGCTACACGGAACCTGTGCGCGACGACGAGCAGGACGAAGCATTGGATTGCATCTACCAAATTGCTGCACAAAGGCCAATAAAGGGTAAGGTAATGGAGGAATGGAGAATTTCACAGGGTTACGCGGAACCATACACTGATGATTCGGAGGAAGAAGACGAGCAATGGCAGAACAAAATGAACGGGGAAACTACTTTAAACTGCAATATGCTGACAAAATCCATGTACTGCGTTAAAGCTCATGACTATGAGCTGCCCTTATATGACAAGTTCACAATAGTAAATGAATTCTTGGAGAAGTTTGAGAGCGAAGTACCATAGTACCAGCAATTTGATGTGCTCAAATGGGCATTGCGTGCAACACCAACGTGATGGTGGGGTACCCATGAAGGAACCTTCGTAGATTGGCGAAGTTGTAAGCGCATGATGCAGATACGATTTGGGAAGCTAGCACTCCAACTAACGGAGAAATATGATGGACGAGAGAATCCACACATACGCCTGAGCAAATGGACCAAAGCCTATGGTGAGGAGCCGCAACCAGAATGGGTGCACCTATTTTATCATACCTTGGATGTCATCCCAAGGAATTGGTATACTGAAACAGAGCTTCGACATGGCACAAGGGAGTGGGATATCTTGTGCGAAGGGTTTATGTCAACATTTCATTTTGAGGATCAATGGATGGATATAGTGGACGACGCATTAAATCTAGTAAAGACCGCAATTTTCAAGATGCCACTAGAACCAGAAGAATTCATGCAACCAGATTGGTTGTGACAACTAAGCCGAGCCTTGGAATGTTATAATGTAAAAGCAGAAGGTGACGAGGATTATCCGCGCGACATCAATATACCAGAATCTGAAGGAAGTCAAGAAGTGTGCGGCCCCGAAATAGAAGATCCAGATGTCACAACACCATTAAAAATGAAGCAAGTGAATATCAGAACAGAGGAAGAACCAAAGTATGCTATGCTTGGGGATTACTGGGACGACGCTACAGTGGAAAAGGTCATCGAGCTACTCCGGGAGTATCGAGACCTCTTCCCTACCAAGATTACAAAGCTGAAAGGGATTTGAGATGAACTAGGAATGATGAAGATAACTTTGAAGCTTGACACGAAGCCAGTAAAGCAGCGACCTTACTGATTGAATCCAAAATACAAAGCAAAAGTACAAGAAGAACTGGACAAGATGCTGGCAGCCGGGATCATTGAACCAGTCGAGGAGTCCGATTGGGTAAGTCCAATGGTGGTACAGGAGAAGAAATAGAAGGGTGAGATCCGCATCTATGTGGATCTACAGAAACTCAATGATGCTTGTGTTAACGATACATTTCCCACACCTTTTACCGATGAAGTCTTAGAAAATGTGGGTGGGCAGGAAGCATATTCCTTTACGGATGGGTTCTCTGGATACCTTCAGATCAAGATCGTGCCAAAAGATCGAAGCAAGACAACATTTAATACAGAATGGGGTTGTTTTCGGTATACGGTGATGCCATTTGTACTGAAGAACATGCCGGAAATATTTTCCCGCATTGTGGTAGCTACATTCAAGGAATTTATACATAAATTCTTGGAAGTCTATCTTGATGATTGGATGGTCTTTGGCCTTGTTGAGAAACATATTGAGAGCTTACGATTAATGTTGGATACCGGCCATTGACACCAGATTGCGCTCAAAAGTGTACATTCCTTGTTCCTTTCGAGAACTTGTTGGGTCGCGTAGTTTGTAGGCAAGGCTTGATGGTGGATCCAGCAAAGATCATTGTCATACTAGGTCTGCAAGCACCGCGCAGTGTCAAATAGATACACACTACACTAGGACACACGGGGTACTATCGAAAGTTCATAAAAGGTTACACCTAGATCACAGCTCCAATGGAATAGTTGTTAAAAAAGGATGCCACGTATTGCTAGAACGAGCAATGTAACAAAAGCCTAGAATTGCTGAAGGAAAACATGGCATCTGACCCTATCTTGACCTTTCCAAAATGGGACATGGAGTTCCATGTGCATGTTGACACATCGTGTATCGCGTTAGGAGCAGTACTTACTCAGGAAGGAGCGGAGGGAGTTGACCACCCGATTGCATTTGCAAGTCGAAGGTTGTCGAAAGCTGAGAAGAATTACTCTACTACTGAGCAAGAGGGATTGGCGATGGTGTACGCACTCTAGAAGTATCGTCACTATTTGCTTGGAGGACATTTTAAGATGTATACTAACCACTCTGCACTAAAATACCTAGTGAATAAGCCTGTGTTGGGGGGGCGCATCTGTCGATGGTTGCTGTTGTTTCAGGAATATGATTTTGAGGTTGTTGTAAAGCCGAGACATTTGAAGGCAGGTCCAAACCACTTATCCCAGATTGAGATAGGCAAGGAACCCATGAATCTAGAAGAAGGACTCCCAGACGCCTAGTTGTATGCAGTGCATATTGCAGATGGCCACATTGAAGATATAATCTATTTTTTGACTACCGACATTGCGCTGCAAGGGTATTTTGTGCAACAAAAGAAGGAATTGGTGACACGAGCAGCAGATTTCACTGTGATTGTCGGACATCTCTACAAGATGGGCCATGATGAGATATTACGCAGATATGTACCAGATTTTGAGCAAGAATAGATCCTTGCCGAAGCATATGGAGGGGTTGCTAGTGGACATTATGCGGGCTGCGCCACAGCCTAGAAGGTTCTTTGCGCCAGATTATGGTGGTCCACCCTACATCAATATTCAAAAGCATACTATTGGGCCTGTGATGTATGCCAACAAATGGGCAAGCTGTCGCGAAGGGATGAAATGCCACTTCAAACACAGGTAACACTACAGCTATTTGAGAAATGGGTGATCGACTTCATCAGGCCTATTGAACCGCGAGGGAAGAAGGGTGCACGCTATATTATCACTGCGACCGAATACTCGAACATATGAGTAGAAGCACAGCTAGTTAAGGATTTCATAGCCACGACAGCAGTGTTCTTGTTCAAGAATGTGTTGACCAGGTTTGGGTGTCCTAAGATTCTCATGAGTGTTCAAGGAACGCATTTTTTGAACGAAACCATCAGTGCACTCACGGAGGAATTCCAGATATATCACCAACAGAGCATGCCATACCATCCGCAAGCAAATGGAACCATTGAGGCATTCAATAAAATTTTGGAAACCGCGCTGACTAAGATCTACAATGCCTGACGGAATGATTAGGACTTGCGCATCCCTGCGTGCTATGGGCACACTGAACGACATGCAAAAATTTGACAAGCTAGACACCATTTCGACTAGTCTATGGTAAGGAAGCCATGATGCCTATGGAATATATCATGCCTAGTCTACGAATTGCAGCAGCTATAGGAATGGTAGATCGTGGGGCCTTGGAGGAAAGGCTCGCATAGCTCAACGAACTGGATGGAGAATGATTTCTGGCGGGATTTCATCAGCAAGTACAAAAATAGCACGAGAAAGCATGGCATGATCACCATGTCAATGTGCGCATGTTCAAGAAGGATGATCTCATATTGGTATATGACAGTAAGTTCGAGAAATTCCCAGGTAAACTCCTCATGCATTGGTTGGGACCTTATGTCATTAAAGAAGTAACTGATGGAGGCACAGTTCAACTGTCTAAGCTCAATGGAGATCCCTTCCTGGGAAGAGTGAATGGCAGTCAGCTGAAGCTCTATACAGGCAGGCCGACCACCTGACTAATCATTCCAGGGAGATTCTCACCACTTCTACCAGTTGAAAGAGAGCGAGGGACAATAAAGCAGTCTGGGGGACAGATGCGCGGGTATCAGGGTGCGTGTACATTTGGCCAACAATCAGGGGCGTGGTTCCGCGGACAAAGCCATGTGGGTGCATTGCTCCAAGGAATGATGACCGTTAATACCATTGTTCATGACAAGAGGGCTGCATTATGGTAAACGGGAGCTGGCGGCAGGCAATTAAGAGCAACAGTACGAGCCAGATATGAAATGATCAGCCATAGCTTTCACACGGGAAGGTTACACGAGCTGGAACGAGTGGCAATCCAAGCATTTGAAGTTTGCAAGGCTTATAAATCACCATGGGGAATCCGTTAGGCAGCCTACGCTTTGGAAATACAGATGGAGTTGTTCATCATCTCTGCACCAGGCATGCGCCCATAGGTAGTAATCTAGCCAAGGGAGGAGTAGGACTCTCTAAGGAGTCTGGTATTAACAGCTGCGGGTATCCCGCACACTGCAGCATCGCCAGTAGGGGATGTACTGGAGAAAAGGGAATGCGAAGTAGAATTGGTCTAAATGTCATCACCATGTCTAGGGGCAGGATGGCACACTACAATAGAACAACAGAAGGATGGATAGACAGTGACCATGGGTGAAGATGCAATCAATAAGTCACTTCTGATGGTTCTCAACAATTGGGATCTTATGGACAGTAGCCCGGGTCTTGCAAAATTGCAACACAGGCTGTAGCGGACGGTGCGAAGAGAAGATATGAAGGTCGGAAAGGGCTACGGGGGTACCAAGAGGTCCCATATGCGGCTCCCCCGCTCATGGTAAAATCCTCAGAGGGGGTGTTCTGTGTTAACCGAGCAGAGCAAAATGAGCATCATCGGTTGCGAGATGTGGTAAAAACACTGAAGCAGGAGACAGATGAAGCGTTGCAAGATACAAAGCAGGAGCAGCCAAATGACGAGCGCCACTCAATGGGAGGCGAACCACGAAGCCAAGGCAGAGCGTCTAGCCATGCCAGCAAGTGACTCAGGACGAGTCATGATGATTGTGTTGGGGGACTGTTGGGTAGCGCAAGCCCCGTAGAATGAGTATGGGGTGCGAAGCTTGGAATTTTGGGTAATATTAGGATAAAAAACTCCATGGAAAGTGTGGAGCGCAAACTATAGGAGTTTGAGTCAAAGGGTAGACCGCCCGAAAATAATTTAAAGAAATAGTAATAGAGTCGGCCCGCGGAGGGATCGCGGGCCAAGGGAAAGTATAAATAGAGCGTGGCTCTATGAGGGAAAAGTAATTCTTTTGGAAGATGGAATGTAATGGTTTCTTAAAGGAAATAGCCTGAGAGCAGTTGTAAGTCTGAGTTGAGGGAGTAGGGAAGAAGGTAGAGGCTCTGCAGCTGTGTGCGCAGAGGCCTGGAAAGTCCGCAGCTATGTGCGCAGACCCTTGCAACTGAGTGCATAGGGTGGATCTGGATGTATTGTTGAAGATTGATAATAAAGATAAATTTCTTCTGAATTTTGTGTTAATTGCGATTTTACTCTTTTATGATAAACGAACTGTTATGATCTCAGCATTTGCTACTATTGAAGACATGTGAACTGGGTTAATCTTGATGCGTAAAGTAACCAAAAGTAATAAATGTTTGCTTAAAGACACTTTTAATTAGATCAAACTAGTGATAAAGTGATTCAATCTGTAATAAGCGCGCTAAGGGTATTCCGATCTACATGGATCTGGTGCAGCGCGAGACTGCAGAACAGTGCGCGAGCCCAAAACCGCATCCAATACATCCCTAGGGTGCGGAAACTTGGTTCCAGCACCCTCCCCTGCTACCTCAGGTGAGACCTTAGTTCGCGCTTCGCGGGCTGTTGCCAAAAGGGCCAGTAGCTGTGGGATTTATTTGGCTAAATAATTCTTCCGAACATGGGTCAAGCCCAAATAAGCCAACATATGCAATCCATGACTCCTTGTACCATGACTCGCTTAATCAATCTGCTCCACCAACTAGTTTTTCACCTTCTCTTGATTCTCAAGCTTCTGGCTAAAATTGCGATCAGGCACAAGGCAGTCACATTTCATAGGTGAAGGGGTAGAAAGGGGAGGACAATATCAATTTTTTCGCTCTGTTTCAAAATCGTCTCGGTCAAAACAATGAATTTCCATTCTTGAACAATTCTCAATCTTCTAATCTCGGTGGAAAATCTAGTACAATCAATTCTTTCAATCAACCCCCAGCCCTAGGCAGTAATCATTCAATGCTTCCATATGTTGTGATGGATGCCCAAGCACATCATATGATCTTTCAGTTTCTCATGAAGATTTTAATCTAGATATAGAATCAAGATCATCCAAAGAAGTCATTCATATCGAAACTTCCTCTTCACCTCACTTTCCTTTGTGTCCTGCCATTCGCAACACATCCAGTTGTAATAGAGATACTCCATGTTCTTTCGTTTCTTCATATAATGATTTACCTCCTCGATTGACACAAGGTGGTGAGGTTGTCCATGATGAAATTGAAAATAGTCAAATCATAAAGAACTCTTCTCGCCCCTCATCATCTCCACTTCTACATGAAGACAACTCCTCAAATTAGCTTGCTCATGAAATCTCACGAATGCATTTAACTTTGAAAGTACTATCAAAAGAGCCTCCTCAATTGAGTAATATGATTGTTGTTGAAGCTAAAACAATGCATGATTTGGTTCAAGCTTAAAAATGTGATTCTACAATTTTGGAAATTTTCAAGACCTCCTAGGGAGTCGAGGCACTTCAACATCCGTTGATGGTTATGCCATGATATCATGACTCTAGTAAGCCCCCTGAATTAAATCATATATGGTTTCTCTCGCACAATCCATATATCTACATGGTTTAACACAATGTGAATTCCCGTGTAAAAAATGTTTGGTATTTTGGGTGTGACCTCTCAAATTTTCAAGATTTTACTTATGACCGAATTCATGAATCTGGTACAGTTCATTCGTCTTCATGAAAATCTCTCACATCAAACGTGGGTTGAGAATTTCCATCTCTCATCAAGTCATGTAATTGTGAAGTTGATCAACTCAAAGACTATCTTTGTCTGCAAGAATCATACTTATCAAATTTCTCCCTTATTGGTCAGCTCCTCGGTCTTCTTGCAAATATTGTATTACAAATATGTCCTCTCATCACACCAGAAATATCCATGTGTGATAATGAATGCACAATTTGTCACACGGTTCAAGTTCATCTCCATTCACCTTGCATCAACTAGTCTCCCGCATTTGTGGTGCTAACATCCCTTTTAAACTCTTTTGATGAATATGATGCTTGTACAATTTGTCATCAGTTGCAGGAAGGTGGTATGTCATATATGGCTTGCAAGGAACTTGGCTCAATTGTTTAGAGCATTCACAAGATTGTTCAAATTGATTTCTCTTTGTTCATCACAAACTAGGAATATGGTGTTTCAATCAGCTCATCTGACCATTTCTCTATCTTAGGTGATTGTCATTCATCTTATCATTTTCCCATCCGCATATACAATGATATTTGTTTCAAGCTCTTTGATCTTCATTGTTCAACATCTCTTCATTCATATTTCTGTCAAGTAGGTGAGGCACTTTAGCCTTCTTTGATGCTTATCGCAGGTCCTCACTATCTTGGCATGAAGCCTGAGAATGATCAGATATATTTTCCCTTACAAGATTCACATCGTGATCCCACTTTTCGAATCAGAAATTCATCTTTACAAATATCACAAGGTTTTCAAGAGGGAAATTATGAATTTTACAATCCAATCACTGAATGTCTGGAACAATCTTACTTGGCAAGCTCTGTTGTAGACATCAAGTCTCAATTTTCCCTCGCACTCGCTAAGAAGCCCGGTGTAGATGAGGAAACACCCACAAGAAGCTTCTGATATTTGTTGAAAAATGGTATTCATTGAAAAGGTAAGCATGTGGATTGGATAAACATAGTGGGTGTGGCACACCTTTCTGCCTACAGGCAAGACCTTCCTTTGTTTGTGGAAGTTTTCCAAGTTTTTGTATCTTCTGTTGCACATCATTGTATATATGTTTTAATCATTCATATATTTGTGGATGCAGGTCGGGAATCAGTATTCTGGCTTTACTGGAAATTTCATTATACGTGATCACGGCCTCCCAGCTGACAGGTTAGAGGTAGGATTAGTTGCATCTTTAGTTTTCTTTCCTTGCACTCATCTTACACCTATTCCTTGTATTTTTTGCTAGATTTCTTATTCTGGTTTTACATCATGTTTGCTTAAGACATTTTGTTCTCTTGTCTTTTGATTTTGTTTCTGGGTTCTTTGTTTTCTTTCTTCCTTGTCTAGTTTTCCTTTTTTTTTTTGTATCATGCAAATAAGTGTTGTGCCTTGTTGTGTTGTGGCTTCTGAATGTGTGTGTGGCTGAAGTTAAAAGAGTCTTGTGACACTATGCTTGGTTATTCCTCTATTCGTCTTCCTTCTAATTTGTTGTATCTTTTAGCCGATGAAGTTCTGATGAAAATATGATCCGTTCGTAAGGAGAACTTTTGTCCAGCCATGAACTTATGTCCAGTCTAGGAAACTCATGCCTATACTCTGTTTCCTACTTTGATATTTTCAAGCTTATCCAACTAGTAGAAATGGAGAAGGGGAAAATCTAAACGAGAAAGCCTAAATCAGAGGTCTTTAAATTCTTCTATGAAGGAACAACCTCTTCTTCTCTCAATAATTTGGGATCCCTCTTCCACCCCAAAAATAAATAAGTGTTGATGCACAGTTCTCTTTAAAAATAATAAAGGTGAAAGAAGAGAAAGGCTTCCTACGTAGAGAGGTGAAGCAAGAAACTCCACCGGGGTACTGTTCAGGCTCGTTGGTAGTGGAGCAATGTTTGTGTTCCTGCGTGACTCCATCGAGGTATTGTCCAGGCCTACTGGTAGAAGAGCAACACCAGAGATGAAAAGCTATACTCTGAAAATCTTAAGTTCGCGGGCTAAACTACCCTTCCTAATTCAAAACACTGTGATCTGGCTGAATCTTATGTTGTGTTCAATTGAGAAGGTACAAAGGTGACCTTGTCTTCCCATGGGGTAAGTGGAGAAGCCTAAGTAATATGCACACTGAATCAATACTCCATGAAGTACCAAGGCCCTACACTAAAATGAACCAATGCAGAGAAGTTGGTATTCAACCAGTGTGTTGCCAATTGTTGTAGCGACTACAACACCCTCCAAAATTTTGGCCTACACTTAAATTTTGAAGCCTACTATGGATCCTATGATTGATCATTCTTTAGTCACTTATTGGTAGGCTGATGATCTCAAGCTCCCCTCTCCGATCTTAAGAGTTTTTCACGCTTTTATCTTTATATACTATGTGTCATCTTTGGGCATGGGGATTATCGCTTGTCATGCAAATGGAAGTTTGTTTTGCTTCAAGAGGAAAGGTTTGTAAGAATGGGTTATTCTCATCACATATACATGTGTCACACTCATTTCATGCACTCTTGCACATGTTTCGCCTTAATCATCCCAAAGTCTATCATCAGAGTGGCACTTCTCGTAAGCTACCACAAAGGTTGTTGCATTAAGCGAAGTATGTTTTTATATTATCTGGATGGTCTATGTTGTATCACTAATTGTTCAAGTGTGGGATCGTAGTTAAGTTCTATCATTTTTCACATCAGTTCCACTAATCTCACACTTAGCCAAATTCTGAATTTCCCTTAGCAACCTAGCCTCATCTAGCTTTCATGAATTGTGCATTTCGCATCTGCAACCCTCAAGATTTTCCCTTGCCTGCTAAAACTGCATAATGCGTAGAAATCCAAGCCTCCCTTAGCATCCAAAACTTTGAAGTGGCTTCCTCCAGTTTCCTTCCCTCATCCGTAACCCACTGTCTCCAAAACATTGCACATATTTGTCCCTTAGGCATCTCATCTATAGAGTCTACCTTGCATCTTGAAACTACACATATGTGTCCTCACAGGGCCTCATCACGCAGTAGTCACTGTCCGCTTAAACTGTGCAGTTGTGTCTCTCAGTGGCCACAAAGAAGGATGACATTTTAGATGACTCCCAAGGAGCTGAGGAGAAAGAGAAGGAAACTAAGGAACCCAAGGTATGATAGAAGATTGAGACCACATGAGGACTCCATCTAATGCATAACCCTTTGGAGGGTAGGTATGGAAAAAAAATCACATATTTTTTAAATACACCTCTTAGTGTAGCATGAAGGACCTCTTATCATGGTAATATCATTATGTCTTCAATTGCATGCATGGTTGCAAGCACCGACGGTCATTCCATGTGTTTCCTCTAAGTGTCTTGCTCCCTTTCGCTTGTTGGATCAATTGTCGTCTTTTGGCATGTTTGGTTGTTATGTCATGTTTGTGAGCCTTCTTGGTTACCTCGAAGGTTGGTCTTTGTGTATACAAGTTCTCCTATCCATGTAAACACTTCTCAAGGCATACATAAAGTTCTAAGCATTGTCGCACAAGTGTCATCATGGTCATCCTAAAGTCCGTCTCAAGTGTCACACTTGTTGCTTTTTGTTCTAGACCATCTCACAGAGGGTAATGTTTTGTGTTGTTGTTTCGATGGTCCATGTTTTCATTTCTTCAAAGTATGCTAAGTGTGTGATCATAATTTTAAGTTCCTCACAAGTTTTCCTACCTCCCACACCTAGCCATTTTTCCGAAAATCCTCCCAACCAGGCAACTCACTTTCGTCAGACCCCGACTGAACTACGCACTCCATAGTCTTAACCCTTGGCGATGCAATCTTGTTGCCTTGAACAACACATTGTGCATTCACTATCCCCTAGGGTAGTTGTACTACACAATTCCAGAGTTGATCAGACTGCCTTCATCCCCATAATTTCACAGTAGATTCTCTTAGCCTGACCTGAACTGCACATTTAGCAAGATCAATCATCAAGCTTCCTCCCTTGCCTGCCAGAAGCCCACAATGCACAAAGAAGTCGGCCTTCCTTGCCTCCCAAAACTACGTAGAAGTGTCCCCCAATGTCCTCCCTCAATCGGAACTCACTAATCTCCAAAAACACTGCAGATATGTCCTCCAGGCCCCTTTGTTTTCCAGTCCTGCCTTGCCTTTGAAAACTACGTAGACTTGCCTCCCTAGGTCCCATCTTGCAGGAGCCATTGATTTTCCTAACTATAAAATCATGTCTTTGAGTGGCCTCTGCAACATTTTTCCTAGCAATTAAGATTGTGCTCAAGAGTTCCTCAGTGAAGCCTGAGCTGTGCTTTGTGAAGTCTGAGTGACCATTCTCCCTCCCCATCATTTGGAACTGCATAGTGTGTAGTTATTGGGCCCTCTTTCCCATCATGTCACCTGTTGCAACCTCAGTCCATGGATAATAGTGCATCATCTTAGACTAGGGAGTTTTGGATTTTATGTTGTCTCATCATGAGTGAATTGTATAATAGGTACACTATTAGACCATGGCGAGATGATGAAAAAGGAGAAGAAGGAGCAGACATGCTAGAAGACTCACTTACAGTTGGACGAACAAAGGAGCTTATCAAGTACAAGCAAAGGGAACACATGCATGCAACCACCTCCCAAGACCAAACATCATTAAAGATCCTGAATCATCAAGATATGCCGAGCAAAAGAGAAAGCACATCCAAGAACACATATATCACTCAACAGCAATAGTGGCTTGACATTCCCACCTCAGCAAGCTAGTCCATATCAGCAGTGCCATGTCAAGTTGTGTCATTATTTTTCAAAGTCCACATCACTATTATGGACCATATCTATTGTAAATTAAATTTAATGTAAAGTGGAATTCCAATGGACATACATGAATATGAAGAGTCATGTCAATTGAAAATTCATAGGAAGTTGAATAGTCATGAGGGTAGTTGAAGAGTCACAAGGGTCAAACATCACCCTTGGTTATATCTACCCCCTCATTGTATTAGAAAAGGACTTTTCACCTTGGCTCCTCCCACAAAGCATAGAGAGTTTCAGTCAGTTCTTTGAGGAGCGAGGAGTGGCTCCAATGTCCCACTACTAGGGATAGTGATGTATGATGTAAATATGTGTCTTGGACCTTTTTATGAATACAGAAGCATGTTTAAGCCAGCACGTTTCCATGCATGACTTTTGGATGTTTGTAAGGCTATTCTTTGAGAATTTTTAATTCATGATTTTTTCACATGTACTAAGATAGATGAACTATTTTGGTTGTTTTAGTTCTTACCTTGTTGGGTATGTGTTGTATTGGTTATCATGATTGTCCCATCCTTGTGGACTACTTCGCAAGATACTAGACATACCTTTCTTTCTTATTGGTTATAACGACCATCACATTCATTGTAGAATATCCTGCTAGATGGTGGACAAAACTTTCCCTATACTTTCATTTTAACGATTTTCGCATTCGTTGTGGACTATTATGCTAGATGTTGGACATGCCTTCCTGATTCGCATGTGCCTCTCCCTGGGTGGTACTATTACATCTCACTTAGAGGCTCATCCCCCCCCCCTTTCGCAGTAAGAGAACCTTGATACATTTTCATTTCACACTCACCAAGAACACTTACCTTGTTGTTTGAATATGTCATTGCATCACTCTCCCATGTTGACAGCTAGAGCCATGGCAGATCTTTGAGGATTTTGAAATCGGCCTTTATACCGGATGGGACTCCTACACCAAATGGTGTGAGGTCTATTTGGGACATCATATTGAGGAGATCCCCTTGGCTGACATATTTCTAGCACCGTCAATAGGCCCCCACCAGGAAATGAGCTGCAATGTTTCCTTTTCACCTAAGCTCCTCCAGCTAAAATCATCTCCAAAAATCTATCTACAAAATTGTGTTATGCTTAGCACCTCCCCAATAAACTTCGTTAATATCCTCAAATGAAAAATCAAAATTGGGGATATTACATATGCACATGATGAATATCCTGATGGCCCAACTCACTCACTAGGCCTAACCAATCCGACCCTCGATTGGCAAGACCTTCCCAACATCCTTGGTGGTCAAGGTTGGCCAACTCGTGCAAAAATATAATGTTATTGCATGGAATACCTTCAACCACCACTTCTCCGACCAGACTCGATGTTTGTATGACATCACCAGTCCACATGGTCTCCTATAGGAGTGTCACGTGTCACCCAAGAATGGACCACTTGGGCACTCAAAACAATCTTTTCTATTTTCTATGTGGCATGCCACTGTAGCACCACATCTCCCCTTCACACACACCATCCACCACGTGACCATGGTCCCCACAAAAATTCAAGTCCTTTTAAGTGACACTTTCTCATTTTAAACAATTTTGGGACCTGGACGACTCACCCGACCCTGACTAGCTCACTAGCTTCCATCCAACAACAAAGACAATGTGGGGCAATCGACAATGTCAATTGCAATGCACGAACCCTAATCAATATTACAATGTGGGTTTACAACCTACACATCTTAAGGCTCCTATCCCACGAGGAAATCAATGGTTGATAATAGATGTGGACCCCCCCTCTACCATGTCATGGGGGGGTCCACGTTCTTGGTTTTAGTGAGTCAAAAAACAAAGCTTTAGCCCCAAGGAAACTTCTAGTGGTTCATAAGTACTAATAAATACCTAAGTTTATCTTCCTTGACTTATAGTTTCATCAATCCACAATCTCCCCAATGGGTTCTTCAGCCTTCATGAAAGCCACTTCTCTCTATAATTCTCACACAACAAGCCCCCTTGAGGTTCCTTAGTTGGTTAAATTTCTTAGACTTATTCATTGTGTGTTCACATTCACGCCTCCAACTCTGGAGGAAATGTCTCTCTATATATTCTTCTTTTATCCCCCCTTTTGCATATGCATGGGAGTATTCAAAAAAATCCCTCGTCATTGTCTCTTTCTTACACACTTCAATAGACTAACCGTCTATCTCTCTGAGGATCCACATATCCCTTCTCTCTTGGCTAGTTCAGCCCTCCCTTTCATTTATTTTCTTGTCCTTTCTTGCTTGCAGTTATGCCCAAAAGGCACATGGGCCTGTCCTTTATTTTTCAAATAATTTATTACATGGTTAGCTCATTTAAAACAACTCAGCAAACACATGACTAATATTTAAAGTAACTAATTCCTTAGTAAATGTACCTCGCAAGGAAAATGGAATCTGTGTCCCTTTCTCTCAACCATTACATTAAATAATTACAATTATTTGTAATGAGGAATATTAACCAGCGGTTGTCACACCAAGAACCCTTTGAGTATTTAAGGCAGAAGTTTGGAGTAATGTCTCCCTCAACTCTTCAATAGTTCCCTTCAATAGGAATGAAGTTTTCTAATTCAGTTAGGGATAGTTGCATGTCAGTAGATCAGAGAAAAGAGAAGCGAATAAGATTAAGGGCAGTCGCAATATAAAGAGAAGTAGCTCCCCCTGTATTCATGGGGAGTTATTTGCAATAAAAATCATTAGGTGTAGTCTTCATTTTGCACTAGTACAACACCATATGATATGGAATCAATATTCAAAGAACATGTAGAAAGGAGAAGAATGAACAGACAATGCAATTTGAGAAAGAACTCTTTGCCACTGATGTCAAAGAGGGAGAGTGAGCCAACATGGTAGACGACAAGATAGCAAAGAAATTAGACATTAATGATGGAGAGTGAGTAGACATGGATATGGAGAATGATATACTTTCAAGGAGATTCAATCCAAAAGGGGGAGTCTATCCCAAATCCATCAATAACCAGCAAAGTCTATTGTTGTTGCCATCAATGCCAAATGGGGAGATTGTTGAGTGTGTTGGTAGTTTGTTATCATTTATGTCAAGTTCATGGGGAGCTTGTTGAGTATATAAAAAATATTATAAGATTATGATGTCATTCATTAAGAGAATTTAGAGGTCTAAAACGGGCCTCCTAAGGAAAATAATAAAATAATAGTAAAAATAATTAAAATATAGTTATGCATTTTTAAAAGAGCAAAAAGAAAACTATTTTTTTATTGTCTTTTTTACTTATCTCCTTATAGGTTCACTCAAATTTCAAGTTTATAAACGCATTTGATGTGGAATCAAACTCTACATCCAATGAGTACCCACTCTACATACTTTTGAATATATCCACACCGAGAAAAATCTAAAATACACGAAAAAATGTACTATTTTATTGTATTTTTTACTTATCTCCTTACATGTTTACTCAAATTTCAAGTTTCTACACTCATTTGATGCAGAATCAGATTACACATCCAATGAGTACCCACTTTTCATACTTTTGAGTATGTTCACACCAAGAAAAAATCAAAATACAAGAAAAAGCGTGTTTAAATCACATGTTTTCATGTATTTGAATTTTTATTGGTGTGTATCGACTCAAAAAGTATGAAAAGTGGGTACTCAATAGATGCAAAATCTGATTATGCGTCTAACAAGTGTACACACTTCAAATTTGAGTAAAATTATACAGAGATAAGTTAAAAATACAACTAAAAAAGTATTTGTTTTATTTTCCCTCCAAAAATATTACCCCTAGGGATGACATCATCATATTGAATCCTATTGGTTATTTTAAAGTTGATTTTGTTAATACATTTTTCATTTTGAGGCCCATTTTTACCTAAAATTCCCCTAATGGATATCCTTTTTGCTTATTGAGTGTTGGTAGTCTAGTATGTTTGCTGAGTTTTGTATGTGCAACCTAATAGCCTATCTTTGAAGAAATTTTTCTTAAAGTTTCCTTATTAAAAATAGCATGAAGATTGTTTAGTCATATAACCCTCTCAGAGAGATTTCAAATGGTATATGGCACTTAGCCTAACTCCCAAGTAAGAAGAAGAAACATACATTTTAAATCAATAAACCCAAACATAATTCCAATTATTCAAGGTTCCACAGTATCCGAGCCTTTGCTAGATATCTGGACCTTGCAAATGTATCTAGGCTTCAGTGCATCTAGGGTTGCATCTAAGAAACCATTTAAGATGGGGGCTAGGTCTGAATTTCCCCACTGAGAAGGTCAAGCGCTGTCAATCAAACAATGTTCGAAGATCAATGATAGATTAGGTCCTAGACTTGTTCAAAAGTTGATAGGAGGGTACCCCCTCATAGTGGAAACCAATATTATATACCATCGGTGACATGGTAGTAAGTTATTGGTTGTAGACCCCCCTTGCTCCATACTAATACTAGGAAACCCCCTCCATGGAAAATTTTAGGGGTGAATGTTCGCCCTTTGGCGAAATTAAGGGGTTTTAAATTTTTAGTGGGCGAATATTTTGTATCATAGTACATTTTTACAAATCACCTCAAATAGCCCACCTTATTTTAAGGGAGAGGGTAAAAAAGGTAAATTTAGCCCTTGAAATTAGGAGTTCCAACCTTCCATTCGCCCTAATTTTCAAGAATAGGTTTTATTTAAGTGAATCCTATGGGCTAAATACCATATTTATAAAAGAGGTATGGTAAATTAATAAAAATATAAATAAATGAGAGGTATGGTAAATAAATAAAACATTTTTTATATTTACTCCATAAGTCACCTTATATACATGCAAGGGTGTAAGCAAATAAAAATATAAGTAACGTGGAGGTATGGTAAATAAATAAAACGTCTTTTTATACTTACTCAAAAGGTATGGTAAATAAATAAAAATATAAATAAACTAGATGTATGGTAAATAAATAAAACCTCTTTTTATATTTAGTCCATAACCCTCGATTCTATTTATGAAGGCTCAAAAAAGAGGTTTTATTTAAGTGAATCCTATGGGCCAAATACCATATTTGTAAAAGAGGTATGGTAAATTAATAAAAATATAAATAAATGAGATGTATGGTAAACAAATAAAACATTTTTTTATATTTACTCCATAAGTCACCTTATATTTACGAACACTCAAAAAACGCATTATATTTAGGTGAAACCTATGGGCAAAATACTATGGGACAAATACCATGGGCTAGATTATTATTAATACCATGCAAAAAAAACATTATTAACCCTAATATTAGTATTAATAAAAATAAAAATGGCACATGGTATTGACCCATGGTATTCACCTGGAATGTAGCCTATTTAAATGGGGGAATTAAACCAGCGTAGATCCATCTTTACTCTGGATCTACTAACCCCCGAGAGGTATCAAATATCATGATATGCAAACTAGCATAGAGTGAAAAAATATTTGATCCCTCTCGGGGCTTGGTGCATCAAGAGTAAAAATGGATGTTGTAATTTAGTGTATGTTAAACATTTTAGCTTGGTTAAAATAAAAAATAAAATGAAAATCAACTATTCATTTTATTCATTTTTATAAATTACTAATAGTAGTTTTTAAGCTCCAGGTTTATGATAACCCATGGTATTGACCCATGGTAATACCATGGTATTCATGTGAGCATAGACTATTTAAAGGGGAAATTTTATCATCTTAGATCCATCTTAATTCTGGGTCTACCAAGTGCTCAAAGGGATAAATAGATTTCATCCCCCTTAGAGTGGTAGATGTGGAGTTAAGATGGATATAGGTTGGTTTTTATGATAATGAAGATATTAAATAGACTTAGGAAATTATATCGTAAAAACATCTTAAGGTGAATGTTCTAAGCATATACATTGGACAAGTATATTTGTATACTTCTGTTTTAAACTGGAACAAATCCAAGGCTAAAAGGAATGGATTGATTGCACTAGTCATCCTTCTATAACTTTCCAACATAGGCTGGAGTAAACAGATTGTAATTTGGGTAATTTTTCTAACTGCAAACAGGAACATACTTGTGTATTGGTAGGGTGGTTACGAGGTCCCTAGAAGTGATGAATTTGAATTTTTCTTGGTTTTATATATAGTATTAGGTTTTTTCTCATGCTTTCTGTGAATGACATAAGTGAATTTTATCCTACACCCACTAGGTTATCGATATGTAATTTCGGTAATTTTGATTTCAAAATATATTTTAAAGAAATGCAATGATTTCATTTGTGTATTCAATAAACACAATATTCTAATCGAATTCTAAATTTGTGGTTTACCTATATAGATTCCATGGAGAAGTAGTAGTGGTGTGACATCAATTGTCCTCAAGCAGAGGCTTTAGTTTTACTCTTTTCTGGAAGCAAATAATTTCTTCCAACATTTTTAAGTTCCATGAAAAATTTGAAAGTCCTAATAGTATTCAATTATGGGTTCAAGAGAGACATAGTATTCAATTATGGGTTAAAGAGATCCACACTGAATGATCTATCGGCCTTATCTTCACTTAGTTTAAGACTATTCACTTGGAGAGGCTGCATGTGCCCCCACTTCATGAGCATAGTAAAGTCATGAGCATAGTAAAGTCATGTAGAACTTAGAGAATCTATCTTTAACCTTTTAGTGAAGATTGGAAAAATGTCTGGGTTCAATAACACCCAGTTGAGCATTAAGCTTCCAATAATGCTAGATTTTAACCTGGAGCACTTTTGTGATTTGGAGGAGATGCCCCCTCGTATTTGTGACACATTTTCAGTTGTGAATTGGACTATTACTAACTGTCATTTCCTTTGAAAGTTACCTGATGACTTGGGGAACCTCAACTCTTTAAGAATGTTAAGGAAGGAAAAAAGGTACATTATGTTAAGTTCTCTTATGCTTTTCAAGTTTTTCTTGGATATCTACAATGTTTCAAGTAGGAAAGTACATTCTATTGATGAAAATTTGTCTTGATAGAAAGGCCCAATTTCAAATTCTAATGCTTTCAAAAAACATTGTATAACTATAATGTTTCTAAAAGGAAAGCATATTTTTTCAATTTAAGTATCATGATCTCATATTCCAACTTATTTTTCAGTAACCCATTAGGCTTTGTAGCTTTGAATAAATCCATGTCTTTTGATAAGATCCTCTTCCAAATTAGAACGCAGTTTCCTTTTGGCAATAACCACATATAATGTCTTGATTTTGTTATTGAGAAAATAGAGGTTGTGAAACAAGCCTGTGCCATACAAGGACTTGATTCATTGATTATGTATCAATAATGGCTCTTGATGTAACAATGTCTTGATTTTGTTGCTTGAAAATAGAGGTTATGCTTTACTATTTCACAGAATTTCTTACAATCCTTCCATAAGTATTGATTTGTAATCTCAGTCACTGAGGGATGACAGTAATGACAAAGGTAATATTCCATGGTTTGAAGTTCCCCTCTTACTAAAAATTTAAATATATCACTAAAATTTAACTGTTAGTTAAAGGAATTGTATTTGATTTGTAAACAATTCATTGCTTGATTTATAGATTTTGATTTTTTCGCTTTTTTATTTTTTTCTCAAATTTGGTATGAGATATCTTCCAAGATTTGGGTTCCCTAGTTTCCCCACCATAGCTACGAGGTTCAGATGCTATCATTAAATATTCTCGGAACGTTACAACTTTTCCAGTAAGTGTGCTTTGAAACATTGTTGTTGCTTTTCCATGGTGTCAATGCAAATAACCACTGCAACTAGTGCCATTATTTAGATTAAGTGCCGAAATCTAGGTGGTCTTGTAATGATGGAGTGATCGTTTTCTAGCTACTAAGGCCATTTGAATTTTTATCTCTTATGTCGTCCTGAGATATTCAAATTCAGAATAAGAATTGCGGTCTCGTTTCCACTGTAGATTGCAGTCAGTTTCTTGAACATAATATATAGTAGATTATCTTTTACTAATCAACTATGGATGTGATCCTTCGCAGGAAAGGAAATTCAAAGTGACTTTGATTTCACATTGATTTGTCAAAACATCCACACAGGAAAGGAGATTCAAAGTGACACTGATTTCACACTGATTTGTCAAAATGTAGGCAAGAGAAAAGGAAACTTTGTATTCAACAATGCTCTTAATTTCATATGTACATGCACAGACATATTAGTATAAAATATTGAAGGGTTTCCTAAGTAATATTTTCCATTCCACTACATTCTTTACAACTTGTAAATAAATAACTCAGAACAATTCATTACACTACTTGTTATTCTTTATTGATCAGTAGTTAAGATTTTGATATTGAACTGGCTAAGATTTTTCTTCCTTCTGTGAAATTGTGTGTTCTATAATGCTTCTTTTCCATTCACTATGTATAGCATATAAAGTGTGTCTAATGGAGTAGGAAGATTGGAAAGTCTTGTGATCCTTGAACTATGTTACAAGGCAGAAACCCAACGGGGCAGGGTAGGTGCATCCCCACAAAGGGGTCACAAATACCAAAGTTGGTATTGGCTAGTGCCTTGAGCTAGAAAATTTCCTTTACCCTTGTATTAACAGTGAATCTGGAGAGGATTCTAATATTATCTTTATAATATTTATATCAGTTAAGATTGATGAATAAAATTCATGAGACATGAGCTAGGATGTCCTTGCAAGGTGGTTGTTGATTATTGGAAGCTATGATGGCCATTATGTCAGGCCAGGTGGTCGCACTCCCTTGATCGTGAGCACGATTGTGATCAAGATGGAAGACTTCATAGTCTAGATTGATTGTTTAGCAGTGATAGTTAGTGGGCTCATTCACAAAAGCTTATATTTCACTAATCCTTTTTATAGAGTTGTCAGATTCAATTTCCAAAGGTTTTAATTACACTATAGAGTTGAGTTCTAAGAGAGTTATGATTCACAGTGTTAAGTATAGTAGCTATGACACTTAAATGAAGACAAGCATAGTAGAGGTATCAGACTCTCTTATAAGCTTACCTACATATTATAAGGGACTTGGTTGGCTTTTTTATAATTTTATAAACAAGTTCTATGTCGTGGAAATGTGAAAAAAAAATAGTGATATTGCCACCATGTGGCTCTTGTCATATATGGTTTTATACTTTTTCAAAAAATTTTCTAAGAGTTCACAATGTTAAGATTCACTAGGACTTTACAAAGTTTTATTATTTAGTGAAAGGCTCGCCAAGATCTTACAAGATTTTATAATTGAGTAAAATATTTGCCATGTCTGGTGAGAGATTCGCCAAAAAATTATATATACATATTATATTATTGATAAAATTGCCTTCCATTTTTCCTATATACCATGGAGATTCGCCCATTTATTATACATATAAATTTAGCGGGGGTTCTTAAAATTTTCCCTGGCCCCCTCCCACCCCATGATACCAGTGGTTTTCTAAAGTACATGGGCCCCTCATTGAACCACCTAGTTTAAAATTTTCGCACACAACAATGTCAGTAGCCAACAAAGAGATTCCCAACACATGTGGAAAGACAAGTGGCACCTTCACGTAGACTCTAGGTGACAGTGAGATGGCACAAATGACACGGTGGATGACATGAAAAATAGATGATGTGGCAACCTGAGGTGATGAAATGTAGAAAATAAATTTGGAAATTTTGAAGGCCCAAACTAACGGTTGGAAAGTGAACCATAAGTATGTATGCATATGTAGGAGGACACGTGGCAATATAAGTGACACCTCCACGGATATGCTAGGTGGAAGTAACATGGTGTAAATGACATGGTGGATGACATGGAAAACAAATGATACAGTAGCCTTAGGTAATGATGTCTAGAAAATAAATATGGAAATTTTGAAGGCCCAAACGAATAATTGGAAAATGACACATGGCATGCATGCATGTGTAGGAGGATACATGGCTAGTCCTCGTTGGATGAAGTAGATGATGTGTGTGGATGATATGGAAGATAAGATGGATTATGGGTCCCTCATCAGACTACTAAGATAGAGAGTTGTAACCATTAATTGATGGGGTGGTGAGCAGTGGCTAGTAGATAGAATAATTATCGTCAATTGCAGCACCATGTAAAGGTATTTCCTATCAAACCATGAGTTGGAGGGTATTATAGTAGCTAGTAAACTTGCTTGACGAGCGGCAAGCAGTGGAAAGAAGTTGGATAATTTCCCATCATATGCAACAAATGGGTTTAATTCCATAATATTTTTATGTCAGTCGGAGTGCCCAATTGGAAGAGTGGTGAGTGATGGCTAAAAGAAGATGAGCACTATTTAGGCCATGGTCACCACCAAGGTCAAAAAGGGATTATTAGCAAGTTCCCAAAGGACCTCAATCTAAGATTTTTTCCATTTACAGAGTCTGAAAGGATTCTCAATAACCAAGATACAAGAAGGGGTTAAGCTAGTGGTTACAACCCCCAACTACATGGTTCATTGAAGTAAACGCCCAAGGGCATATCAACCACCAAAACCTTAGACTTTGATCATGGTGCATGTTGTCACTTTTTCTAGCACCTACGGCACAAGTGCTTGAGGAGATATAGAAAGCTTCCTAGATACAACCTCTAGGTTGATTGTAGACCAGTGCCTAGGACATCTTGAATAGAGGAGTGCATGGAAGATTATCAGTGGGGTTTCTGTTGCACTCCAATTGTCACATAGTTAAAAAGATAATAAAAGGGGCTTGGTTCAATAACCCTTTAGTAAGGTAAACTCACACCAATACATGGATCCAAATGTGTAGGGGGTAAATTGGGGCAACCTCAAAGAGAAATGTCTTGTTTTGATGGCCGACACACAACAACAAGTAGCCTCAATATTGGCATTGTAGTAAAATGAAGAGGAGGAAAGAAAGGAGGGTAATCTGATGCATAGGGTTGTAAACAAGACAGAATCCTAAGCAGCAATATTTCGATAGAAGTATGGAAGACTAAGGAGATGAAAGAGTAGAAAGAGTGGAGCATGGATTAAGGTTTCATGTCGTATACCTCATGGGTACCTCTATCACCAAATAGCGTGAGTAAATCTGTGCTCATACAGGTACTGCAGGTTAATCGAATAACACAAGTAAATATGTCTTGTACACAGGTACTGTAAGTTATAGACTAACACAAGTAAATATGTAATATACACAGGTATTGTTCACTATTTAGCAACATACGTATAACCATGAGAGGATGAGACCAACAACTTCATTACACAATTTCGGAGAAAGAAAAACATATATGAAATGAGATTTACAGAGGGGGAAAACATATTGTGCATTGCTCTGATTGGAATCACCAAAGAGTTTCATTAATCAAATATGAATCCAACATACCAGTTGATTACATTCAGCAAGATATCACTCAAGTACCTCATGAATAGGAAAATAGAACCAAAAGTGGAATCTCAAAATTTTGACCTCTGCAAGTGCAAAATTCTGGAACCTTTATTAAGTGTTTCTTCCCCCTATTTATAAGAAGAGGGGGAGTTGGAATTAATAGTTACAAAATATCCCAGCTTAAGCTCCAACTTTCTGATAGACCAGTTGTCTCGGCGTGGGAAGGCTTGGCTGCCTAAAATGATTAGATTCAGATTTGATTTTGTTCTTGGAAATATAGAAACTACAGAAATAAAAAGAAAAAGGAAAACATAATGATGATGGGAGAAAAATATCTCCCAAAAGACCTTTTTATGGCCTCTTCTCAGACCACGTCTCCAGAAACAACTATCGATAAAGCTTGATGCATACTCCAGAAACAACCTCTGATGTCAAATTAAGAATGTGGTCATGTAATCAACAGAGATAAGCAGTGATTAATCCAGTAGCCTTAACGCAAAGGCTGACACAGAGCTAGAAGGGCCATGTTCAAGCAGCACAGAAGGAGAGAGAGAAAGTCGAAAATCAGAGCAGAGAGTTAGTTTCGGCAGCTGGAAGTCGGGGTGTGAGACCGAGAAGCTAAGAGCAGTGACTCTAGGCCACTGATTGATTCCCCAGTTGGGTGACGTTGTGCCTTAGAGGGTTGATGCTGGAACAATCTAGAGGTAGCACAAAGGCAGCGTAGGGCCTGCCAGGGGCACCTCATCCAGCAGTTGGAATAGTCGAGACTTTTTCTTAGTGATTGTGTGAGGTAATCTCACTAAGCTTCTGCCAGTATTTATCTCTGTAACTTAATAACCCTATGAGGTATTCAACGATGTATTCAGAATTTTCTACTTCTTAATAATAATAAACCATCAAAGTTGTTGCACTGGTTTTCCAGCATTGGGTTTTTCCAGGGACATTTGTCCAAAAACAATGGTTTCCTATGTGTTTGTATTTCCTTGCTCAATTTCTATGTTTCTGAATCATATTTAATTTGGTGTAGGTTTCTTGAGTAATTTACTTCAATATTTCAAGAGAAAATATGAAATAAGTTTGTTATGTAATTTACAATCTAGGTGAAGTAGATTTAGTTGGTTGCAGTAAGATTCCTGAGATTGTTAGATCTATGAATTTTCACATGGTATCAAAGTTGTTGATGTGAAACAAGGAGAGAAGATATAACACTGAAGCAAGGGCCAACTTGTTGCAGAAAGCAACAATTCGAATCCCCTGAGGGTTTGCACGGTTCTAGCTAGGAGGGCTATATCTTCTTGGTCAAGGCAGCCACAAATAATGTTCAGCTCCTCAAGCTTATATTTTTCAAGAAAATCTTGTTGTTGATCTTTTGCTACCCATTTATCAACAAGCCAACCCTATTGGAAATCTGCAATAGAATCTTTAGTTTCTGAACTGTAAAATTCATAGACTAGAGGGTCAACTAAGAATTCTTGTCAAGAATCTTTCCACAACAGGCAGTCGCAGACACTACTTGGTCCTTCAACTCCAAGCTCTCCTTGAAAAATTTGTTGTTGGAAGCCTACTCCCCACTTGCTCGTAAACAACTCCCTTTGAAACTCTATGACTATCTCATCCTCCTCTAAATAATATGAATCATAACTTGGAGGAGGTTCTTAATCTTTCTCTCGAGGTGAAGGATGTGCATCGTAGACTGGAGCCTCTTTGCTGACCTCCTGGTGGGCCTCCTCTTCTTGTGCAGCTTCCCATGACTGGGATTGTTTTGGCTCTACATCACTTGACTCTCCATCAAATTCATATACATCATAAGAAGGAGAAACATCAAATTCGGCCGAATAAGATCTATGAGGGTTTATTTGCAACTCGATGATGTTTCCTTCTTCTCTTTCTTGATCATTGGGTGATCCTTCTTGATGCAAGTAGATGTTTTCTTGGAGAGGAGCTCCACAAACATCTTTAGCGGGGTCATTAACCTCAAGAATATCTTAATCATTGGAATATGCACAAAAATTTTCAAATAGAGCATCCGATGGATACAATCTTTTGCAATAATGATTGAATGCCACATGAAAACTCTTTAAGGAATATATGTTTCCACGAGGTATTGTTTTCTACAAAATTATAAATCGTCTTCTAAAGAGTACATGAATAATTTCATTTGCACATCTTTAAAAATAATAACTTGTCATTCCATGCATTCATGAAATTCCTTAAGGTGTTGGTCCAGCCTTCTATCTGTGTTTCCACTTAATCTAGGAAAATAGGTATTCCATTCATGAAACGAAGGGACATAATTGGGATAACCATCAATAGAAGAAAAATCTAGTGGGTAAAATTGGTTATCCAGGAATGTAGGAATGGACATTTTGAAAACCCAGAGGTGAGTGATCTCAGTTTCAAAGATAGGGAAAAAAAATTTGTTGCTTTAGCATCAGAGTGAGTATGAGGCTGCTTGAAAGCCAGGACGATTAGATAGAGATATGGACAATGGAGTCGCCAGGATGTTTACCTTAAAATTGAAACAATGGGCTCGCCAAGGTGAGAGATCTTTAACCCACACTTCCCTTTCTCACCTAACAAAGGGAATGTAAAGATTTTTTGTACCCAAGGAATAATATTCTAATCTGTTCCCCAGTAATGGTGCCAAAAATATGTTGTTGCTTTTTCTAGCACATGCGACACAAGTGCTTCGGGAGATATAGAAATCTTCCTAGAGATAGCCTCTAGGTTGATTGTAGACCAGTGCCCAGGACATCTTGAATAGAGGAGTGCATGTAAGATTATCAGTGCGGTTTTTGTTGCACTCCAATTTTCACGTAGTTAAAAATATAATAAAGGGGTTGGGATCAATAACCCTTCAATAAGGTAAACTAACACCAATACATGGATCCAATGTGTAGGGGGTAAATCGGGGCAACTTCAAAGAGAAATTTCTTTTTTTGGTGGCTAACACACAACAACAGGCAGCCTCAATATTGGCAGTGTAGTAAAATGAAGAGGAGGAAAGAAAGGAGGGGAATCTGATGCATAGGGTTGTAAACAAGACAGAATCCTAAGCAGCAATATTCCGGCAGAAGTATGGAAGACTGAGGAGATGAAAGAGCGGAAAGAGTGGAGTGTGAATTAAGGTTTCATGTCATATACCTCATGGGTACCTCTATCACCAAACAACGTGAGTAAATCTGTGCTCATACAGGTACTGCAGGTTAATCGAATAACACAAGTAAATTTGTCTTGTACACAGGTATTGTAAGTTATAGACTAACACAAGTAAATATGTAATATACATAGGTATTATTCACTATTTAGCAACATACGTATAACCATGAGAGGATGAGACCAACAGCTTCATTACACAATTTTGGAGAAAGAAAAACATATATGAAATGAGATTTACAGAGGGGAAAACATACTGCACATTGCTCTGATTGGAATCACCAAAGAGTTTCATTAATCCAATATGAGTCCAACATACCAGTCCATTACATTCAGTAAGATATTGCTCAAGTCCCTCATGAACAGGAAAATAGAACCAAAAGTGGAATCTCAAAATTTTGACCTCTGCGGGTGCAAAATTTTGGAACCTTTATTAAGTTTTTCTTCCCCCTATTTATAAGAAGAGGGGGAGCTAGAATTAATAGTTACAAAATATCCCAGCTCGAGCTCCAACTGTCTGATAGAACAGCTGTCTCGGCATGCGAGGGATTGGCTTCCTAAAATGGTTAGATTTGAATTTGATTCAATTCTCGGAAATATAGAAATTACATAAATAAAAAGAAAAAGGAAAATAGAATGATGATGGGAGGAAAATATCTCCTAGACGCCCCTGTTATGGCCTCTTCTCAGGCCACATCTCTGCCTTAATGATCCGGCCAATCTGCTTATCGCTTTCTTTCTTAACAACTTTAATTCTTCAGTTGCTGGAACTGGGAGTGATCACCCATGATGGCCATAACATGTCCTAAGCATAGCTTCCAACTCATCTGTCCCTTTAGCCTTCCCTGTATTACGCTATCAAAGCCTGATATGCCCGGTAGTCTCGCCACTGTGCAATATCGGAGAAGTCTTATATTGCAAACTTCACAATGTTGCGAAATCCAAATCCGTCGATTGTCGATAGCTATCTATGCTTTGCCTCAGTCCCGTGTCCTTGGTTCTTTGAGTTCCCATTGAGCGTGGGCCACCCCCCTTATCGGATCCCCTTTATCAGCAGTTTGAAAGCGAGGATTTAAACTTGGAGTTGTGACATTTCAATTTTGTCGATCACCGATTAGCCCTCCGTGATCAGCCTTAGCCCTTGGATCGTTAACTCTTTATGTGACTGCGGGCCAGCCCTTGTATCGGAGCTCCCTTATTGGCTATTTCCAATGGAGTTTTTAACTTGGAGTTGCGACATTTCAATTTCGTCGATTGCCAATCACCAATAGCCCTTTAGTGCTTAGCCCTTGGTTCCTCGACTCTTTATGTGAGCATGGCCCACCCCCATTATTGGATCCCCTTTATCGCATGATCACAATTGGAGGTTTCACTTCGGAATGATGCCTTGTTTTGCCGATCAACAATTGCTAATTAGTAACGTTATCACTGCCATGTGTCACTTCCTGAGTGGTGACACGTGTCACCCTGATATGCCCCCATAGGACCCTGAAAACACCAGATCATCATGCCACATGTCCTCCATACTACCACGTCATGGTGACGTCAGTGCCACCATGTCTTTATTGACTCCAATAGTGCTCTGCCATGTGGCCCCATGGAGGAGAGAGAAAGGGTCCGCCTTCCCTTGGTTTTTCGCTGCAAACCTTTGTTAAATTGTTTTCAACCCTCTTGGGATTTTAACACCATTGGTATATTCCTCTCACAACTTCTTAATAGTGGTCCATTGGACTCGCCGATCGTTGATATTCCTGGACCCGTCGATCGTCGATATGCCTAGACCCGCCGATCATCGGTTTTACCCCAAACCTTTGATTTCCTCATTGCTTCCTGGACCCGTCAATCGCTAATTTTCAATATCCATGATCATTGATTGCTAGTTTTACCCCAAATCTCTGATTTCCTCATTGCTACCTAGATCTGCCAATCACCGATTTGCGATTCTTTCCTCCTTTCCAAGGTGACAAAACCCCTATCTTTAATAGCTCATATCTTCTGATTCTGGGGCCCATTTGAGGAGTTCCATATATCGTTGGAAAGCTTATTCCGAGCATTATTCAATGGAGTGATACCAATTTATTTTTGAGAGCTTATGTGGCTTGGGATATGGCTGAAATGTTTATGCTCTTTTGCACCCTTTTAACAACTGAAAACAAATTTGCAGTGAGTGAAAACAACACCCAAGCATTGAAAACCCACCAATTTACCAATCCCCTAACGTTGATAATAAATAAAGTGCCAAGATACAAGCTCATGTGAGAAACAAAGCTCGAAGGTCAAGAATGAAAATTTGAGGTCTCATGTGCCAAATTTTAAAGAAAAGTTGGAATAAGAACAAGTGATAGGGCTTGGTGGGTATAAATAAAACATCCAAAAATAATGTAAGAGTTGTATTTTTCCCATGCAAATTAACATTGGAACTTCTAAGGTAGCGTTCATGTTAATTCATGATACCATGGGTGAAAACCATGGATCATACCCATTTTAATAAGCACAACAAAACTATAAATGAAAATCGAAGAGAAAGAGCTAAGTGCACATAGATAATAACATCTACAAAAATAAATTAAAGAAGAGAGAAGTGTGAAGAAGGAGTGGTGGAGTTGTTGTATGCCACTTGGTACATATCTGGGTGCCAAGTCTGAAATTGGAGTTATGTAGAGGTAAAGAGATCAGATTAGTTGAAATACAACAGTTATTAACTATTGCCTTAAAATAAAAGAGTGATGTCTAATTATGGATCCATAGATCTGAGTTTGAAAATAAATGAAAGAAGAATCTAAGTTGTTGAAGCAAGTTGATCAGGGGATTGGAGTCTCATTTAGGTTGGTGTATGTAAAGATGGGGGGTTGGTGCCTCTAGCATGTTGGTCCCTGCAAACAAGTGGGAGTTGGTTCTTCCAGCAAGTTGGTGCTTTCAAAGAAGAGGGGGTCAGTGCCTCTTGTAGTTAGTGTCAAAAAATTTGATGAAAAATGGCATTGGTGCTTACTTTTACACTATAATCAAAAGAATATTTTATGGTTTACTCCTGTATGGGTTTCCATGTAAATATCATTTGTTCCAACTCTATGTGATTGGTGCATTTGTTTTCTGATTAAATGTGTTTGACTGGATAAGTAATTGTTAAAATAATCTATAATACTAATTCATCCCCCCACTCAATAGTATCCTTGTTTCCAACATTTCGAGGTAAGGTCAAGTCATAGTTTATAAAGAATTGAGGGATTTTTTCTTTGTTTCCTTTAGTAAAATATTTTGGAGACCAAATATTAGACTTTTTTTTTCCGAAGAAAAAGCGAACTTTTTATTAAGAAAAATAAAAAGTTACATTGCATATGCTGGGCATTTCCAAGGGCTCGAGTGCTGACCCACCCCCCGCAACGTTAGCAGACTAACGTGCACAAAGAATAAGAAAAGAGAAAGAGAGAAGAGAGAAAGAAAGAAAAACTGAATACCGGCAGTGAGTAAAACTCACGCTTCAAGTTTTTCTCCCCTTTTTCTTTTCGACCTTGCGCCACTCTCCTTGAGTGGGCTCAATCGAAGCAATTACTAACTGTGTTTCTACATTCTGTGGACCTGGATCTTTGTCTGAGTCTGAAGTATCTGACTGGTGATGTCGTTTAATGCCTCCCATGCTTTGGTCCGCACTTGTCATCTCTGCCTGATTCTTCTCTGCCTGATTTGAGTGAATCTGTGAGTCCTTTGTGGCTGATGTGGTACCCTTCTGAGTCTCTGTTTCTTGAGTAACCTCTGCATTCTCTGCAGTAGGCTCTTCCTCCTCTGCTTCTGATTCTTCGTCCTCTGAGTCTGGGGTGGTGAATTTCCATCCTTTCCTCTGCTTCCCTTTCTGCTTCTTCTTACTGTTTACTTTTTTGGCTTCTGGGCATGAGCTTTGCAGGTGTCCTGTCTGCCTACAGAGCCTACATCTGAAAGCTGTGTTTTCATAGTCTAGTGCCTGTAACCAATTCTGTTGTTTGTAAATCAGCCTTATGTTGTCCGGCAGCCCTTTGCTTAGATCTGCTTCCACACAAATGCGTGCGAAGGTGTAGATCCTTTCATCAATCCTTTCCAGATCTGTTTTGATATATTTCCCTATGCTGTTCCCAATACCTTCCAGGACTTGTTCACTCCAGAAGTGAAGAGGAAGGTTGTATAGGCGCACCCAAACCGGTACTATGGATACAGTCATTGTGTTTGGATCGAAATCTGGAAACCATGGGGTCATAAACAGCCCTGCTGTTCCCCAAAACCACGGCCCAGCGCTGATGACTGTATCTCTGACTTCCTTGGATGTGAATCTTACTATAAAAAACCCCTTGGAACATAGGTGTATGTCACATTCCATGGTCCAATTGGTGAAGATCCAGTGGAATAGATCCATTGGTTTTGGCCAAAAACTGTTAAAACGGCATATAAGGGCCTGCGTTTCATAGGACTTGACGAAATCATCAAGCCCTGAAGAGTCAAAGTTCAGAGCTGGGGTTTGTCCCAATTGATCTACAATGTATGGCTTGGGCTTATTTCCACCTTGGTCTGGCGAGGGCCCCGAGTCTCTGTTGCCTTGTAAAATGTTTTTGTAGGATAAGCCTCCTTTGGGTTGGTGCTGGGGTGCTGCTTTCCCCTTGACTCCCCCTGAATAGCTTGGCTGTCCCTGAGGCAGAGCCCCTCCTCTCAGCCTCAGGTTTAAAACAATGGTTGTTCCTGGGTTGATCTCATAGCTTTTCATCGTTCTATAGTCCTGGAGGGACCACCTACCACTCACCAGATGTTGGATTTGAACTGGATACCCCAGCTCTGTCCATATCTGCTGTTTCAGCTGCAAGATGGTGCCTTCTGCATGAACCCACACTAATCGGGTTTTCCCCTCAGGGGGGTTAATAAAAATCTGAAAACGAGTTGATCTTACCTGCTCTGGCTGTAACCAAACTTCCAGATCTGGTCTCGTTTTGAGTTGTCTTCCTTTGTGCATGTCTAGATCTGCCTCCCCTCTGCTCGATCTGTGCTTGGTGCCACCGATCTGCTGCCTGGGGTCTCGAATATTGACTGGATCAGGTAGATCTGGGCCGGATCTGAAGAGTTTTGGCCACTGCATTGAAAGAGGGAGCAGATCTGCAGCATGCAGACCCCCCCTGCCATTTCTTTTTGCGTTCTGGCGCGTCTTGCTCTCAAAATGCAGTACGGCATGGTGGCGGCTTTGTTCAAAGTCGTAGTTTGGCCCCACACTGCTCATCACCCCGGGAACTTCCGCGTTTGACCATGCACCGAGGTGGTCTACCGTTGAGGACCTCTCTGCTTGATCCCGTTGTATACCTTGCCGTAAGGATCGATCACGCAGATCACTACCCTCGGCGTATTCAGTTAACCATTGATTCGGAAAAGAAACCAAACCATGGATCGTACCGGATTTTTTGAGCATGTCTCTATTTGCATCTGTCCTGAGCGTTTCCTGTCGTTTCCGGTTCATAAAAGCATGATTCCTTGAGGCGTAGAACCCCACAGATATGTTGCCATATTGATCTGGAAGGGTTTGGGATCCTTGTCTGCACCAATCCACGGAGAGGACCCTTTCAGCACCGTGAAGAATGATGCTCGCCGTATCTCCAAACCCTGTATCGCCTTCAGCCTTTGCGTCAGTCTTTGGACCGGCTGCGGCCACCATCAGATCCCTGCGATTGCAAACCCTAACACCCGCCATTCGATCCGATGGTCCTTCCTGTGTTTAACTTAATTGTACCAAATATTAGACTTATGATCCAAAAATTATCTTAAAAAAATTTAATGTGAGGGAAAATATCCATTAATATCATGTATTTTGGAGACCAAATATTAAACTTATGTTCCAAAAATTATCTTAAAAAATTTCTTTCGTAGTTAATGGGGTAATTAATCGCCAAAATTAAAAGATTAGTTTTCATAGTTATGTTTTTTATTATTTGTTAGGGATTTTTGACCGAATAAAATACATGATATATTTTCCCTCACATTACCCATTGTACATTATTTTTTTATTAATAACATGATATGGAACATTGCCCTTATGTTTTCATATGCTATTATTTACGACATGTGGTATATTTTTTTATTAATAACATGATATGGAACATTGCCCTTATGTTTTCATATGCGGTATAGCTTAACGACAAAAAAACATATGGTATAGCTTAATAAATAAATATTTTGAGGAGGATACTCAACATTCAACATTGTTGAATATCTCCATGGGTTGGACAACCATTGAGATCATTGTTATCAAGAATATCTAAAATCTTATTTAATTTCCTTGATCTATTTATGATGGAAATAACATTGTTTAGTAGTGGATAACTAAGAATAGTCATAGTAATAATAAGAAGATATTTTTTTGACTTATTTCTTTGACTAGTGTAATTGATTAATATTACATACATTTCAATATATGGTTTGTTGATACTAATGGTATTAATTTTATATTAACTATCGCATCTTGTGATAATATTGTGTATGTTAAAGTTAAAACAATAGTTAAAATCTATATATTGCACAAGTAAGTCAATTTTGATGACAAGAGGTCAGTTTAGCCTCCTATTAGAGTTAGAGAAATTAACTTGTAAAATTGCAAGTATGCATATCATGGCAAAATGGCACACACATGGATAAAATTATTTTACATTCAACAAGTAACGATTCACATTAAAAAAAAAAATGTGCATGGAAAGCATGGAAAACCTTGAAAGGATTGTGTGATAAACAAAATCCATATAAGAAAATAAATGCGTTAACACCAAATTTAACTAGGATGAGAACATAGTTGAATATATTGCATGCTTGAAGAATACCAAGAAGAAATTTAAAAAAAAAATGAGATTCGGGATGGTACATCAATTATGATGAATCATCTAATGAAATACTGATGACAGATTATAAAACACCACATATATTTGGCAGATTCATGATTTAACTCAAAGAAGTTGAAGGGAATAAGGCATTAAATGCATGTAACTCCTCCTTGGTTTAAAAAGATCTCCAATTGAATAATTGAGTTAGTCAATGGTTTACGCTTTCATATATTCCACGTCAAATTGTTCATTTTCTAACCAAATATACCTATACTTTATGAGAGAAAATGAAAGTTATTTAGATTCTTGTGATTTTTCTACTATTTAAAATCTAAGCATTTGCGTATTTTTTTTATACTGCACACATTATTTAAAGTTTGGAGAATATTTCTTTTATGGAGACTTCAAACATGGAGAAGATATTTATAGCGTGTGAAGTTTAAAAAGAATTAATTTGTTTCAATTTTCTTTAAAGAGTGGGAAATCCTGCTTATAGCGACTTTGTTGTTGGGTGTAGAGTCTAATTATTTTCACGATTTAATGGAACTTATATATATATATATATATATAATGGGTATACAAATATAAGACTTGGTTAGGCATGTGTAACTTTTGTAAATTACCAATAAATTCTAGATATAGACCTAGGTAATAGGGGGAGCACGTGAGATTCCCAAATACCTTGGTTATGAACTTTGAGGGAGGTAGTAGATAACAACCTCAAGTCAAGTTTAAAGTAAGGAATGTTAGGTTAAAACTTTACTCGATGAAAGAGTCAAATTTATTTAGGTACACAAGCGATTTTCGAGCCTGTGGAATTGGTAACCCATAGTATTGGTGAATAAAGGTATTGGTAGCCTATGGTATTGTGATATGGATTGCATGTATTTTTTTCCACTGGAAAAATCAGTAATTTTCATTAATATTAGAAAATTACATATAGTAGATGCCTTGGCATTGTTGTGATGTTCATACAAAATTCACCTCACAGGGTGTTGTATCAGAGAGTATTACAAAATTGTGCTGGGTACATGCATATGTCTGGCTGTTCTAGCCTATTCGAGTTCACAAGGATCCTTTTACATACAAAATAACCATAGTTATGTACAGTTCCATCATGTCAAAATATACTATCCATTACTGTCAGCTATCGGGACTGTTGTCCCTTTGTTCTCTCTGGTCTATGTATGGCCTGTGGTAGAATCTGTGTTCTTCGGTTCCATTCTGCTCCACAATTAGCCATTCGCCTCTGGGAAGTGACGAGGCCTCTTTGGATAATTTGTCAGCCTCGCTGTTATGTTCTCTGTAAATGTGTAAACAAGAGAAATGATTAAATGCTGCTTTGAGTGTGAGAGCATCATGTAATATATTACTGAGTGTGTGTGTATGACATGTAGTGACATTATTGATCCAGTTAACGACCATCATTGAAACCCCAAAAATGTTGAGATTAGAATGCTGATGTGTTAAAGCAAAATGCAATAGATTCCGGATGGCAGAAAGCTCAGCAAAGTTATTTGATCCTCTGCCGAATCCCATTTTTACAAGGTATCTGTGATTTTCATTTATGTGCAGCACAAAACCCCCTCCACACCCCGTTGGTTTGCTGCCCCGTCGAAAAAGGCCCAGGGGGTCGATAGGTCAATATTGGGCATGGCCTGTATCGACCTGGATCTAGGTGGTGGCGGGTCGGGTAATTCTTGGTACGCGGCGATGATGGTGGCTTCAACCCGGTTCCAAGATACTGTAAGATCCTCGAAGATAGCACAATTCCGCGCAAGCCAGGTATACCAAGTTGCTACGAGGGGGAGATTTAAAAGTTTGGAGCCCGAGTGACAGTGTGTCCATGCGGTCCAAGCACCCGATAGATCATCCCCACTCCAATTCCCTGCTATGCCCAATTGAGTGCGAATGTTGGTCCATAGGGTGTGGACAGCAGGACAAAGAAGAAATATGTGATCCGAGGTCTCTGATGCAGCCTTGCAGAATGTACACCAGGAAGGTCCATAGATGGATCTGCGGGTAAGATATTCGCCCGTGGGGACGATACCTTTGAGGGCACACCAGAAAAATAGTCTGGAGCGAGGTGGAGCCTTAAGCTTCCAAATGATATGCCACCACGAATGTATTGGATCAGGTATTCTGTGAGAGATGAGTGCTCTGTATCCATACTTTGGAGCGTATAAACCATGATCCGCAATGCACCAAATGAGTTTGTCAGGACCTTGTTTGATGCGAATGTGGGATTCCGATAATGCAGCAATATAGTTGTTCCATTCCTGATGCCATTGCAGTGGGAGATCCAGTTGCTGGGCCGATTTCCATGCTTGGGAGAAAATGTCTGTGCGAAGCTGATCGGTGATATGAGCAAAATGCCGTATGTCTCGGTTATGTAGATGTGTAATAAGATCACGGTTGAGTATGTGTCTGCCCCCACTGTTGATCCAAGGATCCAGGCCAATCCTGCCCGACAAGCCATCATTGATTCTCCATACAGATTGTCTCGAATGAGGGGAAGGGAATGAATCAAGGCCTTCCAGATTGATGAGCATCCCTTCGATGACCAAGTTGGTAATCTAGCCCAATCCATAATATTCTGGGGCCATATATATTTGTGATAGGATACATGTGTCCATAAGTTTTGGCTGGTTAATAAGGTCCATCCCATCTTGGCAGCTAATGCCATAGCGAAATCAAGTAGGTCTTTGAGGCCCCATCCTCCCCATTTTTTGGGCAAAGATATTTTCTTCCAGCTAATCCAAGCAAAGATTCTTTTATGATATGGATTGCATGTAATTAAGCCTTTAAAAGGATTAATACTTCATTATGTTATGGATGTGTATTATGAGAGAGCATAATAAAAAGGAGAGGCAATTGTAAGAAAGTGAAGAAGAGATTGATATGGATATGACGTATGCTGAATTGTTTACTTAGTTGGATGGAATAAAATAAGGACTAGATATTTCTTTGTGGATGTAGCTCATATTGGGTGAACCATGTATGTTTGTGTCTCTTGTGTATCCAGGTTTTTTTATGTTTTATTTTCACATTCCTTTCAATTTTAATTTTTCCATGATTATATTCCTAATTGGTATTAGAGTCATGTTTGCATGGTTGATAAAAGCAAAGGAAATGAGGATTTCTAGTTCAAGTGGAAGTAATGGCATAAGAAGGAAAGTTTAAGGTCAAGAAGATTAAGGCTCAAAACTACTAGCTATGGAAGATGCAAATGGAAGATTATCTATATTAGTAATATATTTTCCTACCAATTGGGTGGCAAAGGAAATAAGTTGTCAGCTATGAAAGATGAAGAATGGAAGGTTCCTAATGGAGAAGTACTAGGAACAATATGGCTATGCCTAGCATCGCCAGTGTCTTGCAACCATTTAAGAGAAAATATAACAAAGAATCTAACAAAGACATTGGCTAAACTATATGAAAATCCCTCAACTTCCATTAAGATGATTCTTATGAAGAGTTTATTTATATTAATATGTTAGAAGCTGGATCTATAGTTGATCATTTAAATGAATTTAACATGGTCACCACTCAATTAAGTTATATAGAAGTAAATTTTAATGATGCGTTTATGGCTATGTTGTAGCTGCTACAACCCCCCTACAAAATTTTTCCTATGCCTTGATTTTGTAGCCTACCTTTTGTTCGTAGGAATCTATTTTTCACTATTGACAAGTATTCCTTTTAGTTATGAGGACTTATCATTGCATGAATTTCTTGTGATGACTTGATTAGATTGTCTTGATCATGACTAAGTATTATCGATGATAACTAAGAAATTCCTAACACAAGCATCTATTTCCCTGATATTGTACCTACTGATGGCCTTCCCTCTTGGAACTATGCAATCCACTGTCTCTGCCATATAACTGTCATCTTATCTCTGCATTGATAAATTAGATTTACAAGTCTCATTTACTTCCTATAGCTAGCCATTCATATGTGTTTATGTATGCAATCTGCTGGTACAGTAAGTATTCTCCATCTATCCATTAAATCTATAAATTATTGAGCATTAGTGGTCTAAAGCCTTGTATTGGTGAGAGTGTTCATGCATGTTTTGAGTGAGAATAGAGCTAAAATGGTTATCTGACTTGATCCAAACCATCATCCATTCCAATAGTTCTGAGAACAATATTGAAGATTATATGTTACCAGGCATCTCCAAGCTGCAACCTAGGAGAGTTTCCTGGAGTGATAACATAATTGGCGCCGCTGCCGAGGAGAGGAAACTGAAGCTCAACTTCCGTGGGAAATGACACAGATCCAGCTTTGATGATAGACAAAGTCTAGGCACATTTTTTGTTGTAATCATCTATCTAGCAACTCTACTGAAGGTTGAACCTCTTGGCGACTCCACTTCATAATTCTGGCTCAGTTTCTGAGGTGTACTCGGAGAAATCCTCAGAAGCTACAAGCTGACCCAGTACCTGACCCTGAAAAAATAATTAAAGAAAGAAAGGTATCGCATAAAGGAGCATTAGGTTCAGGTAAACCTAAACAATCTTCTATATCTCTTCAAGAAAGGCTTGTAATATAAAAAATACATGTTGAGAGTATAACATCTAATACTAGCAGCGAAGAAAAACATTCAGAGGTTCATAAAGCTCCTTATTCTTCAGGTTCTCCTTTTGTTGTAAGCCCAAAGGAAACCTCACCTCCTATCAAACATACTCCTTTAGTCTTATCAGCCACTCCTTAGCCATCTATCACTCAGACTGCCAGTACTCTTTTATCCACCATAGCTATGGCAGGCCCACAAGCACCTACCAAAATGGAAAGAATCATAGCTACTAGGTATGGACCTCTAATACTGCCCACTCCTTTGAATGCTATGCCTACTGGAGAATATCAGAAGTATATGCCTAAGTTCATTGGGACTAAAGGTGTTTTAGCTGAAGAACATCTTGAGTCATTCTATAGCTATGTTGATAACCTAGACATTAGTGAAGATGATGTCTGGATGAGAGTCTTTGTCCAAAGCCTAGATGGAGAGGCTAGAAAATGGTTCAAAGAACTGACCCCAACATCTATAGCAGATATTGAGACCTTATATGATGCATTCCTAAAGCATTGGGGGTATAAGAAGGATCTCCTTTAATACCACACTAAGTTTTGGAACTTACAGAGGGAAAATGGTGAGCTGCTATCTGATTTTAATAAGAGATTTAATTGCATGTACAACAAGATACCAGCTGAAGTAAAACCCACCACTACCTCTACTAGATTCATCTATGCCAGTGCCTTTGATTCTAACTTATGTTTACTATTGAGGGAGAGGCAATGTGCTTCTTTGGCTGATATGCAAGATGCAGCCCTGGAAGTAGAGTCAAACATCATGGCTGCAAAAAAGCTCAAAGGTAATGCTGATAGAAGGAGACAGAGGGGCGAGCCTTCATCATCTTCAGATTCCAAGATCGATAAAATGGCCAAGATGATAGAGTCATTAGCCTCTGAATTTTCCAAATTAAAGGTTGACCAACACTCTCAGAAAGGAAGGATCCCTAACACCTTTGCTCCTCCAAATCCAAATCCATATAGAGGACCTAATGAGCAGTTGCAGATTTTGCAAAGAAGCAAAGAGGCCAATGAAGACCAAAGGGTGAAGACCCCTTTTCAAAATGCAGTCATGGAAGAAGAGAAGTTTGAGGAAGATGATGAGATCCATTGTATGGAAGACAAAGGCAGCACTACTTTTTTAACCAAAGATGCCTATGAGAAGTCATTATTCAATGACCAGATCAGCCAAGAAAGGGATGGTGAAGCTGTTCTACAAACTGAAGATCAGCACCAATATAATTTGAGGTCAATGATGAATAATGTCAAGGAAACTCATGTTCACAAAGCTACTGTCCCTGCAGAACAACAAGCTAATAAGCAAAAGCAACCAGCAGTTCATCCTATCATCCTCAAAGCTCCAGCCATAGAGAATGAGTCCTTCAAGACATCTATCCTTGAGGCTCTTGAGCATAAATCCATCCAAGCCTCCACTCAGCTTAAGAAACTAGTTTTCCAGATCACAGAGGAAGAAGGCCCACATACTTGGGACATGTTCTTTGACGGGGCTTGCTTTAAGGAAGCTGCAGGAACAGGTGAAGTCCTTTTGTCCCCCACACAAGAATGCATTGATTCATCTTTTATATTAACTTTTGAGATCACAAATTACACATCAGAGTATGAGGCAGACCTTATCATTCAGTAGGTGTACAAAACCTTCCAAGCAAAACATCCAAGGCTGAAAGCATATAGAGATTAGGTGAAATATAAACCATCTCTGCCTGATAAGGTCAAATGCTGGAAAGTTTTTGATGTATATGATCAAATCAATAGGCTTTCGCAAGTCTTTGATGAATTTGTTGATATGCACATTGACCAAGACAAGAAAAACCTTTGATAGAAAGGTAAAAAGGGTCAATTTTCAGTTTGGTGACTGTTTTCTCAAAAGGGATACATTAAAGGAAGGAGGAGATGTTTTTGATGGCCCGGTCAATGGGTTGTTCTTCAAACTTTATTTCAATTAAGGCTTTCAAGCCTTGGTATTGTAAATATGTTGTTTCCAAGTTTTTATTTCATGCTAAATAGACTCCATGCCCAATGCAACACTTGGAGGAAGATTTGATCTTGTTGTTTACAAGAAGGGCATTGTTTTATAGTTCTTGAAACGTCACAGGGAGGATTTCATCTCCAGAAGGAGGCAATGTTAGCCTTGGAGGCGTTTGGCCCAAAATTGGATCCAAAACACTCCCAAAGTCTCCAAAGTTTGCTTAAAATCATGCAAATGGATCCAAATATGCTCCAAAGCACTCCCTAAGTCTTCAAAAGTGCTTAAGATCACCCAAAGATCGAAACGAGCGAGGGAGGAGAGCCCTTGGAAGGGCAGAAATGCACTATCGGGAGGCAAAAACACATTAAAACAGTCAAAAAACCATTATCGCAGGCTTAGAACTGAGAAGGCACAGCAACCGTTAGATCTGGCCAATCAACAACCCAGATCTAAGCGGCAGATCGCATTGGTGGATCTGATCGGCACCAACGAGCCTGTGGCAATTGGCATAGGATACTGCCGATCAGCGATCGCCGATGATTGGATCAACGGGTCAGAATCGGTGGAGGCAAGTTGATGGTTATTGGCACAAACTAAGGGGAATGAGTGATTGCGATCGGCGATTAAACGTGGACTGTCGATCGTGCGCACAGATCGATGGCCCACGTTACATCACCAAATCGCTATCGACAGAAACCATGGGGCGAGGCCTTTGCATATACATATGGTGCGACCCGATGACCAGACCCGACGACATTATATATGATGTTTTATAATATTTGAAGTCTGCAGATTGGCCATTTTTAATGTAGTTTTATGTGTTTTCATTGTTTAAACGAAATACAAAGGAACCTTGGGGCAGTGCGATTACGATGAGTCCCAAACCCGAAAGGGTCCGGGAAGTGAAATATATAATATCTGAAGTCCGCCAAAGCCATTTTTCAAACATTTTCATTATTTTTACATATTGCGGAATACAAAGCAAATACACAGAGCCAGGCCATCAATGACTGGTGACAGTGACCCAAAGGGCAGACCCTATAGAGGAATAAATCATTTTTGAGGACTTTTGAAGTCTGAAAAGGACAGAGAGGGGCAGAATTTCTCAGTTTTATTGTGTTTCTATATAAAACAGAAATATTCATTATTTTCAACAGAGGTCCATAATAGGGTAGTGTTGTTCTGTTTTAATAGAAAGCATGCATTGCTAAACCATTGAAAGGGCCACAACATGTGCAGCTCCTCCCCAAACCGACAAAGAGGTCGGGAAGCAGCATAGTACAACACAACACATAGCTAGACTGAAACAGAAATATCATGGAGCAACATAGCACATCAAAACCAACATCATAGGGCATCGCTGGCACGAGAGAGCTCCCAAACAGCACAGCAAACTATCCAAAACATCTGAATGCGGTTATTCTTCTGTCAGAAGGAGAAAACCTTCAAGCCATGCTTGCCTATTGATGGAATCAATCAGTTAACAAGGCAGATCAGGCAGATTAAGACTCCGAGCCTCTTAGAGCTCAGGAGCATTGTAAAAAGGCTATAAATAGCTGAAAGTAAGATGTAATACAAGTTCAACTTCTGGAGATTGTTCCTCCTCTGTTCCTTCAAGCTTCTCATCTTCATTCTAGCAATATAAGCTTCTTTTGCTATTATATGTTCAATGTCCATTCTCTTTGTTGTTCTATGCTTACACTTGAATAGGTTATTCAGGTTTTCTATTGTGTCTAATGCTAGATAACTATCATCTTATCTCAACATTGATAAATTAGATTTGCAAGTCTCATTTACTTCCTATAGCTGGACATTCATATGTGTTTATGTATGCAATCTACTGGTACAGTCAGTATTCTCCATCTATCCATTGAATCTATAAATTATTGAGCATTAGTGGTCTAAAGCCTTGTATTGGTGAGAGTGTTCATGCATGTTTTGAGTGAGAATAGAGCTGAAATGGTTATCTGACTTGATCCAAACCATCATCCATTCCAATAGTTATGAGAACAATATTGAAGATTATATGTTACCAGGCATCTCTAAGCTACAACCTAGGAGAGTTTCCTGGAGTGATAACATAATTGGCGCCACTGCCGGGGAGAGGAAACTGAAGCTTAGCTTCCCTGGGAAATGACACAAATCCAGCTTTGATGATGGATAAAATCTGGGCACATTTTTTGTTGTAATCATCTATCTGGTGACTCTACTGGATGTCGAACCTCTTGGCGACTCCACTTCATAATTCTGGCTCAGTTTGTGAGGCGTACTCGAAGAAATCCTCAGAAGCTACAAGCTAACCCAGTACCTGACCCTGAAAAAATCATTAAAGAAAGAAAGGTATTGCAGAAAGGAGCATCAGGTTCAGGTAAACCTAAACAATCTTCTATATCTCTTCAAGAAAGGCTTGTAATATAACAAATACATGTTGAGAGTATAGCATCTAATACTAGCAGTGAAGAAAAACTTTCAGAGGTTCATAAAGCTCCTTATTCTTCAGGTTCTCCTTTTTCTGTAAGCCCAAAGGAAACCTCACCTCCTATCCATCATACTCCTTTAGTCTTATCATCCACTCCTTAGCCCTCTATCATTCAGACTACCAATACTATTTTAGCGACCACGGCTATGGCAGGCCCACAAGCACCTACCAAAATGGAAAGAATCATAGCTGCTAGGTATGGACCTCTAATACTACCCACTCCTTTGAATGCTATGCCTACTGGAGAATATCAGAAGTATATGCCTAATTTCATTGGGACTGAAGGTGTTTCAGCTGAAGAACATCTTGAGTCATTCTATAGCTATGCTAATAACATGGACATTAGTGAAGGTGATGTATGGTTGATAGTCTTTGTCCAAAGCCTAGATGGAGAGGCTAGAAAATGGTTCAGAGAACTGACCCTAGCATCTATAGCAGATATTGAGGCCTTAGATGATGCATTCCTAAAGCATTGGGGGGATAAGAAGGATCTCATTTACTACCACACTAAGTTTGGGAACTTACAGAGGGAAAATGGTGAGCTGCTATCTGATTTTAATAAGAGACTTAACCGCATGTACAGCAAGATACCAGCTAAAGTAAAACCCACCACTACCTCTGCTAGACTCATCTATGCCAGTGCCTTTTATTCTGACTTCTACTTACTATTGAGGGAGAGGCTATGTGCTTCCTTGGCTGATATGCAAGATGCAGCCCTGGAAGTAGAATCAAACATCATGGCTGCAAAAAAGCTCAAAGGTAATGCTGATAGAAGGAGACAGAGGGGCGAGCCTTCATCATCTTTAGATCCCAAGATTGATAAAATGGCTAAGATGATAGAGTCATTATTCTCTGAAGTTTCCAAATTAAAGGTTGAGCAACACTCTGGGAAAGGAAGGGTTGCTAACACCTTTGCTCCTCCAAATCCAAATCCATATAGAAGACCTAATGAGCAGTTGCAGATTTTGCAAAGAAGTAAAGAGGCCAATGAAGACCAAAGGGTGAAGACCCCTTTACAAAATGCAGTCATGGAAGAAGAGAAGTTTGAGGAAGATGATGAGATCCATTGTATGGAATACAAAGGAAACGCCACCTTTTTAACCAAAGCTGCCTATGAGAAGTCATTATTCAATGACCAGATCAGCCAAGAAAGGGATGGTGAAGCTGTTCTACAAACTGAAGATCAGCGCGAATATAATCTGAGGTCGATGATGAATAATGTCAAGGAAACTCCTATTCATAAATTTGTTGTCACTACAGAACAAAAAGCTAATAAGCAGAAGAAACTAGTAGTTGATCCTATCATCCTCAAAGCTCTAGCCATAGAGAATGAGTCCTTCAAGACATCTATCCTTGAGGCTCTTGAGCCTAAAGCCATCCAAGCATCCACACAGCTTAAGAAACCAGTTTTCTAGATCACAGAGGAAGAAGGCCCACAGATTTGGGACATGTTCTTTGATGGAGCTTTCTCTAAGGAAGTTGCAGGAACAGGTGAAGTCCTTGTGTCCCCCACACAAGAATGCATTGATTCATCTTTTATATTAACTTTTCAGATCACAAATGACACAGCAGAGTATGAAGCAGACCTTATCATTCAGTAGGTGTACAAAACCTTCCAAGCAAAACATCCAAGGCTGAAAGCATACAGAGATGAGGTGAAATATAGACCATCTCTGGCTGATAATTTCAAATGCTGGAAAGTTTTTGAAGTAGATGATCAAATCAATAGGCTTTTGCAAGTCTTTGATGAATTTGATAATATGCACATTGACCAAGACAAAAAGACCTTTGATAGAAAGGTAAAAAGGGTCAATTTTCAGTTTCGTGACTATTTTCTCAAAAGGGATACATTAAAGGAAGGAGGAGATGTTTTTGATGGCCCAATCAATGGGTTGTTCTTCAAACTTTATTTCAGTTAAGGCTTTCAAGCCTTTGTATTGTAAATATGTTGTTTCCATGTTTTTATTTCATGCTAAATAGACTCCATGCCCAATGCAACACTAGGAGGAAGATTTGATCTTGTTGTTTATAGGAAAGGCATTGTTTTGTAGTTCTTGTAACCTCACAGGGAGGATTTCATCCCCAGAAGGAGCCAATGTTAGCCTTGGAGGCGTTTGGCCCAAAAATGGATCCAAAACACTCCCAAAGTCTCCAAAGTTTTCTTAAAATCATGCAAATGGATCCAAATATGCTCCAAAGCACTCCCTAAGTCTTCAAAAGTGCTTAAGATCATCGAAAGATCGAAACAAGCGAGGGAGGAGAGCCCTTGGAAGGGTAGAAATGCACTATCGGGAGGCAAAAATGCATTAAAACAGTGAAAAAACCATTATCACAGGCTTAGAATTGAGAAGGCATAGCAGCCGTTAGATCTGGCCGATCAACAGCCCAGATCTAAGCAGCGGATCACATCAGCGGATCTGATCGGCACCGGCGGGCAGTGGCAATCGGCGCAAGACACCGTCGATTAGCGATTGCCAATGATCGGATTGGCGGGTTGCAATCGGCGGAGGCAAGTCGACGGTTGTCGACACAGACCAGGGGGAATGAGCGATTGCGATAGGTGATTAAACATGGACCGTTGATTGCATGCTCAGATCGACAGCCCATGTTACATCGCCAAATCACTATCAGTGGAAACCATGGGGCGGGGCCTTTGCATATACATATGGTGCAACCTGATGACCGGACCCGACGACATTATATATGATGTTTTATAATATTTGAATTCCGCGGATTGGCCATTTTTAATGTATTTTTGTGTGTTTTTTTTGTTTAAATGAAATACAAAGGAACCTTGTCACAGTGCGATTGCGATGAGTCCTGGACCCAAAAGGGTCTAGGAAGTGAAATATATAATATCTGAAGTCTGCCAAAGCCATTTTTCATACATTTTCAGTGTTTTTACATATTTCAGAATACAAATCAAATACACAGGGTCAGGCCATTAGTGACTGGCAACAGCAACCCAAAGGGCGGACCCGATAGAGGAATAAATCATTTTTGAAGACTTTTGAAGTCCGAAAAGGACAGAGAGGGACGGGATTTCTCAGTGTTGCTGTGTTTTCTGTTTAAAACAGAAATATTCATTATTTTCAAGAGAGGTCCATAATAGGGCAGTGATGTTATGTTTTAACAAAAAGCATGCATTTTTAAACCATTGAAAGGGCCACAGCATGCACAGCTCCTCCCCAAACCGACAAAGAGGCCGAGAAGCAGCACAGCACACAGCTAGCCCGAAACAGAAATATCATGGAGCAACACATAGCATCAATAGCCCAGCACAGCTCATCAAAACCAATATCATGGGGCATCTCTGGCACGAGAGAGCTCCCAAATAGCACAACAAACTATGCAAAATATCTGAATGCGGTTATTCTTCTATCTGAAGGAGAAAACCTCTGATCCATGCTTACCTATTGAGGGAATCAATTAGTTAACAAGGAAAATCAGGCAGATTAAGACTCTGAGCCTCTTAGAGCTCAAGAGCATTGTAAACAGGCTATAAATAGCTGAAAGTAAGATGTAATATAGGTTCAACTTCTGGAGATTGTTCCTCCTCTGTTCCTTCAAGCTTCTCATCTTCATTCTAGCAATATAAGCTTCTTTTGCTATTATATGTTCAATGTCCATTCTCTTTGTTGTTCTATGCTTGCACTTGAATAGGTTATTCAGGTTTTCTGTTGTGTCTAATGCCAGATAACTGTCATCTTATCTCTGCATTGATAAATTAGATTTGCAAGTCTCATTTACTTCCTGTAGCTGGCCATTCATATGTGTTTATGTATGCAATCTATTGGTATAGTCAGTATTCTCCATCTATCCATTGAATCTATAAATTATTGAGCATTAGTGGTCTAAAGCCTTGTATTGGTGAGAGTGTTCATGCATGTTTTGAGTGAGAATAGAGCTGAAATGGTTATCTGACTTGATCCAAACCATCATCCATTCCAATAGTTCTAAGAACAATATTGAAGATTATATGTTACCAGGCATCTTCGAGCTGCAACCTAGGAGAGTTTCCTAGAGTGATAACAGGTCTTATGGAGTACCACTCGTATGATCCCATAAGTGTTTGCAAGTATCATTTTTCTAAGATAAATTCAAATTGGCTAAGAAATACCTATTCTAGACCAGAAGAGGAAAATAATAAAAATTGTTATCATGCCTCTAAGGCTCATGCACCAGTGAACCATGCAGGTCCATCACATGTGACTCCAAAAAAAAGAAGCTACTCTAAAATCAAGGCCATCAAATAATTGCAACCAAGTGAACATAAAGTATATAAGGAAGGTTGCACACAATCCAGCAAATGAGAGCAAAGCTGCAAATATAAAGCAGATCTAGTTATCTTGAAAGCGGCTATGGCAGCAGAGAGAAACAAGAAATAGAAGAGGCAAGAGGAAGAGTAGAGATGGAAGGAAGAACATGAGAAGAAATAAAAAGAGTAGAGGCTTATGCAAGAAGAATAAATGATGATAAAATAGAAATAATAAACAATGTTGAAGCAAGTCGAAGAAGAAGAGAAAAACCAACTACTAGAAGAAGAAAGCAAACAACAACAAGATAAAGAAATTGCCTAGGAGATTGAAGAATTGATAGTGATTCAATACATGGAGGTAGAGTTCCAACAGTATAATTAGGATGTTGGTCTCATGATTTACATGGAATAGATCATCTCTCAGTCTCCCCCTCCTCCTGCAAAAGGGAAAGCTTTAGATGATGAAGAAGAAATTGCTCCTCTTGATGAAGGTCTGGTCATGGATATTTGCAGCTTAACTTTCGATGAGCTTCAAAAGAAAACTTTTCAAGAAAGAAATAAGAACTTTCCTGGTGACCTCACACATCATGATTTCATCAAGGAGAAGGTGATCATAATGGACACCAAAAAGAATCATGAAGTAATTGTTGCAACCAACATTGCTTTTGTGGGAGCTTCTAAGCCAAACACAGAATATTTGATGGTCGAGAATAGAAAAATGGAAAATAATTTGGAAGTTACAAGGCAACAGATTGAACAACTCCAGGAAGAGGTTCAAAATAAAACTCCCACACAGGTGTACTTATGTTGGACCTTACTTACTGATGTAAATCAGGCTTCAATTTCTCTGTCAACTCGAGTAGGTACACTTAGAGGTGCTATTTAATATATATAGATCTAGAAGGATTTAGTTTCTAAATTATAGCTTAATGTGGAAAAATCAACAATGCTCTTTTACAAGAGGTTTCTCTTTGTCTTTTTAACACTTAAGCATTTACTTAAATGAAACAAATCTAATTGTCCATATGGAAAACAGAGTCCTAATTACTTATAACACACAACAATGAATGAAATATGTAGCTTTGGAGATCAACAATAGTGGAACCTCTTACAAGGTTTAGTCAACAAACTACTAATTGAACTCTGCAACTACAAATCACAACCAATGAATAGTAAACTATAGATCAAACTATGAGACAAAAACCATGAAATAGAAAGCACAATTGTCACTTTCAAGATGAATATCAATTGAGGTTTTCTTACAAAACTCTTTCACAATAGATGTGGATCTCTTCAATTAACAATTTCCAATTTTATAAACTTGTAGCATAGGAATTGAATGACAATTGTAAGTATCAGATCTATCTATGCAATTGTAAAAGAGAATTCAAGGAAAAGTGCACCATCTCTGTAGTGGGGGCCCTCCACACTTTGCAAGCACACCTTAGAATAATTCAAATGAGGAAAACTACTAGATATGAAACATAAATATGGACTCCAACACTATATCTCTGTATTCAAGTCTGGAAATCAAAAATACATAAACTGTGTTCCCAAGATTTTCATGTATCAACAACTACTAAACTACATAATTCTTCTTTCGAGTTATTTATCATAAATCTTCACAACAAGAGGAAGTTATTTGTACTCATCATAATCCTAATGAAATCCTAACAATTACATCAAAGGAAGCCAAATTAGTTCAGATCCTCAATCTGAGCAAAATCCCAAAAATAGGAAAGTTTGTTCACAAAATCTGGAATTTCTGCTAAAATGGTTGGGTTTGACCAGTGTTGACCAAGCAACTATAATCTTCAGATCCAAGAGTGGATAGGTATTCCACCATCCTTGTACATTTAGGATCAAACCCCAAGTCCTCAAATTTCCCAATATGTCCTGAAACATGTCAAACCATGGATCCATTATAGGAATTTACAACAACTTGTAATTTTCTGGAAATTTCCAATTTCAACACAAAAATTCCTAAGATTAATTCCAAGATAAAAATAATGGAAATAACATTATATCATTTAGTTTCTAAGGAATATGGAGGAAATTTAAAGCCTAAATAAAGGAAAATGATGAATAAAGAGGGGTTTTACATAAAATAACCAGTCATAAATTGGTACCAACATCTCCCCCAAACACAAGACTTTGCATGTCCTCATGAAAATGAATTATTTGTCAAACCCTTTCCTCTACTTCTGCTTCTACCTCTGCCTCTGCTGCCTGGAGTAAAGCATCAATGTTCATCTGGTCCTTGTATTCAATTTTCAAAATTTGGTATTTAGTTTTGATGGCCTTCTTCTGTTTGTATAATTTATAGGCCCTCTTACCAATCTGAACCTTATAGGCTTGGAGTCTCCTGACTATTGAAATGTGGCAACAAGAATATTCCAATTTTAATTTGTCCTTGAATTAAAATTGAGAATTAAAATTCGAATTTAGTCTCACCAACTGCTTGAAAAATAATTAATTAATTCATCTTGAGTTAATTAGTTGGAGAAATTCAAGTTAGAAGTCTTTCTGAAGTCATGCAACAGTTATCCCTTAAATTAAGGATATTATCCCTTAATTAAGGAGATAAGATTGAGTTGTATTTTATTTGTAATTAGTTAGCTCAGTTTACTAAGTTAAGTCCAGTTAAATTAATTCCAAACTGTTTGAGGAACTAATTGTGAGTTTAGTCAGTTAATGCATGCATGCATCCAACTAGTGTACTCCAGATAATTGAAGATTCTCTCATCAGTAACTCATGCATGTCTATTCTGAGAAAGACCCAGTTGAGATTAAAGATAGGGGCAGTGTACTATCAGTTGCATGTGTTTTCCTATAAACAAAACTCATGCATGCAGAAGGAATTCATTCCTTGAGGATTGCGTAGTTTTATAGGGTGTGAGATCAGTGTGAGTGATCAATGTTACACTTGGTAAGAGTAGGATCACACAGGAGAAATAGCGCAAGGAAATAGGAGCTTGGAGGGTAGAGGAGAAGGCTTATGAGCAGTCTATTTTGTTTGTGAGCATCTGTGAGGGATTGTATTGAGAGTTGGCTAGATATGAGAGCTAAGGTTTTTTGTAATCCTGATATATTTCCACTTGTATGATAATACAGATAGCGGGGTTTTTAGCCGAGGCTTTCCCCTGAGTATTCTTCTGTGTTTCATGTGCATTGATTCTTCTTCTGGTTATATGTGTTCAGCTTGATATTGCTCAAATATTTTAAGCTTCCGCAAAATTGATTGTAGAAGTAGATTAAAGTATTTTTCTTTAGTTATATTGCATTATCAGGTTAATCTACAGTCAGAATTTCTACATGGTATCAGAGAAAAGGTTATCAGACCTGTGAATAGTATACTGAGAAGATAATTCGAAGCTTGAAGTTCATGGTTACAGGTGCAAATCGAATTCATATCATACTTCAAGTTGGTCAATGGTGTTCTATGGCTTGAGACTCGAGTATGCCTTGGAAGGAAACTCGAATTACATAGCATGGAAAGATAGAATGGAAGTTGTATTAGAAGACAATGGCTTGAAGAATTTCATTGATCAAGAAATCCCAAAGCTAGTTGCAGCTAATGCACAAGAGTTGGCTGAGTGGAAGAAGTGTGTGGCGAAGGTAAGACAGATCATCCTAGAGGGAGTTTGAGACCATATTGTCTCGAGTCTCCATGGGAAGGATACTCCATTTTCAATGTGGAAGACATTGAAAGACCTCTACCAAAATAGTAGCGACCAAAGGAAATTGCCGCTCAAGGATAAGCTTTGGAAAATCAAGATGGAGAAGGGTGACACTATTTCCACATATCTAAAAAAGCTCACCACCTACAGAGATGAGCTTGGTAGTGTGGGAATAACTATTTTCGATGATGATATGGTGAGCCTTGCTCTCCTCGGCCTTCCAAAGAGTTGGAATAGCTACCAGGACCCTGTGAATGGAAGGGAGAAATTGCCGGATTGAGGACGATTGTGGTTGAATCTGATGAAGGAGGATATCAGGAGGAGCACACGAGATGGTTCTTCATCAAATAATGATGATGAAGAAAATCTAGCCTTAGCAAGTAAGGCAAGGAAAGGGAAGGGGAAGGCTCCCCGTTCCAAATTAAATTCTTCTCATGGAGGGAAGAAGGGTGACAAGTCTAAAGTGAGATTCTTTAATTGTCACAAGATGGGACATTATGCTACTAATTTCCCATCGAAGAAGTCCAAGAAGGGATCCACAAAAGGATCGGAAGGTGGGGCATTAGCCTCTCAGTTCGAAATGGACTTTACCCTCATCGCATGCATGGTTTCATCGATGGTGGGTTGTGTTTGGTATCTTGACAGTGGAGCCTCATTCACATGACCTGTGATAAAAGTTTATTCAGTACCTTGGAGGAGAAAGACCTCAAGATTCACATAGATATGGGTGACGACAGAAAGTATAGTGTTTCAGGAGTGGGCACGGTTGCTTTTTAGAAGGAGCATGGAGCTCCTGTCAACTTGACAGATGTGAAGTATGTGCCTGGACTAAAGAAGAACTTGGTATCGATCGCGATGTTGGAGGACAAAGTTTACGATGTTGTCTTTAGTAAAGGAAATGTGTTCCTAAGAGACATATCCATGGGTTAGACCAAGAGGATTAGGATTCGAGTGAAGAATCTCTATAAACTAGAGGTAGATGATTGTGCAACATTGAGTTCGAAAGCAGAATTGGTGCAAAGCCAAGACATTGGCAAGTTATGGCACAGTCAGTTGGGCCATTTGCATCATGGGGCCTTGAAGATAATGCAGCAGATATCTAAAGGACTTCCCAAAGGTAAACTTGAGCAAGTTGACACATGTAAAGGTTGTACCTTTGGCAACTACGCCAAGTCTTCCTTTCATGATCAAGACAGTCGAGCAGAAGCGATCTTAGAGAGAGTTCATACTGATTTTTGTGGACCATTCTTGATGACATCCACAATGAAGAAAAGGTATTATGTGATTTTCATTTATTATTATTCTCATAAATGTTGGATTTATTTCATGCAGAAGAAGGACCAAACCTTCTCAAAGTTTTGTGAGTTCAAAGCTTTGGTCGAGAAAGAATCAAGGAAGAAGATCAAGGCCTTGAGAAGAAAAAACGGTCGAGAATATGTCTCTCAAGAGTTTAAGGACTTCTGTGCAGCAGAAGGAATTAAACAAGAGTTGATGGCACCTCATAACCCACAGCAGAATGGGGTGGCCAAAAGGAAGAACATAACGATTGTAGGGGGCAGCACGGGCGATGCTGCATGACCAAGGCCTACCACTTCACTTGTGGGTTGAGGCATGCAATAGAGTGGTCTATTTGCATAATAGAAGCCCACATTGCATATTTGGGATGAAGAAACCAAAGGAAGCTTTCTCTAGTAAGAGACCAGATGTGGGTCACTTCAGGATCTTTGGCTCATTGGTATATTTCCATGTGACAAAGGATGCACGAAAGAAGCTTGAGCTGACAACCGAGTTGGGGATACTTGAGGGGTACACTAATACACCCCACAACTATTGGGTGTACTTGCCTACCAGCCAAAGGACAGTGGTTCGCAAATATCTCAATTTTGATGAGAAGAAGGCCATGCGAGTTTCCCTTGAGAGGGAGCTCCAACTACAGGCTGTGGAGGAACTGTTCGTTCCTAAGGAAGAGGAACCTCAAACTGATGCGGAGCAGCCACATTCAGAGATTCTAGGAATGGAGACGTCCACTCAAGCAGATTCTTCTAGAGATGGACGGAAGCGCACAAGAGAAGCTGATAAATTGTTATCAGATGCAAGAGAGAATGTGGGAGAACCATCATCTCGGCACAGACAGAGGAGTTCACTTGAGAGGTACACTGGATACATGCCCTTGTTGGGGAATGTGTTGAGACCAAGCCATATTCCTTTGAGGAAGCAGTGCAACAACTAATTTGGGTTGATGCTATGGTGGAGGAGTATGACTCCATAGTTCGTAACAATGTTTGGGATGTGGTTCCCAGACCAGAGAACAAGTCAATTATGAGTTCCAGTTGGCTTTACAAGGTAAAGCAAGCTGCTGATGGTAGTGTGGAGAAGAATAAGGCAAGATTTGTTGCCCGTGGCTTTTCATAGGTTGAGGGGATTGACTATGATGAGACTTTTTCTCCTGTCACAAGGTACTCATCTATCAGATCTATGTTGGCACTATCAGCACAGATGGGTTGGAAGATCCATCAGATGCATGTGAAGACTACATTCCTTAATGGCCAGATTGAGGAAGAGGTGTACATAGAGTAGCTGGAAGGTTTTGATACCTTCGATTAGGAGTCACATGTGTGTTGACTCAAGAGAGCTTTGTACGGGCTAAAGAAAGCACCTCGTGCTTGGTACACCAAGATAGACAACTACTTCACCGGGTTGGGCTTCACAGAGAGTGAAGTGAATGTGAACTTGTACCACATCATGGTGAAAGGTAAGTAGTTGATCATTTTACTTTATGTTGATGATCTCATATTGACAGGTGATGATGATTCGATCATGTCTTGCAAGGATGACCTTGCAAGAGAATTCGAGATGAAATACATGGGTCTCATGCATTACTTCCTTGGCATGGAAGTGTGGCAGAAGGATGGGGAGTTGTTTGTGTCTCAAGGCAAGTATGCCAACGAGATACTCAGGAGATTCCACATGGAGAAGTGCAAGCCCATGCAGACTCCTCTAGCAGGTAACTAGAGGAAGGAGGATGCTACTTCAAGAGAAGTAGTAGAGGCCAGTATGTATAGGCAGCTTGTGGGTTCACTAATGCACTTAGTGAACACATGACCAGATTTGTGCTATGTTGTGAACCAACTGAGTCAAGCTATGGTTCAGCCTACCAAGATGTTTTGGAAGGCGGAAAATCATGTCTTGAGATACCTCAGAGGCACATCTCAGTATGGATATGGTATAGACGGACAGAGGGAGTGAAGCTACAGGGCTTCACTGATGTAGATTGGGCAAGGAATCCATCAGATCGAAAGAGCACATCATGAGGGATTTTCAACCTTGGGTCGGCGGTAGTTTCTTGGTACAACAGGAAATAGAGGTTGGTTGCACTCAACATGGCAAAGGCCGAATACATGGCTGCAAGTCAGGCAACATGTGAGGCCATCTGAATGTGGAAAATTCTAGTTGGTCTGTTTGATCAGAGGATGGATCCAACTATGATCTATTGTGATAATCAGAGTTGTATCAAACTCTCTGAGAATCCAGTATTTCATGATAGGTCCAAGCACATTGATATCCGGTATCATCATCTCAGAGACTGTGTAGCGAGGAGGATCATGTTGTTGCAGTATATTTCAACTGAGGAGTAAGATGCTAACATTTTGACAAAGGCATTTTCAAAGTGTAAATTCGAGTTCCACAAAGACAGGATCGGGGTGACAGATAATCCCGTTCTTGTTGAGAGGGAGTGTTGAAATGTGGCAACAAGAATATTCCAATTTTGATTTGTCCTTGAATTAAAATTGAGAATTAAAATTTGAATTTAGTCTCACCAGTTGCTTGAAAAATAATTAATTAATTCATCTTGAGTTAATTAGTTGGATAAATTCAAGTTAGAAGTCTTTCTGAAGTCATGCAATAGTTATCCCTTAAATTAAGGAGATTATCCCTTAATTAAGGAGATAAGATTGAGTTTTATTTGAGTTGTAATTAGTTAGCTCAATTTAATGAGTTAAGTCCAATTAAATTAGTTCCAAACTATTTGAGGAACTAATTGTGAGTTCAGTCAGTTAATGCATGCATGCATCCAACTAGTGTACTCCAGATAACTGAAGATTCTCTCATCAGTAACTCATGCATGTCTATTCTGAGAAAGACCCAGTTGAGATTAAAGATAAGGACAATGTACTATCAGTTGCATGTGTTTTCCTATAAACAAAACTCATGCATGCAGAAGGAATTTATTCCTTGAGGATTGCGCAGTTTTACAGGGTGTGATATCAATGTGAGTGATCAGTGTTACACTTGGTAATAGTAGGATCATCCAGGAGAAACAGGGCAAGGAAATAGGAGCTTGGAGGGTAGAGGAGAAGGCTTATGAGCAGTCTATTTTGTGTGTGAGCATCTGTGATGGATTGTACTGAGAGCTGGATAGCTGTGAGAGCTAAGGCTTTGTGTAATCCTGATATGTTTCCACTTGTATGATAATATAGATAGTGGGGTTTTTAGTTGAGGCTTTCCCCTGAGTATTCTTTTGTGTTTCATGTGCATTGATTCTTCTTCTGTCTATATATGTTCAGCTTGATCTTGCTCAAATCTTTTAAGCTTCCTCAAAATTGATTGTAGAAGTAGATTAAAGTATTTTTTTTAGTTATATTGCATTATCAGGTTAATCTATAGTCAGAATTTCTACACTAACCTTCTTCTTCAACTTCTCATTTTCATCCCGAAACTTTTTACTTTGTGTTCTAAGGGTTTCATTTTCTTTCTTCACAACTCTTTCCAGAATTTCAAACTCCATAAGTTGTTGCTGCAATTTTTCAATTTTCCTTTTCTTTTTGCCTGAAAATTTTTGTTCCTATGGTTCTTCCTCCTTGCCCTTTGTTTCCAATTCTTGTATATAATCATACTGAGGCTGTTGTAAGATGTCATCTTCTTCCAATGTTTTCCCTTTTTGTCCAAATTTAGTCTTCCTAGACCTCCTTTCATAGGTGGTAAAAATCTTATCCTTCTCAGCTTTCTCAGTTTCTTCCCTTACCATTTTTCTGGTTTTTACACTGCTACTAGATGGAGCAGAGATATTAGGTATGTGCTTTGAAAATTCCTCTTCTACATCATCCACATCAACCAATAATTCTAGATCTTGCTGCTTTTCTTGTTCCTCTTCATCTGCTATAAATTCATTAGCAACCAGAAATATTTTCCAAGATAATCCTATCTTCTGCAATTCAAACTCAATTAATATTTTCACCAAGCCAAAATGATATAAGCTCCTATCCATGTTACTTCTCTATTTTTGTATAGTTTTGGACATCTTAGTTAAACTCTGCAAAAGAAAATAAGGTAAACTTATAACACAATCTCCCCTCAGATGCATCAACATTTTAATATGATAAAGAAACACTATATTGTATCTGCCCTCACATGTTATGAATTTTTGAATCACATAGACTATTTCATCCCAAGGATGAACAAGCCAACTCCTAGGAATTCCTTTCATCCAATTAACTGTTGATACTCTTGATTTAGATACAAAATGTGTCCAGGATTTCTCCTTAAACTGCTTAGTTTTGAAATATTTCTCTCCCTCTAGACTTATTCCTATAGCTTGGGCAATTATATCCTCTAAAACTCTAAAGGATAGGTTCGCTACTGTGGCTCTCTCTCCAATGAAATAAGAAGCAAATTCCCTGGTTGTTAACTCATTTTGGTCGTTAAATTTTTCCAGAAAAACTAACCACTATTTTGCTCTAAGGATGTCTACACAGTCTTTATGCAGTTTAGAAATATCAATTTGTTCTAGTTCAGTTCTATTTTCCATGAGAATTATTTTACTTTTACCCTGCTCTGTAAGAAAAATTGACCACGGTTTTTGGAAAAAAACTACCTGGTCCTACATTGACCTGAATGTCATTATTTTTCCTTAAATTTCTCGTCTCTGCTGGAGTGAAAACGGTTGTTGTCCTCAAATGGAATCTCCTTCTTAATTCTCGACTGGTCCTGTGTAATTTTTCCCTTAAGACTCGTATGTTGACATTTCCATTGTCAACATACTCGTAGCTCTTGTTATTACGCTTCACACATACCCCAAGGAGGGTTTCTTAGGCATTTGGGGTTCCAGAAATAGAGCAAATGCTTGTCTACGCATTCAACTTGCTCTCCTTATTACAATTCATGCATGCCTCGAGGAGGATTTCTCAGGCATTCAGGGTTTCTAGAAACATAGCAATGCTTTTCGATGCATTCAGGCTTTATCAAACATTAATGAACATAGCATTCAACACTAATGAACCTTTCCCATAAAGTTCAATAGTAATGAACCTCTCCTTCAGCACAATACTCAGTAATGATAAGCCCGATGGTTATGTGGAACAATCACATTCAAAATGATAAGTTTCGACATAATGGTATGGTATGAACCCTGACTGAGATCGTGAATAACTACGAAATCCTTGTTATGATGACACTTTGTCATAATATCCCTGTTATGAAACTATCTGTTGCTCCTTGTTATGATGACACTTTTTCATATCATCCCTTAATACCCTTTTCAATCAAAACATTTCATCATAACATATGCATTTCGTAAAATAAAATTCGGTTAAAAACCATAAAAAAAATTGCATTGCTTTTTAAATATTTGATCCTGGACCACGTATCTTAGAAATGTATGATTTCTGACTGTGTTTGACTAGATTTGAAAAAGTTTTTTTTAGTGGATCTGTTGGCACATTTGACCGATGTATTGGAGTATAGGCTTATGAATCGAAGTGTTATGTACAAGATAAAGAAATAGGATATATAGGTTAAGGTGGATAGTTTTTAAGAATAGGAATAAATCCTACAGGAATAGAATACTGAGTATAGGTTTAGGGATTAGGCTATTCGACTGAGTGAAGGATAGGCTAAGTGAATATGATATAGGATAGAGTGAATGATTCAGAAACTAAAATCAATAAATATCATTAACCACTATTTAAAAATTGAAATTAATAAAAGAAATTCAAGTACTAAAATGAAAATTTCTTATAGCCTTCAAATGTTTCCTTGTTGAAATTTAACCCTTCTTGACTTATTTGATGTGTACAGGACATGACATAATATGATGATGCAGTATTATTCTTCTTAATAGGCCCATTCTGAAAGATTATCAAGCAACAGATCCCTTTTGCTGATGTGTTCTAAATTTAGATTGAACAAATCCTTCTTGAGAAATAATGAACACCAATCCTCTACTGAAAAGTCCACTAAAGAATGAAAATAAAACAAATTCTTTCCTCTACTGTAATGAAATTCTGAAAATAAGGAGATAAAAAAGCATGAAAAAGTTCAAACTTTCTCCTCCCCCGCTGATCATATGACTTGTCCTCAAGTCATAAATTTGAAATTCAAATAGTCAAAGGCTTTTATTTTGAAGTACCAACGAAGTAGAATGAATTATTATTGGCTAATTCCTTGGTTTTCCTGTAAGAATTCGAGTTTAGAGTGAGACAGAGTCTGGTTTTCACATCTAAACTGTTATTTTTATTTTTATTTTTATTTTATTACTTTGTTTTAAACTTTAAAGTAGAAAAATGACTAAGGCATAGATATCATAGCAGACTACTGTACTATCTGAACCTCATTTTCCTATGTCACTATTTTTATGAAATCTTCTTTACTGACAGGCTTGTGGTAGATCTTCATCCTGTGTCCATTTATTGTAACTGTTCGGTATTCTTGGTCAATGGTTCTAAGTTTGACTGATCCATTCTGGAAAACTTCAAGTATTTCATATGGGCCCATCCAGTGTGTTGTAAATTTGGCTTTATAATCTCTAAATTTGGAATCAAATAATAGAGCCCAGTCACCAACTTTAAACTCTTTCTTCTTGATTCGTTTATCATGCCACTGTCATCTTTGTTGTTGGATCAGTGTTGTCCTTTCTACTGCTTGTTGTATCATCTCATCCAACTGGTTCAATTGGATAATTCTTTCTCGTTGTGCTTCAGAGAGTTCAATGCCTAAGTCTGTTGCCAATTTGTAAGTATGTATTTGGAATTCTATTGGCAGCATGACTTCTTTGCCATACACCAGCTAATAATTTGTAAACCCTGTTGTTTTTTTCTAGGTGATTCTATATGCCCAAAGTGCCTCATTGAGTTCATCTACCCAATGTTTTCTATTTGTTGCCACTGTTTTAATCATGATCCCTTCCAGTGCCTTGTTTGTAGATTCCACTTGGTCATTGGCCTATGGATGGTAGGGTGTACTCCTTCTGTGTTTGATTTTGTACTTGTGAGTGATGCCTTGAACCAATCTATAAGTGAATTGAGTCCCCTGGTTTGTTACTATCTCTCTAGGCACTCCATATCTAACAAAGATTTCTTCAAAAAGGAAATTAATGATTGTTTGCTCAATTTCCCTTACAAGTGCCTTTGCTTTTGCCCATTTAGTCACATAATCTATACATACCAAGATGTGCATTTTCCCTTTGGAAGGTGGATTAATGGGTCCAACAAAGTCCAAAGCCCATTTTTCAAATGGCTCTAGATGTACCTGTGGTAGTGGCATCTCATCTGAGGTAGCTGGTCTACCCATGTGTTGGCAGTTGTCGCAACTTCTCACATACTTCTTTGAATCTTTGAAAATTGATGGCCAATAGTAGCCAAGGTTAAGGATTTTGTGTGCTGTCATCTTGGTTGCAAAATGGCCACCACAAAGTTCATCATGACAAGATTTTAGTATGTCAATAATTTCATCCTCTCTGATACATATTCTAATAATTAAATCATAACCAGTATAAAACAATTCTCCATTAACCCATGAATATCTTGCACTTTTCTTAATCAGTCTTTTCTTCTCCTTTGAGCTGAATGATGGAGGTATCTTCCCTCTGGACAAGTAATTAGCTAAATCAGCATACCATGGTGTTAATATTGAAATTTCAAATAAATGTTCATCATGAAATGAATCTTCAATTGGAACAGCTTCACCTGGATTTTGTATTCTAGAAAAGTAATCTGCGACCTAGTTCTCTTTCCCTGGTCTATCCAACACTGTGAGATTAAATTCCTGCAGTAATAATAACCATATTGTGATCCTACCATTAGTTATAGCTTTTTTCATTAAGTATCTAATGGCAGAGTAGTCAGTGTGAACAAAGACTTCTTAACCGATTATGTAGTGGCGAAATTTGTTCATAGCATGTATGACTGCAAGCATTTTCTTCTCAGTTACTGTGTAGTTGAGTTTAGCGGGAGTCAAATTTTTACTAATGAAGTAAATGGCATAAGTTAAACCATCGACTTTCTACCCTAATGAAGCCCCCACTATTGTATCAAATGCATCAGTGGAGATGTGAAAAGGTGAAGTCCAATTGGGTCCCCTCAAAACTAGAGTTGTGGACAATTTCTCTTTAAGTTTCTCAAAAGCATTTTGACAAGCATCATTCCAATTGAAAGATACATATTTTGCAAGAATATTAAACAAAGGCAAGGCTATCTTACTAAAGTTTTCAATAAATATCCTATAATAGCTTGCATAACCAAGAAAGCTTCTTACATCTTTTTGATTTGTTGGAATTGGCAATTTGACAATAATTTGAATTTTGGTTTGATCTACCTTGATTCCCTCGGAAGAAACATGATGTCCTAAGACTATTCCCTCATTCAACATCATATAACATTTTTCATTGCTTAAAGACAAGTTGGTTTCTATACATCATTTTAAAACTTTCTCAAGATTTTGCAAAGAATGGTCAAAGGAATCACCATATATTGAAAAATCATCCATATATACCTCAACACATTCATGAACCAGATCAGCAAATATTGCTAATATTGCTCTCTGAAATGTTGTTGGAGCATTGCACAAGCCAAATGGTAAAACTTTGTAGGCATATGTGCCCCAGGGACAGGTAAATGTTGTTTTGCCTTGGTCTTCTAAGGCTATGTTGATCTGATTGTAACTGCTAAAACCATCTAAGAATGAAAATGACATTTTTCCAGTTAATGTATCCAAAACTTGGTCAATAAATGGAAATGGAAAATAGTCTTTAAGGGTGGCTTTATTCAGTTCTCTGTAGTCAACAAAAACTCGCCACTTACCATTTTTCTTGGGGACTATCACTAATGGAGATACCCACTAGCTGTCAGAGATGGGGTAAATGAAATTTACATTCAGTAGCTTCTGCAATTCATCTCTTAAAATCTCTTTAAGCATGGGGTTCATCCTTCTTTGTGGTTGCCTCACTGGTAGAATACTAATGTCTATATAGATATGGTGAGTGAAAGTTTCCGAGTGAATTCCCTGCATGTCAGTGTAGTCCCAAGAAAATGCCTTTTGGTATTTGGTTAGCAAATCAAGCAATTTCTATTCCTGAGATGAATCTAAAAATGCTCCGATGTTCAGTGTTTTTCCTAGGCTGATTTCTATAGTCTTGCTTTGTGTGTTTGTAATAGAGTTGATTGGAAAGATATCTTCAAATAATGATTTCAGAGAATATATGGTACAAGTTTCCTGAAAGCTTTGTGCCAATATTTGATTTGCAGTAGTGTATTGTTCATTTCTCAATTCCTCCGAAACATCAGGTTGAGAGATAACCATTTCTACCAAATCTTCATTATTGTCTTCCCCGAAATCATAAATTTGATTGATTCTTAAAACAGATTGTATTTCTTCCCATACGTTATGTGTTACTGCTGGAGCTTGGGCTGATGGGTATAAAGTAAGTTGTTTTCTTTCTATTCCTCTGGAAATGATCATATTACCCAATAAATTCATCAGTAGTTTCCAACCATGGTCTACCAAGTATGAGAGGGTGTCCTCCTAAATTTGACTTTGGCTGGAGAACTAGGAAATCAACTGGATACTCCCAAGAGTCCAGTGAAACAGTTATATCTTCCAATATCCCTTCAGGAATGACTTTAGAGTGATCTGCTAATTCTAAAACAATTGGTGTTGACTGTAAATTTGTCAGTTGTAAGGTTTTCATTGTATCCAATGTCATGACATTTATTGCAGCTCCCAAATCAATGGGAGTATTTGGAATGGAGATTTTGTTGATGATTGTTGTAACTCTAGGTATACCAGGGTCAACATATTTCTCCATAGAAATGACATTTGACATAAGGCCAGCTAAATTGCCAATAACGTGAATGGTCTGTGGATTAAATCTTTTCTTTGTAGGCTTTTTAAGGCAGAGTTATTTGATGGCTTTGGTATAGATTGGAATATCCTTAATTTCCTAGAGAAATGGAATTTTTACATACACATTTCTCAGCTCGTCCAAAACATCGAATTGTGGCAGAGATATGGTTAATTTTGGTTGAAGTAACGGCTCAGGATTAGGAGGTGACTGCACTATCCTAATTTGTTTGCCTTGTTCTAAATCATCGTGTTTATCACATTCATCAATTTTATTCGAAATATCTTTCATTGAAACAGGTGGAGGTGAAGGTTCTATGTGAAGAGTTTGACCGGATCTAAGTTCTATGTTTTGCAGAGGTAGAATTGGGTACGATGGTCCCTCATCCACACTATACGCTGGTCTGTTTAGTCAATTATTTGTATTAGCTACTGGTTGAGTAGGTAGTTGTGTAGGTTTAGGAGGTTGATTAGATGGTAATTGCAGCTGTGGTTGATTCATTGGTGGAGGAGAAAGTAAGGTTTGATGAGGATTTTGTTGTTGATAAGAAATTAGTTGCTAAGGGTATTGATGTGTGTACTGTGGTGGATATGGCTAAGAGTATTGTTGTTGATATTGTTGAGGATATGGGTTTGGAAATGACTATTGATATTGCTGAGGTGGTTGTTGAGGAAATTGTTGAGGATGTGAATATCCTCTCCATCCCTATTGTGGATAAGATTGTTGTTACTGATTAAACCAAATTTTCCATGGCATAGGTACATTCCAAGAATTATGAACAAGCATTTGATAATTTGTTGGATTTGGATTTTGAAACATACCTAGAGGTCTTGGCTGCCATGGTCTCTGAGGTCCCACAAAATATAAGTTCTCCATCTTTGCATTAGCTTCCAAATTATAATTCTACAAAACTTTCATCTTAGAGCAATCATTAGTGTCATGATTTTCTGTACAAAACCCACAGATCTGAACATTATCTAATGGAAATTCTTTCAAAGCATGTTTTTTTAGCATTTAGGACAAAATATAGACAACACTTGTTCTTGTTCATCTTGTCTTTCCTTTGCTTTCAAAGTGTCTATTTTATTTCCCAAAGTGCTTAAGAGGTCTGTTTTAAAATCTTCAAATAGATTTCCTAGTTCAACTCTGGTAATATTTCCTGTGGCATATTTAGTGATTCTAGATGTCATAGTTCTTCTTCCATTTCTTGCTCTACTTCTTGGGTACTTCTAACACAAGTCAGCATTCTCCTCAAAAGGTAAATTAGAAATGTCCCCTTTACCCATGAGATTGAGGTCATCTAGATATTCGTCCCGGATGCCCTTAAGAAATATTGTTTGAATAAGATCAATAGACATGGTTCTATGTTTTGATTTTTGCAGATTGTATGAAAATATTTCCAAGTATTCTTCTAAGGTCTCATCTTCTTGTTGATTCATTCTAAAGATGTCATCTTTAGAGTCTTTTTATCGACAGTAAGGTTGATACTTTTTCAAAAGGTTTTTTCTCATGTTATCCCAATCAATGACTGTGTGTTCACCTAATCCCATGAACCACCTAAGTGTTGCTGCTTTTAATGTGGCAGGAAAAAGTCGAAGTTGGTGTGCATCATCGGTATATCCATAGGTTCGGCATACTATATCAAATTCAAACAAAAATGAATCAGGGTCTTCAGATGCCATACCATAAAAGTTTGGTAATACAGAAGGTGGGATATTTTTCATTTTAATTTCCTCATCCATGTACTCTCCTCTATCTTGAATTGGAAATTTAAATGTTGATTCCTCTTTTTCTGGTGGATTTTTATTCCCTCCAAATAGAGTATCATTTCCTTGTTTTTCTTCAAGCTCTCTTTGTATTATCCTTTCTTCCACTTGTCTCTCATACTCTCTGAGTTGTTCTGCAGTAGGTCCTCTAGATCCTCCATCTTCAGCCATTGTGATATGTGACTTGTCTAAGGTTTCTATCTCTTCTTCCTGTTTTGATTCTTGAGGAACAATCTGTTCAAGGATAGGCTATTGGATTCTTGTACTACTCTCTTTTTGTTTCCCTACTGTAGAAGTCTCAGGTATATATCTTTTCTTTGCCTCATAAGCTAGTAGGATTTGTCTTTCAACGAGAGTAAGTCTCTGGCCTGATCTTTGTTTTTCCTCAAGTTTTTCCATAGTAACTTTTCCAGTTGGTGTTGTGTACTCAATCCTCTCTAAAGTTTCTTCTCCCAATGGAGGGTTAGTTGTTTGGTGGGGGGTTGTTTGTAGAAAATTATCTACAAATCTCGCTCTGATACCATGTAGAAAATATGGCTGTAGATTAACCTAATAATGCAATATAAATCAAAGAAAAATACTTTAACCTACTTCTACTATCAATTTACGAAAGCTTAAAGATCGAGCTAAATCAGAGCCAAACACATATAACCATAAGAAGAAGAATCAATATACATGAAACATAAAAAATACTCAGGGGAAAGCCTCAGCTAAAAACCCCACTATCTGTATTATCATACAAGGTGGAAATACATAGGAATTATATAAAGCCTTAGCTCTCACAGCTAGCCAGCTCTCAGTACAATCCTCACAGATGCTCACAGGAAAACTTGGCTTCTCTTAAGCCTTCCTCTCTGCCCTCCAAGCTCTTATTTCCTTGTGTTGTTTCTCCTGGGTGATCCTCCTGTTACCAAGTGGAAGACTGATCACTCACACTGATCCTACACCCTGTCAAAATTGCACAATCCTCAAGGAACCTTGCCTTGACTGCATGCATGAGTTTCCTTTATAGGAGAAAACATGCAACTGATAGTACATTTTCCTTGACAATTAGCTCAACTGGGTCTTTCTCTGAATAGACATGCATGAGATTCTGATGAGAGAATCGTCAGTTATTTGGAGTACACTGGTTGAGTGCATGCATGAATCAACTGACTAATAACTCACAATTAGTTCCTCAAACAGTTTGGAACTAATTTAACTCGACTTAACTTAGTAAACTGAGCTAACTAATTACAACTCAAATATAACTCAATCTTATCTCCTTAATTAAGGGATAATCTCCTTAATTTAAGGGATAACTCTTCCATGACTGCAAAAATACTTCTAACTTGAATTTCTCCAACTAATTAATCCATAATTAATTAATTAATTATTTACAAGCAGCTGGTGAGACTAAATTCGAATTTAATTCACAATTTTAATTCAAGGACAAATTAAAATTGGAATATTCTAGATTCTATTTTTATCATTTCTTGTTGCTATTTTCAACACTCCCTCTCAAAAAGAAAGGAATTCAACTCGATCCTAATCGTGAACCTTTGGAATGTTCTGCATGCAACACTTCTCTCTAGTGTTGTTGCTCCAACAACTTCAAAAATAAAAAATAAAAAATAAATAAAAATAAAAATAAAACATCCAACCTGAATCAGTATGATGCATCTGTCGTCAAAGTCTCTGACTGTTATTTCCTCTGTCAACTAAAAACTTTGTGCTTTTGTTGACTCTGCCTTTCTGCACAGTTGTCAATCCTACTCTACGCTCTTCAGTATCTAACTGTTATAGCCTCTGTCACTTTGATCTCTGACTGCATCAATCCCACTGATTCCTCCTGCTACTATGTACTTTGGGCTCTTGTAGCAAGGTATGATCCATAAGATAAAACCTCTCAATGGACCCTGCCCAATTTCATCCTTCTTGGGACTATCACTTCACATCGCCCCACCTCACACCTAGAGGTATGGCTGCATGTGATCCCTCTACTGACTCTAATTGTGGCTCCTCCACAATTGTCTAAGTCTTCCTCTGGGACTGCATGTTGAGAGGTAATTTACTCTCCCTCTCAACCACCAAGTCTCTAACATTGCCTTGCTCCTCAAGGCTTTGCATACATCTTGAACCTCAAGAGCATACAGGTTCTTAACTCGTGAACCAATCTGTTTCACCTGTCTCGTGGTGATGTGTCTAAGGAACACCTTTCCTTTACTGAAGACAACATCATATCCTTTGTCCTCCAACATCACAACTGATACCAAGTTCTTCTTCAGTCCAGGCACATACTTCACACTTGTCAAGGTGATAGGAGGTCCATGCTCCCTCTGAAAAGCAACTGTGCCCACTCCTGAAACACTATACCTTTCGTCATCACCTATCTCTATGCGAATCTTAAGGCATTTCTCCTCCAAGGTACTGAATAAACTTTTATCGTCGGTCATGTGGAATGAGGCTTCACTGTCAAGATACCAACCACAACCCATCATCAATGACACCATACATGCGATGAGGGTAAATTCCATTTCGAACTGAGAGGCTAATGCCTCACCTTCCGATCCATTCGAGGATCCCTTCTTGGACTTCTTTGATGGGCAATTATTCACATAATGACCCATCTCATGACAATTAAAGCATCTCACTTTAGACTTGTCAACCTTCTTCCCTCCATGAGAACAATTCAATTCAGAATGGGATGTCTATCCCTTCCCTTTCCTTGCCTTACTTGCTAAGGCCAGATTTTCTTCATCATCATCCTTGGATGAAGAACCATCTTGTCTACTCCTCCTGATCTCCTCCAGCATGAGACCCGACCACAGTCGTTCCCAATCTGGTAGTTTCTCCCTTCCATTCACAGAGTCCTGGCAGCTATTCCAACTCTTTGGAAGGCCAAGGAGAGAAAGGCTTGCCATATCATCATTGGCAGTAGTTATTCCCACACTTCCAAGCTCATCTCTGCAAGTGGTGAGCTTGTTCAGATATGTGGAAATAGTATCACCATTCTCCATCTTGATTCATCGAAGCTCATCCTTGAGTGCCAATTTCCTCTGGTAGAGGTCCTTCAATGTCTTCCACATTGAATATGGAGTATCCTTCCCATGGAGACTCGAGACAATATGGTCTCAAACTCCCTCAAGGATGATCTGTCTCGCCCTCGCCACACACTTCTTCCATTCAGCCAACTCTTGTGCATTAGTTGAACCTGGCTTTGGGATTTCTTTATCAATGAAATCTTTCAGGCTATTGTCTTCTAATACATCCTCCATGCGATCTTTCCATGCTATGTAATTTGAGCTGCCTTCCAAGGCATACTCGAGTCTCAAGCCATAGAATGCCATTAGCCAACCTTGAAGTATGATAAGAATTTTATTTTCACCTGCAACCCCGAACTTCAAACTTCGAATTCTTTTCTCCGTATACTGTTCATAGCTCTGATAAACTAGGCTCTGATACCATGTATAAAATTCTCTACAAATCTTGCTCTGATACCATGTAGAAAATCTGACTATAGATTAACCCGATAATGCAATATAAATCAAAGTAGAATACTATAACCTACTTCTACTATCAATTTGCGGAAGCTTAAAGATTGAGCTGAATCAAAGTTGAACACATATAACCATAAGAAGAAGAATCAATACACATGAAACACAGAAAATACTCAGGGGAAAGCCTCAGCTTAAAACCCCACTATTTGTATTATCATACAAGGTGGAAATACATAGGAATTATACAAAGCCTTAGCTCTCACAGCTAGCCAGCTCTCAGTACAATCCTCACAGATGCTCATAGGCAACTTGGCTTCTCTTAAGCCTTCCTCTCTACCCTCCAAGCTCCTATTTCCTTGTGTTGTTTCTCCTAGGTGATCCTCCTGTTACCAAGTGGAAGACTGATCACTCACACTGATCCTACACCCTGTCAGAACTGTGTAACCCTCAAGGAACCTTGCCTTGACTGCATGCATGAGTTTCCTTTATAGGAGAAAACATGCAACTGATAGTACATTTTCCTTAACATTTAGCTCAACTGGGTCCTTTTCTGAATAGACATGCATGATTTTTTGATGAGGGAATCTTCAGTTATCTGGAGTACACTGGTTGAGTGCATGCATGCATCAACTGACTGATAACTCACAATTAGTTCCTCAAACAGTTTGGAACTAATTTAACTGGACTTAACTCATTAAATTGAGCTAACTAATTACAACTCAAATATAACTCAATCTTATCTCCTTAATTAAGGGATAATCTCCTTAATTTAAGGGATAACTCTTGCATGATTGCAGAAAGACTTCTAACTTGAATTTATCCAAATAATTAATCCATAATGAATCAATTAATTATTTCCAAGCAGCTGGTTTGACTAAATTCAAATTTAATTCACAATTTTAATTCAAGGACAAATTAAAATTGGAATATTCTAGATTCTATTTTTATCATTTCTTGTTGCTATTTTCAACATTTGTATGAATCTTCCTTTTTCATCCCTAGATCTAGACATAGAGAATCATGGCTTAAAGAATTAAAACTAAATATGTGTTTTTGTCGTTTTGTTTATTTAAGATTTTTAGATTCTTTATTAAATCTTCCTAGTTTTCACCTCCCCGGCAACGACGCCAAAGTGTTGGACCTTACTTAATGTAAATCACGCTTCAATTTCTCTGTCAACCCAAGTAGGTACACTTAGAGGCGCTATATAATATATATAGATCTAGAAGGATTTAGTTTCTAAATGATAGCTTAATGTGGAAAAATCAACAATGCTCTTTTACAAGAGGTTTCTCTTTGTCTTTTTAACCCTTAAGCATTTACTTAAATGAAACAAATCTAATTGTCTATATGGAAAACAGAGTCCTAATTACTTATCACACAAAACAGTGAATGAAATTTGTAGCTTTCAATATTAACAATAGTGGAACCTCTTACAAGGTTCAGTCAACAAACTACCAATTGAACTCTGCAACTACAAATCACAACCAATGAACAGTAAATTACAGATCAAGCTATGAGATAAAAACCATGAAATAGCAAGCACAATTGTCAATTTCAAGATGAATATAAATTGAGGTTTTCTTACAAAAATATTTCACAACAGATGTGGATCTCTTCAATTAACAATTTCTAATGTTATAATCTTGCAGCATAGGAATTGAATGACAATTCTAAGTCTCAGATCTATCTATGCAATTGTAAAAGAGAATTCAAGGAAAAGTGTACCAGCTCTGTAGTGGGGGCCATCCAAACTTTGAAAGCACACCTTAGAATAATTCAAATGAGGACAAACACTGGATCTAAAACATAAATATGGACTCCAACACTGTATCTCTGTATTCAAGTATGGAAATCAAAAATACATAAACTGCATTCCCAAGTTTTTCATGTATCAACAACTACTAAACTACATAATTCTCCTTTTGAGTTATTTATCCTAAATATTCACAACAAGAGGAAGCTATTTGTACTCCTCATAATCCTAATGAAATCCTAACAATTACATCAAAGGAGGTCGAATTAGTTCAAATCCTCAATCTGAGCAAAATCCCAAAAATAGCAAAGTTTGTTCACAAAATCTGGAATTTCTACAAAATGACTGGGTTTGACCAGTGTTAATCGAGCACCTATAATCTTAAGTTCCAAGAGTGGATAGGTATTCCACCATCCTTGTACATTTAGGATCAAACCCTAGGTGAATTTGAAATTTGACGGCGAGGGTGGAACAACTATTCTTGAGCACACCTCTTGTTTTCTTGAATTTTGCACCTATTATAAAATTGATTATCAGGACATTTCTTGAAATTTGTTCATCCTTACATTTGAAGAATGTGTTAAAAAATGGTTTTATACAATGTTGACCGCCTCCCCTCACTCTTTTGAACATCTTGTCAAGGAGTTTCATCGTGCCTTTGACAGGTATGACTATGAAATTTTTTATAATAAAATCATTCGTCTCATAAAAGACCCTGATGAATCTCTTGAATATTTTCACGATCGTTTCATTCATTTCCCTTACAAATTTTTTGAGGATGATACTTATTGGAATTTTATGAAAGAGAAGTTTGAGTATCTTGTTCAAATTTATTTGAATCTGGTTGAATATGAATCTTTTGAAAGTCTCCCAACATTTCTTATTTATGGATCTCTCAAATATGCAAAAGAAGAAGTTGTTGTTTCGGGTGACTCTCGGTCTTATCCTCATCAAATAGCTCCATGCACACAAGTTGTGGTTGGAGAACTTGAAAGTCAATCTATTGCTCTACCACCATATTCTCCTACCCCTCATGTTCAAAATTTGAACACAAGTTTCGATTGCAAATCTGATTTAATCAGTGATGTTATTTCCTCTCATCATCCATCGTTAATTCCTTTCATCCTCAAGATCTTGAGTCATCACATCATTTTGATTCTCAAGAGGATCAACTCTATGATGGATTCAGTGATAGCCAAGAAACTCGTGATATCTTTCGTAATGACTATGTGTGGGATTTTGATTCTAAACAGGTTCTTGCGATGAAGGATGACTTTTCTTCTAATATCTCAAATTATCCCTCACCTCTCGCTCATTATCCTGACATTTTCCATGAGCTTTTCATAACTGTCACATCTTTCAATGGGTCAATCTTTGAGAATTTCAATTCTGATCCCAATCAAGAATGGTGGAACATTAGTTTTACATCAAGGCAGGGTGAGGAAAAATATTCTCTTTCCGATCCATTTCATCTTCCATTCTATCAATATGAAGAAACAAATAATAATTTTTCTTATTTTCAATTAGCCCCTCTCATTGCTTGATCAGACCATCAAGATTCCTTTCTTTCTGAGAAATCAAATTATGATCATGGTTGTCTTGATATATTCATTGATTCATCTTGTAATGACTTTGTATCTTCAACTTTCGATTATTCCAAGCCACTGATATTTGATGTTCTATCTTCAGATACCTTAGAACTACCTCAAGTTGTCAAGAAACTTTAGCCTACTCAAATGTTTATGTCAGGTTCTTGTAGTCTTGATGTATTTTCCAAGAATGACCAAGTTGACTCTCTTTATCAAAAGAATCCTCTATAGGTGATTGCGAAAGCTGAAATTGAACCTCTCTCTCAACTTACAGATCCTTCACATTTTTTCTAGGATCCTATTGCTCAATGGTTGGAGGAATCATACCTGGAAAGCCCATTTGTGACATGCAAGTTCATGTTTTTCTTTATGTTTGCCAATTTTTTAAATTTTGAATGAATGTTTTGATATGACAGTTTTTTGCGATGTGTACAAAAACCATCATTCGTTAGCATAATGTTTAGCATATGATTTCTTATTAGCTTGATTTTTTCGCTTTCTATCTTTGAATTCTGAAGCATGTCATGTTTCATCTTTCTTGTCATATGTTGTTCTTGATGATCTTTCTTATTGTTGATGTCCTCGCTGATATAGGTTAGTAAATGCTTCATGGTTGCATTGGAAGCTTCATTTTACATAATCTTGTCCTATCCTTTTTAGTTTAGGAGTAGGGTTAATCTAGTTGAGTTTGTTTTCCTGTTGCTTTACTTTTCCCCTACCCTTTTATTTCTTTTCCATCACAATTAGCCTTTCATAAGACCATGCTATGCTTTTGAAATGAGCATGGAAAATTTCAAGAGGACATTGTACGAATTTCAATTCTTGGCTTTCTGTCTATTACTCTTGTTTGCATGGGCCTTACATCTTTTATTCGATGATTCCTGGATGGAAAATATGTTCTTCCTCTAAGAAAACCTTAGTAGAATTACGATGCTTGGATCTATAACTAGTACCCTCGTCTCTAATTATTTTTTTATGTTTGATTGTTCTACCTTGTCAACTAAGTCGAGTATAGTAAGGAGGGGAGGAAACTGGAACAAGTCGATTGTATTTCAAAGGTGTATAAATATCCTTCTCTGAAGGGAAAACCTCTTATCCTCTCAATAAGTCAAGATCCCTCTTCCACCCCATGAAATAAATATGTGTCGATGCATAGTTCTATAAAATAAAAAAATGAATAAAGGGTGAAAGAAGAGAAAGGCTTCCTATGCACAGAGTTGAATAAATAAATTATGGCAGGGTACTATCTAGGCTCGTTGGCAACGGAGAAATTTTGTGTTCCTGAAGTGACTCCATCGAGTTACTATCTAGCCCTGTTAGCAGTGGAGAAACACCAGAGATGAAAAACAAGACTTTGTAATCCTTTTCCACTTGCATAACTATATCTCCTTATCCCCAATCGAAACAAATGAGTTTTACTTAGTTTTGTTAACATGTCGCTGGTGGAAGGAACGAAGGGACTATATCTTTAACTCAAGAAAAATTGAAGAAGCTATCTAAATCAATGAAATGGACAACACTTCCTAAAGAGCTAGACCTAGTTTATAGAGTTATAACCACATAAAGATTGGAGTTCTACCAGTGTGTCGCCAAGTGTTGTAGTTGCTACAACCCCCCTCCAAAAATTTTCCTATGCCTTGATTTTGGAGCCTACCTTTTGTTCATAGGAACCTATACTTCATTATCGTCAAGTATTCCTTTTGATTCTGAAGACTTATATTTGCATGTAATGCTTGTGATGATTTTATTAGATTGTCTTAATCATGACTACGTCTTATTGAGGATAACTAAGAAATTCCTAACTCAATCCATCTCATGCCTTTATCTTTCACCTACTCTTGGTCTTCCCTCTTGTTACATAGTATTAGGTCACACCTCCCACACTTCCCTATGACATACCCCGAAGTTCCCGAAACATGACCATCATTTAGTGTACTCATTCATATATGCATCTCAGATCCTCCTTAAAACACTGATTGGAAAATTCCTTGAGCTTCCCCTGAAGGAAATGGATCTAAAACCCTAATTGTAGAATCATCATTCTTATGATACTGAAAACCGCGATGGTCACTAGTTGCACTGTAGTAGCCCCGCAATGCCATCATTATGTTTACTTGTATACCCGCGATGATTGCTAAAAGGCAATTTTCCAAAAGAGGATAAGAAGCTTCGTGATCTAGAAGCTTCCAGAGTGACGAGCTAGAGGTTGATTAGGTTGGGATGAAGTAGAGTTCCTTATCTTGTGTCAAGCTCCTTAAAAAATGAAACAAGGGATATGAGGGTAGTTCTTTTACTGTGTCAACCTCGTTAAAAAATGAATTAGGTATCCATGAGGATAGTTCTTTTACTATGTCAACCTCGTTAAAAAATGAAATAAGTCTCTGGAGCAGAGTTCCTTGTCTTGTGCCAATATCCTTAAAAAATGAAACAAGGGATATGAGGATAGTTCTTTTACTATGTCAACCTCATTAAAAAATGAAATAGGTTCCCATGAGGATAGTTCTTTTACTATGTCAACCTCGGTAAAAAATGAAATAGGTCTCCATGAGGATGGTTCCTTTAATTGTGTCAACCTTGTTAAAAGATGAAATAGGTGTCATGAGCATCGTTCTTTTCATATGTCAAGCTGGTTAAAAAATAAAACAAAATCCCCTTCCAATTCGAGTCTTTGATTAGATCTCGTAAAATCCCAGTCGATTCTTTCACTTGATCTCACAAGTGAACCTTCATTCCGTCAACCTGTTAGTAACCAGTGGTCTACTTAGGTGAATGAAATGAAGATTGGGGGGCATGTACCTCGAATTGAGTCATTATGTTGGGGGCATGCAAACTTATCTCAAGCATATTTTATCTTTGTTTCAAGCTTGTGTAAAAATGAAACCCAATCCAAGCATAGTTTTTCTCATGTTTCAAGCTTGTGAAAAATGAAACCATCCTCAAGTATACTCAAGAATAGTTTCCCATGTTTAAAGATTGTGTAAAAATGAAACCATGCCCACTTTACATCTCGTGATTATCGTTTTTTATCAGCCTGTTTTTCCATATGAGCCTAGGTTTTTTCATTCCATCATCACCATCTCTTTGGCTAATCATATGCTTTCATTTGGTTGTTTTATCCTTGCCTGAGGAACATCTGCGATGAGTGGTCTTATTATCCATCCTCTTGACCATTACATGTTTTGAGCAGTTCCATCATGACTGGAACCAATTTCTATCCTTTTATACCACTCGTTCCTCCAGGAGGATTCATCTTTCAGCTCTTTTTTTACTCTTGAAATATGAAAATATCGTCGAGTACTTGTCTTTTTGAACTTGTTAAATTAAATGAATTGTTGTTGTCTAAATATACGTTTACCCCTTTTCCGGGCTGAGATTGACTATTTACAAAAAAGGTACACCTTGGTTGACATGGTCAAGAGGTTCTCTCAAATATCATTTTCTACCTTTTCAGATTCGAGAGACAAATTACGAAAAGGGACACGATGGAGTTTTATTTTTCGTATTTTTTTCGAACTCTCTAAATATGAAAAAGATACCAAGTTATTCTTCCATTGGACTTTTTAAATATTTTTACGACAAAGCACTCGTCAGCATGATGAGACTGAGTTTCTCCTTCCTAGGACTCGTAAAACTTACTAGGATGGATTCATCCAGAGGTGAACTTATACGACAAGTATATGGTATCCTCTTAAAGCTTGTGTAAAAATAAAGAGGTACTCACTAGAAATAGTCAGGGAAAAAGTGAAATTGAAACATCTCTTGTATAGGCAGCATGTCACTCTTGAACATGACACTCATTTGTTTCTCGTGTCGGGTTTCAGACATCCTCACTTAGTCACTTGTCCTTCCAGGTTTGGGTAATCCATTTTCCTCTCATTTCATTATTCCACTTCGTCATTATGACCGTTGGTCCTATGCTGAGTCAAATGCTTCCACACACTGGAGTCGTGTCGCTAATATGTTCAAGAGAAGTTTTATCGGTAATTTACTACCTATAAATTGTCTGACCTTTTGTCACAACCCTGGATCATACTCGTTTATTCCACTTTATTCCTTGTTTTGTGTCGATGATGAGGAGGAATCATTATGACCCTCCTTCGATCGGTCACTTCCTGTCAACTTTAGGTCATTATCTGGGAAGATGACTTAGCGACTTCCTTTTAGTACCTTAGATCTTGCATGCCTATTGCAGCGGCTACAACCACCCTCCAAAATTTTGCCTTAGATTCTTTTTGGAGCCTCCCTACCAACCATCCTCAGCAACATGTCTTGCCTTGTCAAGTACACAAGCTTCAATGGTTTTATAGTAGCATGATAGCATGTGCATGATAGCTTGTTGCATTCCCCTCACAGGTTGCTTCCCCGGACTTGGTCCTACTACAAACTGAACAACTCTCTCACGAAATTGCACAATTTTAGAGCGGAACCAGCCTTCCCTCCAAAAATTATGCAATCCTGTCTGGCAGCCTGCTGGGCTTAGAAACTGTGCAATCCTGGTAGTCAACTTTCCTTGAGAACACTGCGCAATCTAACCCTACAGGACTTCTCAGCCAAAAAATTACACAATCAGTCTAGGAAGCTAGCCCGGCTTCCTCCCAGAAACTAAGAAAAAGTTCCCTCAGTCAGGAAGGTTTTTGCATGTGCCATCGAATTAATCGGTTCCATCGAGGACTGAGAAAACTTTACTTGCATGCATGGGTTTCTTTTTCCCGAAATAGCAAAAAGAAACATGCAAAAAAAAGCCCTAGATTTTAGGGAGCTATTTTTATCAGGTGGAGGTTACATGCAAAGATCGTTTCAGAATCTTTCCTCCAAGTGTCGTATTTTCCTAGATTTGTCGCATGCACATCATGAGCATCAAACTTATTTATTCGACGCTTCAGAGCTCACTTCATCGATCTTGGAGCTCTAACATCCCACAACACATCAAGGAGTCTTTGACACATCCAACTCAGTTATTTACGGGTAAGTCCTCTCAATTTGTATTTTGTAGCATTTTTGTCACTTTTTGTGTTTTGGCTTGTGTGAGTGATGTTTGCTTGATTTTTGTGAACGCTTGTTGTTGTTTGCATGCATATTAGTTTGTGCTAGCACGTTTCAATTTTTGTTATCATCTCACTACTGTCACATGCATGACATTTTTTTGCACGAACAGTTGGCGATTTGGCGACTTGCTTCACACACATGCATGTCATTCCGTTTTTTGAATCTTTCATTCACTGTTTGCATGCACGATCATTCACTCCTGCTTATATTCAGTATCGCCATGGATTCACATTCACATTTGCTTTCAGTCGCCCGTCGACGGGTCTAGGAAACCTTAGCACGGACTCTACCTCACCAAGATATCATTACACAATCCTGAGAGGTAAGGATTTGCCTTCCTCCCAAAAAATGCGCATTTCTGCGCAGTGATTGTCCTCCAGTCTTGCATTGTGCAATTTTGAGAGGTAGTGACTATTGGCATAGAAAATTGCGCAATGCATTCACTGGGCCTCCAACCCTTGCTAGTTGGAATTACACATTGCGCAATCCCAGCAGCCAATAGGCTAGTCTAGATTGCGCATTGCGAAATTCCAGCAGCCTGGACTACCTTTTGCACAGTTCTGGTAGCCAGTCTCCCAACATCCCAAGAAAAATTGTGCAATCCTTACGAGTCAATCCCTAGGTATGTTGCATGTTGTTCCTCAAGTTTGCTTTGGTTTTAGCTGACATATTTCTTGCCATGCATGTCGCTATGTCTCCAGATCTAGCAGGTTCTCTTCCACCTCTCAACAGTTCAGGATCTATGGCCTCCAAGACAGCAGGATCAAAGGACACCGACAGAAGTGCAACTAGAGAAGTAGTTGAGTGAGTGTCTACAAGTTTGTCAATCTATGAAGACACCAAGCTGATTGTAGATAGGGACATCAAGCTGAAACGGCAAGAGGTCAATGATGCATTTGCAGACACATTTGGGGAAGACCTCGAAGACCGCCAAGTCTATGTGAACATTCACAAGTCTGGTTTGTACCAAATTGCATGCAGGTTTACCATATTCCCATGCATGGACATGATACATTGGATCATCTCGTACACTGGTCTTGAGACGATGACATTGAGCAGTGTTAGCGGGACAGACATTTCTACCTTCAGGGCACAGGATTATGAACAAATGTACCATATGTCAAAGCTCGTGGTCACCATGGAGACACCCTTCAACATATACAATAGTAATGCCAACTCCAAGGATATCTTGAAGAACTGGGTGAAGGAGCCAGCCAAATTCACGATGACACCCAACCAGGTCTACAAGACAAAGATACTACGAAAGGCGTATCAATACTTGGTCATATTTGTATGTCTCTTGTATGGCCAAGAGAGCAAGAAAACCTTCCCACAGAGTTGAGTGATCATGTTGGACCAACTGGCCAGTGAAGGAAAAGCATGCAACTGGTCCAACATGTTGGCTCACTGGCTGAAGGAACTGGTAGCAAGAGTTCGACAACCGCCCAAAGGTCAGCAAGGAGAAATCTACATGTCCGCATACATCTTGGATGCAATCTGTGTCCGTCAGGAGTTCCCGAGCTTGAAGTGGGCATGGACATCGACAGAGACCTATATGAACACTTATTGTAAAAAAATTTCTAAATGTAGCTTAAGAGGAGTTATCACACCACTGTCTGATCATTTTGTCACCCCAGTGTACAAGATGATATTTGAACAGGATCCACCCTGCATGTTGAAGGTAGCAATGGAGGCACTAATTGATATAACATATTGGTATACCTCATCATCTGGCACCTTCATATAGATGTACAGCGTGGAGAAGCCTCCACATGTTCTACCAAATGTTTCCTTGGACAAGCTTGTCATGCAGGAAGTATCATACCACATCTTGGCAGGACTATTAGCTAGGTTGTTGTTGGCTTGTAGGGGCCTGACCCAGGTTCAAAGGTGATTTAGCCAAACAAATCTCGCCTTTCAGCAACATTCCGTGGAGTGCGGAATGAGGTCTCACCCAAAGTAGTATGGGAGGGTTCTAGAACCAAGTTTCTGCACCCTGGGGATGTCTTATGAGCTTCTAGCGGTTTGCGGTTTCACCCTGTGCGCACGTCACTACGCGCATCTATTAGCCCCTCACAACCTGTGATGTTGCCTTCGCAAAGCCCTACTTGGGGTGCGATCCATATTATACCCAAGTTCCTTAATATTTAATCTGTTATTACTCGATTACTTAACTTATCTGTGTAATACTAGTGATAATTAACAGTATATCCAGCAATCATATAAGTGCGCATGATAAACAAAACAGTATAAATATATAAAATGCAATACACAAGTAGATGCACAGAATTTTGAATCAACTTCTCTTTATTATTCTTCGCTCAAGGTTACAGACTCGACATCGCCCTGCGCACTCAGCTGCAGGGGTCCGCGCACTCAGCTGCAGACTCTACTAGGCCTCCACACACTCAACTGCAAAGCCTCTTCCTACTACTATGACCCAATACACTTAGACTCTTACTCTATGCTCGAACCATTCGTATTCATCTATCTATTTTTCCTTCACTATCTTTACAACTTAGAGCCTCACTCTATTTATGCAATCCCATGGTCCACAAACCATGGGTAGGCCGACACAACCTATACTTAGGGAAGACAACCCTATGACTCAACCTATACTTCGCGCTCCATACCCGCAATTCGTGTAGTCTTACAATACATTTGAACAAAACTTGGGCCTTGAGCCCCAAAACATGTTCTGGGTGGATCTGATGCCCAACAGGCCCCCAACACAAACATCATGACTCGCCCTCAAGTCACTCTGTCGGCGCGGTGATCTTGGCGCGGAGTCCCTCCAACTGGTCCTGATCGGCCTGAATGTTGGCAGCGCACTGAGCTGCTGCCTGTTGTACCTACTGCATTCTTGCTTCTAAATCATCTATGTCTAAATTGTGTCCTTACCTTGGTACCAGCATCTGTTGCATGTGTTTATAGTCTCGCGCCCTTGTCCAGCTCCTCGGGTCGTGAAGACTGTGCTTCGGCCGGTTAGTCAAATAGTCGGCCCACCTGTGGTTTTAAGTGACTATCGTTTACTTTTCCTAGGAAGGGTTCTCCATTTAGTTTGACTAGCTAGACCGTGCCTCTGTCTGTGACCTCCTTAACCACGTATGGTCCCAGCCAGTGCATTCTGAATTTTCTCGGAAATTTTTCAAACTTATTGTCATACAACAACACTAAGTCATTTACGTTGAAGGTGCGCAACTTGATATGGTAGTCGTGCCAGGCCTTTTCACGCTATTTTTGTACCTGTTGATGAAATCTAGCCAGAAACTATTCTTCTTTAATTTCTTCTAATTGCGCGAGCCTTCCTTCCAGGGCTTCACGGTTTGTCATGCCTGTGAGTGCTGCTATTCATAGACTAGGTACGATGTATTCCATCGGCATGACAACTTTCGTGCCATAGACTAACCGGAAAGGTGTCTGTCTCGTCAATTTCTTGCAAGCTATCCTGTAAGCCCATAATATGGTAGGTACGCACAGGTCCCAGTCTTTTCGATGTGTGTTATATACTTTGGTCAGCAAAATCTCCAATATTTTGTTGAATGCCTCTACTGTACCATTAGATTGTGGGTGGTACGGTGTACTTTTCTAATGATACACCTAGAACTCTTCTGTGAGCGCGTTGATGTTTTCATTCAAGAAATGTGTTCCGCGATCACTCATTAAGGTTTTTGGACAGCCAAATCATGTCAACATGTTTTCGAAGAAAAACTTCACAGCCGTAGTAGTCGTGTAGTCCTTGACCGGGTGTGATTTTGCCCATCGTTTCAAGTACTCTGTCGCAGTGACGATGTAGTGCGCACCCATATTTCCCTGAGGTTTGATCGGTCCCACAAAGTCGATTACCCATTTTTCAAATGGCTCTAGTGTCATTTGTGTATTTATTGGCATCTCATCCCTTCATGATGGTTTTCTAGTCCTTTGACATATATCGTAGGCCTTACAGTGCTTTTTCGAATCCTAGTGCAGGGTTGGCCACCATAACCCTGTGCGAAGAATCTTCTGTGCGGTCACGCATCCTACATAGTGTCCTCCTACAACGCCCCCATGTGCTTCTGCAGGGATCTCACCTCGTTCAAATTCAGGTACATATCTTCACAATATCTCATCCTTGCCCATTTTATAGAGGTGCCCCGCAATGACAAAAAAGTCTGCCACGCGCACCACCAATTCCTTCTTCTATTGGATGGAGTATTCCTTCGATGCAGTCCCTATTGTTAGAAAATGGATTATATCTTTGAAGTGTCTGTCCACGACGTGCACTGCAAAGAGATGTGCATCAAGTAGTCCCTCCTCCAAATTCGTTGGTTCCTCGCCCGTCTCAATTCGTGACAAGTGATCTGGTCCTGCGTTTTAGGTGTCCCAGCTTGACTATGACCTCAAAGTCATATTCTTGAAACAGTAAGAGCCATCTGCATATGTGTCGTCCCAACATAGGCTTATTCACTAGGTATTTCAATGTCGAATGGTCGGTGTACATCTTGAAATGTCCTCTGAGTAATAGTGTCGGTATTTTTAGAGCGCGTACACCATTGCAAACCCCTCGCACTCGGTGGTGGAATAGTTCTTTTCTGCTTTGGACAATCGCCAACTAGCAAATGTGATCAGGTGATCCACGCCCTCCATGCCCTCCTGTGTGAATACGGCTCCCAGCGCGATACACGACGCATCAACATGTACATGAAATTCCACATCCCATTTTGGGAAGACCAGGATTGGAGCGGAGGCCAGTTTCCCCTTCAGGACATCCAAACTCTTCATGCAATCATCTTTCCAACAATATGTAACATCCTTTTGCAATAGCTTTTCCATCGGTGCAGTTATTTGGGCATAACTTTTGATGAACTCCCTATAGTATCCAGTGTGCTCCCAAGTAGCGCGCAGTTGTTTAACACTTCACGATGCTTCCAAATTTAGAATAACGGCAATCTTCACAGGGTCCACCATCAGTCCTTGTTTGCAGACCACATGTCCCAGTAGGTTTCCAAAGGGAACGAGGAATGTGCACTTCTTAAGGTTCAGCGCAATCTGGTGTCGGCGGCAAGTATCCAACATCAAGCGTAAGCTTGCTACATGGTGCTTAACTAATCCAAAGACAATCCAATCATCCAAATAGACCTCCAAGAACTTGTGGATGTATTCTTTGAACGCAGCCACAACGATGCATGAAAATATAGTTGGTGCGTTCTTCAGTCCAAACGGCATAACGGTGTATTGAAAGTAGCCCCATTCTATTACGAAGGTTGTTTTTCTCCTATCTTACAGTGCGATCTTGATGTGATGGTACCCCGAGAACCCATCCGTGAATGAGTATGCTTCCTGACATCCAACATTCTCCAGTACTTCATCAGTGAATGGTGTCAAGAATGGATCATGTAGACGGCATCGTTCAGCTTTCTGAGGTCCATGCATATTCTTATTTCGCCCTTCTATTTTTTTGTCTGTACTACCATAGGACTCACCCAGTCAGATTCTTCCACTGGTTCAATAATTCGGTTGCGAGCATTTTGTCTAATTCATCGCAGACCTTTTCCTTATACTTCAGATTCAAGCGGTAAGGCTGCTGCTTAACTGGCTTCGCATCGGGTTTCAAGGTGGTCTTCATCATCCCTAAGTGCCAACAATCCCTTTTAATTCCATAATTTTGGTCGGGAACAACTCTTGGTATTCGCGGAGTAACTCAGCGACCTTATCTACCATGGCATCATCCCAATAATCCCCAAGCATTGCATACTTCGTCTCCGCCTCTGTTCCAATGTTAACCTGCTTTGTCTTTAGTAGCGCGGTGATGTCGAGGTCTTCAAGTGATGGTCCTCAAATCTCACGACAACATTTCGTTTTTGAAATTTTAATATTTCATGGGTCCTCATCATCCTCCTCAATATTTACATTGTAACACTCTAGCGCGCAGCTTAACTCTGTCGCCCACTCTGGCTGAAGTACTTCCATTGGCTCCTGGGGTATTTTGAAGATAGTTGTTTTTACTGCCTATAGCGCATCGTCAACAGTATCTAACCAGTGATCTTCAAATGTGAATGTTAACAGAAATCCCTCGCGCAAGACATCCCATTCGCTTATACCATGGCGGAGCTCAGTCTCACTATACCAATTCATGGGTATGGCATCCAGGGTATGATATAATAAATGTACCCATTCAGGCTGTGGCTCTTCCCCATAGACCTTGGTCCATTTCGCGAGGTGTGTGTGTGGGTCATCTCGTCCATCATATTTCTCTACTGTATCTACGATTTCCCAAATTGTAGGCGCATCATTCTTCTTCATTCGCGCCAATCCTCAAAACTTCCTTGATGCGTACCCCCACCATCGTGCGGGCGTTGCACGCAGTGCCCACTTCAGAGCATCGAACCATTGTTTTTCTAGTACTGTGCTTTCAAATTTGTTTAGGAATTCATCCACCGCTGTCAACCCATCATATGTAGGAAAATCCCTTGCTTCTATTGTCACGTAGCACAGTGACCTAACGATCATGTTGCAATTAACGTTGTTACTTCGTGTAGCCAATTCTGCCATCGCTCTATCTCTTCATCTGAATCTGAAGTGCAGGAGCTTCCGCACTCCCATGAAATCCTTCCATCTGCAGTTGGATTCACCCAATCCTCTTCTTGCGCAATTATCTTGTAAATACAATCGAGATCATCATCACTATCATCGTCGTGCACCGGTTCAGTGTATCACGCTCCTTCAGCTGGATCTAGTGGTACTACTATGCGTAGTGGCTTTTTTCTCAAAGATCATTTTGCGCTTCTTCAGATTTATGACTCTGTTCATATCGGTGGCCTAGTCTATTCCTAGTAGTGTGGGATATGTATTACTATCATCGACAATATCTATCACTTCAATATCCGCCTATGTTCTTGCACCTTCAATATCTACTATTAACCCTTGCAATCTTCCCATGGGTAAGATCTTTTGTTGGTTCTCCCTTCATAACTGAATAGGAGACCACTGTAGCGCAAGTCTGCCCATGTGTTCCCATGTTTGCTTTGGCAGTACATTCATGTCTGATCCGAGATCCAAGATTACCTGATCCATTTCATACTCGTCGATTTGCGCAGTCAACCTCATTTCCCTTCCAGTGCACAATGCATGCTTTCCAAGTTTCCATACCACACGCGTTTCTCCTTACCCCGCACACCTAGTGATAAGTTCCTGTAGTCGTTTTATTGCCTTCCTATCACGTAGTAGTTTCATGCATGTCTCCAGAAAGGTAGTAAGCATTAAAGGATCCACCCCTGGTTCTAGTTGATCCTTACTACCTAAAGTGGAGGCCTTCGTGAAGCTCTTCTTAGCTTCCATGAATGTCTCCTTCGCGCATTCTAAATAAAATTTGGGTTCCTTTATAGGACCCTTGCGAACCCACACACTTTCTTCTGACTACTTACCTTTATCATCGTCAGTGGTCATACCACTCCTGAGCATCATGTTTACATTCGGGACTTCTTTGCACAGCTCAGACCTCATCATCTGCAAATTCTAAGTTAGAGGGGGCTGAAGTACCCCTTTTTTGTGTAGTCTTGCTATCAATGTAGGGCAGTCTTCTACCTCATGATCAAACTGAGTATAGTACAAACATGATGTCCTTGTTGGGTTTGTACAATCGTGGGCATAGTGCCTTGGCCCTCCACAATTGTAACAAATTAGTTGTCCGCAACCCCTTCCCAGTCCCATTCCACCTCGACCTTGACCACGCCCCTAAAATCCATCACGCGCCATTCCTGCATTTGGGTCGAGAGCTTGCGTTTCGGTCTGCACCCTGTAGGTAGGATTTTGATCCATCATTAGTTCGTAGCTTCTACAGGTGCGTTCGTTGTGGCCTACCAACCTACAGAAATTACAAAACAATTGTTGGGACATTTGTGTATACTTTTCCAAAATATGACAATTATCTGTAGTGTGTTTTCCTCCTATCTGATAGATCATGCACCACAATGCAGGCATCGCGCTTGGTCCTACCTATGCCTTAGGTCTTAATGGAATCAACCCTCCTCTTGCCAAGTAATTAGCGAACACTGGACAGTGGTCCTTGTCATGCCCCTGGCCTTTTCATTTTATGCACCATATCTCCTCGCGCGCCTCAAGCCAAGATGTCCTGTCCTCTTTCAAGCTCTGCATCTCTAGACACAGATTTTGTAGTTGTGTGTGGATTTGTTGTACTCCCAGACTAGGGTCTTGTATATGGGTCTCATGCAATCTCATTACCATCTCCAAAGCTTTGGCATGTGTGGAAAGTTTTTGTTATGAGAGTGTCGTCCTTAAGTGCGGTGTTAGTGATGCTACAAACCATGCGCGGTGCTATCCATCCATCAACGTCATGTTGGCTTCACGAATCATACCCTTCAGTCTTTGGTCCATATCCCAAGGGGTCTCACCTATGAGCATCGCGATCTCCTTAAACTTGATGATTGATTGTGTTTCCGACTTTGGCCTACTAAATTCACTGTTCAGCGCGGTCTGAATTTCTGCGATTCCTGTGTCGAGATGTTCATTAGAATGCTTGATGTACCATGTTAATGAGCGATCCTACAACGCGCTTACCAGTGTATCCTTCTTGATATTTTCATCCATGATGCCTTGCACTTCCCGTACCATCCTTACCATGAACCATAATTGGTCTGGATCTTCATTCCCCACTCCTCTGAATACCGGTAGTTTGATCACACTCGCCATATTGAACTGTGGTGGTGGCGGAGGTGGGGTGGGTGGAGATGGAGGTGAGGAGGGTGAGACGAGTGGCAATGTAGGTGGAGGTGGTAAGCGCGGAATTTGCTACCTTATCAGACTGACCGTGCTTCTCGGAGAAACTTTCACGAGCTCCTCCTCGCTTTCCTGCGAGGGGGAAATTAAGGAACTGGTTTCTAATTATTCACTACTTCCGCTTCTGTAGATATTCGCAGTTTGCATAGTCCAAAACATTAAATTATTTGCATAACCCGCTTTTCACACAATAGCATCTTAATCCAAGTGTTCAAAGATTTGATATACTTACCTCATGGCCCCTTGAGGAAACGTCGCTCCGCCTCATTGTAGATGATGGTCATGTCTACCGTGAACTCAGTGATAAATCCTCCTATAATTTGGTCGAGCCAATGGTTCACAACTTGCGCGATCTTATCTCCTGACGCTTCTAGTTTGCGCACTAATTCTAGAGTCCACACGATTGGTTTTTCGAGCCTACACCTTCCCTGACTGTCTACTAGCTTCGCGATCCATTCATATAGCTCAGAAGGAAAGGATGCAAAGAAAATTTTGTGGATTTCCGTATATAAACAGCGTGGAGAAGCCTCCACATGTTCTACCAAATGTTTCCTTGGACAAGCTTGTCATGCAGGAAGTATCATACCACATCTTGGCGGACTATTAGCTAGGTTGTTGTTGGCTTGTAGGGGCCTGACCCAGGTTCAAAGGTGATTTAGCCAAACAAATCTCGCCTTTCAGCAACATTCCGTGGAGTGCGGAATGAGGTCTCACCCAAAGTAGTATGGGAGGGTTCTAGAACCAAGTTTCTGCACCCTGGGGATGTCTTATGAGCTTCTAGCGGTTTGCGGTTTCACCCTGTGCGCACGTCACTACGCGCATCTATTAGCCCCTCACAACCTTTGATGCTGCCTTCGCACATCCCTACTCAGGGCGTGATCCGTATTATACCCAAGTTCCTTACTATTTAACCTGTTATTACCCGATTACTTAACTTATCTGTGTAAGACTAGTGATAATTAATAGTATATCCAGCAATCATATAAGTGCTCACGATAAACAAAACATTATAAATGTATAGAATGCAATACGCAAGTAGATGCACAAAATTTGGAATCAACTTCTCTTTATTATTCTTTGTTCAAGGTTACAGACTCGACACCACCCTGTGCACTCAGCTACAGGGATCCGCGCACTCAGCTGCGGACTCTACTAAGCTTTTGTGCACTCAGCTGCAGAGCCTCTTCCTATTACTACGACCCAATACACTTAGACTCTTACTCTATGCTCGAACCATTCATATTCATCTATCTCTTTTTCCTTCGCTATCTTTACAACTTAGAGCCTCGCTTTATTTATGCAATCCCATGGTCCGCAGACCATGGGTAGGCTGACATGAAATTACATTACATTACAAAACTTAGGGCGGACAACCCTATGACTCAACCTATACTTCGCGCTCCGCGCCCACAATTCGCGGAGGCTTATAATACATTTGATCAAAACTTGGGCCTTGAGCCCCAAAACATGCTGTCGGGGGATCTGATCCCAACAAGCCCCCAACACAAACATTGTGACTCGCCCTCGAGTTACTCTATCGGCGTGGAGTCCCTCCAACTGGTCCCGATCAGCCTGAATGTCGGCATCGCACTGAGCTGTTACCTGTTGTACCTGCTACATTCATGCTTCTAAATCATATGTGTCTGAATTGTGTCCTTACCTTGGTACTGGCATTTGCTGCATGTGTTTATAGTCCCGCGCCCTTGTTCGGCTCCTCGGGTCGCGAAGACTGTGCTTCGGCCGGTTAGTCAGATGGTCGGCCCACCCGTGTAGGGCTTCAAGCGACTGTCATTTGCTTTACCTGGGAAGGGTTCTCCATTTAGTTTGGCTAGCTGGATCATGCCTCCATTTGTGACTTCCTTAACCACATATGGTCCCAGCCAGTGTATTCTGAATTTTCCCAAAAAAATTTCAAACTTACTGTCATACAACAGCACTAAGTCGTTTACCTTGAAGGTGTGCAACTTGATATGGTGGTCGTGCCAAGCCTTTTCACGCTGCTTTTGTACCTGCTGATGAAATCCATTCAGAAACCATTCTTCCTTGAGTTCTTCTAATTGCGTGAGCCTTTCTTCCAAGGCTTTGCGGTCCGTCATGCTTGTGAGCACTGCTATTCGCAAACTAGGTACAATGTATTCCATCGGCATGACAGCTTCTGTGCCATAGACTAACTGGAAAGGTGTTTGTCTCGTCAATTTCTTGCACGTTGTCCTGTAAGCCCATAATACAGCAGGTACACATAGGTCCCAGTCGTTTCGTTGTGCGTTACATACTTTGGTCAGCACAGTCTCCAGTATTTTGTTGAATGCCTCTATTGTCCCATTAGCTTGTGGGTGGTATAGTGTACTTTTCTGATAATACACCTGGAACTCTTCTGTGAGCACGCTGATGGTTTCATTCAGGAAATGTGTTCTGTGATCACTCATTAAGATTTTCAGACAGCCAAATCGTGTCAACACGTTTTCAAACAAAAACTTCACAGTCGTAGCAGCCATGCAGTCCTTGACTGGGTGCGCTTCTGCCCATCATGTCACGTATTCCATCGCGGTGATGATGTAGCATGCACCTGTCTTTCCCTGAGGTTTGATTGGTCCCACAAAGTTGATTGCCCATTTTTCAAATGGTTGTAGTGTCATTTGTGGATTTAATGTTATCTTGTCCCTTCGTGATGGTTTTCCAGTCCTTTGACATATATCGCAGGCCTTACAGTGCGCTTTCGAATCCTAGTGCAGGGTTGGCCACCATAACCCTGCACGAAGAATCTTCTGTGCGGTCACGCGTCCTGCATAGTGTCCTCCTACAGCGCCCCCATGTGCTTCCGCGAGGATCTGACCTCATTCAAATTCAAGTATGTATCTTCACAATATCTCATCATTGCTCATTTTGTAGAGGTGCCTCGTGATGACAAAGAAGTCCGCCGCGCACACCACTAATTCCTTCTTCCGTTTGATTGAGTATTCCTTCAGAATAGTCCCTATTGTTAGAAAATGGATTATATCTTCGAAGTGTCCATCTACGATGTGCACTGTAAAGAGTTGTGCATCAAGTAGTCCCTCCTCCAAATTCATTGGTTCCTCACCCATCTCAATTAGTGACAAGTTATCTAGTCCTGCGTTTAGGTGTCCCAGCTTGACTATGACCTCAAAGTCATATTCTTGAAATAGTAAGAGCCATCTGCATATGCGCCCTCCCAACACAAGCTTATTCACCAGGTATTTCAACACGGAATGGTCGGTGTACATCTTGAAATGTCCTCCGAGTAAATAGTGTCAGTATTTTTGGAGTGCGTACACCATTTCCAACCCCTCGTGCTCGGTGGTGGAATAGTTCTATTCTGCTTTAGACAATCACCGACTGGCAAACACGATCAGGTGATCCACACCCTCGGTTCCCTCCTATGTGAGTACGGCTCCCAGCACGATACATGACACATCAACATGTACATGAAATTCCACATCCCATTTTGGGAAGACCAAGATTGGAGCGGAGGCCAATTTCCCCTTCAGGGCATCCAAACTCTTCATGCAATCATCATTCCAGTAATATGTAACATCATTTTTCAATTGCTTTTCCATCAGCGCCGTTATTTGGGCATAACTTTTGATGAACTTCCTATAGTATCCAGTGTGTCCCAAAGTAGCACATAGTTGTTTAACACTTCGCGGTGCTTCCAAATTTAGAATAACGGCAATCTTCGCAGGGTCCACCATCAGTCCTTGTTTACAGACCACATGTCCTAGAAAGTTTCCAAAGGGAACGAGGAATGTGCACTTCTTAAGGTTCAACGCAATCTAGGGTCGACAGTAAGTATCCAGCATTAAGTGTAAGCTTGCTACATGGTGCTTAACTAATCCACAGACAGTCCAATCATCCAAATAGACCTCCAAGAACTTGTGGATGTATTCTTTGAATGCAGCCACAATAATGCGCGAAAATATAGTTGGCGTGTTCTTCAGTCTAAACGACGTAACGATGTATTGAAAGCAGCCCCATTCTGTTGCGAAGGTTGTTTTTCTCCTATCTTCCAGTGCGGTCTTGATCTGATGGTACCCCGAGAACCCATCCATGAATGAATAACCACCAAGAGGTCTACCCACCAGCTTCATTGAATCCAGAAGTGGAGAAAGTCCCAAGAAACCAAGGAGACACTTAAATCCTTGGAGACAATCCAGAGGGAGAGATGCACAACATCTCATTCGATGATTCCGAACATGGAGTTGTGCAATATCGAATAGTGTCGACTCTAGATGATCACACATCTCTAGTTTGAGGAATGAATGATTGTGTCTGATGTGTGCAAGCATCTAGTAGCATTGGCCGATGCTACCAGAGCATATGGAGAAGCCACTAGCTCAAGTGTTCACTTCTTGATAACTGAGAACAAGCGAATGGCTAAGGATTTATAGACGGCCAAGCAGGGAGGAGAATTGGTTACAGCATCCACTCGAGCAAAGTTGAAGAAGGAAATACTAGATGAAGTATTGTCCCTTGACACATTCATGCGAGTGTTTTATTCTAAGTTTGGTACCATGCATAAGGCAGTTATCCATCTCAATGGTTCGCAACGCCGATGTGCTAGGAGAGTGCGTATCTTGTCAAATGTGCATGTTGTTGTTGATTACATGAAAACATGGACAATGAGATGCAAAGGAGCCCCGTTACACTTTCCCAAGATGATGAAGCCCAGAGCGGTCAAGCTAAAGGCACGCATCCTAAGTCAGATCTAGAACTATGAAGATCTCTCGTAGCTCATGACTAGTTTATAGGCTTCCCATGCATGGGTATTCAAGAGTATGGATGTTGTTGTGCGTGCACATACGATCCCATCCATTGGGACACTCACCCAAGAAAAGACAATGGCACAGGTCTAACTGGAGCTTGACTCGTACTTTGACAAGTTGATGTGCATAGCCACCAGCCCAGACTTGGTGATCAGTGTAAACACCATGCACAAGTATGTTGCTAGTCCAGCCGCACTCAAGACAATGATGTGCATGCTATCAGACGAGTTGGATAGAGGAGCCCGAGTAGTGAACCCAGATGCTATGGAGGCAAGAGTTCATTTCCAGAAATATGTCACCCTAGAGTACATGGACACCATCACAAACTACCAATCTTGGCATTAGTTTGCTACTATCGACCATCATGAAGATGTCGAAGAGCTAGTCTTCCCACAGTTTTTTGAGTCATAGTGATGCCTTGCATGGTTTTCTCAAGCCTATTCTGTCTCGCATGGGTACATGTGCAGATTTTATGTAATGTCTTGTCAAGTGTAAGATCAAGTGTCAATAGTTGGATGTAGCAGTCATAGAATAGATGAAGAGTCATGAGGGTAGATAAACTTTCATAAAGTGGATTGTCAAAGGAAACCCCACCCTTTGTTATATATAGTCCCTCATAACTCATTGTTAGGCTTTTGTTCAACCAAGCTTCCAATAGGAATATCTTAGAGAAAGCTTGGACAGTATTGTACTGAGCCTTGGCTTCTCCACTGCACAGAGCTAGTATATCTCTTTGGAAGAGCAGGCGGTAGTGACTCTAACGTTCCGCTGTCAGAACTAATGGTTGGTCATCATTGTATTGTATGACTGGAACTTACACTTCTTAATATAACAGAGCCAGCACATTTCATGCATATGTCGTATTGTATTTCGGCTATCTGTTTACTCTAAATGATATATGCATATGTTTTCTTACACTTGCATGTGTAGCTATTTTCTGTATATGTATGTACGAATCTTACTGAAATGTGATGTTAGTTTAACCATCACTTTGGATTGCTAGCTAACTTTCCTTCCATGTTGTGATGCATCTTTGCTCGTGTGTTCCCTTCTTAACTCCATGCTATCACAAGTTACCAAGGGGTGCACTCACCTCACATTTCGTGTGTTAGAACCGCTTATGCACCTTCCTTGACTTATCACATATGTCACACCCTTTCTACCAAAAAGGACATCTTACTTGCCTCTATGTGAAACCGCGGTCAAGGCGATACCATACGACCCACTCCTGGGACTCCTACACCAAATGGTCTGAGGTCTAATTGGGACTTCTTATCGGGGAGATCCCCTGACATGTTGGCGGGTCCAACACCATCAACATTTCTGGCACTAGAAGGAGGGCCAAATGAAAAGTTACATCCTCTCATCCTGTTTTGAACCTTCACACATCTATCATGGATTTTGTTACACCCATCCCTCCACGATGCTTTTCGCATGTTGAACATCTCAACATCACGAGGGAGTTTTTTGATCTCTTGTCTGAATTCACGTATGATGGTGAAGGCGAAGTGGTTTGGCCTATTTTCTTACATGACTTCCTTATCATGCTTGACGAGGAAGATCAATGTTCTAATGAACAGGCCAGACTACTACTTGCACACACACTTCGTGAATCCCCACGACAGTGGTGTTGTAGCTTACCGGCTGACAACATGCACTCACTCAAGCATTTCTGTGATCTCATTGAAGACACTTTCCATCATTTTGATCCAAAACATATTGACCAAAAAATGTTATAGCAACGGAAGGCCCTACATGAATCACCTATGGATTTTTGGCAGCGCTTCCGTGCTTTGCAGTTTGAAGCTCCGAAGAGCCAGATGAAATTTATTTATCTTTGGGATAGATTCGAGTATTGTCTTAACAAAACTGTCTATCCCAAGAAGAATTTTGAGCCTAAGCCTCGCTCGGCATACTTCAGTGAAGGAGTTGTGCAATCACAGATGGATAGAGTCATTGTCACAAGTGACTCTCCATCGTCCCCTCATCAAACAGCTCCACCACTGCAAAGTGATGTGGGAGTACATGCACGCACATCTGTTCAACTGTCACATCCTCCCAACATCACTTCGGTTAATTTTTGTGTAGATTTGGTTGAGAGTCCATTGAGTTGTCACATGCATTTTGTACCACAACCTCCGTCTTCATACTCGTATGATCCTCCAGATGATGTTGTCTTGTGTTCTTTTATTCCGGACTCTACACTTGTTGTGAATGAGGATCAAGCCATCAACAGAGTTGGTGTTGCACAACCAACATGCGTTGTCATTCATGAAGAGTATGACCGGGAGCTTGAGCATCGACACTTGGCGAAGGTTGACTCCCTTATGTTTGAGCCTCCTCTGTTCTTTCCTGACATCTTCAGTGAACCTGCCATGCATGATTTCGCATGTGTATCTCTGTCTATGGATGCACCCATTATTGATAATTCGCAGGACACACCGGATATCAGTCCATCATCTAACAACGGAGAGGATAAACTATTCATTAAAATCCACTTGACTTTTCATCTACCTTTTCCAAAAACAAAGAGGGTGAATTTTTCTACTTCTTGTCTGCCCCTCTATTTGATTCATCAGATCATGATGATGCTGATGAAATCATTGATTTTACTGATTGTGGCTGTCGTGATCTATTTACTCCCGTATTCAATCACGATGATGATTCTATCACAATTGATTTTTTGAAGCCACCTGTTTATGATGATCTATCTGTCGACGAAGTCGAAATGCCCCAGACTGTCGAGGCACTTTAGCCTGAGCTTATGGTTATTTCAGGCCCTCGCTATCCTAAGGTTGGTTTCACTTCCAATCAGGAAGTTGTTGAAACACCCAAGGCTCATCATCACTCATCTATATGCATTAAAGATCAATCTCACACACATATCATACTTCCTCCACTCAAACTGCATGATCCCATCGCTCATGCATTGGAGGAATATTACATTTCAATCACATGTACACGATGCAAGTTTTCTTTGTTTCTTTCATTTGCTTGCATGTCTCTGTCAAGAGTATGTGTATGCTTCGCAGCTACACATAGTGTCGCACAACACCATGACAAGTCCACAAAATACATGTCCTGCACTTGCACTCACTTATGTTCTGTGGACACATTGAAACATGGAGTGTGTTTGTCTTCATTGTTATATCTTTCTTGGTTTTTGGTCCGCACAACCGATTTGCTCGCAGACCATTAGCTGAGGAGTAGGAGTAGTGTTTGCTTTTGGTTGTTTTCTTGCATGCTTGTTTGCTTACTTTCTTTGCATGTTTGTTTGTTGGCTTGCTTGCTTACTTTCTTTGCTTTCGCATTTACTTCTACTTTTTCTTTGTTTTGTGTTTGTTTTCTTGATTTGAACTCGTAGGTCAGTTTCGCTTGAAACTGTGTGTGACTCCTGAAACAAGCTGGGTAAAGTACAAGAGGCCTTGTGCAGCTATCACTACTTAGTTATCTGCCATCCTGCCTCTGTATGAGAAACTTGTTATCTTTAGTCCATGATATGTCGATGGAAAATACGTACTGTTCGAAGTGAACCTTGGTGAAAACACAACACTTTCACGCTAACTAGTGTCACCTACTCTAGTCGGTTGTTTTTGGGTTAACCCTTGCCAGCTCAGTCAAGTAGAGTAAGGTGAGGGGGAAATCCTTAACAGCGATGCCAATGGTATATATAAACTACTTCTCTGAAGGAACAACCTCTTATGCTCCCAATAAATCAGGATCCATCTTCTGCCTCTGAAACGAATAAGTGCTATGCATAGTTATGAAAATGAAAAATAAAAAAAATGGAAAGTGAAAAATTTCAAAAATGAAAAATGAATAGAGTGAAAGAAGAGAAAGGCTTCCTGCACAAAAAGGTGATGCAAGTAACTCCATCGGGGTACTGACCAAGCTCCCTTGCAGCGGACCGATGCTTGTGTTCCTGCATGACTCCACCAAGGTACTATCCAGGCTTGCTGGCAGCGGAGCAACACCAGAGATGAAACTAAAACACTAACGACTATACTTCTTATGCACCAATATACCCCTCAACCCCAATCAAAACAACTATGTTGACTTGACTTGGAATGTGTGTCGACCGACCAAGAGCTTGGCAGATGCTACGTTTTACAATCAAGCAAGTGTGGAAACCAAGAAAAAAAGAGAATTAAACAATACTTCCGAAGGTGGTAGACTTGATTTTCACAAAAAAGGTCCATTAAGAGAGTTGGAGTTCTACCAATGTATCACCAAGTGTTGTAGCAGCTACAACCACCCTCTAAAATTTTTCCTTAGCTTATTTTTGGAGCCTCCCTACCAACCATCCTCAGCAGCATGTCTTGCCTTGTCAAGTACACAAGATTCAGTGGTTTTCTAGCAGCATGACATCTTGTGCATGATAGCTTGTTGCATTCCCCTCATAGGCTGCTTCCTCGGACTTGGTCTCGCTGCAGGCTGAATAGCTCCATCAATAAACTGCGCAATTCTGGAGGGGAACCAACCTTCCCTCCAAAATTTGCGCAATCCTATCTGGAAGCATGTTGGGCTCAGAAATTGTGCAATCCTGGCAATCAGATTTCCCTAAGAAAACTATGCAATCTGACCCATCATGACTGCTCAGCCCAAAAATTGTGCAATTTTGGGCAGTAGTCAGCTGCTCGGCCCAGAAATTACGCAATCCCTTTGGGCAGTGTGACACAACATTTTGTCACTATCTCTGTACTCCCCATTCCTTGATCCTAGAGGACCTCTATAGTGAACCCCGCATGCTTTGCCTTCATGAAGAAACTCCCATTATGTCCCTCTTCATGAGCAGATCATTTCCCTTTTGCATCATTTTCCCTGAGACTTCTATTTTTCCCAATTTACAAGACTAGTGCTAATGACCTTTGTCTCCCCTGTGCCGCTATGTAGAGATTAGCATTATTCCTCGCATCAATCGATGCGACTGAGCTGTGTTCCAGTCACACCGATCCTGTTATGGAAATTTTTTTAAATTAGAGTCGAAGCTTTCAGCTCTAGAAGCTCTGTAACGGAAGTCTGGTAAATGGTTTGACCAGATGGGGTCGAGGATGACAGTTTGGGCTCCTTTCCCCTATAATGATGTAACCACCTCAAGGGATAAGCCCTTCTCCCATGAGAAGAGGATCCATCTCCCATCCATATTTCCTATATAAACCTCCCTTCTTCCCAAGCACAAGCTAGTTAGAGTGTCGGTTGAGTGTGAGTATACTATTTTGATTAGACAAGCAAGCTATTACTAGTTGTAGCCATCTAGTTGTGTGAGGAAGAAGTGTGTTTGGGTTTGGAGTGAATTCTAAAGGGAAAAGCCTTTAAACTGTTGTTGTTTGAAGCCATCATGGAATGCTAGTAGAAGTGTCTGGGAACCTGGTCTTGTCAGACGAAGACTGCAACGTCAAGACGAACGGTTGTAATCTCTCTTTGATATTAATATATGCAACTATCGATTGATTTCCTACATGTTTTGTAATATTACATATCCATGTCTTAATGCTTCTTGACTTGTTAAGTAGGTTGAATTGTAATTTGTCTATTATTATGTTTGTGCATTGTTGTTGTTTACTTGTTTCAGGAGCTTGAAGAAGGAAGCGAGAGATTGCTGGAGCGAGCAAGTGAGGACATCATCAAGCAAGATAAGCCAAGAGGTAGGCCCTCTTGATTGATTCTAACCTAAGGAAACCTTCCATAGAATGTATCTTTTGTGGCTAGACCCATTATCGAGCTAGAGGAATTCGTTCGTGTCCGCACTTATAATTTTACTTCACCACTAATTGGCGACACCGCTGGGGAGATCCCATCTTTTGTTTGTTTTGGATTTCATGATTACGTGAGAACTTTGCTAGTTTCATGTTTTCCCTTTGGTTCTGTTTCTTTTCTCCTACTTATTGGCCTAAGTCTAAATATCATAGTAGTAGATTTGGTCCCTGTTTTGAATTTTTTTTTATTTTTCCTTAGTTACCTCGGCCAACGCATTTAATCCACTAACAATCACACTGACCAACACGAATTGTTGAGGAACAGTCGCATTGACCAGCTTTTGGTGCTTGTTGTCATTTAGGTAATCGTGCCGATGCCTGTAAGTGAAGATTAGGTCTAGACCCCAATCTTGGCCAATGTGTTCCACTCTTGTGTTTTTTACCTCATCATCCAGGCTTTTGATTGTTTTCTCCCTGACTAGAAAGCTTCATTTAGCTTGCTTTGTGTGATTGCTTTGTTGATGTGTTAAGTTTGGCCCTGTGTGAAGTTATTTTTTATTTTTTCTTTGAATCCCTCGATCAGCGCTAGTTGTAATACTGGTCAGTCATGTTGGTTGTGTCAATTGGCGCTAGTTGTAGTACTGTTCAATCGCGTCGGTCTCAGGGGTAAGAAAAAATCAGAATTTCTCCCATTCCAGGGCAAGTGTGTCTTGACCCTCAGACTCTCTTCTTCCTCCCAAAAGTGACTAGGATGTTTTGTTTTCAATTGAATGAGTCAAAGAGTCTCATTTTTTCTCTTATTTCGAGTGTCTCTTTTCTCTTTCCAAGCATAGATTACATTGCTTGGTTTGTCGATTGACGCATTTATGTGTTTGGTTTGTTTGATTCATGGAAGAAGTTGCTTTTAGTATCATTTATAATGCTTTGGATTTGATTGGTGCTTGTTTGTTTGGAATCGTGAAAATTTTCATTTAAAGTGCTTTATGTGAAAGATTCATTTTGCATTTTATGAAAAGGAGGACATAATTCTAGTTTACTTAAGCGAAAATATTGCATTAGTAGCGTTATTGAGAAGCTAGAATGGCATCATCATAAGCATTGGAAATGAAATGAAACTTTTTATGTTGTTATAGGAAGATTAAGTGCATTTAGGGGATTTATTAGTGAAATATTTCATTCTTCAATTGTTGCATTAATTTTGTGTTCTCTATCTCTCAATTAGTGGTAAATTTCATCGAAGACAAAGATATCTTTTCTCATATAGCTGCATGTAGGAGTTTTGTCAAATGACAGCGGTAGGGCCTTGTAACTGAAACCTAATTCAAGATCAACCGTTAAAATTTATTGAATTAACTTAAGGAATAATTGAAACTTAACGCTCACATTTAGTGGTCTAGGCTAGAGATGTGTTCCGGCGTCTTTAAACCTAGCAACTGCCGTTCGCTTCGGCACTAGTACAAACTTGTTCTCCCCGTACCATTGATTATATAATGGGAGACCCCTCTAGGCTGCAATATTTTATCCATAGGAAGCTGAGTCGACCACCTTGAAAACGTAATACACCAAACACATCATTCAGGGAGATTTCCTGCCCGTACTTCTCGGTTCGCCGGGAGGTATTTTGCAGTGCATGGTTGCCTGGTAATCCTCTTTACCTAGATCATCCAGAGTATTCATTTGATCTTTTGACTCATTAAATTTAAAATATCATTCAAGCACTTGTCCTTTCAAGCTCATTTCCAATTGAAAGTGATAGAGTCACCTTTCATCGTTTTCTCGACTCTTAAAATATGAAAAGGCAAAGTTTTTTTTCAGTGTCTTAAAATTAACTTCCTACAAAATATTATTGGTTAAAGTTATCTTCCCTAGTGATTCTTTAGGGTCGATTCCAATGGCAACATTCCTAGAGTCTACTAGTCAAGGGTTCCGCTTGGATGGGAATCCTGGTCCTTTTCCTTCTTTTGGAAATGATGGTGCTCCTTATATGGCAACGTTGTCCCTCCCTGGGTTAACCATTAGTTTACCTATCTGGTTATTTTCGACCTCGGTGGTCTCGAGTGTCCCAACTCCTGCCCCTCCATCTCCTTCATTTGAATCACATCACATTGATTCTAAGGTTGACCTCTCCCCTTCTTCTCCTGGTGAAAGTTTGAAATCAAGTAACCAGGAAGCTAAGAAGAAGAAGATGAAGATGAAGATGAAGAAAAAGAAGTCAAATAAGCGAGAGGCCAACCGTGCAACTATTACTCCAAATGCACCCCCCGTCGACAAACCTTTTGATCCTTCACGGAAGATAAAATTCCCTTACAAGTTGTGTAAGGATGACCATATCCTTCAAGACGGTCCTGGAATTCCCAGAGTCTTAGAGGTATGGTCTCAAAACCTTAATCGGGCATCCCCATCGGCCTCTAGAGATCATGTCAATGCTACACCCTCGGCTAGTGATGGTAAGAATAAAGGGAAGATTAGATTCCCCTGTAGGTTATGTGAAGGAGAGCATCTTCTTCACCTTTTTCCTCTTACAGATAAAGCCTACACCGTTTTGGAAAACTTGATAGCTCCTCAACCCCAACTTCTTGTTGGTTATCATAGGCTTTCTTTTGACCCTCTCCTGGTTGGTAAAGAGATTGACTTGGATTCATCTCTTGTTCATCTTGCTCTTCCTGAGTGAGACTCTCTTGTGTCTGTTCCCGACCAACCATTGGTCGAAAAGAGTGTCAACTTGGTTCCACCACCAGTTGCTCACTCTGTTCCAAAAGAGAGTGGTGATCATACTGCTCATGTTCTTCTCATCTCCTCAAATTCTCATGAATCGAAGAGTGACCCTCCCATCCCAATTGTTCAGGAGAGTCCTTCTCCTATTCCTATACAGCATGGGGGAAATCATATGATACCCCCACCAAGTAGTTCTATCATCTCTTTCGATTGGGGTCCATTGACTACTTTCCACCTCCCATCTTATGTGCCTTTCCAGAACATAGTACAAGCTTATAATATGGTAGTACCTGGCACTATATTAGATGAAGGTGTGTCTATTAGCATCATGTCTTCTACTACTTGGCAAGCTTTGGGTTCCCCACAATTTGTGCCTGTCACCCATAATTTGTTGGCTTTCAACGGAGGAACCAATCAACCTTTAGGGATCCTTCTAAAGTTTCCTATTACTTTGGGAGGAAAGACCATCTATATAGATTTGATGGTAGTCCAAGGTCCATTAGATTTCAATCTTCTCCTTGGACGCGACTATGTTTATGTCATGGGAGCTCTTGTTTCTTCGCTTTTCCGTGTGGTTTTTTTTCCACACGAAGAGATAATTGTGACTATTGGTCAACTATTGTTCATTGGTCACCAAGCACCTCCTTTGCAACCATCGTTCCTTGTCGGGTCTTGTTTGCAAGTAGTACCTTCGTTGCCACAGGTCAATTATGTGGCTACCCATTCCGTCTCCACATCTGTTGATGATCACACAGATGGTATAGTACATTATGTACTAGGGGCATTGGCACCCAATCTGTCTATGGTACCAAATGACATGTATTCTTTCCAGAGCATGGTTCTTCCATCTAGTGAAGATCTCTTGGGATCCATGTTCTCGTTGTTAGAGCCTAGATTTGTCTCAGGCGGAAAAGACAAGGTTCTAGGTCCACATCAAACCATGCTCAGCCTCGTAGCTAGCCCTACGAGGACAGGAAAGGGCTCTCTCCGGGTCAATCTCGGAAAAAGGTAATCGATGAGGCTCGAGATGACTAAATTGGCAATTGATCTTAGGCTAGGTATGAAGTACAAGAAGTTTGAGGTAAATTTTTGGGGTTTTTGTTGAATCAAAGGAAAAGGCAATTTTGGGTGCGAGGATGAGACACAGTTTTTGCAGAGGTCTATTTGGGGCAACGTAGGCGATCATCTTGATGCTTTTAAAGAGAATGAATGGGTAGATCTGACTGGTGAGAAGCTAAGGAGAGCAAGAAGCTTTCAAGGATTCTCCTTAAACAGATGAAAACATGAAAAATCAAACAAATTTAAAGGCAAAGCATAACAATCTATGGATTCTACCTTAACACTTCATTTGTTCAATTGCAGAAGATGAGAGAAATAATATGATACACATAACAACTTACAAATACTGAAAGAAGCACACCATCAACACATAAAGCCACATGGATCCCAAACAGTGCTGCAAAACCCTGGACTTTCCTTTGCCAAAAATGCAGAAGTGAATGTACAATAGAGTGTCAAGCTTTTCCCAAGAGTCCAACCCTGAAAATGACTTAGAAATTACATAATATACGCAAGCCAACCTCTTCCCTTGCCTCTAGGGGTCGAGCTCATCATTCTAGGAGATGTTTCAACCAATTCTAAACAAAGCACTACAATCTAGGCAGTCAAAACAACTTGCCTCTATAAGGTAGGAAACTGATTCATTCATTAAATTTTCACTCTTTGGTGAATGAATCTACTAGACCAAGTAACTAAGTGTCAAATTACATCATGTTTCAAACAATTACATCAAGAAAAAGTCAAAAATTACATCACAAATCAAAACTGGTCAAACTAGGCGAGTTTCTGAGCTGAAAGATGAAAAATAGGGCAAAAAATCTATATGCGCCACGCTGATTTCTATATGCACCGCGCTACTTTGCTGTTGTTTTTGAGGTACCTGAAAGAGTCCAAATTGAGCTCAGGTTGGCTTGCTAGAAAGCCCTGCCTGTCTACTATCCAACCCAAGTGGAATTTTCAAAATTGGTGTCCATTTGCACCTCCAAAAGTGCATTCTCCCAAGACTGCTTCCTTTGTGTCAAAATAGGGGCAGTGAGGTCATTTTTTTCATGTCTTTTGACCTTTTGGGGACCCAAAACTTTCCCAAACTTCTTGTCCAAGTACCAAAATTCATGATTCTCCATGAAAAATCCAAAGCTGCAAGCCATTTGTGATTTGGAGCTCCCAATCCTATGGGTCGCGCAAGGTGCGCGGCGCATATAGGGAAAAAACCTGTTTTTTAAGTGCAAAAATTTCAAAATGACCAAAAATGCCCAAAATTTCTTGAAATTTGGGCTGGATTTCCCTCATCAAGTGTGATGATGAGCTAAAGAGGCCTCAGCCAAAACCTGAAGATGATCAAGCTCCCTTTGTTTCTTTTGCTTGCTGATTGCCTTCTTCAATTTTGCCTTTAGATTTCTTATCCGAGCCTTGCAAACTTGGTTCCGTGCCCTGTAGTGAACAGCCATATGTCTCAAAAATGCATTATCTCTATTGGCCTTGCTCAGCCGCTTCTCCAAGTAAATGTTGACCCTTTCGAGATTAGACTCTCGATCCTCATTGACCTGTCGCTCTAGAGAAGTGAACTGAATCCTCCTATGTCGGGCAGCTTGGCGATTCTCACGGATGTTCTGTAGCTCCATGATCGCATGTTGATCTTCAAGCTACTTATTTCTCTGTTCTAGATACCTAATGTTCCATTTGTCCATCTCCAACTGGATTTCCAAGGCTTGAATGTCTGTTTCTTGCTCCTCAATCATCATTCTATATCTAGACTTTTTTAAATCCGTAGCTGTCTCAACATCAGGAATGACAATGAAACCTGATGGCTCACCTGAAAGCCCTTTCTCATGCATGGGCTTCTTGCCCTTGTCCTGTACCTATGCCTGTGGTGCTGATGTCGGAAGCGAGGCCCCTTCCACGCCAGGTGGAGATAACACTCGCTTTGCTACTGCAAACAAATGTCTGGTACCTTTCGGATAGCCTCTCTGATATGTAATGAAAATAAGCCTGGTCTCATGACGCTCATACTGCTGAGGCGGTTCACCCTCATGTTTCACCTCTGATACTTTTCGTGAAGCTCTGAAGAAATCACGTGAGATAAATTCATCCCAAGTGATGCCTTGCGAACCAAGCTGATGAACCACCAAAATCTTTATAAGTGCAAAATGATATACACTGTTGAGTTGCTGCTGAGGGGTTCTATGCTATATAAAGGTTGTCATCCTCTCTATATTCTGGCAGACAAAATATGGAATGTTCATCATCCGCACCCTGGTGAAATGCATAAGTAACCTGATGTGATAAGCATAAAGACGAAAGAATCGTCCCTCACATCTGAAATATTTCATGATCAATCTCATGAGAGGAGCATACTCATCTTTCAGGTACCTGAACGGGAACACTCTTTTGAGCTGCCTCAAGCAATTGGGTTTGATATATTGCTCATAATGCTGCTTATCAATCTGTTGTTTTTTATGCCATAGTTCACCAATATTTGGTATACCTATTGCTAGCGAAATAGTTTCTGGTGTAAGTGTAAAGGTGACCCCAGCCAAGGTATCTTGGTCTCTGTGCAAATGCAAGACAAAAAGACGAGCCAACTCATAATGAAACTGGACCTCAGCTACCTTTTGACAAAACTCATAGCATGACTGATGCTCAAAGCACTGCATAGCAAGAGGACAGGCATGCAGTTCTATAAGGGTGATTGGTTCTTCCCTGACATGTTTGCCACTTTTACGAGGCCTCTGTGGTTCTTCTTCACCTACGAGAGAATCACTTTGGGTTTCTGCCTCATATTCCGATGAGTGACCAGATGAAATCACTGCTGATATACAAACTGCCTCAAATGAATGCTGATAAGTGAAACTATTGTGTGCAACTGAATATGGACTGTTCCTTTGATTTAAACAATGCTGTGACCAAGGGGAAACAATGTACAAGGGATATTAGGAAAGGGAAAACATCAGGGAATTAGGGAATTTTGAAATGAAATGTATTTAGGGATAAGAGGGGAAATGTAAATATGGGATTAGGGTTTTACGGTTTGGGATATTAAATAGGATTAAGGAGTTTTTTATAGAGGTGGGGAATTAGGATTTCAGGGATTGTAGTGTAGGATTACTGAGGGAATTAATGGAGGGAATTAATGAGGAAGTATGATGAGTGAATTTGGGAATGAGGAACAATGGGAAATGGGGAAAAAACACAACCTTGGTAACAAAATTGTTTTCAAACCCTACAGCACCTTTTATATTGACAAAGGGAGGCTTTCAAAATCTGGTCTCAATGGCAATCATCCATGAACTCATCACATTCACCATTAAAAACAAAGCAAAGGCAATGGAGGTGAGCCTACCTGACAAATTGATGTGAAGAGGAGGCGATTTGATGACGTTTCAAACAAGTTACGGGCTCCAAACTGTAAGCGCCGCGCAAGTTATATGCGCCGTGCTGGTTAAAATTTGAACTGGCCTGAATGTCTGTGTGCGCCGGGCAAGTTATATGCGCCGCGCAGGTGAAATGAGGACCAATCCGCTCCAAAACGCTCAAACATGACTTGCAATGATTTTCTCCTCCTTTGGTATGCACAATGACTTGAAACTTCATTGAAAAACCTTTATATAGACACCAATTTGATTTTTTCCTCTTTCATAACCCACTTTGTTATGTTTTGCAATTGACACTTTTTCAGGATTAATAGAATTTTGACCTTTTTGTTTCCTCCTTAAATTTGGTTGAAATAATGATTTTCTTTGACAATTTTTTGCAGGGATAGCTATGATATGATCTGGCAAAGGAGACCAGGGCTGCGCCTGGACATTTCAAGAACTGAAATTTTTGAAAATTTATTACAAAAATGAAATATCGACTTATCTTCAAAACAGAGTTTTGAAGAGAAGTCATAATCTATCCGTATAATGATAAAAATCTCTGAGATAACAATCTAACAAGGACCTCCCTCTGGCCTGCTAGCTTTATTTAAACTTTGTCAAAGACCTATCGACTTAACCCTAGACCTAATGACCGAAAAAACTATTATGACCTAGAGACTGAAACAGGACTGCAAATGACTTTTCAAGACTTGATTTTTAAGAATAGACCTGAGCCAGCAGTGCCAAGCACGAGGGGAATGAGTGACACAAACCTCTCCATCAGATTTATGGCATGCTTCTAACGAAATGCAACTGATCGAAACTGATGAGACACCTAAACATGAAATGCAAAAAAGAGTTTTGATCTCTGACGGAGGGATAACCAGACCGACTCTAACATTGGCTCCAATGGGGATGGTAGCTCCTCGGAGGTGCCAAGAACAGCAGATCTCTGTAAGAGCTAGACAGTGCCTTCATCCATTGGGCTATGGAGTCATGACTTCGACAAACAATTCAAGATGTTGACCCAATTTATTTGACTGAAAATTAACTTGAAAATGACTCAAGAATATGACTAACAAACTGACTCGACAAACTGAACTCAAACTGAAATCTTTCCTCAGAATTATAGCCTTCACTTCGGGCCCCAGACTGAAGAAATGATCACAGCACACACTTGCATCGAAACTGAAATGAAATGGTATTTACAATGCTAATAGGACAGCAGAAAAACTTAGAAAATGTACTGCTTGAGCAGCCGACCATTGACCAGCCCTCCTGTACAATCGTCCCCATTCATGTCCTTAAGAAGAAAAGCGTTTTGACCTTGAAATGTTGCAATCTTAAAAGGACCTTTCCATAGATTTTCAAACTTGTCGTGCTTGCCCTTTTCTTCATTTCTTTCATCCCACTTTAACACCACATCATCCAACTGAAATGTATCCACCTTTGCTTTTCTGTCGAAGATCCTTTTAATTCGCTCCTACAACTTACAGGTGTTCTGAAAAACATCTTCCCATGTCTGCTGCAAGTGGATCATTTGATTTAGCCTTCGCTACATTGGATCCTCTTCACTACCAGCCTCTTGAAGAAGTTTCACTACCGGAGCTGCAAGAGAAGTAGGGAACACTGTATCAACTCCATAAACTAATTCAAAGGGGGACATGCCAATGGATTTCTTTTGACTCACCCGATCTGCCCAGAGTGCATGGACCAGCTTCTTATGCCAACTTTTCTTGTTCATTTCCAGCATTTTCTTAATGATATTAACCAAAGATTTATTTGAAGACTCAGCCAATCCATTTCCTTGCGGATGATAGGCGGTTGAGTGTCCCAAAGTAATATGATATTTATTACAAAACTCAACCATATTTTTTGACTTGAAAGCTGCTGCATTATCAGTGATTAACTTACTCGGGCAACCAAAACGAGACAATATATTATTCTCAAGAAATGAAACTATTACCGCATTCGTAGCTTTCCTAGTGGGAATTGCTTCGATCCATTTTGTGAAGTAATCCGTACCTGTGAGGATCCATCTATGTTGACCTGAAGAAGAAGGATGAATTTCACCAATAAAATCTAGCCCCCACTGCTGAAAAGGGGCACTCACCTCAATGGGCTTAAGCGGCAACGGCTGTAATCTTTGTTTCCCTTCAAAAATCTGGCAATTATGGCAGCTCTTGACAGCCTTAAACACATCAGCAAATAATGTCGGCCAATAGTATCCAGCCCTCAAAATTTTATTTGCCATTGTTTTCCAAAAAAGGTGACCGCCACAATCGCCTTTATGGAAATCTTCTATGACCTGTTTTGCTTCTTCTTCCACCAAACAATTTAACAAAACGCCACCGGGATCCTTCCAATAAAGTGCAGAATCTAAAACACAAAACTTAGCAGCCTTCAACTTAAGAGTTCTTGCTTTGTTTCTAGCCATCCCAAGGAGTGCAGACAAATTTTGAAGAACATATATGACATCTGAATACCATGGAGAAAGAACAAACATTTCTGATACCTGAAGTGAAGAGCTTTCTTCATTTTCATCGGACAAGGCAGCGATCAAATTGATGTCTAAGAGACGCAGATTTGATTCAGCCATCAATTTTTCCAATCCCTGACCTTTAACCAGCTTGGTAGGCCTTATCTCCACATCATACTCCAGCAAGGCCGCTATCCATTTGCCACGTCTTCCTTCCGGGTCGATCTGAACCAAAACATCTTTGACAGCAGCATTAGGAACATAAGCTAAAATATGAGAATGCAGAATATACACACGGAAATCTTTCAGTGCTTTTACAAGTGCAAGGGCTTGTTTCTTGATAATGTTGTATTTCAAAGCAGCATCTCTTATGGTTCGGCTGAAGAAAGAAATGGGTCTTTCATGCTCTTCTTTTTTCTGCATTAACACAGCTGCCATAGTATGCTCCGAGGCAAAAGAAAACAATATAAAATCCTGAGTATAATCTGGGCTGATTAGAACCGGAGTTGAAGAAAGAATCAATTTAACTAAATTGAATGATTTCACCGCCTCTTCCGTCCATGACACTTGGTTGTCCTTCTTAAGCATGTTTGTAATTTCTCTAAGGTGCTCTGCAAGATTAGGAATAAAACGACGCAAAAAATTCATCTTACCATTGAACGATTGGATCTCCTTTTTATTCCTGGGCAAGTCAATTTGCTGAATTGCTTCCACACGTGCTGGATCAATATGAATGCCATCCTTTGAAATAATGTGCCCAAGGAGTTTACCTTCATCCATGGCAAATAAACTCTTCTTGGGATTCAGTGACACACCATACTTTCTGCACTTTTCAAAGACAATTTTCAAATGATGCAAGTGTTTATCATCTGATTTGGAAAACACGGTCAGATCATCAAGGTACACCACTAAGAATACATCTTTCTCATTAGCGAAAGCCAAGTCCATTGCCCGCTAAAAAGTAGCACCTACATTCTTCAAACCGAAAGGCATTTTCGCATAATGAAAGGTTCCCCACGGAGTGGTGAAGGCTGTTTTGTCTCTGTCATCTTCATGGACTAAAATTTGGTTATATCCGGAATAACCATCGAGTAGGGACATGCGGGATGCTCCAACAACTCGCTGTAGTATGTGATCCATTTTGGGCAGCGGATAATTATCCTTCAATGAAACTTTGTTGAGGTTTCGGAAATCAATGCACAAACGAATCTCACTGGTTTTCTTACGCACAGGCACCAAATTTGATATCCAATCAGAAAAGCGGATGGGAACAATAATTCCTGATTTGTACAACCTATTTATCTCTTTCTCAATTGATGGCAGCAATTTTGGATTAAGCCTTCTTAACTTCTGTCTGAAAGGTTTTTTATTAGGCTTAATAGGAATGGTATGTTGAATTATATTTGTATCATATGTCTTCAAATCAGAATAGTCCCAAGCAAACACATTGACAAAAGATGACAACAAGTTGATATATTTGGCTTTTACCTCTGGTGGCAATGTTTTGGAGATCTTTACCATCTTCGGATGCTCAGTTGTTCCAAGATTCACGTCTTCAACTCCCTTTTCTGTTGGCTGCAATGTGGGTTTGCGGGCTACATCATCATGATCAAAGAGCTCCTCTAAAGGTATCAAGCCTTTAGGAATCACATTATCCTTGAGCTACAACACTTCCATTTGATTTATTCGTACATCATTGCTACCATCATCATGTTCTACATCCATTGAAGTATCCTTGAACTTACCTTTGCTTTGTAGAAAATCATTGATCTCCTCATCATCTTGGAAAACTTGCCAATGTCTTTGATTGTCCGGAACGGTCGGACGATGCTTCACATGGATTTCAAATTTATTGCTGGAGTTCATAGGAATCTTCAAATTGTTGGCTGCCTTAGCAAGTGCATCTGCAATGCTATTTTGAATACGAGGCACACATGTCAATGTATAATCTGAAAACACTTTCAAGATATCCAAAACAACATTCTGGTATGCCCACATCCGTGGGTGTTTTGTTTGATATTCACCCTTAACTTGCTTGATCACTAATTCAGAATCACCATATACTGCAATCCTCTTAGCATTTAGCTTTCTTAGAATTTTCAGACCAGCGATCAAAGCTTCATATTCAGCTTCATTGTTCGAACAATCAAAAGCAAGCTTGTAAGAACATACCCGCACATTACTAGGCACTTTGTCTGAAGCAGAAAAAGGACTACGTACCCAAATACCAATCCCAGCACCATCATTGCCCACTGCTCCATCAAAATCCATGGTCCACAAACCATCTTCCTCTTCTACCAAGTGCTGAAAAGTTGTTTGTTGTGAGTTTTCTGCTTGCTGTCCATTACCTCCAGCTGATTGCTCAATGATGTTTTGCTGTTCTTGCCATTCTTTCTTCAAAACTTCTCTGAAATTCTCTGTTATCTCTGGAATATCATCTACTACAACTAACTGACTATCAATATCATTGAAACTATCTGAATACAAAACAAAAGACTCTAGATCTGTATGTACATAACTGATGGGATGATTAATTGGTTTCTCCTTGCTGGTGATCATGTATTTCATTTTCTGTTCCCGGTACAACTTTCTCATTTGGCCAAACATGGGAATCGTTGCGTAGGAGAAATCAAGTTGTATTGTTCCTTGTAATTTTGCGCCCCAAGATCTGGAAAAGAGCATACCAAAGTGGGGAGGAATGTCATCCACAACAACATCCATCAAGACATTCTTTGCAGGGATCTGATCCAAACTTACAACCAAGTATTTAATTAGCCCAATACATCTCACCCTGCTGGAATCAAAGGAATAAAGATCATGATATTTCCTGGTGATGTCCAAACCCAAATTCTCCATGATAGCCTTCGGCAGATTATGGGAGGCACCGGTATCAAACATAGCATTATGCAACACAAACTCATGCACTCTCAAACTAATATAAAAAGGAGGTACTTCAGACTCACCACTCAATGCTAGTCCAAATATTAATTCCGGTTGATCATCTTCTACACTCACCATATCAGACATTGGGTCAAAATTCAGAATTTTGGAGACTTGACCTCTATAGCTGTTGTTCTTCATGAGCTCAGTCAAAGGAATAGATACCTTTAATTTAGAAATTTCATTTTCTAGACTAAAAGTAGAAGTCTTGTCCACTTCTTTGGCCAGAACATCTTTCTTTTTAGGTTTATCCTTTGATACAATGGGTTGATTTACCTTTTCATTTGCTGGTGGAGGCTTGCTAGTCATAGGGTCAGCACTCTCTTTTCCTTTCTTTGATGCAGCCGGTGTTTCATCTTTAGATGTTGGAACTTCTTTTCTTTTCTGAACTGGATTGATGGGAACATTTCTGCTTCTAAGTGAATACTGACGCTGTTGGGTGGACAAAGCATGCATGTAACCTCTCTGATACTCATCCGACTCTTCCTCCAAAACTATATCATTTGCCAAGATAAAATCTGCATCATATTGTACTGCTGAACTTGTTGCCTTTTCATCATCTTCAGTGATAAATGTGGGCATATCATCGGGAGTAAAGAAGTGATTTTCTTCTCCAACTACATTATCTTCATCATCTGACTCGGGACCAACAAAATTCTGCTGAAGAGGTGTCTTTACCTGCTGCTGTTGTGATGTCGTGTCTTGTGCTCGCTGCTCACGCTGTTTGATCCTAAATTGTGGTTGTTGTTGACCACAAAAATTAGGATTCCGAATCTGCGGTTCAGGCTTATCAAGAGCTAGCCTTTCAATCATCTTTTCTACCTTGCAGAGAACTTGATCTGATGTAGAGGCTTCTTCTTTTATTGAGACTTTCTTCTCGGCTTTCATTCTTGCTCGCTTATCATTCAAATTTGCCTCAACACTAACAGCAATTTTCTGCATTTCTTCTAAGGTAGCCAGATCTCTCTCCCTTAGTTGATAAGCCATGTCTGGATCAAAACCATCCGGGAACTTGAGCAACGTTGATTTTCTAGTTGGTTTTAAATCATCTGGAATTGCATTATATACTGCATTGAATCTAATGCAATAGTCTTGAATGGACTCTCCAGCATTTCGTTTGATCTTAGTATATTCAGATTTGATTTGCAGCGGATCTTTCTTTACTTCCCAACGTTCTAAAAACTGTCTCTTCAGATCTTCTAATGTAGGAACACTTCTGGCCGGCAAAGCTCTAAACCATTTCCTTACCTCTCCACCAAAAGTCTGCACGAATAGCCTCATGGTCACATTTTCTTCATCAATCTCATGGAGATCAAAGAAATCCGCCATTTTGTCGACATGCTGTTGAGCTGTGATATTCTGAGGTGTGCCATCGAACAAAGGAATTTTACTTTGATAATCTGCAGGCATGTCATTTAAAACTTGAGGAAGAGCGAGAGGTGCAAACCGAGCAGCCATTGCTCGTGGAGGATTTGGTCTGGGAGTTGTTGGAGGAGTGGATGTAGCTGAAGTATGAGGAGTGTGAGGAGGTGTATGTGGAGGAGAAGCCACGTGGGATGAAGAAGGAGAATTTGCTGTAGACTTTGGATAAGTGATTATAGGTTGCTGGGGAATAGTGGGAATGAAAGGGGGTTCGGTGGGAACTTTTGAGGCGGAAGCCGTGATAGAAGATCCAATGTTTGTAGATGCAGCTTCTAGGAAATCAGCAAGACTTGAAAACTGAATGTCTCTCTGAAGGCGCCGCAAGATAAAATTTTCAATCAACTTATTGTTTCTTTCAACTTCAAGGGCCGCAGCAAAATCAAGATTTGGAACTAGAGAATCAAGTGCACTTTCAGATTTGGTTTTAAACAGTGACAATTCAAACTTTTCGTCAAAATCAAGTTCTTCAAGATACTTAAAAATTGCAGGACATGAGTGGGATTTAAACACGGGAGTCACAGAGCTCTCTTGATGAAGAAGTCTTGGAATCAAATTGGGATTCTCGTAAACAGGAGGAGGATTGGGATCTGGATTAGCTCTGGTATATCTCTTTGAAGCCAGCGTGTTATTTTCAAGAAATCAAAGGAACATAAACAAATTTTTCAGCCTGTAAAACCCTAAACTTATCATCCAGGAGCTTAGAATTTGCAGATGTACTGAGGTGTTTCAAGTGTCATAATTACAAGCTAGACCGGAGATTGACTGAAGTAGCGTTTATTTACTTGCGCTAATGCAAAGCAAAAGCGTTTCGAAGGCTACCTGGCTAATTTTTAGGCTTCGTCTGTAGCTTATAAAACAAATGACATTAACAAACAAACCATGTTATTCCCCAGTATGGTCGCCACTATGTTAGAGCCTAGATTTGTCTCAGGCTGAAAAGACAAGGTTCTAGGTCCACATCAAACCACGCTCAGCCTCGTAGCTAGCCCTACGAGGACAGGAGAGGGCTCTCTCCAGGTCAATCTCGGCAAAAGGTAATCAATGAGGCTTAAGATGACTAAATTGGCAATTTATCTTAGGCTAGGTATGAAGTACAAGGAGTTTGAGTTAGATTTTTGGGGGTTTTGTTGAATCAAAGGAAAAGGCAATTTTGGGTGCGAGGATGAGACACAGTTTTTGCAGAGGTCTATTTGGGGAAAGGTAGGCAATCGTCTCGATGCTTTTAAAGAGAATGAATGGGTAGATCTCACTGGTGAGAAGCTAAGGAGAGCAAGAAGCTTTCAAGGATTCTCCTTAAACAGATGAAAACATGAAAAATCAAACAAATTTAAAGGCAGAGCATAACAATCTATGGATTCTACCTTAACACTTCATTTGTTCAATTGCAGAAGATGAGAGAAGTAAGATGATACACATAACAACTTAAAAATACTGAAAGAAGCACACCATCAACACATAAAGCCACATGGATCCCAAACAGTGCTGCAAAACCCTGGTCTTTCCTTTGCCAAAAATGCAGAAGTGAATGTACAATAGAGTGTCAAGCTTTTCCCAAGAGTCCAACCCTGAAAATGACTTAGAAATTACATAATATAGGCAAGCCAACCTCTTCCCTTGCCTCTAGGGGTCGAGCTCATCATTCTAGGAGCTGTTTCAACCAATTCTAAACAAAGCACTACAATCTAGGCAGTCAAAACAACTTGCCTCTATAAGGTAGGAAACTGATTCATTCATTAAATTTTCACTCTTTGGTGAATGAATCTACTAGACCAAGTAACTAAGTGTCAAATTACATCATGTTTCAAACAATTACATCAAGAAAAAGTCAAAAATTACATCACAAATCAAAACTGGTCAAACTAGGCGAGTTTCTAAGCTGAAAGATGAAAAATAGGGCAAAAAATCTATATGCGCCACGCTGATTTCTATATGCACCGTGCTACTTTGCTGCTGTTTTTGACGTACCTAAAGGAGTCAAAATTGAGCTCAGGTTGGCTTGTTGGAAAGCCCTACCTGTCTACTATCCAACCCAAGTGGAATTTTCAAAATTGGTGTCCATTTTCACCTCCAAAAGTGCATTCTCCCAAGACTACTTCCCGTGTGTCAAAATAGGGGCAGTGAGGTCATTTTTTGCATGTTTTTTGACCTTTTGGGGACCCAAAACTTTCCCAAACTTCTTGTCCAAGTACCAAAATTCATGATTCTCCATGAAAAATCCAAAACTGCAAGCCATTTGTGATTTGGAGCTCCCAATCCTATGGGTCGCGCAAGGTGCGCGGCGCATATAGGGAAAAAACCTGTTTTTTAAGTGCAAAAATTTCAAAATGACCAAAAATGCCCCAAATTTCTTGAAATTTGGGCTGGAGTTCCCTCATCAAGTGTGATGATGAGCTAAAGAGGCCTCGGCCAAAATCTGAAGACGATCGAGCTCCCTTTGTTTCTTTTGCTTGCGGATTGCCTTCTTCAATTTTGCCTTTAGATTTCTTATCCGAGCCTTGCAAACTTGGTTCTGTGCCCTGTAGTGAACAGCCATATGTCTCAACAATGCATTATCTCTATTGGCCTTGCTCAGCCGCTTCTCCAAGTAAATGTTGACCCTTTCGAGATTAGACTCTCGATCCTCATTGACCTGTTGCTCTAGAGAAGTGAACTAAATCCTCCTATGTCGGGCATCTTGGCGATTCTCACGGATGTTCTGTATGTTAGGGTCGCACCCTAACCCCCTTATTTATGTCATGGGATCACGTCATAGTCAAGAGTCAATAAAGCCCATATTAATATTTGTAAGTGGTTAACCCACAATTAATGACGGGACCACAGTTAGTTGCAAATAGGCAGTAGTATTAGATAGATGGTATTAATAAAACCCACGGTATTGGCCCGTGGTATTGCATGTATGAGTCATATATAAAGGATAGAGACTCCCTGCGAGGAGTATTGTGTCTTATTTTTGTAGTCGAGCTCTGCTCTATTGGAGGTTGCCCCCTCGAAGAGGCATGTGAACATTGCTCTCTGAATAATAAAATCATTGCTATTCTGTGTTCTGGGTATCTTTTTCTCGCATATTCTGTATTTGGGTATTATTTTGCAGGTTAAGAGCATAACAAGTGGTATCAGAGCACTTTCCAGGGCTCGGTGGGATCTCCAATTTTTTGCAAAAAAAAAAAATTTGGCTAGAGACGTGTTCCGGCGTCTTTAAATCACGGGATCTGTCGTTGAGAGCATAAACCTGCGGATTTGGGGAGGCATGCACGCAGGAAATACAAGAGGTGGTCACGTCTGTTGGACTCCCTTGTAACCCTTGTGGGTACCCCTTCGAGTAGTAGCGCATTAGACAGAACCGCGCACGGACTGTCTTCCATGTACCCTCTGGGTATATAGGAAGCCCCCTAGGCTCCCTTGAAACCTCGCCATAGATAAACCTTTGGCCGTCTTGTGGCTATAGTACACCGAGAACAGCACTCGGAGAGATTACTCGCTCGTACGATAGGGTAGTCGGGTTGTACGGTTAAGGGTACGGTCGATCCTCCTTAGTTAGAGCCCTGAAACATTGGGCCAAGTACTACTATCAGACCCTTATGTATATTGCGATCTGTAGCACCTGACACTCCTCTAGACCATAGTTCCCTTTTCTATCGGGGGATCACGCATCAGATCCGCGTGTGCAAAGACATCAGTCCCGCTGCTCCATCAGACCCGCCGCAGCAGTTGTTCCACCATTCAGATCTCTCAGATCCACCAGATCGGAGTTGTTGTGCAGGGTTCCCATACCGGGGAATACTTTTCGCGGGACTTTTGGCAGCATTGACATTTTGAGGATTTGGCAACTGCAGTATTGATCAAGAAGGAGTAAAACTCCGTTAGGAGTTTTCCCAAAAAAAAAAAAAAGTCTGAGATCTTCTGGGGTGCTTATTGGTGATCTAGCCCATCAGAATCAGGACGACGAGCTGAGCAAGGTGGTACCATTCAATTTCTTAGTGAAAAATTTTTAGGCGGTCCCAATTTTTCATCAAGTTGGTGTATGGTAGAAACTCGCGCTCAAGCGATGGCCAATGAAAGGATGGACAAAATTGAAGACCATGTGAACTCCATCCAAACTGCGGTAAACGAAATCCAACATGAGATTAAAGGAATAAGTCTCCAAATACAGAATGCACTCTCGAAGGGCAAGGAGCCAGCCCACGAGGAGGCGTATAATGGCCATGAATACCATGAGGGTGAGTCTAGCCACTCTCCTCATGTCTGGCACACCCATCCACCACCCAGTCAGCGACCTCCCAAGTTGGATATGCATAAATTTGACAGTTCTCACACGTCCGCATGGCTAGCACAAATGGAGCAGTATTTCAAATTGAATCATATCCTAGATGAGGGGACTAAGCTTATGGTGGGCACCATGTACTTGGACAATGAACGATGGCAATGGGGGGAATGGCATCAGCGTTGCAATGGACATTTTCAGAATTGGGCCCAATTTGCCAAAGCTCTTCGAAATCGCTTTGAACAGGAAGACTCTTTTTTGGGGCGTCTCACTAAGCTCCGACAGACGGATACAGTGGATGAATATATTACCGCTTTTGAAGCCTTAGCCTTCCGCACTAAGGGTCTCACAGATGAGTTCTACATGGAATGTTTTATCAGTGGTCTTAAAGAAGCCATCAAAGCTCAGGTTCTTCTCCACCACCCTCCCACGTGGACAGAGGCTTGCCAGGTAGCTCGTAAGGTGGAACGTGCATTAACAGCCCAATCCAGCCGCCCCAACTTCCCCGCTAAAGGTCGTTCCCCACAGGCTCCCAACACGACTCAGACACTTAAGATTCAAAAGGTGTCACCTGTGGAAATGGCCGAAAGAAGGAAGCAAGGACTATGTTACTACTGTGATGAAAAATATTCCCCGGGTCATAAATGCAAGGAGCCCAAGTTTTTTCAAATAGATGCCACTGACTACAGCTCCACCGAGGAAGATCCACCACTTGAGGAACCAGAGGCAATCGAAGAAGATAACCAAAAGGAGATTGTATCTGACGAACCAATTATTTCGCTAAATGCATTGGCAGGAATTTCTTCCCCTCAAACTCTCAAAATCAGGGGTTTTCTTAAACATCGCCCAGTAGTAGTATTGATTGATAGTGGAAGTACCCATAATTTCATCCATCAAAAGATCGCTGAAGCAGCGCATTGTTTTGTCCGGGCAGTTTCTAACTTCCAAGTCCAAATTGCAGATGGGGGCACAATGAAATGTGAAGGGCGCTGTGAAAATGTCAAACTTCAAATGGGGGATTATCAATTGAAAACCCACATGTTTGCAATACACATGGGGGGTGCGACATTGTCCTAGGCGCGGAATGGCTCCGCACTCTTGGGCCAATCACAATGGATTTCCAGGAGTTATATATGAGTTTTAAGTAGAACAACTCTACACATACCCTCCGTGGACTACAGGCGGCAGCCCCCTCTATCATCAGCTCGCATAGGATGGAAAAATTCTTAAAAAAGGGCCATCATGGAGTGGTAGCTCAATTTAATGCCATCCAGGTAGTCGAAACCATGTCTCTGCCAATTCATCCTGAGATGCAACAGATTTTAAATAAACATCAGATGGTCTTTGACAAGCCTCATGAGCTTCCACCCTCGCGAGGGGAACATGATCATAGCATCACCTTGGTTCCAGGGGCCCAACCCCCAAATGTGCGGCCATACAGATATCCGTTCACCCAAAAGAATGAAATAGAAAAAATAATCAAGGAATTGTTGGAAGCAGGTGTCATTTGTCCCAGCATTAGTCCTTATTCATCCCCAGTGGTCATGGTCCTCAAGAAAGATGGGGAGTGGCAGATGTGTCCCGACTTCAGGGCCCTCAATAAGTTGACAGTCAAAGATAAATTTCCCATCCCGGTGGTTGACGATTTGCTGGACGAACTCAATGGGGCTCAATTCTTCACTAAGTTGGATCTTCGCTCAGGCTACCACCAAATTCGCATGAAGGAAGTCGACATTCCCAAGACGGCTTTCAGAACTCATGAAGGCCATTATGAGTTCCTGGTCATGCCATTTGGTCTCTGTAATGCCCCCTCTACTTTTCAGAGCCTTATGAATCACCTCCTCAAACCATATCTCAGAAAATTTGTCCTTGTCTTCTTCGATGACATCCTCATCTATAGTGGCACTTGGGCGGCACATCTTCAGCATGTAGATCTACTCTTGCAACTGCTCCGCAAGCATAAATTATTTGTCAAGATGTCTAAGTGTTCGTTTGGCATGGAAGAAGTTGAGTATTTGGGCCACATTGTGGGGCGTGAAGGTGTCAAGGTGGACCCCAAAAAAATCCAGGCAATGCAAGAATGGCCTCAACCTAAGACCTTGAAGAGCTTGAGAGGATTTTTGGGTCTCACAGGCTATTATCGTAAATTTTTCCGCAACTATGGCTGCATAGCGAAGCCCCTCACTCAACTCCTAAAGAAAAATTCTTTCTTCTGGAACGAGGAAGCACAACAGGCATTTACCGCTCTCAAAAACGCCATGTGTTCCACTCCTGTCTTAGCACTACTGGACCTCACCAAATCCTTTGTCATTGAATGTGATGCTTCGGGTACAGGTATTGGAGCGGTCTTAATGTAGGAAGGGCGACCATTGGCCTTCACAAGCCAACAACTCAGTGGGAGGAATTTGGGCCAATCTACCTACGAGAAGGAAATGATGGCCATCTTACATGCAGTCGAGACCTGGCGACCTTACTTATTGGGGCGACGTTTCCAAATCCGCACAGATCATCACAGTCTTAAATATTTTTTGGAGCAACGCCTATCCTCCCCACAACAAAATAAATGGTTAGCCAAAATGCTGGCATATGATTATGAGATCATTTACAAGAAAGGGAAAGACAACAGTGTAGTAGATGCATTGTCATGCCAATTTGAGGAGGAAAGTACTCTGCTCGCAATTTCCCTCCCCATTCCAGACTGGATTGAAGAGGCTCGCAGGGAATGGTTTTCACACCCCGGGCTCTCCCAACTCATTTCTCAATTGCAGGTAGATCCTAATTCCAACAAGGGCTACTCGTGGAAGAATGATATTCTTCGCTACAAGGACAAAGTCGTAATATCACCAACATCCACCCTCAAAAGTCGCATTTTGGCAGAATTGCACTCATCTCCCATTGCAAGACATTCGGGCTTTCAGAAGACGTATGCTCGCACCAGAAGATCATTTTTTTGGACCGGCATGAAAAAGGACATCCTTACTTTCGTAGCAAAATGTGATGTCTGTCAACGCCACAAAGGGGAAACCGTCAACACACAAGGCACATTACAACCATTGCCCATTCCGGCATCAATTTGGACGGAAGTTTCCATGGATTTCATTACAGGTCTTCCAAAGTCTGGGAACAAGTCAGTCATCATGGTGGTTGTGGACTGACTGTCGAAGTATGCTCATTTTTGTGCCCTACCCCAACCGTTTTCACCAACTTTGGTTGCTCAATCTTTCATGGATCAGATCTTCAAATTGCATGGCATGCCCACTTCTATTGTTTCCGACCGCAACCCGATCTTCACGAGTAATTTTTGGCAGGAACTCTTCATAATACAAGGCACTCAACTCAAACTCAGTACTTCATATCATCCGCAAACAGATGGTCAAACCAAAGCCGTCAACAAATGTCTAGAAACCTACCTTAGGTGTTTCACTTCAGAAAAGCAACACCTTTGGGTACAGTGGTTACCTCTGGCTGAATGGTGGTATAACACCAACTATCATGCCACCACCAAAATGACTCCCTATGAAGCAATCTATGGTCAACTTCCGCCTTCCCCTACTTCTTATCTCACGGGGTGCTCCAAAGTACAAGCCGTGGATCAACTCCTACAACACCGCACAACCATGCTCGCCCATCTTCGCGAGAATCTTCATCAATCTCAAAACCGCATGAAGCAATAGGCAGACCAACATCGCTCAGAGCACCAATTTCAAGAAGGGGATCAGGTCTTTTTGAGGCTGCAACCATATAAGCAAACATCACTCAAAGACAAGGGTTGTCAAAAGCTCTCTCCAAAATTTTACGGACCATACCAAGTAATTCAGCGCATTGGAGAAGTGGCTTACAAGTTGGCTTTGCCACCTACAGCAAAAATCCACCCAGTTTTCCATGTATCGTGCCTCAAGAAAGTGATTGGGAACAATTGCCGAGTTCAAACCAGTCTACCTGAATTGGACGAAGAAGGGTCAATCTGGCTTCAACCCGAATAGGTTCTAGACACAAGGGACAAGCACCTGTGCGGCCGCATGATTAAGGAAGTCCTCGTCAAATGGAAAGACACCTCTCCGGAAGATGCAACTTGGGAACCAGCCACTATTCTTCAGCAGTTTCCGCAGCTTCAGCCTTGAGGACAAGGCCAGTCTTAAGGGGGAGGGCATGTTAGGGTCCCACCCTAACCCCCTTATTTATGTCATGGGATCACGTCATAGTCAAGAGTCAATAAAGCCCATATTAATATTTGTAAGTGGTTAACCCGCAATTAATGACGGGACCACAGTTAGTTGCAAATAGGCAGTAGTATTAGATAGATGGTATTAATAAAACCCACGGTATTGGCCCGTGGTATTGCATGTATGAGTCATATATAAAGGATAGAGACTCCCAGCGAGGAGTATTGTGTCTTATTTTTGTAATCGAGCTCTGCTCTATTGGAGGTTGCCCCCTCGAAGAGGCATGTGAACATTGCTCTCTGAATAATAAAATCATTGATATTCTGTGTTCTGGGTATCTTTTTCTCGCATATTCTGTATTTGGGTATTATTTTGCAGGTTAAGAGCATAACACTGTAGCTCCATGATCACATGCTAATCTTCAAGCTGCTTATTTCTCTGTTCTATATACCTGATGTTCCATTTGGCCATCTCCAACTGGATTTCCAAGGCTTGAATGTCTGTTTCTTGCTCCTCAATCATCATTCTATATCTAGACTTTTCTAAATCCGTAGTTGTCTCAACATCAGGAATGACAACGAAACATGATGGCTCACCTGAAAGCCCTTTCTCATGCATGGGCTTCTTGCCCTTGTCCTGTACGTGTGCCTATGGTGCTGATGTTGGAAGCGAGGCCCCTTCCACACCAGGTGGAGATAACACTCGCTTTGCTGCTGCAAACAAAGGTCTGGTACCTTTCGGATAACCTCTCTGATATGTAATGAAAATAGGCCTGGTCTCATGACGCTCATACTGCTGAGACGGTTCACCCTCATGTTTCACCTCTGATACTTTTCGTGAAGCTCTGAAGAAATCACGTGAGATAAAGTCATCCCAAGTGATGCCCTGTGAACCAAGCTGATGAACCACCAAAATCTTTATAAGCGCAAAATGATATACACTGTTGAGTTGTTGCTGAGGGGTTCTATGCTGTATAAAGGTTGTCATCCTCTCTATATTCTGGTAGACGAAATACGGAATGTTCATCATCCACACCGTGGTGAAATGCATAAGTAACCTGATGTGATAAGCATAAAGACGAGAGAATCGTCCCTCACAGCTGAAATATTTCATGATCAATCTCATGAGAGGAGCATACTCATCTTTCAGGTACCTGAACGGGAACACTCTTTTGAGCTGCCTCAAGCAATTGGGTTTGATATATGGCTCATAATGCTACTTATCAATCTGTTGTTTTTTATGCCATAGTTCACCAATATTTGGTATACCTGTTGCTAGCGAAACAGTTTCTGGTGTAAGTGTAAAGGTGACCCCAGCCAAGGTAGCTTGGTCTCTGTGCAAATGAAAGACAAAAAGACGAGCCAACTCATAATGAAACTGGACCTCAGCTACCTTTTGACAAAACTCATAGCATGACTGATGCTCAAAGCACTGCATAGCAAGAGGACATGCATGCAGTTCTATAAGGGTGATTGGTTCTTCCCTGACATGTTTGCCACTTTTACGAGGCCTCCGGGGTTCTTGTTCACCTACGGGAGAATCACTTTGGGTTTCTGCCTCATATTCCGATGAGTGACCAGATGACATCACTGCTGATATACAAACTGCCTCAAATGAATGCTGATAAGTGTTGTGTGCAACTGAATATGGATTGTTCCTTTGATTTAAACAATGCTGTGACCAAGGGGAAACAATGTACAAGGGATATTAGGAAAGGGAAAACATCAGGGAATTAGGGAATTTTGAAATGAAATGTATTTAGGGATAGGAGGGGAAATGTAAATATGGGATTAGGGTTTTAGGGTTTGGGATATTAAATAGGATTAAGGAGTTTTTTATAGAGGTGGGGGATTAGGATTTCAGGGTTTGTAGTGTAGGATTACTGAGGGAATTAATGGAGGGAATTAATGAGGAAGTATGATGAGTGAATTTGGGAATGAGGAACAATGGGAAATGGGGAAAAAACACAACCTTGGTAACAAAACTGTTTTCAAACCCTACAGCACCTTTTATATTGACAAAGGGAGGCTTTCAAAATCTGGTCTCCACGGCAATCATCCATGAACTCATCACATTCACCATTAAAAACAAAGCAAAGGCAATGGAGGCGAGCCTACCTAACAAATTGATGTGAAGAGGAGGCGATTTGATGAGGTTTCAAACAAGTTATGGGCTCCAAACTGTAACCGCCGCGCTCCTTACCCAGTGTGCCGCACAAGTTATATGCACCGCGCTGGTTAAAATTTGCACTGGCCTGAATTTCTGTGTGCGTCGCGCAAGTTATATGCGCCGCACAGGCTGTTATATGCACCGCGCAAGTGAAATGAGGACCAATCTGCTCCAAAACGCTCAAACACGACTTGCAATGATTTTATCCTCCTTTGGTATGCACAATGACTTGAAACTTCATTGAAAACCTTTATATAGACACCAATTTGATTTTTGCCTCTTTCATAACCCACTTTGTTATGTTTTGTAATTGACACTTTTTCAGGATTAATAGAATTTTGACCTTTTTGTTTCCTCCTTAAATTTGGTTGAAATAATGATTTTCTTTGACAATTTTTTGCAGGGATAGCTATGATATGATCTGGCAAAGGAGACCAGGGCTGCGCCTGGACATTTCAAGAACTGAAATTTTTGAAAATTTATTACAAAAATGAGATATCGACTTATCTTCAAAACAGATTTTTGAAGAGAAGTCATAATCTATCCGTATAATGATAAAAATCTCTGAAATAAAAATCTAACAAGGACCTCCCTCTGGCCTGCTGGCCTTATTTAAACTTTGTCAAAGACCTATCAACTTAACCCTAGACCTAATGACCGAAAAAACTATTATGACCTAGAGACTGAAACAGGACTGCAAATGACTTTTCAAGACTTGATTTTTAAAATTAGACCTGAGCCAGCAGTGCCAAGCACGAGGGGAATGAGTGACACAAACCTCTCCATCAGATTTATGGCATGCTTCTAACGAAATGCAACTGATCGAAACTGATGAGACACCTAAAGATGAAATGCAAAAAAGAGTTTTGATCTCTGATGGAGGGATAACCAGACCGACTCTAACACTCGTGTGGTCCATGATCAGTTTAGTGAGGATAGTTCCTAGTGTTTTGTCAACCTCGTTAAAAAATGAAACAAGGCATTGTGAGGATAGTTCCTGGTCTTGTGTCAACCTCGTTAAAAAATGAAACAAGGCATCATGAGGATAGTTCCTAGTCTTTTGTCAACCTCGTTAAAAAATGAAACACAAGGTTATGAGGATAGTTCATTTTCTTGTGTCAACCTCATTAAAAAATGAAATAAATGGTATGAGGATAGTTCCTGGTTTTGGGTCAACCTCATTAAAAAATGAAACAAAGTGTGCAAGGATAGTTTTTTCTTGTGTCAACCTAGTTAAAAAATGAAACAAGGAATGAGGATAGTTCTTTTTCTTGTGTCAACCTCGTTAAAAAATGAAACAAGGGTCCAAGGATAGTTCTTTTACTGTGTCGACCTCGTTAAAAAAATGAAACAACTCCCTTTTCCAAATCAAGTCTTTGATTAAGATCTCGTAAAATCCCAGTTAATTATTTCCAAGATCTCGAAAGTGAACCTTCATTTCGTCCACCTAGTTGACTAAAATGAAGCTTGGGAGGCATGTACCTCGATTGAGTCATTATGTTGGGGGCATGAAAACTTATAACAAGCATATTCTTTCATTTCAAGCTTGTGTAAACATGAAACTAAATCCTAGCAGAGTTCTCCATGGTTCAAGCTTGTGTAAAAATGAACCCATGCCCAATTTACATTTCGTGATTTCCATTTTTATCAGCTAATTTCTGCTAGATGAGCCTTGGTTGTTTCATTCCATCGTTACCATCTCTTTGGTTGATCATATGCTTTCACTTGGTTGTTTTTCCTTTCTTGAGGGAACGCAGCGATGAGTGGTTTTATTAGCCATCCTCTTGGCCATTACATGTTTTGAGCAATTCCTCCATTGCCAGAACCATTTGCTACCCTTTATACCACTCATTCCTCTATGGTGAGTCATGTTTCAGCGCTTTTCTCGACTCGTAAAACTCATATGAAAAGATTGTCGAGTATTTTTTCCCTTTTGACTCGTAAAAGAGAATAAAATGGGGAGTCTGCTTTTAAGCTCTTTTCTAACCCTTTAAAAGTGAAAATATGGTTGAGCCCTTGTTGTTTCAAACTCGTTAAAGGATGCGAAACATCGTGTGTCCAGTATAATTTTACCCCTTTTTAGGCTGGAAGGCACTATTTACGAAAAATGTATCCCTTGACTGAAATGGTCAAGCGGTTCTCTCAAGTATTGTTTTCTACCTTTTCGAACTCGAGAGACACAAATGTAAGAAAAGGGACCATGTGGATTTTTCTTTTACATGTCTTTTTCAAACTCTCTAAATATGAAAAATATACCTAGTTATACCTTTGTCGAACTCGTTAAACTATTAAACGACATCGGATTCATCACCATGACTAACATGAGCTTCTCCTTCCTATGGCTCGTTAAACTTACTAGGTTAGATTCATCCGAAGGATGAACTTATAGTGCAAGAATATGTTATCTCCTTCAAGCTTGCGATTAAAAAACAATTGGGGTACTCGCCAGAAATGGTGGGAGAAAATTTGGAAATCTATTAGTTGTGTCGACAGCACACTCTTGAACATGACACTTTTTACTTCGTTTCGGGTTGGGACATCCTCCTTTCCATTGTTGACCTTCCTGGGTTTGGGTCATTCATTTTTTCCTTCCATTTGATCTCTGCCATGTCAATATGACCACCGATCCCATGGATCCAAAAGCTACCAAACTTCCAGTTGTGTCGTCGATATGTTCAAGAGTTGTCCTTTTGTGGTTACATTTACCTCTGTTTCTCTGTATCATCCAAAAAACATTTTTGTATCCTCTCGTCTAATGTTGATGATGTGGGATTCATTATGGCCCTCCTTCGACATGGTCGCTTTCCATCAACATCAACTCATTATCCGAGAAGTTGACCAAGAGACTCCCTTCCAATACCTTAGAGCTTGCATGCCTCAATGGCAAGTTCTTCGCACTCGACGACAAGTTCACATCATTGGCTTTCGATTGAGTGATTTCACAGGTGTTCGACTTCAGTTCCTTTATTCACATTCAATGAATTTTGTTGATAGTACCTTGAGGGCCATTGTCATTATTGGTGGTTTCTCTCGCGCTTGTTAACAATTTACATCATTTTTATGAGAAATTTTTCGGCGAAAATCACATGAAATTTCATTTGGAAACACGTTTCGAACCAACTTGTCCTGAAGATGAACCACACTTGTTGGTTCGAAACGCATCGACAAATGAAATTTCATGTGATTTTCACCGAAAAATTTCTCATAAAATTGATATGGATCACAGAAGTCTCAATTCAGCAATTTACATCATTGACTGGTAATAAAGTGACTTTCTAGCATGTTCAACGTCAACGCATCTATTCACATGCTAGGATCTGTACTTTGATCGGGTCATGTTGGAGCGCAAGACCCTGGACTCAGATCGCAAAAGTCCAAGTTACAAAGTGGTGTGACATGCTTATGATGATATGCATGTCTCTATCAGATCGTTGGTTGCGACCAGACCATGAGTTATCATATGTGATCCTGGTTGCGACCATACCTTGGTTTCATTATGATCCTCTTTGATGGATGGTTGCACCCATACCTGGATCCATTTACATGATCATTCTCTGGATGGCTGCGTCCATGCCACGATTCATGTATCATTTGAAATAGATCACAGTTTATGTATATGGATTTGTACTTACTTGCAGGTTTTCTGACGGCAGACCGATTCCCTGCACTGATTTATAAAGCATTTCATTTGTCACTCCAGCGCGGCCTTCATGCTTTAGGGGGCATCAGTTACACAACATTTTGTCAGTGTCCCTGTATTCCTCGTTCTTTGATCCTGGAGGACCTCTACAATGAACCCCGCATGCTTTGCCTTCATGAAGAAACTCCCATTATGTCCCTCTTCATGAGCAGATCATTTCCCTTCTGCACCATTTTCCTTGAAACTTCTGTTTTTCCCAATTTACAAGACCGGTGCTAATGACCTTTGTCTCCCTTGCGCTGATTTGCAGAGATTAACACTATTCCCCACGCCAATCCATGCAACTGAGTTTTGTTCCAGTCACATCAGTCCTGTTATGGAAAGTTTTTTAAATTAGAGATGAAGCTTCCAGCTCTAGAAGTTACGTAACAGAAGTCTAGTAAATGGTTTGGCCAGATGGGGTCAAGGATGATAGTTTGGGCTCCTTTCCCCTATAATGATGGAAATACCTCAAGCGATAATTCCTTCTCCCATGAGAAAAGGATCCATCTCCCATCCATATTTCCTATATAAACCTCCCTTCTTCCCAAGCACAAGCTAGTTAGAGTGTTGGCTGAGTGTGAGTATACTATTTTGATTAGACAAGCTAGCTATTACTAGTTGTAGCCATCTAGTTGTGTGAGGGAGAAGTGTGTTTGGGTTTGGAGTGAATTCTAAAGGGAAAAGCCTTTAAAATATTGTTGTTTTAAGCCATCATGTAATGCTAGCAGAAGTGTGTGGGAACTTGGTCTTGTCAGAGGAAGACTGCGACGTCAAGACGAATGGTTGTAATCTCTCTTTGATATTAATATATACAATTATCAATTGATTTCCTACATGTTTTGTAATATTACATATCCATGTCTTAATGCTTCTTGACTTGTTAAGTAGGTTGAATTGCAATTTTTCTGTTATTATGTTTGTGTGTTGTTTTTGTTTACTTGTTTCAGGAGCTTGAAGAAGGAAGCGAGAGATTGCTGGAGTGAGCAAGCGAGGACATCATCAAGCAGGATAAGCGACCAAGAGGTAGGCCCTCTTGATTGATTCTAACCTAAGGAAATCTTCCAAAGAATGTATTTGCTATGGCTAGACCCATTATCGGGCTAGAGGAATTTGTTCATGTCCGCACTTATAATTTTACTTCACCATAAGCAGCCAGCCTAGTTTCCTCCCAGAAACTGCGCAAAATTTTCCCTCAGTCAGGCAGGTTGTTGCATGTGCCATCGGGTTGACTGGTTCCACCCAGGACCGCGAGAAATTGACTTGCATGCATGGGTTTCTTTTTCCCGAAATAGAAAAAATCAGCATGCAAGAAGCATCCCTAGATTTTAGGGAGCTCTTTTTAATAGTTAGAGGTTACATGCAAAGATTGTTTTAGAATCTTTCCTCCAAGTGTCGCTTTTTCCTAGATTTGTGGCATGCGCATCATGAGCATCAAACTTATTTATTCGACCCTTTAAATCTCACTTATTCACATCGATATTGGAGCTCTTACATACCACAGCGCATCTGGGAGTCTTCGACAAATCCAACTCGGCTATTTATGGGTAAGTCCTCTCAATTTGTCTTTTGTAGCATTTCTGTCGCTTTTTTTTTTAGCTTGTGTGAGTGTTGTCTGCCTAATTTTTGTGAACACTTTCTATCGTTTTTGCATATTAGCTTCTACTAGCACCGTTTCAGTTTTCGTTAGCATCTCACTGTTGTCACATGCATGACATTGCTTTTCATGAATAGTTACTCATTCGGCGACTCACTTCACACACATGCATGTTGTTCCATTTTCTGAAACTTTCATTCATTGTTTGCATTCACGATCATTCACTCCAACTTACATTCAGTATCGCCATTCATTCACATTCACATTTGCTTTCAGTTGCCCATCAGCGGGTCCGAGCAACCATGGCCCGGGCTCTGCCTCACCAAGACAACATTGTGAAATCCTGAGAGAGAAGGCTCTACCTTCCTCCCAGAAAATGTGCACTTATGCCCAGTGACTATCCTCCAATCTCGAATTGCACAATTCTAAGAGATAGTGACGGTTGGCCTAGAAAGTTGCGCAATGCAGTCAATGGGCCTACAACCCTTGCCAGTTGGAATTGCGTATTGCGCAATCCCAGCAGCCAGTAGGCTAGTCTGGATTGCACATTTCACAATTTCAATAGCTAGTCATCCTCCCAGCAGCCCGGACTGCCTTTTGCACAGTTTCCGCAGCCAGTCTCCCGGTGTCCTCAGAAAATTGTGCAATCCTTGCCAATCAATCCCCAGGTATGTTGCAATTCATTCCTCAAGTTTTCTTTGGTTTTGGCTGACAGATTTCTTGCCATGTGTGTCACTATGTCTCTAGATCTATCAAGTGTTCATCCGTCTCTCAACAGTCCAGAATCAATGGCCTCTAAGAGAGCAGGATCAAAGGACACTGACGGAAGTGCAACTGGAGCAGCAGTTGAGCGAGTCTCTACAAGTTTGTCGATCTATGAAGACACCAAGCTGATTGTAGACAAGGAAATCAAGTTGAAATGGAAAGAGGTCAATGATGCATTTGCAGCCACATTTGGGGAAGACCTCGAAGACCACCAATTCTATGTGAACATTCACAATTCTAGCTTGTACCGGATTGCATGCAGGTATCTTGTGCTCCCATGTGCCGACATGATACATTGGATCATCTTGCGCATTGATCCCGAGACAATGACATTGAGCAGTGTCAGCGAGACGAGATTGCTACCTTCAAGGCACAGGATTATGAACAGATGTACCATATGTCGAAGCCTATGGTCACCATGAAGACACACTTCAGCATACCTAGTAGCAATGCCAACTCAGGGATATATTGAAGAACTGGGTGAAGGAGCCAGCCAAATTCAGGATGACACCCAACCAAGTCTACAAGACAAAGATACTGCGGAAGGTGTATCACTACTTGGTCATATTTGCATGTCGTTGTATGGCCAAGAGAGCATGGAAACCTTACCACAGATTTGGGTGATCGTGTTGGACCACTAGCCAGTGAAGGAAAATCATGCAACTGGTCTAACATGTTGGCTCGCCAGCTGAAGGAACAGGTAACAAGAGCTCGACAACCGCCCAAAGGTCAGCAAGGAGAAACCTACATGTTTGCTTACATCTTTGATGCAATCTGTGCCTGTCAAGAGTTCCCGATCTTGAAGTGGGCATGGACATCAATGGAGACCTCTGTGAACACTTATTGTAAAATGTTGTCAGAAATCAGCTTCAGAGGAGTTATCACATAGTTGTCTGATCATTTTGTCACCCTAGTGTATAAGATGATATTTGAACAGGATCCACCCTGCATGTTGAAGGCAGCAATGGAGCCATTGATTGATATAGTATATTGGTATGCCTCATCATCCGGGCACCTTCATACAGATGTACAGCACGGAGAACCTTCTGAATGTTCTACCGAATTTTTCCTTGTATAAGCTCGTCATGCAAGAAGTATCATACCACATCTCGGAAGGACTATTAGCTAGCCTACACTGAAAGAAGAAGGCACCTTGGCCCTCTCTTCTATTGTGGATCGGGTTATACGAGATACGAAGTTTCAAGCATGTGGATGTCGAAGCAGAGGAGATCAAGAAATATCCATTCGACACCCGAAACTACAATCCGGATGACCCGCATTGTTTTGTAAAAGATCATTGCACGAGAGTACAGTTTCAGTGGATCCACAAGGCATGTCATTGGGTGGAGGAAGACCCATGGAGATATTGTTACAACTTCTCCAAGCCCAATGAACTGGTTGGTATCGTTGTGGAATGGTTAGCGAAGTAGTGTGAAGTAGCATCCTGGAGAGCACCAACAGTAACAACAGCATGGGTAAATATACCAGTGCGCGACAAGGGCAAGAGGAATATTGTCGACAACATGGAGGAGCAGCAAAGCTACAATTTCTAAGAAGACCCACTTGTGTAGAAAGCATCTTTGGAAATAGAGGTGAAGAGGAAATAGTGTGACAAGAGGAATGCACAAAGGTAGAGAGAAAAATGGAGAATGGAGGAAACAAAGAAGGAGTTGCATGAGTTGAAGCAGAAACTTGGGAAGGAATAAGATTTGTGCAAAGAGGAGAAGGAAGCGCAGTAAGAACAGGTAAAGTAGGGGGCAAACATGTATAAATAGATGAAACTTCGCTCGTACAGGTGGTCGACTCATCCAAACAACTGGCACCAAGCAAACAGGGTGAGCCATCGTAGGAGGAGGACTTTTCTCAAGAGATTGAACAAGAATTTGAGCAGATGGATACGGACATGGAGCAACAGGAGTTAGAGCAATATGTCAACCTCATGCCTCACCACCAAGAGGTCGGCCCACCATCCTCACCGGATCCAGAAGCAGAGCAAGTCCCTAGTGACCAAGGAGACACTTAAATCCTTGGAGACAATCCACAGGGAGAGATGCACAACATCTCATTCGATGAGTCCCAACATAGAGTTGTATAATCTCACAAAGTGTCAACCCCGGATGATCACACATCTCATGCGTAGTTTGATGAACAAGTGATCATGTCTGGCGTGCGCAAAAATCCAACAAAATTGGTCGATGCTACCAGAGCATATGTCGAAGCCACTAGCTCAAGTGTTCACTTCTTGATAGCTGAGAATGAGCGAATGTCTAAGGAGTTACAGACGGCCAACCAGGGAGGAGAATTGGTTACAGCATACCCCCGAGCAAAGTTGAAGAAGGCAATACTGGATGAAGTATTGTCCCTTGACATAGTCATGCGAGCATTGTATTCCAAGTTTGGTGTTATCACCTGGATTAAACCTTAGGCTGAAGGAAGGCAATGCCAGGGTAACCACAAACCACACTTAGCCAAGTAGCTAGCCCTACTAGGCCAAGAGAGGGATCTCTCCATCAGGATCTCAGCCAAGATGACTGGATCAGTAAAATAATATTAGGCTAGGTATAGTAGCACAAGGTTTGATTTGATTTTTAAGGGGTTTTGCTGGATCAGGAGGAGCCAGATAGTTAGGGCTAGGGAATTAGGTCAAAATTGCAGGGTGTTCAATGGGGCAAGGTAGGCATAAGGTTTAGCACTCTATGGCTTGGTGGGTGAGGTGTTTTAAGACTGGTGAGAAGCTAGTAAGAGCATGTGATTACCATGGATCCTTCCTAGACTATAGAAAACATATAATGGTGAAATATTTCCCCAAAGCAGAGCAGTGATGTTATGAATTCTACCTATCAACTTGAAACCATTCACTTAGAAGCAATGAAAAGATTAATTAAGTTTTCAAAACATTTTAACATATGATCACAAGAGAAGAAACTGAACTAAACTCCATACCACATGGATCCCAAAGAAATAGCTGCATTTTTTATTAATCTCCTGCTAAACTGCTACAAAATGATGTACAATCAAGGCATAAGCATCCAACTGAGTCCAACCCTTTACAATGAGAAAGAAGAAGAAGATATAGGCTTTGTTTCAACCTCCTCCCATCCTTAGGGGTCAAATCCCTAAGATGAGGAGCTAATCTAACCAACACTGAACAAGAAACTGGAATATAGGCATCCTAACAACTTGCCTCTAAAAGTGAGGAAACTGATTCATTTGTGCTCAAAATTACTTTTAATGTAATGAATCTACCCTCTACTACTAATGATCTATCATACCTACAAGCCAAGTCGTAATTTACATCATTAAAACATCCTCCATGAGAGAAAATCCACGAACACATTCAAAACATACAAAAATAGCCATCCTGTGCAAAAATTGCCCTACGCGCAGTGCCACTAGCCCAACACGCAACACCACTTTCAGGTCCTTTTTGGAAGCTTCCCGGCATCCAAATTGAGCTCATGATAGCTCATTGGAAATTTCTTCAAGTCTACTTTCTAAAACACCTATAATTTCTTCATTTGAAGCTCATTTGACCCCTAAAACGTTGATTCTCCCAAGACTGCTTTTATGTGTCCAAAATGTGGCAGAAAGGTCATTTTTAGGGTGTTTTTTGACCTTTTGGTGGATCAGTTCTGCCCCAAAAACTTAGAAAATCCATAGGGTGCATGTACTCATCACTTTGAATCCAAAAATTTAAGCCATTTGTGCATTGGGTGCCCCTAGGAAAAGCGCAGTGCCAGTGGTGATGCGCGTTGAGCCATATTTTCTATGTGTGCAATTTCCAAAATTTGCAACAAAAAAAAATCTTCTCCAAACCTAACCAAAATTGGTGAGAAGCACCACCAGCAAGCATCTTGATGATCCAAGGAAGCTTCAGCAAGCAACCTAAGCCTATCCTCCTCTTTTTTTCCCTTTAGAGCCTGCCTTAGCCTAGCTTTCATCTTTTTGACCCTCATGTTGCAAATTTTGTTTCGGGTCCTGTAATGGTAGGCCATGTGCCTGATCATCTGATTGTCCCTATTGGCCTTCTGTAACAGCTTCTCTAGGTGCAAATTAACTCTCTCAAGCCAAGTCTCTCTATCATCCTCAATTTCCTTTTCAATAGGGGACAAAGTGATCGGTGCCTCTTTATCACCTCGTCGTTTTACCTTGAGAAGTTCGAGCTCCATGAAGACCTGCTTGTCACTCAACTGCTTGTTCTCTTGTTCCAAATATGTGATGACATACTTGGCTCTCTCAAAATTGTCCATCAACGCTTGGACTTGAGCCTCCTTTTCCCGTATGATGATTTCCTTTATTGTTTCTTCATCCTGAGCCTCTAAGTCAATTGTCTCCATGCCATGATGAGTATAATGTTGCTCCAACTCATCATGCTCTATCAAATAAAAGTCTCTCTCTTCCTCCTCATCATAAAAACTTTCCTTCGACATATTTTCTTTCCCTTTGTGTAGCTTCTACACCTATACCTGCTATGTTGATGAAGAAGGCAAAGCCCCTTCCACATCCTGTGGAGCTAGAATTTGCCTATCAGCTGCAAATAATCTCCTTGTGCCCCTGTGATATGTCATGTAGGTCTCGGGCACCTCAACAGCTCTAGTCTCTTTGGCCTTCCCATCTGTCCATGTTTGCAAAGTTTGAGGCTGTGCACTCCTAGAAAAGTGATGAAGGGAGTGAGTGAGATTGATTTAGGAGTGAGGGAATGGGTGATGACCTTGTGAGATAATTTGGTGGGCTAGAAAATGAAGGGGAGGGTATGAATCATGAAAATGGGGGAGAGGGGCTTAGGTCCCTTTTTTAAACATAACTTGTGGGATGAAGGATGAGGGGGTATAGAATGTTATGGAATTATATAGGGGAGAGTTTTAGGGCTTTAGTAATAGATGGTGGAATAAATATAGGGGATTAGGGTTTCTAGAATGTCATGGAGGGAGAAACTAGGGTTTCACATTTGTCATGATAAATTCCTTCAAACACTGCAATTGCAACTTCAATGATGAGGTAGAGGGAGTGCACTTACTTGTTTGAGAGATGAGAGGGTTGTTTGGAAGTTTTTGTGAAGTTTTTGGCCTTTTTGGTCTTTTCTACTCAATGCGCAGTGCCATGCTACAAACGCATGTCACACGGAATGAGTCGTTCTTGTGGACAAGACCGACCTCCCTAGTATCTAATGATATCTAGCGACAAGCAAACCAATCAAATTCTATCTTTCTCTAAATATGCAATTTATAAACAAAGGCAAACAAGTGTTTTAGGCCTACCTTGGGTCCAATGCAAGTTTGTGGAAGCCTCGCTCCATTGATCCAAATGAGCTCCCTTGTAGAGAATCTGCAAACACAAACAAGCACACAAATTAAATAACACCTGAAAAGCCAATATAATAAAGCATACTTATCATGATGATCAAGGAATTCATGAAACAAATCCCATAAGACAATTTTTTGAGAAAAATGAATCTGATCGTATTAATTTAAATCAAAGAAGAACTTTACAACCTGTGCCTTGATGTTGTACAAGCTCCTCCCAGGGTCCAGCAAGAAGTCTCCTCTACTTTGACAAGTTTCACTCTCTTCCCAATGAAGCCAAAAGGTATGTGATCTCTCCTCTCAAGCTTAACTAGGAAGTCTCAATTCCAACAGCATTTACCCTCAAAAATGTTCAGCTTCTAACCTCCCCAACAACCAGCCCAATGCCTTAATTTATAGTGAAATGGAGGGAAGTTACTAGGTCCTCCTTCAAAGTGATAAAGCCCTCCTTCAAAGGGATAAGCTCCTCTCATCAAGGGATTAGCTCCTTCACTTTTGGGATGCATGAACCACCTAGGAGCGAACCATCCACGTCAATATTCCTTCTAGAATCATCTAGAATTAATCCAAAGTGAGTTTTTAAGAATAAACTTGCACCTTTTTTACTTTCACAGGGGTCCACACCCACTCCTTTAGAGACAGAGCGGGCAGGTCTGCAGGTAACATGAACAGGGGGTGCGGGACCACAGGCAACAGTGAGAGAAAGTGCGGAACCAGCGCTTTAATGATTTTTAAGGTCTTTCTCTCATTTTCAAAGATTGACATGAAGAGCTGAGGTTTGAGACTTGCTTAGGAGGACAGTATGAATGATGATAGACCCATACTGACTACAAATAGTCATGGTGACAATATTTTGTGTAACATATTGCCCCCTAAAGTGCGAAGTCTGTAGTAGATGAGGATTTCATTTATCATCTAGGAAGAGTGAAGTACTTTATCATTTCGAGGATTATCTTGTGGAGAGCCCGGTTGGAACTTGTAAAAACATTCAATACAAAATATATATATATGAGATCATATCATAGCTGAGGTAGGCATTCCCATACTCAGATCAAAACTGACTAGAAAACTAACTACTGCTCTGATATAGGAATGATCTTGTAATACATCACAAGTATAGACACATGTAGACAAAGTATGGACATAGCCATCTGTTTATGAATAGTCCACTGTATAATGAATACAAAATTCCTTGCAGCCTAGATGGTGGAAACTAGATCAAGGGTCTTGATTTCTACTTCCCGAAATAGTACGATTCTAACCATGTGAATTAATGTGTCGAAGTCGAACATGGTAGAAACCACTTGATTACCAGTCAATGATGTAAACTGTTAACAAGTGTGAGAGAAACCACCAGTAATGTCAATGGCTCTCAAAGTACTCAGTACAATCCATGAGATGTGAATAGATGTGTTGATGTTGAACATGTCACGGAATACTTTGATCAAAGGTCAATGATGTAACCTATCATCGAAGGTGAGAAAAGTGCCATTGAGGCATGCAGATCCCAAGTTACTGACAATTTCTAGATAATGAGCTGAAGTTGATAGAAAGCGATCCGTCGTAGGCAAGCCCACAACACGAAATCATAGATAAAGTTTGAAGAAATTTAGTTGCAAGGACTGACTCAGGGATGGTCAAGATGGATGACAGATATTTTGCAGATGAATGGCTTATTTGCACTAACCTCTTGAACACATAACAACACAGCAGATGGTTTGGTGACAATTGACCCAAAGTTAATACCCAGAAACCGATTGAAGACTTTCAATATGGTTTGATCAACTGTTAGGCAAAGGATTTCCCAACCCAGGTGAATAAAAGTGTCATGTTCAAGAGTGGTTACAAACTATGACAAACAGGCTCATTTTTCTCTCTTTTCCCCCACCATTTCTGGCAAGTACCTCTTTATTTTTGACAAGCTTGAGGAGGATAACATTTGCTTGATTATAAGCTCATCCTTCGGATGAGTCCAACTTAGTTTAAATTCGAACCCTAAGAAGGAGTGGTTCGTTCCTGTTTGTAATTGAACAGGTCCTTTACTGTTAAATTTTAATGAGTCCAGTATAGGAGAAACTCAGCGTTTTTCAATTTTAGGGAGTCTGAAAAACTTAAGGAAACTCCATGGTTGTCCTTTTTCGTAAATTTGTGTCTCCCAAGCCCGAAAAAGTATAAAATAATACTTGAGAGAACCGCTTGATCATTACGACCAAGGAGTACTTTTCATAATTAGTGCCTCTGATCCGAAAAAGTAAAAAAAGCGATCAATGACACGTCATTTTATATCCAATATCGAATTTGAAATGACAAAAATCCGGCAATATTTTCGTGTTTTTACGGTCAGAAAAGAGCTGTAAGTGGACCGTCTTTTTAGTTCCGTTTTAACGAGCTTAAAAAGAAAACCTCGGCGATCTTTTCATGTTTTAGGAGTCAGAAAAGAGCTTAAAGGTGACTCTAAGGTTTCACTTTTTCGTAAGTTTTAACGAGTTCGAAAAAATGATAAAAATGTACTCATGGTTTTCACTTTTTCATAAGTTTTAATGAGTTCGAAAAAATGATAAAAATGTACTCATATGGCCGACTTTCAATTTAATTTATGAGCAGGAAAAGACGGAAAGAACTCGGCATTTTCATTTGTTTTACGAGAATGAAAGATAGCAAAATAATCTCAGGATTTTCATGAGTTTAACGAGTCTTGAAAATAGCTGAAATTGACTCGAGATAGGTTTCATTTTTACAAAAGCTTGAAATAGAGAAAAACTATGCTTCAAAGTAGTTTCATTTTTACACAAGCTTGAAACAGAGAGAAAACTATGCTTGATGCCCCCTAAGCGTAATTGCTAGAGCGCATGCCCCCCAGCTTCATTTCATTCAACTAATATCTGGATGGAATGAAGGTTCAGTTACGAGATCATTTGAAAGACTCGACTTAAAACTGTAAGAAAATTATGCAAAAAACTGAAATGACTAACCTAAATATACAACTTAACATTTATGAGATCTAGTCAAACTCTCGACTCAATTAGAGGAGGATTTTTTTCATTTTTTAATGAGCTTGACACATGAAAAGAACTATGCTCGGATCCGATTTCATGTTTATGCAAGCTTGAAACGAAAAACTATGCTTGTTATAAGTTCGCATGCCCCCAGCATAATGACGCAAATCGAGGTACATGCCCCCCAAGCTTCATTGCATTCAACCAGGTGGATGAAATGAAGGTTTAGTTTCAAAATCTTGGAAAGACTTGTGGGAGTTGTTTCATTTTTTAGTGAGGTTGACACAGGAAAAGAACTATCCTCAAAACCCTTGTTTCATTTTTTAAACGAGCTTGACACAAGATAAGGAACTATGCTCATAACTACTCTCTACAATCTACCTATATAACCTAAAATCTACCTGATTCATTTTTTAATGAGGTTGACTCAGTAACAGGAACTATCCTCTAACAAACTGATTCATTTTTTAACGAGGTTGACACAGGAAAAGAACTGTCGTCAAAACCCTTGTTTCATTTTTTAAACGAGCTTGACACAAGATAAGGAACTATGCTCATAACTACTCTCTACAATCTACCTATATAACCTAAAATCTACCTAATTCATTTTTTAATGAGGTTGACTCAGTAACATGAACTATCCTCTAACAAACTGATTCATTTTTTAACGAGGTTGACACAGGAAAAGAATTGTCCTCAAAACAACTGATTCATTTTTTAACGAGGTTGACACAGGAAAAGAACTCTCCTCATGATAGCCTATTTCATTTTTTAACGAGGTTGATATAGGAAAAAACTATCCTCGCGCTCACTAATCATGGCTTCCAACTAGAAGAAAGACATGTCAATGGACACGCCTTGATCATGGCTTCCAAAAGGTCTTCATCAGAAGGAAGAATAGTTCTCTGGAAGGAACACATGTCAAGGGACTCAAAAGGGATAAGAACATCGTGTTCAAATAATCCCATAGAGTTTTCCATGTCAATTACCGGATCTAAATCAAAGGAAGATGAGAAAACGGTGAGAGGCTCACTTACATTGGTAACCAGTTGCCACATAATTAACCCGTGGCAGGGTAGATACCACTTTAGAATCAGGAACATTTAGGGGTGTCATATTATTGGTAGTTGAAAAAAGACTAGGGAACGAAAGCTGGTCTACAGTCACAATATTTACTTTGTGAGGGAAAGACATCACGTGAAAGAGTGTCGATACGACAGCTTTCATTGCATAAACATAGTCTCGCCCAAGGAGTAAATTGAAATCCAAGGGACCTCGAACTACAATAAGATCAATATAGACAGTTTTACCTTCCAAGGTAATAAAAAACTTAGGAAGGATCCCTAAAGGTTCACTAATGGTTCTGTTAAAAGCTTTCATATTTTGCGTAATAGGCGCAAGCTGAGGGGAACCCAAAGATTTCCAAGCAGTTGAGGATAAAATACTAACAGAAGCACCTTCATCTACCTGTGTGCGGTGTATGTCCCTACCACCAACCTTGACAATGATTTGGAAAGGGATGGAGGAAGGAAGACGAGGTTCTGTCAGTCTATTCCAATCAAAGGAAAAGACCTCAGTACTTGGAGGGGGTTCTGTAGAAACAGGTGAAATTCCCCCCCGGCATAGAAGAATCCGATGTAACAAGAAGAACCTGAGCAGTATGAAGTTCACTCTCTAAAGGGAGAGTGGGATCGACCGAATGTGAAATTGAATCAACCACTTGATCAACTAATGGATCATCAACATGAGTGATATGAGTTTCACTCTCCAATGGAAGAGTGGGATCGACTGTACTTGAAATTAGATCAATCACTCCGTTAGTTGATGGTAGGTTGGGAGAAAGTTCACGGTAACCAGTTGGAAATCCTGGCTGTGGAGCAGTAAGGTTTTCCAACAATTTTGAGGCTTCATCCATGTGAGGGAAAATGTGAGTTTGATGACTCCCTTTGCATAACTTACAAGGAAACCTAACTTTACCCTTTTTCCCAGGAACTTGACTATCACTGGTTGATGGATCAATGGAAAGTTGATGAAATTTTTCTGACCCTACTTCCAAGACCTTTGGAATACCAGGACAATTGATAAGGAAGTGGTCACCCTTACAAAGCCCGCAAGGGTATTTGGGTTTACGATGCATGTCGGAGTTTTCCTCAACACAACTAACACTTACAGTCGTGGTTGGTTGGTTGACTTCTTTCTTATCTTGCTTCTTCTTCTTCTTCCCTTTCTTCTTCTTCTTAGCCACCTGGTTACTAGCATCGAGGCTTTTACCAAGCGAAGAGGAAGAAATGGAGGAAGAAAAATTAGGCAAAGAAGGTAAAGGGCCAACAAAAGGTTGGTGATGTTTAGATGGTGAACTTTGTTGAGGTGAAGCATTCGGTTGAGGTGGAACAATTGGAGTATTTGGGGCCAACGAAGTTGAAAATAACCATATCGGTAAACCTATTGTAAATCCAGGTAATGATAAAGTAGCCATGTAAGGAGGACCAACATTTCCAAAGTAAGGAAAAGTACTAGGATTCTCGTTAAGAGGGGTTCCTTGGTTGGTAAATTCCAAAACATTTGCCATTATATTCAACTTCAGTGAATTTTATTAACAATTTAAAACTAAAATTAACAATTCATAATTCACACCTAACAATTAAAATTCACAATTCACACCTAGTGTCTCTAAAAGTAAAAACAAACAAATTAACACGCACTATCAAATCTAGGAGTCAAACCACACACAAACAGTAACTTTCCATACCGAAAACACTAGTTGGTGATGAAATCCAACGTCGCAGAATTCAATACAGAAATGGTAGTTGGAACAGTTACCCCGACAACCTGCTTAATGAATAGACTGGCACAAGTTTCTCCACTAAACCGTCTCGAGTGAAGATAACCCCCCAGAAAATCCAAGTGAGTCTAGTCAACGTCTGCTCCAAGTACAGTGGGATCTTCCCTCCACTGTCACCTTAGGAAAGAATCCTATAGAATATGGTCACTAAGGTTACCAACGGAAACAAATATACCTAGGGTAACAGTCTACGATCCGATACGCACGCAAGGGCAGAGTAACAAGCTCAATCCCCTTGAAGGCTCCTTGACATAATCCAAGGTTTACCAACAAGTGACCCCAGGCTCCTCGACAATGGTTAATCCGAGGTTTACCGTTTTTAATATGTGAATATCTTCTATCGTTCCCAATAAGGAAGGATTGATTCCCACACTGGTTCAGATATGATCTCGTGCTTCTCCTTTAAGAGGAGCTTTCCCAGAGCATAGATGTAACAATTGGAATTTATCTCCTACCACAAGATACAGCTACTTGTTTGTTTTGCTATCTTGGAGAGTTAATTAATCCCTACTCCAAGATACTAGCCTAAGCTAGATTGGTGGAAAGAGCCCTAAAAATGTAAAAATGACTAGATGAATTTTAATTAAGCGTTGTGTTATTTAGGCTATTATTACTCAAAAGGATAAATGGATATGAAACCAATGGTGTTATGACCCGACCCAAAACTGAATGCAATCGAATATGATAATGTAATCTTTTCAATTTGATGAATCCTAACTAAAGTAAGGAGAGAGTTTCCATTCACTTCCAACAATGCAAAAAATTGATCACTAAGAGAAAATATAACAATTTCTCTAATGCACTAATTTCTTCAAGAAAAATTAATGCAAATCAATTCCCAAAGAGTTTTTTATTTTTATTTTTATTTTTGTATGTTAAATACAAGCATAAAAATATGTAAATTCAAATCAAAGAAAACTAATCTAAATCTACGATTGATTTTTCAGAATGTAAACTATGCAATTGTAATCTATGCACAATTCACTTGAAAAGTATGCAAATGTAATCTATGCACATTTTTCATTGATATTCTGAAAATGAGAATTCTAAGTATGAAAATGTGATCTATGCAAGAGAATTCCCAAACACAATATGATTCTAATGTAATCTAAGAACCAATCAAGTGCAAGTCAAGAAAATTGGGTGAGAGTTCCAAAGATCAAAAAATAAAGAGAAAAAAGATGCAAAATTGTGAAAAGACTGAGACAAACCTCCAAGTAATGACCAAAGGAAATCAAATTAAGAATTTCTCAAAAAAGAGACTCAAAACACCCAATTGATAAAAGCTTAAAACCAGAATGCCAATGGAATTAACCTAAGAAAAGTTCCTGACAAGTCACGTGCAGATCTGGGCAGAGGCTAAAAACACATAAACAAATCCTAAGCTGACTGAAAGAGAAAATTTTAAGTTTTTCAAAATTTTGACAGGGTCTGTAGGCCCCCAGTTTACCAGGTGCGGTACCGCTCTGTGTGTAAAGCAAAAGTGCGGGTATGTCCGCACTGTGTTACAAGTAGAGGGTGCGGTCCTCTCCCAAAAGTACGAAAAACAAAAAATAATTCAAGATCTACTAAACCTACCCAATCCCACACACATCAAGCCAAAAACCAGAAACAAACACACAGTTTCTCAAGTCAAAGTAAAAGCAAAGGAGAAAATCAAAAATTCAAGTCCCCAGCAGAGTCGCCATTTTGTCACATGGAATGAGTCGTTCTTGCGGACAAGACCGACCTCCCTAGTATCTAATGATATCTAGCGACAAGCAAACCAATCAAATTCTATCTTTCTCTAAATATGCAATTTATAAACAAAGGCAAACAAGTGTTTTAGGCCTACCTTGGGTCCAATGCAAGTTTGTGGAAGCCTCGCTCCGTTGATCCAAATAGTTCCCTTGTAGAGAATCTGCAAACACAAACAACCACACAAATTAAATAGCACCTGAAAAGCCAATATAATAAAGCATACTTATCATGATGATCAAGGAATTCATGAAACAAATCACATAAGACAATTTGTTGAGAAAAATGAATCTGATTGTATTAATTTAAATCAAAGAAGAACTTTACAACCTGTGCCTTAATGCTGTACAAGCTCCTCCCAGGGTCCAGCAAGAAGTCTCCTCTACTTTGACAAGTTTCACTCTCTTCCCAATGAAGCCAAAAGGTATGTGATCTCTCCTCTCAAGCTTAACTAGAAAGTCTCAATTCCAACAGCATTTACCCTCAAAAATGTTCAGCTTCTAACCTCCCCAGCAACCAGCCCAATGCCTTAATTTATAGTGCAATGGAGGGAAGTTACTAGGTCCTCCTTCAAAGGGATAAAGCCCTCATTCAAAGGGATAAGCTCCTCTCATCAAGGGATTAGCTCCTTCACTTTTGGGATGCATGAACCACCTAGGAGCGAACCATCCACGTCAAGATTCCTTCTAGAATCATCTAGAATTAACCCAAAGTGAGTTTTTAAGAATAAACTTGCTCCTTTTTTACTTTCACAGGGGTCCGCACCCACTCCTTTAGAGACAGAGAGGGCAGGTCCGCAGGTAACATGAACAGGGGGCGCGGGACCACAAGCAACAGTGAGAGAAAGTGCGGAACCAGAGCTTTAATAATTTTTAAGGTCTTTCTCTCATTTTCAAAGCTTGACATGAAGAGCTGAGGTTTGAGACTTGCTTAGGAGGACAGTATGAATGATGATAGACCCATACTGACTGCAAATAGTCATGGTGACAATATTTTGTGTAACAACGCGCAGCACCACCTCTCAACGCGCAACGCAATGTAATTTTGCACTGCTGAAACCTCCCAATGCGTAGCGCCACCTACTGAACGTGCAATGCCACTTCAATCCAACTTTTGACTACCTTCCTGATGTCCAAATTGAGCATGGGATAGTTCGTTGGAAATATTTTCGAGTCTAATTTCCAGAATATCCTGAATTTTTCAATTTGGAGCTCATTTTCTTTTTCAAAAGCTCAATCTCCCAAGACTGGTAAAAATGTGCAGAATAAGACTACCAAAATGCAAAGTGTTATTTCAGTCAACTTTTGAAGGTCTTCATCAACTCCAAATTGAGCTCATGATATCTCATTGGAAAGCTCTATTTGTCTAGTTATCATTTGACTCATCAAGAAAGTCTTTTGGACATTCCATCTAGGAGAAAAAATTATTTTCCCAATGTCACTCCAGACGTGTAGCAACTCTCCTATGGGAAATTATTGTTTGGACATTTCTCCCAAACCATGAGACATGTGTAAAAAATGAAGGAGGTTTTTCTTCTTGGGTCTATTATGGACAAAAACCTCTCTCACATTTGTAAAATTCATCTTTTCTTGCTCAAAAACATAATTTGAATAAAACCTATCCCGATGTGTGCAACAAGGGATTTGTAGAAATGAAGGGAAATGAAGGGGATGAGGGGCTTCTAAATTCTTGAGAAAATTTGGGGAAGTAGGGAGGGATGTTAGGAAGCAGGGGAAAGTTGAATTTCAAAGATTAAGTGAGGGGAATGGGTCCAAAAGGGAAAAACATAGGCCTAACCTAGAAAAGTGTCAAATTGTAGCAATATGCTAGGGTTTGTGTGAAAATGATGAATTTGAGAGATATCAGTGATGGGAAGTATTTAAGAAGGTATATTAAGGATAGGGGAAGGTGTATGAGCATCAAGATACAAGTTGTGTTGATGATTTGACCATCCAAGAAAAATTATCTTCAAAACCCTAAGAGAGGGAAATGAGCCTTACCTAAGCACAACTAATGCACAAACAAGGTGTAAAATGACCCATTGGAACCTGAAATAATGATGACAACTCTTTGAATGATGATACAGTCAGTAGAATGGTGACATGGACCAATACTTGGAAAACTTTGGAAGGAGTGAAAACAATCCTAGACCTAATACCTAGTGACCAAATTTTACTTGAAGACTCACTACAATGACAAAATTTGACTTTAACACCCTAAGACCACTTTGTAAGAGCATATTTGATCATTGGTGGCAGTATGAAAATACTAACTCTAACATTGGCTCCATTGGGGATGGTAGCTCCTTGGAGGTGCCAAGAACACCGTAGACCAAGTAGCCTTATCCATTAGGCATGGAGTAAAAAAAAAAAACTCAATATAAAATACATGACTAAATACTGATGACTCAAAGACACAAACTGACTTTTACTCAACTAAAAACTAACTACTAAAACACAACTGACAAATTGGAAAAGATGCTCAAAATGGAGCTTATTCAATAAAACCTACTCTAACTGTCCATTCATCACCTGATCAAGTGAAATGAAACAACCAATGCAACCAAGTAGCATTCTAGCTATTGTTTGAACTATCCGCAAGTGCTTGTTTATGAGCAAGAAGAGAGAACTACTAAAATGCAACTCCCATGTAAACTTGTAAACAGATCTAAATTTTCCTAGATTGAATAATATGGATTCTCTATCTGACTCCAAAAATACTGCATGAGGATCTTGAAATTCATGTGCATTGGGACTTGTCTCATCCAATGGATTACTTTGCTTCTCCTCATACCATGAATGCAAACTTTCATCTCAGCGTTGTGACGAGACTCCTGCTGAAAATTACAAAGAAACTGGCTGCCGGATCAAGTTTGTATCAATACTTTTTTCAAGCTTATAGTTATCTAATGGAGAAGGACTTTGGCTATAGATATCATCCAACACATCAACTATTGGATTATGAAAAACTTGAAAAGACTGTTGCAACCCATTTTCTATTGGTTCCAATGAGATTGCATGATTTTCTACAGGCTGCTCATCCTTTATTGAAGATATACTATGCAAATTTCCCTTCAAAAACTGAAATGATTCAAAACATAATGGTACGGAATCATCTTGCATCATTTGATCATATGTTCCAGCTTCCAAGTCTTCATCTACAACCTGACATTCAATGGCATTCGGGGGCTGCAAATCTAGATATGAGAAGTCTTGAACAAGGATTTCATTGCCCTCTAGATGGTCCAGATCAAAACTTATCAATGGTTGATTTCTGATTGCACGAAAGTTGTCTTTGATGAACTGAAACGAAGTAAAACAAAGAGGCAAAGATCCTTCACTTACTTCAAAATTTTCTGCACTTTCCTCCTCACTTCCATAGTTGATATGCAATGGTTGATCACTGTATTTGAGCTACTAAAAGTGAACTTCCTCCTTCCACAAACCAGCTGTTGATTTGTTTGCAAGACTAGCTTCTATTTGGAGAACATAATCATCATCATACTGATCAAACTTAGGCAAATCATTAGTATAAAACACATCATCAAGCATACATGTCAGATCAACATATCTCTCTTCTCCAAGATGATCTATAAAACAATCATTATCAGATCTGTGACAACTGGGATAATAAAGAAAATGTTTTGGATTAGCCACTTGTTCTTCTTCAATCAGCAAGCCATGGTCTTGAACATCATACTCATCCCTTGTAGTGATCTTTTGCATCATCTCTTACATTGCACTTACCAAAATGTCGAGATTTACCCCTAAAGATGTCGATTCCTCTGGATGTATGTTCTTCATCTTTTCTTCCTTCAACTTTTCCCTTCTGATCAGCAGATTAGCCTCTACATCTACTGCATTGTTCTGCATCTCTTCAAGTTTTGCAAGGTTCCTTTATCTTAGCTAAAACTTCATTTCCGTATCAAAGGCTTTCGGATAATGCAAGAGAGTTGAATCAGGGGAAGGTCTTATATTAACAGGCATCGAACAATAAACTTGGTTAAATCTGGAAAAAAATTGTTGTACTGTCTCCCCTGGCTGTCTTTTTTGTTGGTTATACTCTTCTAGAATCAAGAAAGGGTTTTGTCTGACCACCCACTTGTCGAGGAAAACTTTGACGAACTGCTGGAAATCTGAGATGCTCACATCAGGCAGGGTTTTGAACCAACTCTTGACTTTGCCTTGCAAAGAAAGAGCAAAAAGCCTAATACTGACATTCTCTTCATCAACTTAAAAAAGGTCAAGAAAAGACTCAAAATTCAGTACATGTCTCTCAGCAATGATGTTGTCACATTCACCATCAAATCTTGGTAGATATAGGTAATGATTTTTATGGAAAGCATGGGATGTAGGAGGTAAAATCAAAGGCTTGTATCTATCTGGAATTTTACAAGGTATAGGAGTATATACAAAAGCTGTAGAATTATTCTTGATCTCTTGAGGCTCATCAGTTTGAAGATGGTCATCATAAGATTCGGAAGAAGGGTCTTGATCAAGATCAAAGGCATGCGAATATTTTGTATTCGCAATCCTCAAAGGGAAGGAATCACATGCAGGTCTAGGATATTTTCTCAAATACAGTATACTTTGTAAAGCCTTCTTGACATTCTTAATAAAAGAGAAGAAATAATTTATAGCAAATAACGTGATGTCTTTGATGAAATTCCAACTTGAATACCTGATCTTTCCATATTGTCCTTTCATGTTTTTGCTGGTCGGGTTCATCCTCCAGTGGAGTCCTTGGATCTGATCTCGAAACTGATTTGGAGTCACCAGGTGAATGATTTCAGCCTTCTGGTGTTTGATTGTTGTCCACCATCAACAATCAAATCTGAACTTGATACATTTTGTTGAGGAACATAAAACTACATTCCCCAGTATGGTCGCCGCTATGTTATCACCTGGATTAAACCTTAGCCTGAAGGAAGGTAATGCTATGGTAACCACAAACCACGCTTAGCCAAGTAGCTAGCACTACTAGGCCGGGAAAGGGCTCTCTCCATAAGTATCTCAGCCAAGATGACTGGATCAGTAAAATAATATTAGGTTAGGTATAGTAGCACAAGGTTTGATTTGATTTTGAAGGGGTTTTGCTAGATCGGGAGGAGCCAGACAGTTAGGGCTAGGGAATTAGGTCAAAATTGTAGGGTGTTCAATGGGGCAAGGTAGGCATAAGGTTTAGCACTCTATAGCTTGATGGGTGAGGTGTTTTAAGACTAGTGAGAAGATAGTAAGAGCATGTGATTACCATGGATCCTTCCTAGACTATAGAAAACATCTAATGGTGAAATATTTCCCCAAAGCAGAGCAGTGATGTTATGAGTTTTGCCTATCAACTTGAAAACATTCACTTAGAAGAAATGAAAAGATTAATGAAGTACACAAAACATATTAACATATGATCACAAGAGAATAAAATGAACTAAACTCCATACCACATGGATCCCAAAGAAATAGCTGCAATTTTTATTAATCTCCTGCTAAATTGCTACAAAATGATGTACAATCAAGGCATAAGCATTCAGCTGAGTCCAACCCTTTACAATGAGAAAGAAGAAGAAGATATAGGCTTTGTTTCAACCTCCTCCCATTCTCAGGGTTCGAATCCCTAATATGAGGAGCTAATCTAACCAACACTGAACAAGAAACTGGAATATAGGCATCCTAACAACTTGCCTCTAAAAGTGAGGAAACTGATTCATTTGTGCTCAAATATACTTTTAATGTAATGAATCTACCCTCTACTAATATTATCTATCATATTTAAAAGCCAAGTCATCACTTACATCAGTAAAACATCCTCCATGATAGAAAATCCACGAACACAGTCAAAACATAGAAAAATAGCCATCCTGTGCAAAATTTGCCCTATGCGCAGTGCCACTAGCCCAACGCGCAACACCACTTTCAGGTCCTTTTTGGAAGCCTTCCCGGCATCCAAATTGAGCTCATGATAGCTCATTGGAAAGGTATTCAAGTCTAATTTATAAAACACCTATAATTTCTTCATTTGAAGCTCATTTGACCCCTTAAAATTTGATTCTCCCAAGACTGCTTTTGTGTGTCCAAAAAGTGGCAAAAAGGTCATTTTTAGGGTGTTTTTTGACCTTTTGGTGGACCAATTCTGCCCCAAAATCTTAGAAAATCCATAGGGTGAATGTAATCATCACTATGAATCCAAAAATTCAAGCCATTTGTGCATTGGGTGCCCCTAGGAAAAGTGCAACGCCAGTGGCGCTGCGCATTGAGCCAGATTTTCTATGTGTGCAATTTCCAAAATTTGCAAAAAACAAAATCTTCTCCAAACCTGACTGAAATTGGTGAGAAGCACCACCATAAAGCATCTTAATGAGCCAAGGAAGCTTCAGCAAGCAACCTAAGCCTATCCTCCTCTTTTTTTCCCTTTAGAGCCCGCCTTAGCCTAGCTTTCATCTTTTTGACCCTCATGTTGCAAATTTTGTTTCGGGTCCTGTAATGGTAGGCCATGTGCCTAATCATCTGATTGTCCCTATTGGCCTTCTGCAATAGCTTCTCTAGGTGAAAATTAACTCTCTCAAGATGTTGGCTTAGTGGGTCCTGACCCAGGTTCAGAAGTGATGTAGCCAAGCAAATCCTAGTAATACTGGCCCTTTCAGCAACAGTCTGTGGAGCGTGGACTGAGGTCTCACTTGAAGTAGTATGGGAGGGTGCTAGAAACAGGTTTCTACACCCTAGGGATGTCTGATATGTGGTGATTGATACGCGGTCCAACCTTCGCACTTACTGCGCTAGGCACACCTGCGGGTACCCCGCGCTCTGTGCTATTGTCCTCGCGTAGTTCTAGCCGCAGCGCGACCCGTGTTATTTACCCAAGTATTCCTTAATTAGTCTCCGTTAGCTGATTACTTAGATTAAATCCACATATAAGCATTCATATGAGTATTCATCAAGTGCACGCAGTTAATAAATAGAGTAATAGTAATGTAAAACATCAAAATAAGGATTCAAGAACAGATGCACAGAATAAACTTCTCTTTATTAGCTTTCAATTCCAAGTACAAACCTGACTCTGCCCTGCGCACTCAGCTGCAGGGGTCCGCACACTCAGCTGCGAACTTTACCAAGCCTCTGTGCACTCAGCTACAGAGCCTCTCCCTACCACTACAACCCAGTACACTTCAAATTCCACTCTAGGCTCTAACCATGCCTTCACTATTCTATCTATTCTCTTCTAAGCTTAGCTTCCTTTACACTTAGAGTCTCACTCTATTTATACAATCCCATGGTCCACTGACCATGGGTAGGCCGACACAACTTTACATTAAATTACACTATTTTAGGGCGGACAACCCTATGACTCAATTGTACACTTCGCACTCCGCACCCGCACTTCGCGGAGTTCTACACCATCTTTGACCAAAACTTGGGTTTCGATCCCCAAAACCTGCTGTGGGTGATACCATGCCCAACAGGCCCCCAACACAATCATCGTGACTCATCCTGAGTCACTCCATTGGTGTGGCGATCTTGGCATGGAGTCCCTCCAACTGTGCCTGTGCTGCGCGAAGGTCCGATGCTCACTGTTCTGCCATCTGTTGGATCTGCTCTACTCTTTTTGTTGAATGTTCATTGTCAGGGGTAGATCTATGTCTTAAGGCATGCATCACCTTCATTTCTGTGAGCTTTCCTTCAATATCGGTAGTGATGCGGAAGGCCTCATCAATCCAAGGCTGGACGCGCACTTTAAGTAATGCCTCTTTCTGTCGTGCGGCATCTACTTGTTCCTTCAATGCCTTCGCTTGTTGTAGCTTCGCCAATCGCTGGGTCAGGACAACTGTTTGCGTCGTTCCATGCACACTGTCATACTACACTTGAAGCTCCCGCGCTTCTATTTCCAGGTGTTGTATGGTGGGGTCCTCCTGTAAGGAAGTGAGGACCACGAGGGATTCTTCCAACATCATAGTACAGTCCTGCACTGCTTGTCCTAATTCCTCCAGCCCTTTTTGGATAGCAACAGTGCATTGTCCCCTAACTTTCGGGGGTGTGGATGACTGCACCTTTAATCGCAGTTCGGAAATCTAAAGGTTGAGGTCCAACTGTATCCTCGTTGTTTCCTCCTTTGCCTCACAGAATACACTAGCCAATCTATGAATTTTCACTCCAACTGGTAGGTTTGTCGCAATTTCTAACTCTAGAGTGTGGTGACATGCTCCCTCTAGTATCTACTCCAGCTGTTGATTATGTGCCAGCGCTTCTTCACGATGTTTACTAAGTTGTTCAATGTTGATTCACTGTTTGTTGAGAATTTGTACCGCATGTCCTTCCCTAGCGCGGAGTTCTATTGTCGCTCTGTCCTGTAGCTGGTATAATGTATCCTGCAGAAGGGCAGCCAAGTTTAGACCAAGTCCCTTGTTCTGGCCCACTGCGGCTTTGTCCTCTGTGCTATCCACTATCAGTGCTCCTTTTGACAGTGCAACAGTGTCAACCATTTTGGCCCGCAGCAATTGCTCCGTTGCCGATGTACTTGCAGCACCGTAGGCGGCTACCGTTCCCTCCTGTGGGGACCACACCTGAAGTTGTTGCAGTGGCACCCTGAGGGCCCCCAACACATTCTGCTTCTCCATCATTACTTCCTGGAGAACTTCCCTAGTGACCTCGCGAACTGTGTCGCCTGTTGTAGATTATATTTTGTTTAAGCTTATTTATCACTTTTATCACAATGTGTGGTCTAAAAATCATTGCAAGGGTTCAACCTTAATGAAGCTCTCTTATTTTATTTACATCCGCAGAGTCTAAGACAAATGAATTATTTTGTTTATTATACATTGAAATCGCAAAAGAAATAATTGTAAAAGAATCAGCCCCCCGGTGTAGCCAAGGTTGATATACGAACAAATCAAATCGCTATATAAATGGTTATATGGAGCTAGACCCGATATATGTGTGTGTGTGTGTGTGTGTGTGTGTGTGTGTGTGTGTGTGTGATAGCTGCATATTGAAACAAGAAAGAAACAAAGTAATATTGGATTCACAAAAGAAACAAGTGTTAAAGAGTTTAAGATCTGGACCTGAAATATATATATATATATATATATATATATATATATATATATATAGATAGATAGATAGATATATAGATATATAGATATATATATATATCTATATATATATATATATATATATAGATATAGATATAGATATAGATATATATATATATATATATATATATATATATATATATATATTGTGTTTTATAAAGTTCATTGGGTCTGCAATGTAATGGATGATTGGTTCCGCTGATAGCACCGATTGTGATTTGTGATTCTGGGCTGGACCCGAAACATATATACATTGTGTTTAAAAGTCTTGACGGGTCCGCAGAGCAATGGGTGTCAGTTTTGCCGATTGCGATTTGTAATAGGCGGATCCGATATTTTATATATTACATTTTAATAGTTCCGGCGGGTCCGCTATACAGCATAGCACATTATGTGCAGGCATTTGGTTCCACCAATTGCGATATGCGATGGGCTGGACCCGAAACATATATATATTATGTTTTATAAGCCCCGGCGGGTCCACGATTATTGCATAACACTTTGCGATATGCGATGGTCGGACCCAATATGGTGTATATTATGTTTTATAACTTCGGCGTGTCCGTCATATCGCAAAATGCCTTTGTATATGTATATGGTCCCAGCGACTACGATCTGCAATAAAGATTCCATACCTGATAGTTTATATGCTATGTTTTATAACTCCGGCGCCTCCGTCTTGTCGTAGTTAATTAAGGATTGGGTTGATATAACAATGGAAAGCGCCGATTGCGATTCGCGATGGGAAGTCAATGGAGCACTAAATAGGCAGATCCGATAGATTTATTAAACGGAGTTAATTCCTTTCAGTTCCGCTTTGCGTGTTTTGTGTCGATTTCACTGTGTTAAGGGAAAAAATAATGTTAAAACCGAATTTGAAGAGGAAGGAAATTGGGTGTATTTTCTGGTGTTTTGGCTAATCAAAACACATCCGATACATAAATAATCCCATGTCATGCACAAGTGAAACACAATTTATTATGATTAAAGCGGATTAATTATTATTAAGGCATATACAGAGGAACTCGGCAACAGATTAATAGAGCCAACAGTCATTGTCATGTTCAGTTATTTTCTGTTATTTTATGTTCTTTGAGATGTCTTTACCCTCTGTGTAATATTTTGTAATAATTCTTACCTCAAATAGTTAGAGAAACAGTTTTAGTAGTTTAACAGTTTCAAAGATTGGCAACTGTTTCACAATGTATAAAAAGAGTAAAATTTACAGAGAAGGGGTTGGTTGTTGGAATTTTGGAGAACCCGGAGACTAGGCCACTGTATTCCTGATATAACTGATGATTAATGAAAGAATCAGAAGTTTCCATGAATTGTTGGGTATAATTTTGTAACCTTCTATGTCATGTGTCATCTTATGTTTTCTTCTTTCAAGTATAGTAATGAAGCCGCAGGTCTTTATTTTCTTATGTAGATAAAGTTAAAATTCTTTAAAAGAGCGCTCTTATACTTGAAGTTTTCACCTTGCTTTCTAAGTTATAGATAATAGTTTTTGTGTAAGGCAGCATATTATATTTAACTTCTCCAAGGGTCACAGATAATGGTTTTTGTGTTAAGCAGCATATTATCTATGATTCAGTTCTCATTTTCATAGTTCTTCTAAGTGATGGATAGTAGGTTCTGTGTTAAGAAGCATATTATCTTTAACTTCTCCTTCAAGCTTTCTTCATTCATCATTTATATCTAGCAACAAATGGCATTCTGAGATGTTTTGGTCATACATGTATTAAGGGCTAAAGACCAAGTTTTCCAGGTCCTTCATTTGAGAACACAACAAACAATAAAGTGACAAATAAGTGACAACAAACAATAATCATTAATGTCTTAAGCACAATTTCTCCACAGCCAGGAAATTGGTTTCTTAAGGTACAACATTAATTGGCGTTGTTGTCGGGGAGAGAAGACAAGAACATTTTTCCCTAGGTTTTCAATATTTTCCTCTGGTTGTTCAGTGAGGAGGAAATATTTGGTTGTCTTGAATAAAATCAATTGAATAAGAGCACTTTTCCTTAGGTTTATTAAGTTTGAGGTTTATTCTTGAGAATGACAATTTTCAGCAGTTGGTTGTACATTCACACTTGTGATTTTCACTTACAACATTGATTGGCAGCTCCACTGCACTTTGAAGTTTTCTTTTCTGGGTTTAATGGCTCTCCCTACATTCTTAGTCCATAAATTTGATCCATTTTATTTTACTAGGATCACTGGCTATCCTCATGATATGCCTACATTTTATGTCCGAAGTGAGTATCTTCCAAAATTCAGTAGAAAGGAATATGAAGATCCATCTCAGCACCTCCAAGAGTTTCATGAATGCATGGAGCAGCGGGGCGTCATTCATGAAGATGTGAAGATGAAGTTGTTTTTGTTTTCTTTGGACCTAGAAGCTAGGGATTGGTTCAGGTCTCTGCCTCGTTCAAGCATTTCATCTTTGAAAGATTTCCATTTAATATTCAATTCTTATTGTAGAACTTATTATCCACACAAGTTTCTTTTTGAAGGTTGTTGTGAATATTATGATTCTAAAGAAACTTTAAAGGCTCAAGATAATCTTGTTGAAGAAACTAATGATCTTGTTGATAATATATCAAGCATTCAGAGAGGTTATAACCAGATTAATCAGATCCAAACAAATGCATTAGAGATAGAAGCAAATCTGGTGGTTGCAGGAAAAGCACCAGAGACACAGCCTATCCAAGGCAAGGGAAAGGAAAAGATGGAATCCTCTCAAAGTCAAACATTGGAGGATATGTGTAATGTAATTAAAACTTTGTCAGATAAGTTGAATAAGGTAGAGTTAGAAAATAATAATTCTCAAAGACTTACATTATACGCAGTAGATGAAGATGAACTGGGTATCAAAGGAGAAGAGTATGAATATGATGAAACAAATTCCATACATGATGAAAATGAAATTGATGAATATTGGAAACAATTTTCTGATTTTATGCAAGCTGAACTACATAAGAAGTATGACTTGAGATCGAGGAAAAGATCAAGAAGTCAAGAAAATAAAAGTGAGCAGCAAGTTTCAACTTCCTCACCAAAGGCGACTCCACAAGAATCTCAGCCTGCAAAACAAGTGAATAAAGGAAATCAAGAGAGTATTCAGATGGAGGAAAATTCAAACATGCATCAAGAATTTCTACTCAATAGTCGAGAAGAGGAAGAAATAATTAAGTTGCAAATAAATCCCCAGAGTTCCTATTTTGTTAAATTTGATGATCCTCCTATCTATAATGAAAATGGTTTAAATGGGGAATAGGACGAAGCTCTTCAAGTTCATCAGTTAGGTGTTGAACATACAGGAAGAAACCAGCAAGTGGGATATGTTGGACAACAATATATTGAGCCATCTATCATAGCAAAAGAGGTTATCTTATGTAAAAAGAAAGTTGATAAAGAGATTGTATATCATTGCATTGAAGAACATAATGATGCCCATGGATCAGAGGTAAAAAATCTATTTGAAGTTGATCATATGTCGTATAGTAATGAGAAAAAAATTATTTTTCTTCCTGAGGTTAGAATTACAAATTATTTTCAATCAAAGCTTAGAGATGAAAAGTGGAGACATGAAAGTGACATAGATCATTTTCTTAAAGATGTTGTTGATTGTTCTATTGAACATATTATCCCAACAGAAGGTTTATTTGAGCAAGAACCTTCACACATAGAGAATTTATTTTTTGGAGCTGATCAGGACCATATTTTTTCTTATACTTTTGAAGATCCTATGGCAGATTACATGGAAGAATTTATCAGCAGTCTACACATATCATTTTGTGGATATACTCCTAATTTTTGTTGTGAGCTACTTTTATGCATAGTTTATTTTCTGTTCAGGATGAATTGTTTTTTAAAATTTCACTAGCAGAATGGTTCTAGATTAAGCACCCAAATGATAACCTGGTACCATTGGAAGATTGACTTCACCTGATGGAGATCAATCATGTACATATGTAGGAACTTGTACATAAATAATCTTAGGTGTTGAGTATTTGGTTTCCAGATGCAGTTCTTCATTTTAATCTTTAGTTGATGAATAAGGGTGACTTTCCTAGTTGGAAACTGGTTTGCAGAGGTGTCATACTTCAAGATTGTCAGGTTTCAGTTGTCAAATTTTAGGATTTTCAGAGTTTTTGACTCCATGCCCAACTAAGGTTGTTGATCTACGATTCTCAATATTTTGCTATCAAAGCACAAGCATCCTATCACTGCAGATATCGGCGAGGGTTCATTGTACAAATTTTCACATAGTTAAGCTTGGGGAAGCAATGTATGAGTCCATGCTCGAGGATAAGGCACTGATCTGCGGTTCTTAGTGCTTCTGTGGCAAAAGCACTATCCCCAGTTGGAGCTAGATGTTGTAGCTTATATTGTGTTTAAGCTTATTTATCACTTTTATCACAACGTGTGGTCTAAAACTCATTGCTGGGGTTCAACCTTAATGAAGCTCTCTTATTTTCTTTACATCCATGGAGTCTAAGGGAAATGAAGTATTTTGTTTATTATACATTGAAATTTCAAAATAAATAATTGTAATAGAGTCGGCCCCGGTGTAGCCAAGGTTGATATACGAATAAATCAAATCGCTATATAAATGGTTATATGGAGCTAGAACCGATATGTGTGTGTGTGTGTGTGTGTGTGTGTGTGTGTGTGTGTGTGTGTGTGTGTGTGTGTGTGTGTGTGTGTGATAGTTGCATATTGAAACAAGAAAGAAACAAAGTAATATATCGAATTCGCAAAAGAAACAAGTGTTAAAGAGTTTAAGATCTGGACCTGAAATATATCTATATATATATATATATATATATATATATATATATATATATATATATATATATATATATATATATATTGTGTTTTATAAAGTTTGGCGGGTCCGCAATGTTATGGATGATTGGTTCCACCGATAGCGACGATTGTGATTTGTGATTGTGGGCTGGACGCAAAACATATATACATTGTGTTTAAAAGTCTTAGCGGGTCCGTAGAGCAATGGGTGTTGGTTCCGCCGATTGCGATTTGTGATAAGCAGATCCGATATTTTATATATTGCATTTTAATAGTTCTGGTGGGTTCGTTGTATAGCATAACGCATTATGTACAAGCATTTGGTTTCGTCGATTACGATATGCGATGGGTCACACCCAAAGCACATATATATTATGTTTTATAAGCCCCGACGGGTCCGCGATTATCGCATAACACTTTGCGATATGCGATGGCCAAACTCAATATGGTATATATTATGTTTTATAACTCCGACGCATCCGTTATATCACAAAGCACCTCTGTATATGTATATGGTCCCGCCGATTGCGATCTGCGATAAAGATTCTGGACCCGATAGTTTATATGCTATGTTTTATAACTCCGACACGTTTGTCTTGTCGCAACTTATTAAGGATTGGGTTGATATAACAATGGAAAGCACCAATTGCGATTTGTGATGGGAAGTCAACGGAGCGCTAAAAAGGTGGATCTGATAGATTTATTAAACGGAGTTAATTCCTTTCAGTTCTGCTTTGCATGTTTTGCGTCGATTTCGTTGTGTAAATGGAAAAATTAATGTTAAAACCGAATATGAAGAGGAAGGCAATTGGGTGTATTTTCTAGTGTTTTGGCCAATCAAAATGCATCTGATACATATGTAAGCCCAAGTTATGCACAAGTCAAACACAGTTTATTATGATTAAAGTGGATTAATATTATTAAGGCATATACAGAGGAACTCGGCAATAGATTAACAGAGCCAAAAGTCATTGTCATGTTTAGTTATTTTATGTTATTTTATGTTGTTTGAGATGTCTTTACCCTCTGTGTAATATTTTGTAATAATTCTTACTTTAGATAGTTAGAGAAACAGTTTTAGAGATCAGCAACTGTTTCACAATGTATAAAAGGAGTAAAATTTACAGAGAAGGGGTTGGTTGTTGGAATTTTGGAGAACCCAAAGACTAGGCCACTATATTGCTGATATAACTGTTGATTAATGAAAGAATCGGAAGTTTCCATGAATTCTTGGGTATAATTTTTCAACCTTCTCTGTCATGTGTCATCTAATGTTTTCTTCTTTCAAGTATAGTAATGAAGTTGCGGGTCTTTATTTGCTTATGTAGATAAAGTTAAAATTCCTTAAAAGAGAACTCCTATACTTGAAGTTTTCACCTTCCTCTCTAAGTTATAGATAATAGTTTCTGTGTAAGGCAGCATATTATATTTAACTTCTGCAAGGGTGGCAAATAGTAGTTTCTGTGTTAAGCAGCATATTTTCTATGATTCGGTTCTCATTTTCATAATTCTTCTAAGTGATGGATAGTAGGTTCTATGTTAAGCAGCATATTATCTTTAACTTCTCCTTCAATCTTTCTTCATTCATCATTTATATCTAGCAACAAATGGCATTCTGAGATGTTCTGGTCATACATGTATTAAGGACTAAAGACCAAGTTTTCTAGGTCCTTCATTTGATAACACAACAAACAATAAAGTGACAAATAAGTGACAATAAACAATAATCATTAATGTCTTAAGCACAATTTCTCCACAGCGAGGAAATTGGTTTCTTAACGTACAACATCACCGATGTCGTAGAGGTCACCCTCTGTCAGTGTAATGGGTTTGCTATCCAACTTGGAAGCCTTGGTCTTCTTCCATGGGCCTGCACGTTCCGTATTGCACGACCGTTTCAGTTATGTAGATGTCGTGCTTAGGTCCACACCTTCCGCAGTGTCCCCTGTTCCTTGTCCCATGGTCAAGTCCGGACCTCCTTCTTCCCAGCAACGGAACCATTTTTTGGCTTAGTGGGGCCTGACCCAAGTTCAAAAGTGATTTAGCCAAGAAAATCCCGGTACTACTAGCCCTTTCCGCAACAGTCCGCAGAGCGCGGACTCGGGTCTCACCCGAAGTAGTATGGGAGGGTGCTAGAACTAGGTTTCCACACCCTAGGTATGTCTGATATGTGGTGATTGATACGTGGTCCAACATTCACACTTATTGCGCTACGCACACCTACGAGCACCCCACGTCCTGTGCTACTGTCTTCGCGTAGTTCAAGTCGCAGCACGACTTGTGTTATTTACCCAAGTCTTCCTTATTTAGTCTCCTTTAGCTAATTACTTAGATTAAATTCACATATAATCATTCATATGAGTATTCATCAAGTGCGCGCAGTAAATAAATAGAGTAACAGTAATGTAAAACATAAAAATAAGGATTCAAGAACAAATGAAATGAAGAAACTTCTCTTTATTAACTTTCAATTCCAAGTACAAACCCGACTCCACCCTGCGCACTTAACTGCAGGGGTCCGTGCACTCAACTGCGGACTCTACTAGGCCTCTGCGCACTTAGCTGCAGAGCCTCTCCCTACCACTATGACCCAGTACACTTCAAATTCCACTCTAGGCTCTAACCATGCATTCGTTATTCTATCTATTCTCTTCTAATCTTAGCTTCCTTTACACTTAGAGTCTCACTTTATTTATACAATCCCATGGTTCACAGACCATGGGTAGGCTGACACAACTTTACATTAAATTACAATATTTTATGGCGGACAACCCTATTGCTCGATTGTACACTTCGCGCTCCGCGCCCACACTTCGCAAAGTTCTACACCATCTTTGACCAAAAATTGGGCTTTGAGCCCCAAAACCTGTTGTGGGGGATCCCATGCCCAACACAAGCCAAGTCTCTCTATCATCCTCAATTTCCTTTTCAATAGGAGAAAAAGTGACTGGTGCCTCTTTATCACCTTGTCATTTTACCTTGAGAAGTTCGAGCTCCATGAAGACCTACTTGCCACTCAACTGCTTGTTCTCTTGTTCCAAATATGTGATGACATACTTGGCTCTCACCAAATTGTCCATCAACACTTGGACTTGAGCCTCCTTTTCCTGTATGATGATTTCCTTTATTGTTTCTTCATCTTAAGCCTCTAAGTCAATTATCTCCATTCCATGATGAGTATAATGCTCCGGCTCATCATACTCTGTCAAATCAAAGTCTCTCTCTTCCTCCTCATCATCAAAACTTTCCTCCGGCATATTTTCTTTCCCTTTGTGCAACTGTTGCACCTGTACCTGTTGTGTTGATGAAGAAGGAAAAGCCCCTTCCACATCCTATGGATCTAGAATTTTCATATCAGCTGCAAACAATCTCCTTGTGCCCCTCTGATATGTCATGTAGATCCCAGGCACCTTAGTAGCTCTAGTCTCTTTGGCCTTCTCATATGTCCATGTTTGCAAAGTTTGAGGCTGTGCACTCCTAGAAAAGGGATGAAGGGAGTGAGAGAGAGTGATTTAGGAGTAAGGGAATGGGTGATGACCTTGTGATGTAATTTTGTGGGCTAGAAAATGAAGGGGAGGGTATGAATCATGAAAATGGGGGAGAGGGGCTTAGGTCCATTTTTTAAACATAACTTGTGGGATGAAGGATGAGGGGGTATAGAATGTTATGGAATGATATAGGGGAGAGTTTCAGGGATTTAGTAATAGATGGTGGAATAAATAGAGGGGATTTAGGGTTTCTAGAATGTCATGGAGGGAGAAACTAGGGTTTCACATTTGTCATGGTAAATTCCTTCAAACACTACAATTGCAACTTCAATGATGAGGTAGAGGGAGTGCACTTACTTGTTTGAGAGATGAGAGGGTTGTTTGAAAGTTTTTGTGAAGTTTTAGGCCTTTCTAGTCTTTTCTACTCAACGCACAGCACCATGCTACAGACGTGCAACACCACCTCTCAACGTGCAGCGCACTGTAATTTTGCATTGCTGAAACTTCCCAACGCGCAGCGCCCAGCTCAGACGCGTAGTGCCACCTCCTGAATGCACAGTGCCACTTCAATCCAAATTTTTACTATCTTCCCAATGTCCAAATTGAGCATGAGATTTCTCGTTGGAAAGCTTGTCAAGTCTATTTTCCAAAACATCTTGAATTTTTCAATTTGGAGCTCATTTGCCCTGTCAAAAGCTCAATCTCCCAAGACTGGTCAAAATGTGCAGAATGAGACTGCCAAAATGCAGAGTTCTGTTTCAGTCAACTTTTGAAGGTCTTACTCAACTCATAATTGAGCTCATTTGACTCATCAAGAAAGTCTTTTGGATATTCCATCTAGGAGAAAAAATTATTTTCCCAAGGTCACTCCAAAAGTGCAGCAACTCTCCTATGGAAAATTATTGTTTGGACACTTCTCCCAAACCATGAGACCTGTGTAAAACTGAAGGAGTTTTTTCTTCTTGGTTCTATGATGGAAAAAAACCTCTCTCATGTTTGTCAAATTCATCTTTTCTTGCTCATAAACATCATTTGAATAAAACCTATCCCGATGTGTGGAACAGGGGATTTGTAGAAATGAAGGGAAATGAAGGCGATGAAAGGCTTCTAAATTCTTAAGAAAATTTTTGGAAATCGGTAAGGATGTTAGGAAGCAGGGGAAAGTGGAATTTCAAGGATTGAGAGGGGAAGGGGTCCAAAAGGGAAAAACATAGGCCTAACCTAGAAAAGTTTCAAATTGTAGCAATAGTCTAGGGTTTGTGGGAAAATGATGAATTTGAGAGATATCAGTGATGGGAAGTGTTTAAGAAGGTATATTAAGGATAGGGGAAGGTGTATGAGCATCAGGATACAAGTTGTGTTGATGATTTGACCATCCAAGAAAACTTACCTTCAAAACCCTAGGAGAGGGAAATGAGCCTTACCTAAGCACAATTGAAGCACAAACAAGGTGTAAAATGACCCATTGGAACCTGAAATAATGATGACAAATCTTTGAATGATGGTACACTCAGCCAATGGTGACATGGACCAATACTTGGAAAACTTTGGAAGGAGTGAAAACAATCCTAGACCTAATATCTAGTGACCAAATTTTACTTGAAGACTCACTGAAATGACAAAATTTGACTTTGACACCCTAAGACCACTTTGTAAGAGCATATTTGATCACTATTGGCAGTATGAAAATACTGACTCTAACATTTGGTACCGTGCATAAGGCAGTTATCCATCTCAATGGTTGGTAGTAGCGATGTGCTAGGAGAGCACGTATCTTGTCGAGCATGCATGTTGTTGTTTATTACATGCAAACATGGACAATGAGATACAAAGGAGCCCCTTTACACTTGCCCAAGATGATAAATCCCAAAATGGTCGAGCTAAAGGCATGCATCCGAAGTCAGATCCGGAGGTATGAAGATCTCCTGCAGCTCATCACTAATCTACAGGCTTCCCATGCATGGGTATTCAGGAGTATGGATGTTTTTGTGCACACACATGCGATCCCATCTTTTGGGATGCTCACCCAGGAAAATACAAAGGCACAGATTCGACTCGAGCTTGACTCGTACTTTGATGAGTTGATTCGCACAACCACTAGCCGAGACTTGGTGATCATTGCAGACACCATGCATAAGTATGTTGCTAGTCCAACCACGCTCAAGACAATGATGCACATGCTATCAGATGAGTTGGAAATAGGAGCCCGAGTAGTGTACCCGGATGCTATGGAGGCAAGACTTCGTTTCCATAAAGATGTAACCTTAGAGAACACAGACACCATTGTGGACTACCAAGCTTGACATCAATTCACTATTTTCGACCACTGTACAGATGTCGAATAGCTGGTCTTCCCACAGTTGTCCCAGTCATAGTGATGTCTTGCATGGCTTGCTCAAGCCTATTTTGTCTCACATGGGTACATGTGCAGATTGTATGTAATGTCTTGCCAAGTTTAAGTTCAAGTGTCGATAGTTGGATGTAACAGTCATAGAGTAGATGAAGAGTCATGAGGGTAGATGAACTGTCATTAAGGGGGATGTTAAGGGACAACCCACCCTTTGCTATATATAGTCCCTCATAACTCATTATATAGGCTTTTGGTCAGCCAAGATTCCAATAGTAGTATCTTAGAGAAAGCTTGGACAGTATTGTAATGAGCCTTGGCTTCTCCACTCCGCAGAGCTAGTATATCTCTTTGGAGGAGCAGGCGGAAATGACTGTAACATTCTGCTGTCGGAACTACTGGTTGGTCATGGTTGTATTGTATGACTGGAACTTACACTTCTTAATATAATAGATCCATCACGTTTCAAGCATATGTCGTATTATATTTCAGCTATCTATTTACTCTAAATGATATATGTATATTTTTTCTTACGTATGCATGTGTAGCTATTTTTTGTATATGTATGTATGAATCTTACTGAAATGTGTTGTTGGTTTAAACATCACCTTGGATTGCTAGCTAACTTTCCTTCCATGTTGTGATGCATCTTTGCTCATGTGTTCCCTTCTTAACTCCATGCTATCATAGGTTACCAAGGGGGGCACTCACCTCACCCATTGTGTATTAGAACCTCTCATGCACCTTCCTTGACTTGTCGCATATGTCACACCCTTTCTACCAACAGGGACATCTTACTTGCCTCTGTGTGAAACCGTAGCCAAGGTGATACCGTACGACCCACTGTTGGGACTCCTACACCAAATGGTCTGAGGTCTAATTGGTACTTCTTACCGGGGAGATCCCTTGACATGTTGGCGGTTCCAAAACCGTCAACAATTCCTTAATAGAAAGTTCTTCACATCCGAAGATAGGTTTTCATCGTTGGCCTTCGATCGAATGATTCCACGAGTGTTCGACTTCAGCTTCTTTTTTCACATTCACAGATTGTACTTTCGTACCTTGAGAGACATTGTCATTATTGGTGGTTTCTCTTGTGCCTATTAACGGTCCACATCATTAGCAGGTAATCAGGTGGTTTTCTAGCATGTTCGACTTCGATACATTCATTAACATGTTGGAATTCGTACTTTGATCAGGTTGGGATGGAGCACAAAACCTTGAGTCTTGTTTGATATGACTCATGCTGCGTGGAGTTATGTATTATTCATGATTGTACACATGTTTCTGCTATATGTATGGTTGTGACCATACCATGGGACTTTGCATTTATGGTGATCCTTCTATCTTGGATGGTTGCATCCATACCTTGGATATTAGATTTACAGATTATCCTTTTCATTTAGATGGTTGTGCCTATACATGGATCCTTTCACATAGTCCTTATTATTTGGATGGTTGTGTCCATACCGTGGATTCATGTTTTGATATCAGATATGTATATGTATGCATCCTTGATTTGTAGGTGTCTTGAGAGTGTTTTTTCTTGTCCTTGCAAAAGCTTGTAAAGCATCTCAACCATCACTCCCTATTCTGCCTTCATGCTTTAGGAGGCATCTGTTACATAGTATTTTATCACACCTCCCGCACTTCCCTGTGATATACCCCGAAGTGCCTGAAACATGGCCATCATGCAGTGTACTCATTCAAATATGCAACTCAGATCCTCCTTAAAACACTGATTGGAAAATTCCTTGAGCTTCCCCTGAAGGAAATGGCTCTAAAACCCTAATTTTAGAATCATCGTTCTTATGATATTAAGAACCACGATGGTCTCTAGTCGCATTGTACTAGCCCCGCGATGCCATCGCTATATTTGCTTGTATACCCATGATGATCCCTAAAACGAAATTTTCCAAAAGAGGATGAGAAGCTTCGTGATCTAGAAGCTTCCATAGCAACAAGCTGGAGTTGTTCGGCGTGGATGAGGTCGAGTTCTCTCAACTCAGTCTTTTGGCCTTATCCCTATGAGCTACTTCCTTGAGATGAGGGCCTTCTCCTATATTTGAGAGATCCTAACTCCCTTTCCCTACCTATATATTCATCTTCTCCCATTCCCAAATGGTTGGTCTTTGGTTATTTGCACCCTTATGCTGAGATTGTGCTTACGTGATACTCATTTGGCTTGGAGAAGGAGTGCTTGGAGAGCTTAAGCTTGGACTCAGCCATTCATTCAAGGAGAGCCTATTGACATAAAGGCTTGGTTGTATGCTTCCTCCTTTATTCTATTAATATACAATTGTTGGTTCATTTTCCATAAATGTGTATGCTTATGTATCATTTATCTTAATGCTCCTTGATTTGTTAAGTAGGTTAATTTTGATTATGCTATTTGTATTGGCATGCTTTGTTGTGTCTTGATCTCTTGTGTGTGTTTTTAAATGTTGTTAGCAGTAGGACGGAGCCCATGATGCAAGTGATTCGAGGTCTTCAACAAAGGAAGATGTGATAGCATCATAACGAGGTAGGTCATCTTCTTCGTCTATTATTTCAATTTTAACTTAGGAAAGTGTCCAGTAGACTGTCATGTAGGTTTCTAGTCCCACTCATTGGGCTAGAGGGATCGTCTCTGTCCCCAAAGAGGATTTCCTAGACATCACCTCTTAGAACTACGTAATCCACTGTCTCTAGAAACTGCGTTATGCCTTGAGAATCAAAAATGGGGAATCCTTAAAGACAGGCAGCCATTGAGCACAAAAATTACGTTGGCCCTCTCACACAGTAAAAAACTATGTAATCCCTTGTTGTTGGGAATTGTTTAGTCCCTTTTTCCAAAGGGAATATGTAGTTTCCCAGAGTTTTCATCCCTAGAAAATAGGGAGTGCATAATTAATGTCAAACAAGTGGCACATAGTTTCTTTTTTTAATCTAAAGACAAGTGTTTCTTTTTCCTTGATTTTAGGCATGCATTTCATAAAACCTAACATGAATAAGACCTATATAATATATGCTCTTAAATCTCATTTGCACATTAAAAATTGGAGCTCTAACCCTCCCAACAAGATCAAGGAGCTTTCAATTTAGTTTGAAGCACTTTTCCAGGTAAGTTTTGCATTTGTCACTTTATCATTTTTTTTGTCACTTTTGCTTTTATGAGTTTTATTTTTCCCATTTATTTTCATAATATATGGAATTTTAATTTTTATTAGCTTGTACAAGTTTTGTTTCAATCCGTCGTTCACTTTTTACGTGTCGCATCAACTTATTTCTTTTTGCTTACCAACAGTTGTCGTTGCTAGGTCATTTTGTGCATGTATGTTTTTCCTTTTGCATGCTCATTTTTGGCACATGTTATTCACTGATATAACTTACCTTAAGGATGATCTACATTTATTTCTACCCCAGTACTCAAATATGAATATTTTCTCTCTCCTTGCTGAGTAGATTTGCACAACTTGAGAAATTGTTGCCCCTCCCAACTGTGCAATTCATAAGCTCAAGGCTCAAGCCTCATCCTTGGCCTCTAAGACTACGAAATGTATAGTCACTAGCTTCCCCAGTTGTGCATTGAGAAATTCTAGGACTCAAGCCTCAGCCTTGGCCACTGAAACTACATAATGCACAGTGTCTTCCCATTGTATGCCCAGCTGGTACTGCACAATGTGCGGTCTCAAGCCTCAAACTCCTCCCTTTCCTATTGATATTGCAATGCAAAATTCATGAGCCTAGTCTACCTCCCTAATACAAGAAATTGTGCAATCCTTTTCACTGGTGAGTGAGTTTTTGTTTTGATCTTGATGAATGAATCGATTTTCTTGTTCTAATGTTTCTTTTCCATGAGTGCATCACAAGCACTGCATATTTTGATCCTCATCTCTCTTTTCTCATTTTCCATCATTATGCCTCCAAAGAGATCAACCTCAAAAGGCACCACAGAAAGCAGCATCAATGAATTAGTTGAGAGTACCACAGTCACCATGCCTATTATGTCATACACTCAACTCTTCATTGATAAAGATTCAGATATCACATGGCATATGGTTAAAGATGCAATCATCACCACCAGTTTCAAAGAAGGTCTAGAGGACAGACAGATATATATAAATGTCAAAATGTCAGGCTTTGATACAGTTTCATGCAGGTACCCAGTCATCCCTTGTGCATATATCATCGAGTGGATCCTTCCGCACATAGATACAAAGAGCATGACCCTCAGCAATGTCAATGGACAGTGTATTTATTCATATTTGTTTCATGATATTCATCTTATGTATCATTTTCCCAAGATGAAAGCATACATGGATTCTTATTTTTATGCAGTCACTAGTTTTTTGAATACCAGGGATGTCATCAAATCTTGGGTGAAAGAACCATCCAAGTTCCACGAGACACCCAGCAACACATAAAAGACTAAATATCTTAGGAAAGAGTTCCAGTACTTGATTGTATTTTCTTGTCGAAAATATGGTCAGAAGAGTACTGAAACCTTCCCTAAAGGTTGGGTGTAGCTTTTGCTTTAGATTGTTAATGAAGGAAAGATATTCAACTGGTCGAATTTGTTGGCTCAACAACATTTGATCAATCTGACTAATGCAAAGAATCCTCCCAAGGGAAAACAAGCTAGATTCTATATGTATGAATTCCCGTTGAGTAGGATATGTGCTCAAAGTTATTTCTTTGGCATGAGATGGACTTGGACACCAAAAGAGCATGTTATTCATATTTACTACAAATTTCTTTCAGAGTGGAGTTATAGAGGAATCATGAAGAAGTTATTTGATCACTTGCTCATATTATTGTACCATATTATCTTTGAGGAATAGCGACCTTGCATTTCTTGTGAGGCTATGGATGCAGTAGCAGAACTTGACAATTGGTTTGCCTCACCCAATAGCACTTACCTCAGTGTGTTTAGTTATTAGAAGTCATCACATTTGCTACCAATGTATGCCACTGATAAATTGGTCATGCAAGAGATCGAGTACCATATTTCCACAAGTTTATCAACAATCTTGCAAAGGAAAAATAAAGCACCTTGGCCCACTCTTCCTTTGCACACGGGATCCTATTAAATTAAGAATCTGAACGTTTCAAACTGAAGCTAATGATTTGGAAAACTTCAGGTTTGGTCTTATGCAGTACCACCTGTATGATACCAGAAGTGTTTGCAAGTAGCATTGTGCTAAGATACATTTCAACTGGCCAAGTAGGACGTATTCTAGATCAAAGGAGGAAAATATTAAAAACTATTATAATGCCTCTAGGGTCCTATAGATGGTGTTGGACCTTCCAACATGTCAAGGGGATCTCCCCGATAAGAATTCCCAATTAGACCTCAGACCGTTTGGTGTAGGAGTCCCAGCAGTGGGTCGTAAGGTAATGCCTTGACCGCAATGTCGAATAGAGGCAAGTAAGATAAATCTGACAGTAGAAAGGGTGTGACTAATGCAATGATTCCAAGAAGGTGTATGAGAGGTTCTAACACATAAAGGGGAGATGAGGGTGAAGGTGAGTTCCAAGTTGAAAGGGATCATTCCCAACTCAGCTAGGAACACAAAACACAAAAGGACATGCACAGATTCCGTGGAGCAACCCACTCGGATGTTGCAGTCACAACATACAATGTAAGATAACACGTACAACACTCACAGATCAGTCTGAGATGAGTGCAACGATTGTTACAGCAAGGTTCATGTGAAGGTTATGTCTAGTGTCAGGCAGAGCTGTCGACACAGACGAGACAAAATTAACAACATATACAACACATTAACAACAAGATTCATATAATTGCATACAAATCAGTTCATACACAAATACGTAAGTTAAACAACATATACCATTAAGGCAACAGGAGCAATGCAACTACAATAACAACATATGCATGAAAATGTGTTGGATCTTATTATATAAAGAAGTGTAAGTCACAATCATACAATACATCCATGTAAACTTGCTAGCCCCAACAGTGGAACATTACAGCCACGTCCACCTGCTCCTCCAAAGAGATGAACTAGCTCCGTGCAGTGGAGAAGCCAAGGCGCATTACAATATTGTCCAATCTTTATCCAAGATAATCTTATCAGAAGCTTGGGTGACCAAAAGCCTCTACAATGGGTTATGAGGGACTATTTATAGCAAAGGGTGGGGTGACCCTTCACATTCCCCTTTGTGATAGTTCAACTACCCTCATGACTCTTCACTTACTCTATGACTGTTACATCCAACCATTGACACTTCACTTACACTTGACATGACTCAACATTACAATGCACATGTACTCATGTGAGACAACATGGCTTCAGCAAGCCTTGCAAGATATCACTAACACTCGATCCGCTATGATGAGACCAACTCTTTGACATGCTTGTGATGGTGAAGGTGGTGAGCTACTGCCAAAGCTTAGTCGTCTCTGATGGTGTGCATGCGCCCCCTGGTGACATCTTGCTAAAGCGAACTCTTGCCTCCGTTGCAATCGATAGATTGGTTTGGCCCCTTCATCCAACTCGTCTACTAACATACGCATGGTATTCTTGGGTATGGTTGAAACAAAAAAACACTGATGCATAGTGTCCATGTTGATCTTCAAGTGTGTGTTGGTGGTCATGCGCATCAACTTGTCGAAGTACATGTTCAACCCCAGTTGGACTTGCTTCTTGTCTTTGCCTTGGTGAGTGTGTTGAATGGGTTGGATTGCATGCATGTGCTCAACGACATGCATTTTTTTGAATCCCTTGCATTCGATCAAAAACACTACTCACCATGCCTACTCTATGTCAGCTATTGGGATGGATCCTTAACTTGTACAGGCACAGTTTCATCTGTGAGTGCATGTTGCGCCCACTGATGTTCCTATTCTTGTTGTAACTCATTCGTTTATCTGTGCAGCTTCATGTTCTTCCTGAGTTGCTACTTTAGCACATGAAACTCCTTATTTGTTCCATCTTCTACCTTTGCACGATCTTCATGTTGTACCATCACTTCATAGCCGGAGTCTCCAAAGTTGCTTTCATCATCAATGTACCTACTTGAGCTTTCAACCTTGTTTCACCTTCATGTTGTCAACAATCCTCCTCTTTCATTTGTTGCATTTAGTATGTTGTCTTCAGTTGTTGTTCATGATGTTGCTCGTTGTGATGTTGCTGTTGTCATATCTTGATGTCCTTGTCTACGAACAACTCGATGTCTTCGTGGGTAGGCAAGTCCATCGACACTTGATCGACTGCATCCACAAGTGTGTTGTGAATGGCGTCTTCGTCTCTGCTCTCCTGGAAACCATTGTACCTGTACTGCTGAGAGGCAGATGAACACTTGGGATGCCTGGAGACATGGAAACACTCATGGCAAGCAATCTGTCAGTCGAAAACCAAAATGAACATGAGAACTGACTTGCAACATACCTAGGTGCATGATCATGAAAGTTGTGCAATTTCGGTCGGGAGGTCGGGAGACTGACTGCCAAGACTGCATAAGGCACAATCTCGGTTGTTGGGAGACTATCTAACTGCTGGAACTACGCAATGCAGAGTCCAGTCTGGTCGCTGACTGTTGGGATTACGCAATGCACTGACGAAAGGAATGCTAGCATAGTGATAGATTTGCGTAATTTCTTAGGCCAAGTAGCTATTATCCTCCAGAAATTCGCAAAATAGTGTTGGGCAAGAATGTGCAAATTTGGAGAGGAAGGTGAGCCTTCCTTCCCCAGATTGTGCAAAGCAACCTTGGTGAAGGCAGAGTCCAGGCCAAGGTTGGCCCGACTTGCCAACGAGGAACGAAAAGCAACTAAGACAGTAAATGCATGGCGACACTAAGTGATAGCAGAAGTGATTTACAGTGCATGCAAAACATGAATGAAAGATTCAGCAAACAGATCAACATGCATGTGGGTGAGGCAGTTCGTCGGTTGGGTGAACGTTTGTGCAAAACAGTTTCATTCATGTGACAACAGTGGGGTAGTAACGAAAATTGAAACAAAGCTAGGAAAAGCTAGTATATATGTAAACGGCAGCAAGAGTTCAAAGAAATCAAGCAAACAATACTCCCACAAGCGAAAACAAAAAAAGCGATAGAAATGTAGCACAAGGCATTGGAAGCGAGCTTACCTCAAAACAGATGAGATGAATGTGTTGACTGCTCCTAGATATGATGTGGGATGTCAGACCTGCAAGGTTGATGTGAGGAATGAGCTTTGCCGCATCCGGTTGATGAGTTTTGATAACATTGAGGTTGTGACGTGCATGCCACGAATCTAGGGGAAGCGACACTTGGTGGAAGGTTTCATAATTGCTCCTTGCGTGTAACCTCCAACTGCGAAACATAGATCCCTGAAACAAGGGATGCCTTTGCATGTTTCCTTGGAAGAAGCAGCCCATGCATGCAAGTCTGTTTTGCTCAGTCCCGGAGGGAACCGGTCAACTAAGCTGCACATGCAAGAGATTGCTTGACTGGTCGAGAAAAATGTGCATTTCTGGCTAGGAGCTGGGCTGGCTGCCGAAAAGATTTGCACAATTTCTGGGCAGAGCAGCTGACTGCTGCCTAGATTTTCACAAATTCCGGGCTGAGCAGCCTTGCTGGGGAAATTTGCACAAATCCTGTTGGCAGTGTTGGCAGGCAGGATTGCGCAATCCTGGAACCTAGCAAGCTGCCAGAGAGGATTGTGCAATTTTGGAGGGAAGTTTGGTTTCCCTCTATAAATGCAAAATTTTCGAGGGGAAGTTGTTGAGCCTGTAGTTGGAAGAAGTCTGGGTGAACAACCTATGAGGGGAATGGATCAAGCCGTGACCGACAAGCTACCTTTGTGCAAGAAAGACACTAAAGCTTGTGAACTTGAGGAAGCAATGCAAGATGCTGTGAAGGTTGGAAGGGAGGCTCCAAACTGAGGCTAAGGAAAAATTTTGGAGGGTGGTTATAGCCACCACAACACTTGGCGATACACTAGCAGAACTCCAGCTCTCTGAATGGACCTTGTTCATGAAAAGCAAGTCTAACACCTCCAGAATTGTTGTTCATTTTTCAGCTCATCTTGGTTTCACACTAACTTGATTGTAAGATGTAGCATCTACCAAACCCTTGGTCGATTGACACACATTCCAAGCCAAGGCAACACAGTTGTTTCAATTGGGGTCGAGGGGTATATAGGTGCAAAAGCAGTATAGTCGTCAGATTCTTAGTCTTATCTCTAATGTTGCTCCACTGCTAGTAGGCCTTGACAGTACCGCGGTGGATTCACATAGGAACACAAGCATGGCATCGCTGCTAGCGAGCCTGGTCAATACCCTAACAGAGTTACTTGCATCACCTCCCTATGCAGGAAGCCTTTCTCTTCTTTCACCTTATTCATTTTGACTTTTGACTTTTTGACTTTTTATTTTTTCATTTTTCACTATGCATAGCACTTATTCATTTCAGAGGTAGAAGAGGGATCCCAACTTATTGAGAGCATAAGAGGTTGTTCCAGTAGAGAAGTAGTTAATTGTATCTCTAACATGCCTATTAAGGTTTCCCCCTTACCTTACTCTACTTGACTGAGCTGACAAGGGTTAACCCAAAAACAATCGACTAGAGAAGGTGACACTAGTTAGCGCGCAAACGTTGTGTTTACACCAAGGTTCACTTCAAACAGTACGTATTTTCCTTCAACGTATCATGGGCTAAAAGTAACAAGCTCATCATATAGAGGAAATATGACACATAACCAAGTAGTGATAGATGTACAAGCCCTCTTATACTTTACCCAACTCGCTTCAAGAGTCATACATGGTTTCATGCAAAACTAGCATATGAACGAAACAAGAGAACGAACTAACAATCAACAAAGCAAAGCAAGAGAAGAAGCAAAAATGAAAGCGAAGCATGTAAACAAACAAGCAAACCAAACACGTAAGCAAACAAGCATGCAAGAAAACAACTGAAATAAAACACTACTCCTACTCCTACACTAACGGTACATGGGCCTAATCACGTGAAGTGATACTTCCAATGTAGCCACCAGAGCATTGGTAGACCCATGCTGGTGAAGGCTCGGTCTGCGAGCAACCCAGTTGTGCGAACCAGCAAGTAAGAAAGATATAATAATGAAGACAACCACACTTCATGATTCAAAGTGCCCACGAGACATAAGTGAGTGCATGTGCATGACGGGCAGTCAGCAGACTTATAATGGTGTTGTGTGACACTACATGCAACTTTGAAACATAAGCACACTCTTGATTGTGACGTGCAAGAAAACGAAAGAAACAAAGATAACTTGTGTCACGCACGAGTGCTTGCAATGTAAAACTCCTCCAATGCATGAGAAATGGGATTGTGTAGTTCGAGTGGAGGAAGTAAAATCTGAGTGTTAGATTTATCTTGAGTGCATACAGATGAGTGATGAGGAGCCTTGAGTGTTTGAACAATTTCCTGATCGAAAGCGAAACCAACCTCAAGAAAGCGAGGGCCTGACATAACGATCAGCTCGGGCTAAAGTGCCTCAACGGTCTATGGGATTTCCACTTCGTTGATAGATGGATCTTTGTAGACCAGTGGCTTAAACAGATTAACAACGAGTGAATCAAAATCATGATCAGATGATGAGGTGAAGAGATCACGACAACCAAGATCATAAAATTCAGGATATTGGTCAGCGTCCTCATGGTTTGATGAATCACACAGAGGTTTAGATGAGGAGGAAGGATGTTCACCCTCTGCGTTTCCAGAAAAATCATATGAAAGATCAAGTGAATTTCCAATGAATGATTGGTCCTCTCTGTTGTTGGATTATGGGCTAACATACGGTGTGTCCTGCGAAAGATCAATAATGGGTGCATCCATGGATGAATACAGACATGTGAAATCATGGATGGCAAGTTCACTAACAATGTTAGGAAAGAACAGAGGGGGCTCAGACAAAAGGGAGTCATCCTTCATCGAGTGTTGATGCTTAAGCTCCTACTCATACTCTTCATGAATGACAAAGCATTTTGGTTATGAAAAAACAACTCCGTCAGTGGGTTGTTCCCCATTCACAACAAGTGAAGAGTCTGGAATGGATGAACACAAGATAGCATCATCCGGAGGAACACCCGGGTGCGAAGATGGAGGTCATAGAAAATAATGCATATGAGGACTCGAAGGACTCACAACCAAATATGCACGAAAATTGAGTGAAGTGATGTTGGGAGGGTGTGAAGGATGAACAAGTGTGTGAGAATGATCCTCAACATCATTAGGCAGTGGTGGAGTTGTTGAATAAGAGGAAGGCGGACAGTCAGTCAAGACAGTGCCCGCATCCACATGAGATTTTGCAGCTCCATCAACGAAGAATGTTGAGCAAGGCTTGATCTCAAAAATACTCTTGGGACAAGCAGATTCCTTAAGGTAGTACTTGAACCAGTCCCAACGATAACCAAATTTCATCTGGCTCCTCGGAGCTTAAAACTGCAAGTCACGGAAGCGCTACCAAAAATCAATAACGGATTCATGTGGAGCCCTCCGTGCCAATTTTCGGTCAAGATGGTCTGGATCAAAAAGATAGAACGTGTCTTCAATAAGATCACAGAAGTGCTCAAATGAGTGCACGGTGTCAGCCAGTAGGCTAAGCATCCAACGAAATGGAAATTCACAAAGTGTGTATGCAAGCAGCAAACTAGCCTGTTCATCAAAAAACTCATATTCATCATGAATCATGGAAAGAAAGTTATGTAAGTGCTCAGGCCAGGCCACTTCACCTTCAACATCATATGACTAAGTGGACAAGAGATTGAAAAGCTTCCCTGATATGGAGACATCTTCACAATTCGAAAAACACCTCGGGGGAAGAAGAGTGCAAGACTCCATGAAAGATATGCAAAGGTTCAAAACTAGATGAGAGGACACAACTTGTCATCAAGCCCTCCTTCTAGCGCCAAAAATGTTAACGGTGCTAGACCCACCAACATGTCAAGGGGATCTCCGTGGTAAGAATTCCCAATTAGACCTCAGACCATTTGGTGTAGGAGTCCTAGCAATGGGTCGTAAGGTAATGCCTTGACCGCGATGTTGCACAGATGCAAGTAAGATAACTCTCCTAGTAGCAAGGGTGTGACTGATGTAGTGAGTCAAATAAGATGTATGAGAGGTTCTAACACATAAAGGGGAGATGAGGGTGAAGGTGAGTTCCAAGTTGAAAGGGATCAGTCCCAACTTAGCTAGGAATGCACAACACAAAAGGACATGCACAGCTTCCGGCAGAGCAGTCCACTCGGATGCGGCAGTCACAACATACAAGGTAAGATAACATGTAAAGCACTCACAGATCAGACCGAGATGAGTGCAACGGTTGTTACAGCAAGGTTCATGTGAAGGATTTGTCTGGTGTCCGGTAGAGTAGTTGACACGGACGGGACAGCATTAACAACATATGCAACACATTAACAACAAGATTCATACAATTGCATACAAATTAGTGCATACACAAATACGTAAGTTAAACAACATATATCATTAAGGCAACCGGAGCAGTCCAACTACAATAACAACATATGCATGAAAATGTGTTGGATCTTATTATATAAAGAAGTGTAAGTCACAATCATACAATACATCCATGTAAACTTGCTAGCCCCAACAGTGGAACATTACAGGCACATTTGTCTACTCTTCCAAAGAGATGAACTAGCTTTGTGCAGTGGAGAAGCCAAGGCACGTTATAATACTATCCAAGCTTTATCCAAGATAGTCTTATCAGAATCTTGGCTGACCAAAAGCCACTACAATGAGTTATGAGGGACTATTTATAGAAAAGGGTGGGGTGACCCTTCACATTCCCCTTTGTGACAATTCAACTACCCTCATGACTCTTCACCTACTCTATGACTGTTACATCCAACCATTGACACTTCACTTACACTTGACATGACTCAACATTACAATGCACATGCACTCATGTGAGACAACATGGCTTGAGCAAGCCTTGAAAGACATCATTGACACTTGGTCCGCTATGATGAGACCAACTCTTTGACATGCTTGTGATGTTGAAGGTGGTGAGCTGATGCCAAGCTTGGTCATCCGTGATGGTGTGCATGCACCTCATGGTGACATCTTGTTGAAGCGAACCCTTGCCTCTGTTGTAATTGGTGCATTGGTTCAGCCCCTTCATCCAACTCATCTACTAACATGTGCATGGTCTTCTTGGGTATGGTTGAATTGGCAACACACTGATGCATAGTTTCCTTGCTTATCTTCAAGTGTGTGTTGGTGGTCATGCACATCAACTTGCCAAAGTACATGTTCAGCCCCAGTTGGACTTGCTTATTATCTTTGCCTTGGTGAGTGTGTTTAATGGGTTGGATTGCGTGTGTGTGTTCAACGACATGCATGCTTCTCAATCCCTTGCATGTGATCAACAACACTGTGCACCATGTCTGCTCTATGTCAGCTGCTGGGATGGATCATTAAATTGTACGGGTGTAGTTTCATCCGTGAGTGCACGTTGTGCCCATTGCTGTTCCTATTCTTGTTGTAACTCATTCGTCTGTTTGTGCAGCTTCATGTTCTTCTTGAGTTGCTGCTTCAGCACATGCAACTCCTTCTTTTTTCCATCTTCTACCTTCGCATGATCTTCATGCTGCGCCGTCACTTCATAGTTGGAGTCTCCAAAGTTGTTTTCATCATCAATGGACCTGCTTGAGCTTCCAACCTTGTTTTGCCTCCGTGTTGTCAACCCTCCTCTTGCATTTGTTGCATTTGGTATGATGTCTTCAACAGTTGTTCATGATGTTGCTCAATGTGATGTTGCTACTGTCATGTCTCGATGTCCTTGTCTATGAACAACTCGATTTCTTCGTGGGTAAGCAAGTCCATGGACACTTGATTGACTGCATCCCCAAGTGTGCTTTGAATGGTGTCTTCATCTCTGCTCTCCTGGAAACCATTGTACCTGTACTGTTGAGAGGCAGATGAACTCCTGGGATACCTGGAGGCATGGCAACACTCATGGCAAGCAATCTATTAGTCAAAAACCAAAATGAACATGAGAACTGACTTGCAACATACCTGGGTGCATGATCATGAAGGTTGTGCAATTGTGGATGGGAGGTCAGGAGACTGACTGCCAAGACTGTACAAGGCATAGTCTAGGTTTTTGGGAGACTGGCTAAATGCTGGAACTATGCAATGCATAGTCCAGTCTGGCTGCTAACTGCTGGGATTATGTAATGCGCAATTCCAGCTGGGAAGTACTGCTGGCCTAGGGACAGATTTGTGAAATTTCTTGGGCCAAGCAGCCACTGTCCTCCAAAAATTAGTAAAACAGTCCTGGAGGCTAGTGCTAGGCAGGAATGCACAAATATGGAGAGGAAGGTGAGCCTTACTTCCCCAGATTATGCAATGCAGCCTTGGTGAACGCAGAGTCCAGGCCAAGGTTGGCCCGACTTGCCAACGGGAAACTGAAAGAAACTAAGACAGTAAACGCATGGCGATACTATGTGATAGCAGAAGTGATTGACAGTGCATGCAAAACATGAATGAAAGATTCACCAAATAGATCAACATGCATGTGGGTGAGGCAGTTCAACAGTTGGGTGAACATCCGTGCAAAACAGTTTCATGCATGCAACAGCAGTGAGATAGCAATGAAAATTGAAACAGATCTAGGACAAGCTAGTATATATGTAAATGACAGTGAGTATTCAAATAAATCAAGAAAATAGTACTCCCACAAGAGAAAACACAAAAATCAACAGAAGTGTAGCACAAGGCATGGGAAGCAGGCTTACCTGAAAACAGCTGAGTTGAATTTGCCGACTGCTCCTACATGTGATGTGGGATGTCATAGTTGCAAGGTTGATGTGAGGAATGAGATTTGCAACGTCTGGTTGATGAGTTTTGATAACATCAAGGTTGTGACGTGCATGCCACGAATCTAGGGGAAGCGACACTTGGTGGGAGCTTTTGGAATTTCTCCTTGCATGTAACCTCCACCTGCTAAACATAGATCCCTAAAACAAGGGATGCCTTTGCATGTTGCCTTGGGAGAAGCATCCCATGCATGCAAGTTTGTTTTGCTCAGTCTCGGAGAGAACCAGTCAACTCAGCTGCACATGCAAGAGACTGCTCGGCTGCTGGATAAAAATGCGGATTTTTGGTTGGGAGCTGGGTTGGCTGCCCAAGAGATTTGCATGATTTCTAGGCAGAGCAGCTGACTGCTACCCAGATTTGCGCAAATTCTGGGTTGAGCAGCCTTGCTGGGGAAATTTTCACAAATCCTGCTGGGAGTGTTGGCAGGCAGGATTGCGCAATCCTGGAGCCTAGCAGGCTACCAGAGAGGATTGTGCAATTTCTAGAGGGAAGGCTGGTTTCCCTCCAGAAATGCGCAATTTTCAAGGAGAAGTTGCTCAGCTTGCAGCTGGACCAAGTCCGGGTGAACAGCCTGTGACAGGAATGGATCAAGCCATGACTGATAGGCTACCTTTGTGCAAGAAAGACACTGAAGCTTGTGAACTTGATGAAGCAAGGCAAGTTGCTATGAAGGTTGTAAGGGAGGCTCCAAAATGAGGCTAAGGCAAAATTTTGGAGGGTGGTTGTAGCTGCTACAACAGGTCTGCGCACTAGTCAACCATGTAGGTCCATCACATATGACTCTATAATAGGAAGCTACTCTAGAATCAAGGCCATTAGAGAAGCACAACCAAGTGATAATAAAGTATAAAATGAAGGTTGCACACATTCCAGCAGAAGAGAAAAGATTCAAATATAAAGCAGATATAGTTATCTTGAAAGAGGATATGGAAGCAGAGAGAAAAACGAAATAGAAGAGGAAAGAGGAAGAGTAGATACAAAAGGAATAACAAGAGGAAAGGAAGATGCAAGAAGAAGAAATGAGGAGAAAAGAGGAAGAAGAAATAATGTTGAAGCAAGCCAAAGAAGAAGAGAAAAAACAACTACTAGAAGAAGAAAGCAAACAACAGCAGGATAAAGAACTTGCCTAGGAGATTAAATAATTGATAGTGATTTAATGCATGGAGGTAGAACCACAATATTAGAATCAAGATGTTGATCTCATGCCTTGCACAGAACTAATCATCACCCACTCTCCCCCTCCTCCTATAGAAGGGCAAGCTCCAAATGATGAATAGGAAATTGAGCCTCTTAATAAAGGTATGATCATGGATATTTGCAGTTTAACTTGCATTGACCTTCAGAAGAAAATTGTGTAAGAAATAAAGAAGCACTTTCTAGATGACCTCACACATCCTACTTGCATCAAGGATAAGGTGATCATCATGGACACCAGAAAGAATCTCGAAGCAATTTCCACATCCAACTTGGAATTTGAGATTCTAAGTTAAACAATAAATATTTTATGGTCAAGAATAGACAAATGGAGAAGAATTTAGAAGCTGCAAGGCAACATATTGAACAAATCCAAGAAGAGGTTCATAAGACAACTCTCACACAATTGTACTTAGAAGATCTTCAGGAGACTATACTTGGTGAAGTTTTACCTTTGGGAGAAACTATGAGGAACCTCTATGAGGAGTTAGTCACCATGCATGAGGTAGTTGTTCCCTTGCATGACATACAGAAGAAATCAAGGGAGAATAAAAATCTCTAAAAGTTTTTCACGCAGTTATCACTGTAGTGCATGAATGGGGAATGCAATATAGAGATGCACAACCTGAGTGATTAGGAAAAAATACACCAAGTCAAATAGGATAAAGTAGAAGTTTGGATGCTTATACAAAGCAACACACAGCTCGGCACTTTGATGGCCAACATCTTATCCTCTTACACACGTTTTTACTAGAAGCAAAAGGAAGAAATGTGGTCAAATTGGAAGTCTCAGAATACTTGGACCAGTTGAATCAGATCACCACCAAAGAGGACCTGGAAGTCAACAAACATAACATGTAGAAGTATATTGGTGGCCCTACCAAGATCAACACTATGTTGTTCTTATTAAAGAAGGAAACATAAACTAGCTCCAAAATTGTATACCTAGATGCAATGGAAGCTAGAGTTTGCTTTCAGCCTAATCCCATCGCAAAGTTTGAGGAGACCATCACACAATACAAAGCTTGGCATCACTATGTGACTAAAGATTTGCAAGTTGAATTTGTTGAGCTAGAGTTTCCTCAAACTCAAGCTTGATATGTTATTTTGTCTTATTAGGCTTGTTTTATTATACTCTACCCATTTTTGTCTCTTATGGGTATTTGTAATATTGTATTTGAAATAAATTTGTAAGTGGAAGTCGAAGTGTCAATTGTGGAATATGAAAGGTCATTAGTTAGAAAAGGACAAAAGAAGTCAAATATTCATGAGGGGATTCCAAATGTCACATAGGGAGATGGATAGCCATCCCCTATGTTATAATTGCACCCTCATAACTCAGGTAAAGGGTGGGAAGTGAAATCTTGGGAGCTTTGCATGGAGCCTTGGCTTCTTATACTTAGCATAGGAGGATTATATTTCTTTGGAAAAGAAAGTGTTGCCTTCATGTTCCACTATTGGAGCTATTTTTTTGTCAATTGTAAATGTATGTATGGAACTTTCACTTTTAATAAAATCTCAGAGCCATCACATCTCCATGCATATGTCGTAGATGTAGTAATATTATTCTTGTTATGTTTGTGATATGTGTTATTTCATTTATGATAATGCTTATGAACTAATTTGTTTTCTTTCTTATGAATCTTTTTGAGTGTGTGTTTTTATGTTATTTAGATCATGGTTATTTTGTGAACTATTTTGTAGGTTAACTTATGATTCTCTTTATTTCTCGTGCGTCTATTTTAAGCTAAGTACTATTACATGCTTCTAAGAGGCTCACTTTCTTTCCCTTTGATGTGATGGAACTTATCCTGCATTACACTTGATACTTCACAAATTCCATACACTTTTTTCCACCAAAGACATGTATACATCATTCTATGTGTTTATTGTAGCTAAGGTACACTATTAAAGCCCACCACTTCGATAACCATTTGTATTCTGGTTGGGGATCCTACTCCAAATTGTTAATTTAGCAGCTCAGTGACAAATTCCAACCATGGTACAAGATTCCTATTTTTTAGGGGACCAATTTTGACTATTGAAGCACTCAATTTGGTTAAGGGAAAGTTTACTTATAAAGAAAATCCCACATATGCACATTTTGACAGGTCAGTACTAACAGCAAATTGGACACCCTTAGAATACTATAAATACAAGTGACCTCAAGATCATTTGGACATCACCAAGCATCTTCTTCTTCTCTTCTTCATTGATTGGTTCACATAGTTCTAAGGTTGGGTCAAGGAAATTGTTTCACACAGGTCAGAGATTACAAGGTCTAAAGCTCGCACGTATTTCTAGGGTTGTGGGTTACATACACAAGCTTGTCAAAGGAATTTTCCAACTATAGCCATAAGATTTCAGGCTCAAGGTAGCAATTGGAAGCTCTCGGTCGCATGCATACCTCTTCCTCCCTACAACTAGAAGGTAGGGCTAAAAGTTGACATTTGACGCAAATGACCACAGAAAGGGAAAGTTGTCTCTGATCTCTATTTATGCCATAAACATGTTTCTGAATGTTGTTGGGATAATTTTGTTGAATGATATTGTATTGGGCTCATTGTACTCTCTGTTAAACATTTTATGACAATCTAATAGAAGAAGAATTTCAAAGGGCTTTCCCCCTTGTGGGGTTTTTCCCTGGTCTTTGACCAAACCTGGTGTCTCTTGTTAATGTGTTGATTGTATCCTTTTTCATTGCAATTATTGTTCTATCTTCAATTATTATTTATCATTGGAAACATTAATTGTTATTGAAAATATTTCTAATCGAATAATTGAATTGGGCTAAAGTAATTGAAACAACATAGAACAATCTGAAAATTAACATGGTATCAGAGATAAGGTGAAGGACAAGCCCAAAAGGAGACAAGCATTGAAGAAATCATATTTGGAAAGTTGAAGGAGCCTATCTAGTCAAGTCAATATGTATTCCTCTTTCTTCAAGGAACATAAGAATTTGGGTGACTCATCTAACTTTGTTGCATGGAAAATCAGGTTGGAAATCATACCTGGTAACAATGATGTTTTGGAATACATTCCAGGAAAAGTACCTAAGCCTCAAGAGAATGCTTTCGCTACCGCCAAGAACAAATACAATAAAGATGAGTTAAAAGAAAATAAAATTATAGTTGACGGTTTACAAGATAGTTTGCTTTCATATGTTGGAAATTTGAGGAAGTCTAAGAACATGTATGATAAGATAGTTGGCATGTATGAAGTCAAAAATTTGAATGAAATCATATCCTTGAAATATCAACTCAAAGATATGAAGATGAACAAAGGAGAGTTTGTGCAATCCTACATTATGAGGATATCTCGTCTTAGAGATCAATTGCAAAGAGTTGGAGAAATTTCACCTGACATGGAATCGGTGATTGTTACTCTTAGAGGTCTTCCTCCTATTTGGGAAAAAATCATTACTACTATAAGAAACAACAACGTTTTTTCATCATTTGATGAGATTGTTGGAAAGCTCACTCAAGAAGAATCAAGGATGTTTTCTAGAGGCAGGATACAAAATCATGAAGAAGGAGAGTCGTTTCATTCATCACTCATGACAAGAAGACAAAGAAAGGGAAAGGAGGTCCATAAAATTCAACAAATCCTCCTCCTTGAACTTCAAATAGAAGGTTTGGAAGATTAGGGGAATCATCGCACATCAAATGCGTCAATTGTCATAAGAAAGGCCACTATGCTTGAGATTTCCCCGAGAAGAACAATGGTCCATGATACAACACTAGAAGCAACAACAATAGGTTTGATGATCAAAGAAGAACATATGACCAAAGGAATGATCGCAATGGAAGAGATGAAAGAAAAATATGCTCCAAGTGATCAAGAAGAAGATCTTAGTCCCCGAAAGAAGTCAATATTCTCCGGGTATGAAAGTAATGTTGTCAATCAATATGAATATATTCTTATTTTTTCCCTTACTGGCTCCTCTCCTACAGATTCATGGGATAGTTGGTTGTTAAGAGTGGAGCCACTCATCATTTCTATGGGTATAAGGAAGCTCTCTCTAATTTGGTAGAGAGGGAGTCAAATTTGAAAATTATTCTTGCAGACAACTCCACTCATCTGCCAAAGGCTTTGGGTTTGTGAAATTTCATTTGGATTTCAGGGAATCCGTTTTTCTCCTTGATTTGATGTATGTTTCGAGATTGAAGAAGAATTTGGTATCAATATATGCTTTGGAAGACAAAGGGATGAGGGTTGCCTTCATCAAGGGAAAGTTTCTTAATTGTCTTGTTGGATCACCTATGAGATATGTACTCACATTGGGATCAAGATTTGAAGGACTCTATAGAGTCATTGGAAGACCTCTTCTAGCATTGGTCCATGATACTAATCATCTAAGCGAGCTATGGCACCGAATATTGGCCCATCTACATTATGATTCTCTTCCCAAATTTAAGAAATTGGTTATGGTATTCTCGATTTTCAAGCCCAACATGTCGAAGTATGTCCAATTTGTGCCAGTGGAAAGAATACAATGGGACCATTCCCCTCTAGCGAGGACAAGACAAATGACATTATCCATCTCATTCATTTCGACATATGTGGTCTGATGTCTGTGCATTCTATTTGTGGCCATCTTTACTACATCACCTACATTGATGATTTCTCAAGGAAGACATAGATATACTATTTGAAGAACAAGGATGAAGCCTTAAAAATGTTCAAGGAGTTCAAATCTTTGGTCGAAAATCAAATAGGGAATAAAATCAAGATATTCATGTCTGACAGTGGTGGAGAATACATATCAAAGGAGTTCATTGATTTTTGCAAGAAGGAAGATATCAAGAAAGAGATGATTGTGCCCTGTACTCCCAAACAAAATGGAGTAGCTCAAAAAAAGAATAGGTCTATTGTAGAAGTTGATCGTGCCATGCTCCATGATCAAAAGTTGTTGAAGTTACTTTGGGGAGAAGCAATGAATGTTGTTTTATATGTTCAAAACATGGTACCTCATCATACATTGTACAACAACACCCACAAAGAAGTGTTCAAAAGCTTCAAGCCCGATGTTAGCCACCTCTATATCTTTGGATGCCCCGTATATTTTCATGTATCGAGGGATAAAAGAAACAATATAGAAGCTATGGGAAGAAAAGTTATGTTTGTTGGATGTTGTGAAAAATCTAAAACTTTTAGAATATATATTGTTGTTCAAAGGAAGGTTGAAATTAGCATAGATATAATGTTCGATGAAGATGTTTCCCTTGGGAAATTAAGGGACCTTCCTCCATCTCCTCCTCCTAAGAAGAGGAATGATGATATGGATATTTTAGATGGTCCTTCCATGCCTGAATTTGAGAAAAAAATTGTTGATGATCCCATGGAGCCTATGGATCCCTTAGATCCTCCTCCAAGTGACCCTCCCTACTAACAAGATGCCACTTTGTCTTCATGACACATTATAGGATGTGAGAGACGAGTTCCCATCTGAAGATAATTTAGAGAAAGGAAGAAGCCATGCAGGTACCAGGGATATGTTGTAGCCATGAGCACTATTATTCAAGTAGAACCTCCCACCCTTGAAGAAGTCATGAAAGAAAAAGTTTGGAAGGATGATATGGCCAAAGAATATGAATAAATTATGAAGAATGACGTATGGGATGTTGTGTCAAGACTAAAAGGGAAATTTGTGGTGACTTAAAAGTGGTTATTCAAGATCAAACATGGAGTTGATGGTAGCATTGAGAAATCCAAGGAAATTCTCATGGCCCGAGGATTCTCCCAAAATGAGGGAGAATATTATGACAATATATTTTCACCTGTGGCTCGATATACAATCATTCGTTTGATAGTTTCTCTTTCCGCAAGTCAAGGATGGACCCTTCATTAGATGGATGTGAAGAAAAAATTCCTCCATGGTGATCCAAGTGGATGTTGGTGGCCAATGATCCAGGTGGATGTTAGTGGCCACCCACCTATCCCACTTCAACCCCCACAACTGTCTCTTTCAGTTTTGTAGTTTCCGTAATTGTAGCACAATTTACTATTTTTAGCAGTTTTTTGGGTCCTAAACTTCTGGAGCCGTTTTAAGGCCCTAAACAACGTTTTTTGGCAAATTTGGGAGCAACATGGGTCCATGGACCAATGTTTTTCTTCCCAAAGTTGTAGTGTTGAGATAGATATTTCTAACGAGCTATTGTACACGAAAAACGAAGATCGTATGCCAAAATTACGACCCTAGAAAATTCATGTACCAATTTACCCAAATGGGCCCCACAATTTGGCGTTTCATCTTCTAGGGTTAGGTTTTGGGATGTTAAGGGTTTTTCATTGTTTCTCAACAATAAATAGGCCTTGGAGCCTCATTGTAACACAATTCAGAGGCATGTAGCCGCCACATCTCTTCTCAGAGATAAGCTACCATTGCCCTAGCTGGTTTATTTCCATTTCTGTTTGTAAGCATATTTCAGTATTTTACATTAATGAACTGAAGTATTATTTCCATTGCATCTCTATGTTTATGGTTATCTCTATAATTTGTTGTGTTCTTGTTTAAATCCGGATCAGTGGTATCAGATCGGTTTGCTCTTTTCTTTCTTTTTCCTTGCATGTCCCCAACGAGGTCGGGATATAAGGAGTTAGGGCTTGAACTGGTCGAACCTTTGCCAGACCAGCCTCGCAAATCCCGACAGCCTCCCATGGCAGATGAAAAGAAAGACGAGGGGGTAGGAGATCCTATCAAAATCTTGCTCGAAGAAGCCCTCGAGTGACAAAGGAACACGATGATGGATAGCTTTGCGCAGATCCTTCAGCAGCTACCCAGAGGCGATGCATCGACTTCCAACAGCTTCTCTAGAAATGCTACACCATTTAAGGTACAAGTTAATTTTGAAATCCCCATATTCAAGGGTCAAATAGACACAGATGCCGTAGATAAATGGTTAAATCTGCTAGATGGGTATTTTTCTGTTCATGAATTTTCAAGTCGGGAAAAGATTGTTTTTGCTCTTCTCAAAGCAGCCCCCCACGTCAAGCACTGGTGGGAAACCTATTGCGAGCAGAAGAATGAAAGTATGGGCTTACTACTTTCAGCCGCACCCACTTGGGATTCATTCTGGGATGTCATCAGGGAGTAGTACTACCCTGTCAAAAGCTATGAGGACAAATACATCAAATGGACCACACTGCGGCAGGGAAGGGACCAAGATGTGCTGGAGTTCACAAAAAATTTTCATACCCTTCGCACACAGTTGGGTATCAAGGACTTTGAGATGCATTTGGTACTCAAATATTGCGGCTACCTACAAAGATACATCCAGGAAGATATGGATTTCCTGAACATCTCCTCGCTCGGCACAGTGTATCGATACGCTGTCAAAATCGAGCAAAAGTTCAAATAGAAGAAGTGAGACTTTGGATTTGCAAATCCAAAGACCAAAGGACAAAGCCAAGGCGGGGTGACCCAAGACAACCCATCGAAGCTGCAAAAAAAGAACAACACCACGAAGTCGAAGAAGGACATAGGAAAGTGGTGTGAGTTCCACAAGAGTCCCACTCATAACACAAGTGAGTGTCAGACCAAGCAGTCGCTGGTGGCCGAGTTGGAGGCTTCAAAATCAGGTGCATGTTCCAACCCTGAGTTAGAACCCGACAAGGGGAATGGCAAAGTGAAGCAGATCATTGATGCAGAGCCCAGCATCATTGTTGCCACCGCCAAGATCCAGAAGAATGAACCCGAAGACCCAGAGGAGGGGGAGCGTCTTTTCCATTCACAGATGTGGGTGAAGGGTTCGCCACTGCAATTCATTGTCGACAGCGGCAGCCAAAAGAACCTCATTTCAGCAGAGGTTGTGAAGTGGTTGGGCCTACCGACTACACCACACCCACAGTTGTACAGTATCAGGTGGCTTCATGAAGGACGAGATCTCAAAGTTTGCCAACAGTGCCGCCTTCCCTACAGCATCAAGCCCTTCATAGACGAGGTATTGTGTGATGTTACACCTCTGGATGTTTGTGATGTACTATTAGGCCAGCCATACTTGTGGAAGTGACATGTTGTGTATGAGTCAAGGCCTCGTGCTGTCATTATTTCTTTGTGTAATTCATTATACAGGATACCGGAGGTAGCACCACCTACTGCCACCTCTTTGATCACTGCCAAGAAAGGCAGCAAGCTCATCTCCCAGACTAGGAAATTCATTTTCTATCTGGTTTGCTCCCAAAGTAAGGGGAAGATCTTCACCACATCCATGACTCCCGTGAAGGGTTCCTCCATGCAGCAGCAGCAGCAAAGGGATACGGTCATGACAAAACACGGGAACAACTTCTCCTCACCCACAAGGGTACCACACAAGCTTCAAGTGGGCAACAAAGTTTGGTTACATTTGCAGAAAGAACGCCTTACAAGAGCCCATCAGAAGCTCCGACCACGCTGACATGGTCCTTAAACCATTACCAAGGTTGTGGGAAACAATGCTTTGGAGTACAGAATTCTTCCATTCCTTCACTTGCACCGAGTGTTCAATGTGGATTGTTGTCAACCATGCTTCCCACCATTACTAGACACATCAGAGATTGCAGAACAGCTCACCAGAGACCCAGCTCAACAAAAGCTTCCTCATCTCAGGGAGGAACTCAACGCAATGGGGACCATTGCTTCCTAAGGGGCAAGGAATGATCCAGGTGGATGTTGGTGGCCACCCACCTATCCCACTTGGACCCCCACAACTGTCTCTTTCAGTTTTTCAGTTTCCGTAATTGTAGCACAATTTACTATTTTTAGCAGTTTTTCGGGTCCTGAACTTCCAGAGCCGTTTTGAGGCCCTAAACAACGTTTTTTGGGAAATTTGGGAGCAACATGGGTCCATGGACGAATGTTGCTCTTCCCAAAGTTGTAGTGCTCGAATAGATCTTTCTAACGAGCTATTGTACGTGTCAAACGGAGATCGTATGCCAAAGTTACGACCCTGGGAAATTGATGTACCAATTTACCCAAACGAGGCCCACAATTTGGCGTTTCATCTTCTAGGGTTAGGTTTTGGGATGTTAAGGGTTTTTCATTGTTTCTCAACAATAAATAGGCCTTCGAGCCTCATTGTAACACAGTTCAGAGGCATGTAGCCACCACATCTCTTCTCAGAGATAAGCTACCATCGCCCTAGCTGGTTTATTTCCATTTCTGTTTGTAAGCATATTTCAGTATTTTACATTAATGAAATGAATTATTATTTCTGCTGCATCTCTATGTTTACGGTTATCTCTGTAATTTTTTGTGTTCCTATTTAAATCCAGATCGCATGGTATGTTACAAGAAGAAGTGTATGCATGCATCGACAGTTATCTAGTGAAGCTAACATTCACAAGAAGCAATGTTGATCCCAACCTCTACTTCAAGGTAGTCCAAGGTATGTTGTTCATTTTGGTTTTATATGTTGACGATCTATTCTTGATAGGTAGTGAGCCCCTGATGATCGAGTGTAAGAGGGAGTTAGCCTTTGAATTTGAGATGAAGGACCTTGGACTCATGCACGACTTTCTAGGACTAGTGGTGTGGCAAAGGCTTGGTGAGGTTTTCCTTTCACAAGGAAAATATGTCGTGAAGATGTTGGAGAGATTTGGAATGGTAGAATGAAAGTCCCTACCCACACCGATGGAAATGAATTTCAAGAATTTATGGAGAAGCTATAGGACCTTATTTGGTGAATCCATTCGAGTATAGATAGTTGATTGGGGCTTTGATGTTAAGTTAGTGAACACCCATTCGGACATATGCTATGCAGTGAACACGTTGATTCAATTCATGATCGACCCTCTCCGTGCACATTGGATCGTTGCCAAACACATTTTGAGATATTTACATGGGATGATCACCCTTGGTCTAAGATATTCTATTGGAGATGTTTGACTTCATGGATATATTGATGTTGACTGGGCAGGAAACATTGTCGATGGAAAAAGTATGTTTGGATGTTGTTTTAGTCTTGGATCTTCCATGATATATTAAATGAGTAGGAAGCAGAATTTTGTAGCACTGAGTACCACTGAGGCAGAATACATTGTCGCTATCATGGCTAGTTGTGAAGCAGTTTGGTTGAGAAAGCTCTTTATGGAGTTATTCGAACAGGTCCTAGACACTACAATGATATATTGTGATAACAAGAGTGGGATCCGTCTGGAACATAATCATGTATTTCATGATAAGTCCAAGAACATAGAGATGTGATATCATTACATTCGATACATGGTGCAAAGAGGAGTCGTTAGACTCCATCATACACTGACATATGAGAAGGTTACAGATATTCTCACCGAGGATTTTCCAAAAGGGAAGTTCTTAGTCTTCAGAGAGCAGCTTGGACTGACATATGTGACCCATCCTAATAAGGGGCATCGTTGATCGAGGACACTGAGTCAACTCTTCCCCCCTGTTTGAGCTCCCAGGGTGTCGAATTGAGATGGAGGGCTCCTGGGGTTGAGGGGTTTCTGGACAATAGGATATCACCCATATTTGTCACTCATAAGGTGTGTGTTATCCATGGAAAATTTTAGGGGCTATTATTCTCAGGTGGGCTAATTTTCCATGATTTTTCCAAAAACAAGATTCGCCAATTTCCATTTTTTATAAAAATGATTCGCCCAAATTTTACAATATAAAAATATTTAACCTTAAAAATTGCCTACATTTTATAGAGAGTATATATAAAATCATTATAAATTTTAATAATTTTACAAATACATCAATAAACATTTTATAGTTTGCATATTACAGATTAGTGAGATTCGCCAATGTTTATAAACTTCAATATAATGTTCCATCCTTAAAATTTTCCCTGGTGTTATCCTTGCCTACTTTGACAAGCCGGGCATCTACCCTATCTTGGTATTTGTAGAGTATACCCCAGTTGGCATCATACCCTCAAGATGGGCTTTTTCTGATTATCCCTCCTCGTCTAGTCAATGGGTTGAGGAGGCTTGGGGGTGTGTGATCCTTACCTTTGGTAAGTTGGGTATCTCACCCAAGCTCATATTATGATGCAATTTTTCTACCACATGACTCTTGAGGGTCATTGTTAGGAAGATTAGCAGGAAATAGGATGGGTTGAAATGTGCTCCCCTATATCACCTATTGCTAGATATGGGGTTAAATATGTTTAACTCCCACATGAGACTTCGGGTTTAGATGTGCTCCCCAATGTAGTTTCAGGTTGAGATGTGCTCCCTGATATTGTTTTAGATTGAGATGTGCTCTCCAAATTTATAAAGGATGGTATCTAATGCTCCCCGATGATTCTTCTTCTTTAGATTCGAGAATATTTTAACAGATAGAGTTGAGTAAATACGAGACATGATATGATTACATGATACACATTATTATTACATGATGCAGTTGGAATTTCTCCCTAGATGAGAGGGAGTGTTAATTTGGAAGCTCAGTGGAAAATTCCAACCATGGGACTAGATTCCTCTTTTCAAGAGGACCAATTTTGACTATTGAAGCACTCAATTTGGTTAAGGGAAAGTGCCTATGAAGAAAAGCCCACATATGCACATTTGGAAAGAGCAACCCTAACAACAAATTGGACACCTTTGGAAGCCTATAAATACAAGTTATCTCAAGATCATTTGGACATCATTAAGCATATTCTTCTTCTCTTCTTCATTGATTGGTTCACATAGGTCTGAGGTTGGGTCGAGAAAAATTGTTTCACGCAGGTTTGAGATTACAAGGTCTGATGATCATACGTGTTTCCAAGGTTTTGGGTTTCAGCCACAGGCTTGTCAAAGGAAATTTTCGACTGTAGTCGCAGGCTTGCAGGCTCAAGGTGGCGACTGGAAGCTCTTGATCGCACGCATACCTCTTCCTCCCTCGACTGGAAAGTAGGGTTAAAATTTAACATTTGACCACCGTTGACTCCAGTTAACTGCAAACAAGAAAAGTTGTCTATGATCTATATTGATGCCAAAAACATATTTTTGAATATTGTTAGGATAATTTTGTTGGATGATATTGTATTGGTCTCATTGTACTCTCTGCTAAACATTTTATAACAATATAATAGAAGAATAAATTCAAAGGGATTTCCCCCTTGTGGGGTTTTTCCTTGGTCTTTGACCAAACCTGGTGTCTCTTGTTGATGTGTTGATTGTCTCCTTTGCATTGCATTTACTGTTCTATCTTCAATTACTATTGATGATTGGAAACATTAATTTTTATTGAAAATATTGCTAAATGAATAATTCAATTGGTCTAAAGTAATTGAAACAACATAGAACAATCTGAAAATTAACACAAATAGTGTGTGGTCTAATTGGGACTTCACATCGGGGAGACCCCCTCCCCTATTGGAAAATTCTAGCACTGTCAAGAGGCTATTTTGATTTTGTATTCATTCACAGAAGGTTGCAATGGCTTGTCATGGTTGTTGTTGGTGTCTCAAATTGCCCTATTTTTACCCCATTTCTATAAACATTAACCTTTGTTTTATCTCAACTTAAACCTCTCTTTCTTGCACTAGTCCAAGATAACTACCTATTCCTACATATGCTTCGTATTTTACATTAAGATTTATTAAAGTGCTTTATTAATCATTTTTACATAGATTTCATGCCTATTAAGTACCTCTTGTGACTTATGATAGTTTCCTAGAAGTAATTGAGGAACTTAGTGTTAATTATGAGTTAGTATGATCAATGCAGGCACATTCCTGCACCGCCACGATGATTGGTCAGAGATTTCCGTGAGCTAAATCTTTCCACATGGCCGTTTTGATCCATAACTCTGAGTTCGGTTGCTGATCAACTGAGGATGGATATCGGTAGCGCACAATCAACGATGTTTGCCAAGGATGGTCTACTGCTAGCGAAGTACATGTTCCACTATAACTGTTAGCCGATTTTGTAATGTTTGGTTGTTACTCTGTTTGGCTGAAAGGCCTAAATAAGAAAAATGGTTGTAATTAGTGGAAGACGGCTAAGGCCGAAAGAATGTATAAAATATAGATTGTAAGTAGAACTAGTTAGCGATCCTTAGACTGTAATTTGATTTTTCTATGTATTTTGGTATCGCCCTCAGTTTTGGGCTAGACTCACATTACTATGTACATTTGTTGATGAAGTAATACAAGGAATCTGCCATGTTATTCATGCACTGTGTTCAATTTATCTTTGATGCGTACTTGAGTGTTGAATCTGTTTGTTTATTAAAAGGGAAACGAGTTGGTTGGCTAGGGCCCATCCAACCCAACTCGTTTACCCTTGTGCTTTCGTTAATTAGAAAGATTGTATGGATATTTCCCTTTGCAGTTGCGTGGTGTGAACAAATTTATGTTTATTTCTAAAGTTTTGATTTAAATCTATTTTGGAGTTAATTGTGAAATAGATCCATGGCTTGGTAGTTAATTGAGTTATTTTTTTTATTTAATTCTTTTCTCGCATTTCTTTACTCACAGTTCTTATCTCGATTTGCTTCCGCTCGGATCGTGTAGGAAGCCCTTTTCCTATACCAGTGCATGTGATTTCCTGCACTCTGGTTCAGTCATTTATTTTACAGCAAATATTACATTTATTTCCCATATTATCATTTCAGTTATTTTTCGGAAGCAAATGGGTTGTTAATTACAGTAATTGTCTTCAACATTGAAAATATATTTGTAAAGGATCTGAGAACAATTGCATAAATTTATCATAGACAAATTATACTTGAATTTCATGCTTTATGACCAAGGAACACAAATATCTTAAGTGGATTGTCGAAGTTAGATGATACATGCAAGATCACTTAGACTACTGCTTTGATTACTTCAACTTGTTTTCATTTCATGAAGTTTACTTCCTTTGCAAGATTTAATTAATTAAAGCATTTCCTTTCCATAGATAATTTATCTCAGAGTTTCATTTGCAATTGCAATTCTTTTTCAACATGTCTTTCAATCTTTTTGAAAGTAAATTAGAAACTTGGTGAAGGAAACTCTACCTCGGTGCAAGAGTTGGTCTCTTGTCACAGAAATAGAGTTCTCTAAGCCCTAAGGCCTAGAGCACCTCCACAAAGACATAAATCTTCAGTACGGAGGTAAAATATTCTTTTACAAAGAGGCATTGTACCTGCACTAGTGCAAGCACATTGCAATAGTACAAGAACAAGTTTTTGTGTAGAAGGAAGATCAAGAGGAAAACAGATCTCTGCAAGGGCCCACTTGTCAGGTTGTTAGCCATCTATCTGAATATAAACATAGCATTTCCTTCCAACATTTAAGATTGCTTCAGTTATGTGGAAGCTCCTTTACTTGATTTACTTGCAAATTGTTCTTTTATATCCCAGCACTAGAGTTTCTTTGGTGTCAATTGCCTTTAAAGATTGTTTTCTGTCTAATTCTGCAAACATTTCCTTTAAGAAGTAGGATTAAGAATAGGAAAAGTTCATACCACCTTTGGCATTGCATGTGCTTCGTCTCTAAGTTTATGAAACCCTCGGGCTGAAAATTAAGTGTTGAGGAGTTTGCTTAAGTGCAATTCCTGCACCCAACATTTTGGCACCGTTGCCAAGGAGGCGATTTGAATTGGTAATAATTTTTCATTTTTGCAATAGGGGTAAGTATACTATTATTTTTTCCTGCAGTGTGCTTCTATTGTTTGAAGGAATTGATAGGTGTTGAGTTATTTTTTTGAAGATTGCAAATTTTTATTTGAATCTCGTTTTGTCATTTTTTGAAATGAATGCCTAAAATAGGTAGGGCTCTGAAGCCCCTAGGGGCCAACGAAATACTGACAAATCTAAAACCAAATCTCATATTGGGCCTTCTTTTGCACACAGAAAGTCCAAACAAACTTAGACTCATCACGCAGGAACAATCAATTTGGGCTCTGGTAGGAGTAGTCCAGGTGTGACACAACCCACAAACGGGAAGAAGGAGGCTATTATAACCCATAGTCAGCCTTCTCAGCCTATTAAGAGTGGTTCGTGTAGAAAAGAAACAATGGCATATCAGGAACACCATGCAGAAGGAACTGGTGAAAATCAGGTAAATGAGGAACAATCCACTTTTGGATTCCCAATTGTGGATCTTGATACGCAAGTACAAATGAAAAACATTCCACCATCATCTCTTCCTCATTTTTATGGTAAGGTACATGAAGACCCGGACTGTTTCTTATTCGAGTTCGATATTTTGTGTAGAAGTTATGATTATTCATCTGATGCCCAGAAGTTAAAGTTCTTTCCTGCAACTCTCAAGGACGCAGCACTCCGCTGGTTCATGGGACTAGGAGGAAGCACTATATCTTCTTGGGAGCAAATGAAGAGAGTTTTCTAGTCAAAATATTAGGAGTATTATAAAACTAGAGATATTCAAGATGAAATCTTTACTATTGTGCATAATGATGATGAGACTCTAGAGGACTACTTGGAGAGATGCTTGTATATCCTTCAAAGGTCAAAGCGCAAATTTGATCCAAGTACCATTAGAACCTTGTCTTACGTGGCCTTACTGATGATGTTAGGAACAATTTCAATCTGTTAGGACAAGGGGATATTGCTCAAAAATATTTTGATCAAATATGTGACTTGTGCAGGAAATTCTCAAGGAACCAATATAGATCTAGTAAAGGAATTCGAAATAGAAACAAGAAAACTGAGTCTACTGATGCTATGATTATTGGATTAGAAAACAAAATGGACAATATGAAAATTGAAATAATGAATACTTTTAGTAAACAAATAGACTCTTTGAAGTTTCAGCAAAAACTTGTAGAAGAGCAAGAGTCATTAGCTATTTTCTGTCCAAGATGTAGAAGAAAGCATCCTTTAAGAGAATGTCCTCTAGATATTAAAGAAACTAATAAGTGTGAAATTTGTGCAGAGAACCATGCTACAGAAAAATGTCCCTCCATACCTGGGCTGAAATTTGTACTTGAAGGAGGACAACCTGAAGCCGAATCATTGCATGTTATTGGAGCACGAAGAAATTGGCCTCATGTAAGTGCAGGTATGGTTCCTGAACCTCCACCACATTTTTTTGGTTATAATGCACACTCGTATTCCTATCCTAACACTGGTCACTCTCAACATTGGCAGCATGGGAACCAATATCAGTGTGGACAACCCTCCCAATCTTGGCAACAAGGATGGAGAGGTCCAAACCATTCACATCATTCGTATCCTGGACCTATGCAATCATACCCTCCTACATATGCACCTTACCCAATGCCACAACCATCATTACCTCAACTGAGTCAACCTATGCCACCATTACATTTACCTCCACCATTTCAACCTTCTCAGCTGCCTACTTAACCTTTACCCAACCCCAATAATAAAGTGGTACAAATGATCCATTTTATGAACCCACTTTCTTCATTCAGATACCAGAATATGCCAGTTGGAGTCAATGATCTCCAATTGAGATCAGGGAAGGTAGTAACCTCAGAAAATAAAAAGTAGCCTATGGTAATTATCGATGAGAAAGGAGAGGAGGAAACTCCTAACCATTCTGAAAAAGATGACACCATTCAGCATATCCTTGTACATTCTGAGCCCTTGTCATCTTCTTCGAACCGACCTCCCTATCCAGATAGGTTAGTTGTGGAGAAGAAAGACCCCATTCCTGAGTCTAGCCTGGCTTCTGAGCTTAGGAACCTTGCTGTAGGATAAAATGGATGGTGTATGGAGAATGGAGATACCCTCAAAGGTCTTCCCGGGACCTTTGGAAAACTGTAAGATTATCTGCAACCGTCACAAAGTTACATGCATGTTCATAAACAATACCTAACTATCAAAATAGGATAAATAGATTACCTCAAGCCTCCGTGTAGATTTGCTAGAGAGCACAATGCATCTAGGTGGAAGTCCCCTGAACCGGCTCCAGATCAAGTCCTGCACATAGAAGAGACAAGCATAATCACAGCATACAAATCTGATAACTAATACATGAATACATAAAAAAACATCTAGTTACACATAACTAAGCTACTCATGCTAAAAGGTATTGGACAAACAACTAAATGAATGATAGTACCAACACCACGGAGTAGATAGTACAACTACAGTTCTATATTAATGTCGAAAGAGTGATTACAACCATCTGTTGCATCAGCCTTCCCTTACCCCTCCAGCTTCTCTCTCTCTCTCCCTTCTTACCAACTTCTTCTGATTTGAGACAATGCTCAACAATCAAGTATGCTATCCTTTCAAATGATCTGACCCCTATCACCATAGCCCTAGCTTTGCTTATGTAGAAATTGAGTTAGGGTTGCCAAGTTCCTCCATGAGTTCCTTAGGGTAAAAGCAATGAAGTTGCCATGCTTTTCAGCTCTTTCCCATTTGCCTCCTTCATTAGGATTAGAAATCCTCCAAATAGGTCGAACTTGAGATGTTTCCTTGCTTTTCTTGAGTAGATTTAGGAGCAAATATCTAGATATTTATGAGTCAATTCGCTCCTTTGACCTTTAGAACTTCATTAGGATCCACTAACGTTGTTCCTGAACTAACAACTAGAGTTAGTAGGGTCACTAATGCACCCTTAGGCTTACAGACAAGCTTTATAAAGCAGGTTGTCAATGTATAGCCAGCGTTAGTGTGGAAACAAGGCATGTGATCTTGGTCTTTGCTTCAGCTATCATGTCTTTCCCCTCTGAGCTGATGAGGGGGTCAATTTGTTGTATAATAGATGCCCCCTAAAGTGTGAGATCAGAGGCTGCGATGATGTTCGAAATACTTTACTTAACTATAATTTTCCTTCTTCGAAAAAAAGAGAGAGAGGATTGGAGCTTCAGGTGGTACGGGAAACCTGATAAAACACACATATATATATATATATATATATATATATACTACTACTAAAATCATGTCCTGAGTTGGCCATTCCCATGCTCAGTAGCTATGTCAGATTGATTTTCTCCAAAGAGATATGACGATGCTAGCCACCGATAAGCACAATGCGGATCTGGTGTCATAATAGAATCATCCTAATAAGCTGTCTCCAAAAAACAATATACGCAACTTGGGAGAGGAAACAAGGCTGAGTGATGCAAGCCTCTACCCAAGGTCTTGATTTCCACTTCACCGAATAACATAGATCGATACATGTGAATATATGCGTTGATGTCGAACATGCACAAAATCATCTGATTACCAGTCAATAATGGAGACCATTAATGGACGCGAGGAAGGCCACCAATAATGGTGATGGTCTCCAAGATGCATAGTACAATATAACGAGTGTGAAAGATGTTTTCGTTGTCAAACACCTGTAGAATTGCTTAACTAGGATCCAATAATGAGAACCCCTAATCAAACACAAGGAAACCTGCAATTAATTTCTGCAAGTACCAAGGCACTGAATGTGTTTATGGGTTGTCTTCCTAGATAGAGTGTTGAAGTCAATAGGAAGATACCTGTTGAAAGGTAGGCAATAATGTGTCCTACATCAATCGACATGAAAAGGGACAAGAATGATTTGTTTTTTGAGGAATCTTTGAGCATTGGGTCTAAACAAAAGAGGGCATGATGAAAGGATATGCTTGATGGGTTGATGGAGGAAACAAAAGATTAACCCTTGAACAATAGAAGGCACGACAACAGTTTTAACGATGCAGCACTAGACTCATGAACACGAAAGAGTGTTAGGATACAGAGATGCAAGAACATCGGGGTATTTAGGCTAAACTCATAGGATGGTAGGATTCATATTGAGAGGTCGTCACAAGGAAGGTTTATCTGAGGGATTGCCATGTTCAAGGGAATGGACACAAGGGAACGATTGCTGCCAAACCACGCTTTCTAATACTAAATGCAGTTGTATTGTCTACTTTCCCCATCTAATTATTTTAGTGAGTCTAGACGAGTAAACTTGTCGATCTTTTCATATTTTAAGAGTCTGAAAAGGACCGAAAAAAGAGAAACTCTATGCCCTATCTGATTAGTTTAATGAGTCCAGACAGGCAAACTCGTTGATCTTTTCATGTTTTGAGAGTCTAAAAAGGATCGTAAAAAGAGCGACTCTATATCTTGTCTGTGTAATTTAAAGAGTCCAGACTAGACAACTCGGTGGTATTTTCATATTTAGAGAGTCTAAAAATATCGTAAAGAACGACTCCATGGTGGTCCCTTTGTCATATTTGTTAACCGGGTGCGACAAAAGGTTAATAGTATACCCAGATTGGTTACTTTTCCGTGAGTTAATCTATTGAATCCGGATAAAGAGAAACCTATGTTCAATAGATGTCGACCTCATTTTGTTACGAGTACGAGGAGACGGACTAAACTCGTTTTTCATCATGAATTTTTAATGAGTCATGCAACGACAAACTCAATACCTTCATCAAATTTTAACAAGTCAAATGAAGAAAACTCAATACCTTCATCAAATTTTAATGAGTCAAATGAAGAAAACTCAAAGTATCTTTTTCAGTTTATTGAACAAGGAAAAAGAGGTAAAAGAATTGCTCATTCCTTCTTCGTAGATTTAATGATCCTAGAGAAGGGGAAAAACTCGGGGAATTTTTCATTTAAGAGCGAGAAATGGTCCCAAAAAAGCAAGTGCTCTTGTTGCTGTCGTAGATTTTTAACGAGCCCGGTGATAAAAACTCGGGATTTTCAATTTAATGAGCGAGAAAAGTACCTAAAAGAATGCTCGGTTCATCTTTATAAATTTTTAACGAGCCTAAAGACAAAACTCGGATTTTTTTCAGTTTTATGAGCGAGAAAAAAGCACCTAAAAAGAATGCTCTAGTGATATTTTTCAGTTTAATGAGCTAGAAAAAGAGCGAAAAAGAGTTGCTCGGACCGTCGTCGTATGTGTTTAACGAGCCCAACGATGAAAAACTCAAGGATTTTTCAGTTTTAGAGCAAGAAAACATCCCATAAAAGAACATGCTCATATATTCTTTGTAGTAGTTTAACGAACCCAAAGAAGGAGACTCGAGGTTTTTCGGATTAACGAGCAAGAAAAATACCATAAAAATAACGCTCGTTCTTCTTCGTGGTAGTTTAACAAGCCTAAAGAAGGAGACTTGAGGTTTTTCAGATTAACGAACAAGAAAAATACCATAAAAGGAACGATCGCTCTTCTTCGTGGTAGTTTAACGAGCCCGAAGAAGGAGACTCGAGGATTTTTTAGATTAACGAGCAAGAAAAATACCATAAAAAGAATGCTCGAGTCATCTTGATCTCATGCTTGACAATAGAAGGGTATATGCCATGCATTTCCTCATAAGACCAAGGGAAAGCATCGCAGAAGTCCTTAAACGGGTAGGTGAAGCTCACAATTTCCTCAGGATTGCATTCTGCTCTAATCTGGATGTTTTCCACGATGTCTGTCTTAACAGAAATATCGATGAGCAATGTCTTTGAAATATTGCCCATGTTTCCTTCCGCCTCCAAAGTTTGGATGGTCGTATAGGGTGAGGAAATGATTTCTAGTATGTCAGGGGACAGGATTTAAAGAGGCATCGTGTCCGAATCAGATATCGAGACATGGTGTGAAGCCTCCCAAGGTCGCTCTTCTAAACTCATGATTTTTCAAATAGCTTCGTCCGTAGGTAGGACTTGATTGAGTGGATCGAAAGAAGGAGTGTTTATGGGAGGGGCAATGGTATCGTTGGCCGTAACCAAAGTGATAGGAGATGTGGATGCAGATTGAATGGCTTGGTAGGCCAATTCAGCTAGTGACATCGGCATTTGTTCTCCGTATGTGTCAATGTTTGAAGGAGCCGGTAGGATCCATGGATCGGTCTATTCATGAGGAATGTATGAAAGCATGTTGACTGTCTGTGAAACCTTGGATGGCTAAAGAGGGAAACAACCCATGAGGGAAGAAGCCTTCAGTAGACCAGTACCGATACTGACGTAAGAGTCAAGTACACCACCTACTAGGGGTACGGAGCCGCTTGGTAATGGGGAGTAATCAGGGGTGCAGAAAGACAGCTAATCTACCTTAACTACCTTTCCATCCAATGGAAACAGGATGATGCAAAAGATATTAGATATGATGGTCATCATGGCATATGTCCAACTGCGACCCAGCAAGAGATTATAGTCGAGTTTTTTATCTACGACTTCTATGTCCACCATTACCATTTTCCCATACAAAGTGATGGAGTAGCTAGCTAGGTAACCTTTTGGGATGAAAGTGTGGCCGTCGAAATCTTTAAGGGAGTTTGATGGCAGGGATATGGTTAGAGAACCTAGAGCGAGCCAACATGAAGTCACCATGATGCAGGTAGAATCACCCTCGTCAATGACAGTTCTGTGTATACCTTTACCTTTCAAAAAAAATTTCACTTGAAATGCAAGCTGGTGGGAAAGAGAAGGTTTACACTTTTCCATGTCGAAAACTACAAGCATGGAATCCTATGGGTCGATACCACCAATATCCGAAAGCAAAGCTTTCCTTTGTGTTGGGCATGTTTGTAATACTTCAAGCATCGACATAGCCGATGGCACTTGCGCCAAGTCCTCTATAATTATGTAGTTTTGCATGGCACGTAGATGTATTGTGTGTTATGCGTCGAAGTGCCCCTTTTGGGGGACGAATTACAAGGTTAGCGACTCGCCTTTTGATATGAAAATCGTTGGGCAGCGATGGGCTTTGACTTGAGGAAGGTTCCTCTGCATGAGCGACATGAGCTCCATAGGATTTAGCTCTTGTTTGTAAATCTACCGTTTCAAAGGTGTAAACGGTAGAAGATCCTTCACCAGCTGAAGGATGTTGCGAACCACTGTTGCCCCCTTGTGGGGGTTGGGGTTGGTTTGCGATAAGGTTTTGCTGCTACTGAGCGGGGAAAGGATTATTAAGGACAGCGGGGGTCCTACCAGTATCCTTTTTAGCAATGTATTCTGTTCATTCCTGAAGACGCGGGCAGCGATAGGTCATGTGGTCTTCAACTCATATTTTGCAAGGGAATTAGGCGGGTTCATCCTTTCCATCATCATATGTTGCAGTAGCCTTCTGCTTTGGGTTATACTGCTTTGTTGACTGCTCTTCAGAAGGAGCGGTCTTTTTCTTATTCTTCTTGTTCTTACCACCAGGATTTTTTGTAGACTGCACAAATTTTATCGCGGTGGTAGGAAGAGCAGTCAATTTGGTAGAGGGATCCACTGACATCTAGGCAATGTGACCACTGAGTCGTTTTACAGAGTCCCAAAGGTTGCGCCGACAATCCCATCGGTGTGCGCTCCAAGGTGCTGAGTAGCGGAAGCATTAGAGTTGGGAGGGGCATTGGGGATTACGTCGTAAAGAGTGCCAGACTGGGAATATATCAGATCTAAGTGCTAAGCACGACATATGGATTGGTCTTCTGTAACCGTGCCACCTAAAGCGACATCTTTAGCGATTTGCGGGAGTAGGACTTGCAGAACCAGTCCGCTAAGAGATAGTCTAGGAGGGGAGCTTTAACTAACCTCCACCTACGTCTCCATTCATGTATATGATTAGAGATGTGGGTGGCAATATCCTGATGTAGTGAAGTGAGGAGCTTTGTCCCAGTATCATAGCGGATGGGTAGCTGGAAGTGCTTTAGGAATTCCTTCATTAAAGCATCGAAGGTATTTACTGACGCACGTGGTAACTCTATGTACAACTTAGTTGTGTTGCCAGTGAGTGTGCGGGGAAAAAGACTTAACCGAACACTATCGTCCACCATGGAGTTGGAAACACACCAAAGCTGATAGGTGGTGATGTGAGTGCCTGGATCCTTGCCTTGTTTCCCATTGAACTTGGGGATGTCTGTTGGTATCTTATGTGGGATCGGCGGCCAAAGTAAGTTGTGGTAGATGGGGTCATTTGTAAGTTTGTACAAGTCAGGGATATCCAACGTTTCCAAGAAAGGCAAAGTGTGTGGTGCCCCCGACTCGGACCAAGGTGATGACATATGACTTGAAGAACCTTGCAGTCATCCCATCGTTTGAGTTCCAATATTATACATAGGCTTCGTGGTATAGTAGTTGCCCTGGGGTATGGCATTGTAGTGTGGATTTCCATGGGGAATCTGATGTTAGGGTATAGAATTGCCCCCAGGATAAGCAGTTCCCCCTTGAATCATTTTAATTTGTGAGTAGGGTGCTCCCATGGATTGGTTGGGACCTCCTTGAGGATTCTCGCCCGCCACAGAACTAACCATATGTCCTTGATTGACATAAGGAACGCACATGTTAGTCAATGACTGACCATGCATGCCTGAGAATGGAGGGTGAACTGTTACGTTCCAAACCAGTATGCGCATATTGGGAATGCCCCCAGATACTTGAATCTATGGGATTGAACTATACAATGGTTGTCAAACATATTCTTGGTGGATGGGAATCGTGCTAATAGTGCTATATTGGGCATTATAAGGAGCACTGTATGTAGCACTTGTCGAAGGTATACAGTTTGACACTAAAGGGGTAGAACCTGGCATCGGCTGGGTTCCACTCGTGGATGGTGTCATGTGAGTGGTTGTACCTGGGACAAATGGGATAGTGGGGTTCGCCATCAACGGTGTGGTGGTGACTGTCGATTAGGGAGGTGGTGGAGGACCGAAAGTGTCCACAAAGTTACACGATCCGTTAGTCGTCAATGGGATGGATGGAAATGTTCCTTCTAAAGAGACAAGGAGTACAAGTACCACAGGAACCAAGTGTGGGTCCAACGGATTCGTGAGTGAAGGGTTAAAGGGAGGCATAAATCCTTCGGTAAAGAAATCCTCCAGCAAACTTGAATCGTCGGTTGTCCAAATAGATCCCATGTGAGATCGAGGAGACTGATTCCCTGAAGATGGGGAATCCGGTTCACTGGAGCTTGGCGGATCTTCCACAATGAGTGGAGGAAGTCCTAACAAGCATCTAGATTGACGATAAGGGCCGGATGTAGCCATAATGACCGTTAATTTTTATCAATAAGTTTTATCGTGATATTTGTTAAAATCTCAATGATAGCACACGAGTACCTAAAAAATATTAAAAAAATACACTAAGTTGATCAATCAGAAAACAGAGGGAAATGACCCTGTCTGATAAGCACTGATCACTGGAGATGAAACCCAATATCACAATGAATAACAGAGAGGGTTGGCCAAATGTACAGTTACGGTTACTCTAGAGCTTCGCCCGAACCTCAGATTGAGGGGCAAAAGTACTTTCGTGAAAACGAGCACCCTCCCAAAAACTGAAGACAGAGTAGGTCTATCTGTGTCAGGTACCAGGGCAGCCCGCCCCAATCACCTTGTGTAAGTCCCTAAAAGCTTGGCCACTAAGGATATCTCAGATCACAGACACTACTGGAGGGGACATAGTCGCAGACAGTACGCTGTGTGGGCAGGATACCTGAGTCCCCGACTCAGCTCCAAAATCCCCGAAGGGATCCCCAATACATAGAATACCCAAAGGATTTTCAAGCGAAGGCGGGCTACCTTCACTTACAGTCTGATGTTGTCTCGTATTTAGCTTCGCTTTGACTGGAGTGGTCCCAGTAGTATGAGTGCAGAAGGAATTTTAGCTCTTTTAATGACACTAGTTTTGGTTTTTGATCTTGGGCAGTTTACTCACACTACCTATCCCAAGATCCTACCCTGAAATAATTTTTGTTTGCTCAATAAAGAGTTACTGATTGATTTTAGGTAAATTTTATGTGTGCTTTTTATTGTCTTCGGTAGGGGAGTTCAGGTATGAAATGTGATGGGACTCTGACTCAAAAATCATGCACAAGACAATGCTTTTAAAAAGTATTCAATTTGATGAAAACAAGTTGTATTCTACAGGTGAGAGTATTTCACATATTCATATTTGTTCCATGCATCTTGGTCATTATAACACATGCATAACCAACATAAACATTTACAATGCTTTCCTAACAACTAATTGAAACCAAAATAAAGCAACTTTTAACCAGCTAAACAAAATAATGAATAAAAGAATTGATGTTTTTTTTTTCTTTGATAAAAACTTTTTCAAGAAAGAAAAAAAAAACTTTTAGGACACCTATCTTGCTAACAAAATGCAGTAGCAGATCCTCTTTCAGTCCATGAGCAGGCTTCCTATCCCCTTGGGTTTGCAGACACAGCTGGAAATCAAGATTTTGGGAGACTAATGCTCTGTAGCAGTGGCCACAGAGAGTTACTGGGTCCACTAACGCTTTGTGTGTGCAGACACAATGCTTTATAAAGCACTGTGTAGTCTGCTAACCTGCGTTAGTGTGGGAAAACAATTCAAAACATGGCTTCTTGGATCAAATTCAATGATGAATATGTGTAAGCAGGATGCAACAAGGTTTTGGTGGGTCAGAAAGGGAATGCAGAAGTATAGGAAGGTCTTAGAACGAGAAGGAAACTGAGAATTGTCCGGGTAAACTGGGAACTAGATGTATAGTCCCTAGCGGAGTCGCCAATTCTGCTGTAGGATAAAATGCACAGTGTATGGAGAATGGAGATACCCTCAAAGGTATTCCCAGGACCTTTAGCGAACTGTAAGATCATCTACAACCGTCACAAAGTTACATGCATGTTCATAAACAATAACTAACTATCAAAGTAGGATAAATATATTACCTCAAGCCTCCGTGTATATTTGCTGGAGAGCACAATGCAGCTAGGTGGAAGTCCCCTGAGCCAAATCCAGATCAAGTCTTGCACATAGGAGAGACAAGCGTAATCACAGCATACAACTTTGATAACTAATACATGAATACATAAAAGAACATCTAGTTACACATAACTAAGCTACTCATGCTAAAAGGTATTGGACAAACAACTAAATGAATGATAGTACCAACACCATGGAGTAGAAAGTACAACTGCAGTTCTATATTAATGTCGGAAGAGTGATTACAACCATTTGTTGCATCAGCCTTCCCTTACCCCTCCATCTTCTCTCTCTCTCTCCCTTCTTACCAACTTCTTCTGATTTGAGACAATGCTCAACAATCAAGTATGCTATCCTTTCAAATGATCTGACCCCTATCACCATAGCCCTAGATTTGCTTATGTAGCAACTGAGTTAGTGTTTCCAAGTTCCTCCATGAGTTCCTTAGGGTAAAACCAATGAAGTTTCCATGATTTTCAGCTCTTTCCCATTTGCCTCCTTCATTAGGATTAGAAATCCTCCAAATAGGTCAAACTTGAGATGTTTCCTGGCTTTTCTTAAGTATATTTAGGAGCAAATATCTAGATATTTATGAGTCAATTCACTCCTTTGACCTTTAGAACATCATTAGGATCCACTAACGTTGTTCCCGAACTAACAACTATAGTTAGTAGGGTCACTAACGCACCCTTAGGCTTACAGACAAGCTTTATAAATTAGGTTGTCAATGTATAGCCATCATTAGTGTGGAAACAAGGCATGTGATCTTGGTCTTTGCTTCAGCTATCATGTCTTTCCCCTCTGAGCTGATGAGGGGGTCAATTTGCTGTATAACAAACCTTTTTATAAAGGTACCTTTGCTCCAAGCTATTAAAGAGATGCCCATCTATACAAAAATCATTAGGGAACTCTGTCTCAAGAAGTCAAGAAGGAGAAGAATGGAACTTCAAACTATTCAATTTGTTGGTAGAACAATGGAGTTAATGACAGGGTGTATGCATATGGAAAAATATACCGACCCCGGAAACCCTATTGTCTCTGTTCAAATAGGCGATGTCCTTGTCTCCAACGTACTTATAGACCTAGGGGCGGCCATTAATGTTATGACCAAGCAAACCATGGATCAACTTGGATTGGTCCATATTCGTCCTACTTCGATTGTGCTTGAACTAGAAAATAGATCTAAAATCAAACAGGAAGGGGTATTGGATGATGTGGTCATTTCCCTATACTCTTGGGAATATCCCGCAGATTTCATTGTGCTTCAGCCAAAGAATCCTGTGGGAGGGCATCCTTTGATCTTGGGACGACCATGGCTTGCAACGGCCGATGCGTATATTGGATGTCGTTCTGGTGATATGTATATTTCCCATGGAGATTTGAGGAAAAAGGTCACCTTATATCCACCCGCTAGATCCATTTAGGAGCTCCGAGACACTTTATGGTTAGACTATAGTAGCGATGAGGATACTCGACTTGTTTCCTTGATACATCAGAATGTTGAATCCTCGCAAGAGGGTGAGATTCAAGACTTCTTGAACAATCTAGAGAGCATGCCTAATTTTGAGTCATTGAGTCAGATTTTTAGTCTAGATTTTCAAGAAAGTTATGACTCTCTACCTCCATCACCACCATCTACAGCGACACCTTTGTGTACTATTGAGACTGATACTACTCTTGTTGAGATTAGTCCATGAAAATCCTTGTATATTAGTTCACACTTGGATCCTTCTCAGCGAGAGCAGCTTGTGAATTTGTTGTGAAACCATCTCGATGCCTTTGCATGGGGTTATGAAGATATGAAATGCATCCCTCTTGAAGCTTGTACACACCATATCTATATTCAGGATGGAGCCCAACTTTTCTGAGAACCCCAGAGGCGAATGAACCCAGCTCTAAGAGATGTTGTAAAGGAAGAATTGCAAAAACTCTTAGATGCTGATTTTATCTATCCCATTTCTGACAGCCAGTGGGTCTCTCCATTAGTATTAGTCCCAAATAAAGATGGGATATGGTGCATTTGTATTGACTACAAAGAATTGAATAAATCCACTCTCAAAGATTACTTTCCCCTTCCTTTCATTGATCAGGTACTCGATACCCTTGCTGGTAAGAAGTACTTTTCTTTTCTAGACGACTTTTGCGGATATAACCAGATACATATTGCACCTAACAATCAAGAAAAAACCATGTTTACATGTCCATGGGTACATTTGCCTACCCAATCCTTCCCTTTGAGCTATGTAATGCCCCAGCTACCTTTCAGAGCGCAGTCTTGGCTATTTTCATTGACCTTGAGTGTGTAGAAATCTATATGGATGACTTCTCTGTGTTTGGTGATTCGTTTCAGGAAACCCTCAAGAATCTAGAAAAAGTGCTTCTTCACTTCCAAGAAGCTCATCTCACCTTGAGTGACAAGAAATTCAGATTAATGTGCAAATTGGGAACGGTTCTTGGCCATATTATTTTCGATAAAGGTATCCAGGTTGACCCTGCAAAAATAGAAGTCATTTTGAGTCTCCCTGTACCCAAAACTCAAAGGGAAGTGAGAGGTTTTCTAGGACATGCAGGCTACTATAGGAGATTCATTGAGAATTTCTCAACAATAGCTACCCCACTTTTCCGACTTTTGGCTAAAGGTAGTGAGTTTTCTTAGTCCACAGCTTGCCAAGTGTCCTTTGAGACATTGAAGGAAAAATTAGTCTAGGCACCAATTTTGAGAGGACCAAACTAGTCCCTGCCATTTCATATTTCCTCTGATGCCTTGGATACTGCTATTGGCGCAGCTTTAGGACAAGAAGAAGACAAACAATCTTATGTTATTTATTTTATTAGTAAAACTTGTCACCTGCCAAACTCAATTATATGGTTACTAAGAAAGAGTTTTTAGCTGTAATTTTTTCTATTAATAAATTCAGACATTATATTACAGGATATCAAGTCTTTGTACATATTGACCATTCCGCAATAAGATATCTGATCAATAAACCATTAACTAGTGGTAGAGTGACTAGGTGGTTACTATTGTTACAGGAATTTAATATTACTATTGTTGATAGACCAGGAAAATCAAATGTAGTAGCATATTATCTTTCAAGGTTAAATAGTCCTGGTGAAGAAATTCCTGTTGATGATGATTTTCCTGGCAAAAATCTTTTTGTTATGTCAATAAAATCCCCATGGTTTGCTGACATAGCTAACTATTTAGTCACTCGAAAATTACCACCTCACTTATCCGCTCGTGAAAAGTGGAATATCATTCAAAAAAATGTTGCATATTCCTGGATCCAAGGAGGCCTCTTTTACACTGGAGCAGATCTCATCATCCGTAGATGTGTAAGAGAGGAAGAATTGTTTGATATTTTAAAATCTACCAATGATGAACCTTGTGGGGGTCACTTCACTGATAAGTGGATTGCATACAAAGTGTTATGAGCTGGCTATTTTTGGCCTTCCTTGTTTAAGGATGCCAAACAATATGTCAAGCGATGTGATAGTTGTCAGCGAATTGGCCAGCCTAATCAAACCAATGAAATGTCTTTATGTCCTCAGGTTATGATTGAGCCTTTTGAAAAATGGGCCATTGATTTTGTAGGACCAATAAATCCATCATCATCAAATAAAAACATATTTTGGTTTGTACATATTTTGTTACGAAATGGGTAGAAGCTAAATCTGTTTCTTTTGCTACTGAAACAGTTGTTAATTTTCTTTTTACTGAAATCTTTACTATATTTTGTGTGCCTAGAGAAATTGTTTCTGACAATAGACCGTAGTTTATTTCTAATCTAGTACAGGGTGTGATGGAGCAGTATAAGATACGGCATGGGAAATCTACACTGTATCACCCACAAGCAAATGGTCAGGTGGAGTCCATGAATAAGGTGATTGAGTCCATCCTCACAAAGGCAGTAAATATGCACAAAAAGGATTGGGCTGAAAAATTATAGGAAGCATTGTGGGCATATCAAACCACTTAGAGAAACATCACAGGACACACACCATATGAGCTGGTGTACAGAAAACAAGTCCTCTTGCCGATAGAATTCCAGATCAAGACTTTCAGAACTGCAGTCTAATTGGGGCTAGATCTCTCTGAAGCACAGCAGCAGCACCTTCTACAGTTAAACGAGTTAGATGAATTCTGAAGGGATGTTGTTCAACAGAACATCTTGGTTAAACAGTAGCGCAAGAAGTGGCATGACAAGTCCATTCAGAAGAATCAGTTCTAACCAGGTGATTGGGTACTTCTTTACGATTCTAGATTCAAATATTTTAAAGGAAAATTCCATACACGCTGGATGGGACCCTATGAGGTGGTCAAAGTGTTTGAAAATGGAGCGGTAGAAATCAAAAGTATTGATGGACGGAATTTTGTGTTCCTAGTAAACGGGCATAGATTGAAGGTATATTTTCAGCCCCTTACTAAAGGAGATTTTATGCAGCAAGTCCAACAGAAGGGGAGATTTTATGCAGCAAGTCCAACAGCCATTTGAAAAGGCGTTGGCAGGTGGTAACACCAACCTATTGAAGATTTGATTCCTTCTTGTCCTTATTAAAAAAATAATAAAAGAAAAAATGACAAAAATAAAAAGTATAAAGAGAAAAATTTTCCTGTAATTATGAAAATCAATTGACTGACATGATTGTAGAAGGATCAACCTGAAAACCAGCATGCTGGCAGGGAGATCAAAATTTTAAATAAAAAGGGAATGTTACTTGATTTTTAGATATGTTGGCTGCCACCAAGAAGAAGCAGGTTCACAAAACCGAGCACTTACCCAAGTTTGGGGTAACTAGCATGGACATTTTTATGCAAGTAAACGCTTACTTCCCGCTGTAGTTATTTTTTTCCTACAGCAATGCAGGCATATTTCAAGGTAAAAACTTTTCCTTTCTTCTGTTTCCCATTTCGAAAATTTTCACTAGTTTCTTTTCTAAAATCCCTAATGAATTACCTTCCTCTTTCTTCTAAGAAACTACCCTTGCCCGATTTCGTAAAATCCCTCTTTTCCCTTCATTTTGTTTCCCACATCCCATTTCATTTATCCCTTTTGGTGATATTGTTCTAGGAATCCCTGCTATAATGTTCCTTCCCATTCTAAAAAAATTTACCCCCTTTCCCACTTCTTTATTCCCTCATAAATTGATTGCAGAATTTGATGTAATCAATCCAGAAGGCATGCTCGTGAAGCACCAAAGGATGGCGAATAAATTTTTCTTGTATAATGAGGAAAAAAAATTTAAGTCTAGCTACCGAATTATGTTCTATCATATTTTTTGCTTTGTTAAAATTCCCTGGTGCAAGATGCGTAGTGCAAGCACAGCGCAGTGAAAGCAGGTTTAGTGCAAGAACATAGTTGACTGTGAAAGCAAGTAAATTTCACACAATCCAAGAGTGTTTTATCAAGGATATTTATGGATCTTTACTTTCCTACACATGAGTATTGATATATCATAGCATTGCATGTTTCAATTAATACTATGTTTCATCATTTACTGACTTAGGAAAAATCTTTAAAGTGCAAGGTGTATAAGGTTTTGAAATCTAATTTTTTAATAAGTGTTGAAGTATGTCTTGATTAAATTACGAGGCAGACTGTGGGATAGTACTGTTGTCTGATAGCCTGTATTCACCTTCCTTAAAATAATTTCGCATTGCTTGTCCATTATTACCTTACCCCATAACCCCATCATTGTAAACATTGCACCACCTCCGCATAAGCCTCCACTCCACCCAATCATTATGACTTACCCGCAGTGGGTTGATACAAATTTGCACCTAGTACGAAGAGTTGTTTTCATTATGACCAGGTGAGTGGGACTGAAAAGACGGAGGGTGACGAACCTCCGGCATAAAGCTATCGGAAAAGTGTTGTTGTCACTTGCTGGAATTCCTCCAAGAGTGTGATCCGAAAGAGTGAAGTGCAGTTCAAAATGGCACCCGTAAGAAGTGAGCCGTTGTCTTTGTAGGAGATGGAGCAAACCGCAGAGTACCGGAACATTCTTGCACTATTGCAAGAATCCGGGTTCCTGCCATTTTTACAGAAGTTTGATGGGTTTGACATGGTTGTGGTACTGGAGTTCGCACAGACATTCAAGGAAGGCCGAGCCAGGGTCAAATCATTGAAGTTCAAAGTTATAAAGGAGTTTATCTCGCAAGCTACAAGCTTTCCACTTACAAGAGAGCATTGGTTTAAAAAGGAGCGGCTCAGGAAGAAATGATAGCACCGGTTCGTGGTCGACAAAAAGCTTAAGGTTGACTGGATGAAGGGACTTCCGCAGGGCGCCATGATCAGGAAGTGGTGAGACCTCATGTTCATACTGCAGAAATTCGTGACTGGAGAGGGGCGTTATACATTGGCGTCCGTGTATCACCTGTAGTTGTTGCTGCACTTTGAGTCAGGAAAATTGATTAATTTCCCTTACTACCTACTTAGGAGTCTTAAGAAAATGGTGAAGGGCATGCAGAGTGGAAATGCAAACCAAGTTGCAAACAAGCTTTACTATCATGGGCTTATCACGATTCTGGTAAAGAAGAGGATGGAAGAAAAAGGAGTAACTTGGGAAGCATTCTTGAAGGAGTTTCGAGCAAGGAGTGTAGAGAAGTCTAATAGCACAAGTACAAGTAAGAAAAGGAAAGCAGAGATATCGTCTCCTGCAGAGCAGAAAGATGAAGGAACACCAATGCAAGCAGGGAAGCACACTGTTGAAAATACTTCACCCTCGACTAAGAAGAGAAAGACCAGAACCTCAATGAGGAGGAAGACTGTCTCCCAAGGGATGAACCAATCAAGCTCTTCGATTATAATTGACGAATCACCCAAAGTTTCCCCTAAAGTACATAATCTCTCTGTGCTTGCAGATGTAGCAGCACACACTCTGGAAAATGAAGAGAATACGGCAGACGACATATTGTTGTCAACTTTTGTCAGCAAATTAAGGAAGAAGAAGACGACACCGAGCATCGGTGAATTCCAAACAGAGGGTCATGAGGACAAAGAAGAGCAGCATATGGAGACCCTTCATAATTTCAGTGAACCCGACATTGAAAACCTCGGGGCTTTCGAGGAATGAGGTACTAAAAGCCCCGTTGTTTTAGAGAAATGGGGCACTGAAGCCCCTATTGTTTTAGAAGGATAGGGTATTGAGACCCTTGCTGCTTTGGATGGACAGGGTACTAAGTTCCCTGAGGAATTGGAAGAACAGGGCGTTAAAAACCCTGAGGAGTTGAGTGCACAAGGTATTGAAACCCTTGGCACAAAGATTGTGGAGGGCATCAAAACCCTCGGTGACAAGGAAACCTCGAGTGTAGAAACCCTCGGCGACATCATAATGCAGACATTTGACGGCCTTGACCTTGATGATGATGGGACCTGTTTCGAGTCCATTGCAGAGAAGACATTTACACCTGAAGATCTTAGCACGGCACCCTCTACTCTCTACCTCAATAGCCGAATAGTAGAATTGGAGCAGCAAGTTCATGACCTGGAGGCTTTGAACCAAGTCATGAAGGAACAAAGTTGGCAGAAACATAGCGAGGTGGAGCTACTTGCAGAGGTAAAAAGGCAGAAGCAGCAAGTAAAAGTGTGGGAGTATCGGGCTCCCAAATGCTACAAACACCTCAAGAAGGTGATGAATCAGTTGAGAAGAGCTCGAGGGAAAAAGCCGAAGACAGTGAAAGCAAGAATAAGCATTGAAGTTCAGGGTTGAGAGTTGGCCACCCATTTTTGAGGGTTTTTTGCAGAAGTTAAAGCATTGTGTGAGGACACACAAAAGCGTAGGGATGGGAGGATGTTGGTGTCCCAAATTTCCCTATTTTTACCCCATTTCTATAAACATTAACCTCTGTTTTATCTCAACTTAAACCTCTCTTTCCTGTAGTAGTCCAAGATAACTACCTGTTCCTTCATATGCTTTGTATTTTACATTAAGATTTATTAAAGTGCTTTATTAATCATTTTTACATAGATTTCATGCCTATTAAGTACCTCTTGTAACTTATGATAATTTCCTAGAAGTAACTGAGGAACTTAGTGTTAATTATGAGTTACTATGATTAGTGCTGGCACATTCCTTCACCACCATGATGATTGGTTCGATATTTCCGTGAGCTGAATCTTTCCATGAGGTCGTTTTGATCCATAACTCTGAGTTCGGTTGCGGATCAACTAAGGATGGATATCAATGGCGCACGATCAGGGATGTTTGCCAAGGATGATCTACGGCTAGTGAAGTACATGTTCCATTATAACTATTAGCCGATTTTGTAATTTTCGGTTGTTAGTCTGTTCAGCCGAAAGGCCTGAATAAGAAAATGATTGTAATTAGTGGAATACGGCTAAGGCTAAAAGAATGTATAAAATATAGATTGTAGGTAGAACTAATTAGCGATCCTTAGATTGTAATTTCAATTTTTATGTAATCTGGTATCGCCCTCATCTCTGGGGTTGGACTCACATTACTATGTACAATTGTCGATCAAGTAATACAAGGAATCTACCATGTTATTCATGCACTATGTTTAATTTATCTTTGATTCGCACTTGAGTGTTGAATCTGTTCGTTTCTTAAAAGGGAAACGAGCTGGTTGGCTAGGGCCCAACCAACCCAGCTCGTTTACCCTTGTGATTTCGTTAAACGGAAATACTGTGTGGATATTTCCCTTTGCAGTTGCATGGTGTGAACAGCTTTATGTTTATTTCTGAAGTTATGATTTAAATCTATTTTGTAGTTAAGTGTGAAACGGATCCATGGCTTGGGAGTTAATTAAGTTATTTATTTTCTATAATTCTTTTCTCACATTTGTTTACTCGCAGTTCTTATCTCGATTTTCTTCTGCTTGGATCGTGCAGGAAGCCCTTTTCCTATACCTATGCATGTGATTTCCTGCACTCCAGTTCAGTCATTTATTTTATAGCAAACATCACATTTCTTTCTCGGATTATCATTTCAGTTTTTTTCACAAGCAAATGGGTTGTTAATTACATTAATTATCTTCAACATTGAAAGTATATTTCTAAAGGATCTAAGAAAAATTGCATGAATTTATCATAGACACGTTATACTTGCATTTCATTTTATTACCAAGGAACACAAATACTTTAAGTGGATTGCCGAAGTTAGATGATACATGCAAGATCACTTAGACTACTGCTTTGATTTCTTAGAGTTGTTTTCATTTCATGAAGTTTACTTCCTTTGCAATATTTAATTAATTAAAGCATTTCCTTTCCATAGATAATTTATCTCAAAGTTTCATTTGCAATTGCAATTCTTTTTCAGCACGTCTTTCAATCTTTTCGAAAGTAAATTAGAAACTTGGTGAAAGAAACTCTGCCTCGGTGCAAGAGTTGGTCTCTTGTCACAAAAACAGAGTGCTCTAAGCCCTGAGGCTTAGAGCACCTCCACAAAGACATAAATCTTCAGTACGGGAGGTAAAATATACTTTTACACAGAGGCACTATCCCTGCACTAGTGCAAGCACATTGCAATAGTACAAGAACAGGTTGTTTGTATAGAAGGAAGATCAAGAGGAAAACAGATCTCTGCAAGGGCCCACTTGTCACGCTATTAGCCATCTATCTAAAGATAAACATAGCATTTCCTTCTAGCATTTAAGCTTGCTTCAATTATGTGAAAGCTCCTTTACTTGATTTACTTGCAAATTGTTCTTTTATATTCCAACACTAGAGTTGCTTTGGTGTCAATTTCCTTTAAAGATTGTTTTTTGTCTGATTCTGCAAACATTTCCTTTAAGAAGTTGGATTAAGAATAGGAAAAGTTCATACCACTTCTAGCATTGCCTATGCTTCGTCTCTAAGTTTATGAAACCCCCAGTTGACAATTAAGTGTTGAGGAGTTTGCTTAAGTGCAATTCCTGCATCCAACAATTGTGAGTTATTATGTTTCTAGTTAAAGCATTCCAAATCTTGAATATATTGTTCATATTATCCTTAGTGAGAAAATGCACTGGAAAAAACACAATGAGACATCAAGTAATTTCTTGATCATCGAGAAAAGGGGAAGGCAAACGGAGAGAGAAAAATATCCCAATGAACTATGGAAAGTCTAAGAAGAGCATATCCAAATTTGTAGGGATGCTAGAATGTTGTTTTTGTGGAAAGAAAGGATATAAGAATAAATATTGTTGGTCTCTAATAAAAATTAAATAATACGGAAAACAAAGTATTAGTAAGGAAGAAAATGGAAAATGATGTGTTACAATATGTTTAATCATTTCAATAGATAATATTTTTTATTCTTGGGTCATCGATTCAAGAATTTGGTTCATGCCACACATCCCATAGGAAATATTTTTAATATTATGTTCAAGGTGATTTTTTAAAATTTTAATTATGTGATGATGAACCATGTAAATTTGTTGAATTGAGTAAGGTCTAGATAAAATTACAAAATGAAAATAAATTGTTGCTAAAAGGGGTAAGACACATTATTGATTTAAGAAGAAATTTTCAACAAGGCAATTGAGAAGTGAAGGTTGTACAATTATATGTATAGGAAACTCACGGAAAGTCACTAGAGGATCATTGATAATAGAAAAAAGAGAGAATATGGGTACATTGCATTTATGTACATATAATGTTGACCTTTCTATTTCTTTGGCTTACATATGAGCGGATATAGCATTGTGGTATCATAGGCTCAGGCACATGAGTGAAAAGGCGATGCAAATTCTCCACTCGAAGAAATTATTGCAAGATTTAAAGCAAGTTAATTTCAATTTCTATGAGCATTATGTTTATTAAAAACAAAAGAAAGTCGGATTTCATGGAGTTGGGAAGGAAAATAAGAGTGAAAAGTTATATCATGTGCATAAAAATGTAACGGGATTACCTTAGATATCATCTCTTCATGGCTCTTTTAAGAAATAGATTGCTTTGGTTGAGAATGAGAAAGTAAATAAGTTAAGTGTCTTAGAGAAAATAATGGAAGTGAATACTATAGCAAAGAGTTTGATATTTTTTGTTCATACTAAGGGATTCATAGAGAGAAAATTGTTCCAAGAACACCATAAGAAAATGGTGTCAAAAAGTATGAGACTGCATGTAGGATTTCCCTTATAGTTTTGGGCATATGATCTGGATATTCTTGCTTAATAATCTAAGGAGCCTTCAAATTCCTTGGATAATGGAATTCCACATAAGGCATGGACAAGTAAACCGCCAAAAACGTAGACTTTTGGTTATGCAGCATCTGTCCATATTGATAGAGAAAGTAGAACAAAGCTTGACATAAAATCCAAGAAGTGTACTTCTATTGGACATGGAGTTAATGATTATGATTATCACTTTTGGAATTATGAAGTCACAAAATCATTAGGAGAAGAGATGTGGCATTCAATGAAAAGGTCACACACAAATATCAATTGCAAAGAAAGAAACAAGAAAGACAAGCACGTGATGCATAAAGCTTGATGAAATCATAGATAATGAAATTCCAAATGTACTAGAAAATCAAAATGTTCAACAATAGAAACAATGGGTACCTCAAACTCCTCCAAGTGTTGTTAGTTGTTAGAATATCTACCAAAATAAGTAGACATGTTGAACAATATTTTCTTTCAATGTATTATGTATTGTTGATTGATTCTAGTGAACTAGAAAAATCTGAAAATGCAATGCGAATAGAAAAAAAAAGGTGTGGGAGAAAGGAATGAAATAGGAGATGGAATATTTGGTACATAAATAGAATTAAAATTTGATTCTATTTCTTGAAAGTGAAAAAGTGTTGTAAAATAAATGGGCTTGTAGGGTGAAAAAAGAAGATGGTTGAAGAAAGAGATACAAGGCCAAACTTGTAAAGGGTTTGCATGGGCAAAAGGCATAGATTTTAATGAAATATATTTCTCTATTGTTAAAATGGTTTCACTTACAACGATTTAAATCTAGTGGCAATGGAATATTTACATCTTAAATAATTAAATGTAAAAATAGCTTTCCTCCATGGGGATTTGAAAAAAGATATTTATATGTAGTAACGATATGGGTACGAGGTCAGAAGGAAGGAGAAATTAGTATGTAGGTTGAAGAAAAGCTTGTATTGGCTAAAGCAAGCACCAAGATAGTGGCATTTGAAATTTGATAGACTTATACCAAAACAAGGTTATAGTAGATATCAATCTAACCATTGTGTTCATTATAAGAGACTAGTTAAGGTTGTTATATTCTCTTGTAATTGTATGTAGATGACATGCTTTTGCATAATATAATGTGCTCAAAAGAAAATTAGCTAATTCATTTGCGATGAAGGATTTTGGTGCCACAAAATAAATCCTCGATATGAGAATAACAAGAGACAAAAAAATTTGTAAAATAACATTGTCGTGAGGTGAGTACATAAAGGTGGTCTTGGAAAGATTTAAAATGTAGTGCGCAAAGCTGGCCATTGCAAACTAAGATGTGTCCCAAGACACAAGAGGAGATATACTACATGCCCAAGGTTTTGTACTCATCAATAGTTGACAGCTTGATGTATGTGACAATGTGCACTAAAGCTTAATGTTGCACATGCTGTGGAAATTGTGAGTTGTATGAATAATCCAGGGAAAGAAAATTAGTAGTAAGAAAATCGTTCTTGGGTATTTGAGAGGTACCACTACTCAAGCATTATGTGTTAAATGTCAACTACTATTCTACAGGAATATGTTGATACAAATACAATATGTGATATAGATAGTAGAAAGAACAACACAAAGTATGGTTTTACTCTAAGTGGAACAACAGTGAGTTGGAATTTAAATTGCATAGATTATTGCACTTTCAACAATGAAAGCGAAGTATGTTGCCACTACAGAGAGTAATAAACATATGGTTTTATTACAAATGTTTCTAGAGGAATTTGGAAAGAGGGAAGAAAATAATAAGTTTTGCAGTAATAGGCAATGTCATTCATATTGCAAAGTGTGAAAATTTGGAAGCCCCAAATTTCTACTGCAACAACTGATTATGTTTCTTCTATTTGTTAATTACTTGAACAAAATATTTATTGCTTCCTATAATAAACACCAAAACTAATACATTGCAGCCTTCACCATTTAAATAAAATGTGGGAACAAGAAGTTGAACGAGAAAGAAATACACAACACATCTACACATCTATTTTTGGACAAATGTCCTTAGAAAAACCCAGTGTGGGAAAACCGGTGCAGCAACTAAGGGTTTTATTATTATGTAGTAGTAATTTCTGAGTACAATTCGTTGGATGCCCAACTCATTATCTGATACAGAGAGAAACTGGACAAAACAAGTAGTGAGATGCTCTCACCCTATCACTGGAAGAATTTGACACTGATCTCATTGGAGAAGAGCCTCTACGTCCCTTCTGCGTCAGCCTCTATGCAGAACTTCATCAACCCTACAAAGTATCTGCGTCACCTCTATTGGGAACTATGTTTCTCCTCCTTTATACCCTCTGCTAGCTGGAAACTTCGATTTTTTCCTCCCAGCCTCACCCCCGGCTCCGGACTTATGAAACTCGATTTCCTTAGCAGGAATTCAATCTCCCTCTAGGCTATTCGCTGCCACTGCATCAGCCTCTATAGACATCATTCTGCCCTCTCTACCTTGTACTCTCTAACCAGGAAAATTTCCCTTTGGATACTATCCTTGTCCCTCACTACAAAAGATCACTTCGAATTTCTCTCCGACAACTGATCTGCTTTAGAAATTCGATATTTTGGTCTCTACTTGATGTCTTTTCCATGTGCCCATCGATGTCCTTCTTATAATCCTCCAGTTGAGAACTAACAGCCCAGATTAGATCCTAATCAATGGCTCAGATCATTTGGACTCGATCTTCGTCTTCACCCATAGTTAGATTAATACCCTTTAATTATTTTAGTTACCTAAGTTTAGACTTAGGCACCCATTAAAAATAATTAATTATTTTAATAAAATTATCTCTAGGTGGAATTTCCCAAAACGATTTATGGGCATTTGATAATGCATGTGTCCAAGCCTCCCTGCAAATTTTGGTACTCTATTTGGATAATGCATGTGTCCAAGCCTCTTAGCAAGGAATGTACTCTATTAATGCAACCTGTTGAACCATCACTCTGACTATGAAAAATCTCCCCCTGTGCTATTGATCTCTGTAATCACAGCCCACCAACTATTGCGCAAATGCTGCATATGTACTGTTGTTGACCCTTCCACTACCAACACTGCATATGTACTGCAACTCCCACTCAAATTTTGTGTTTGTGTTGTTGTTGGCACTGCATCTGCGCTGCAACCTTCTCCAATTGTTGCTGCTACTGCATCAGCAATGGAAAATCATCCCAAATTACTAAACAAGTGTTCATTATGATACATCTCGTCGCTGGAGTCTAACTACTGCTAGTCTCTACGGTGACCCTCTGAAGCCTTTGCACTGTTGCTGACCTCTACTCTCTGCCAACTCTGTTCTATGCTACTCAGTCTCTGGTGCTCCTAGTCATTGCAAATGTCACTCCGACACTCCTCTGCATCAACTGACTCAGTCCATCCTGCTACTTAAGATCTGGGCTCCCATAGCAAGGTATTGATCTGAGAGGTGGACTCCTAAAGGATCCTGCCCATCTGCAGTTCTTTCGAACTATAGCTCTAAATCAACCCACCTTTCTCCTAGAGGTATCTTGGTGATCATGGAAAACTCCTCCTCCTCGATCTTCATGAGGGTGCAACCTACAAATCATGCTTCTCATCTGTGTCCTTCTTCCTGAGAGGACATTGTGTTGCGTAGTGACCGAATTCACCACACCTAAAGCATTTAATCTTCGAGACATCTTTCTTCTTCTTCTGTTGCTCCTGCTACCCCTTAGATGTGAGGGTTGCATTCTCATCCTCCTTGGGCTTCAACTCACTGCTACTGCTTCCATCAAGTTTACACTTGACCAAGTCTCTCCTCAGCTCCTCTTGCTTAAGAGCGGCCCACATTCCTTCCCAGTCTGGCAATTTCTCCCTACCCAGGATGCTCTGGAAAAATACTTGTCGCTCCTCTGAAAATGAGTTGAGGGCCAGTCTTACCATCTCATAAAACTTAGGTGTAGACCCCACAGCTGCTAGCTCATCTCTGGTCTCTAAAGCTTTGCAAAGAACAGATCAATGTGTTCCCCTTTCTTCATCTAAGTGGACCTCATCTTCTGCGTTAAGTACATCTTCCTTTGCTTGGAATATCCTTGATATAGCATCGACAATGTATCCCACATCTCTTTGGCAGTCCCTCTGCGAGTGATGTGACAGACCATATGATCTTTCACTCCATCGAGGATCATTCTCTTTGTCTTTGCAATTTCTTGTTGATTTGGGGTAGCATCGTATGTGCTCTAATCCTCAAATTTTGTAGGAAGGCTTAGGCACATGTATTCCAAAGAACCCAGAAAGTGTTTTGGGAAATTCCACCCAAAAGTGATTTTATTAAAATAATTAATATTTTTAATGGAGTTCCTAAGTCTAAGCTTAGAAAAATTAAAATATTAACGGGTATTAATCTAATCATAGGTGAAACTTCTAGAAAAAGACATGGATCAAGCAAAAACGATCTGAGCCTTTGATTAAAATTTAATCTAGGCCTTTGGTTGTCCAACAGAAAGATATAAGAAGGGGCTTGAGGGTCATTTGGAAATACAACGAGAGATCAAGAATTGATTTTTTGAAGTGAGAAGTTCTCAAGAGGAAATTCAATTGAGAAGATCTCTTGCAGTTGAGGGGTAGGGATAGCTTTCAGAGAGAGACAGATTTACTCAGTCGGAGAACCATCAGCAGAGAGAAAAGGTGAGTGATATAGTAGCATTGACGCAAAGGCTGACGCAGGGCTAGAAGGGCCACAGAGAAGCAGCACAAAGGGGGAGAGAGAAAGTCGAAAATCATAGCAGAGAGTCGGTTTCAGCAGCCAAAAGTCAGGGTGTGAGACTGGGAAGCTGAGAGCAATGACTCTAGTCTACTTATCGATTCCCCAGTTGGGTGATGTTGTGCCTGAGAGGGTTGACACTGGAACATCGTAGATGCAGCGCAGAGATAGCGCAGGCCCTGCCAAGGGCACCTCATCCAGCATCCGGATTAGCTGGGACATTTTCTCAGTGATTGTGTGAGGTAATCTCACTAAGATTATCCCAGTGTTTCTCTCTGTAACTGAATAACCCTATGTGGTATTCAGCAATGTATTCAGAATTTGCTACTACTTAATAATAATAAACCATCAGAGTTGTTGCACTGGTTTTCCAGCATTGGGTTTTTCTGGGGACACACAATATTTGTGAAGAGGTAATCTTCTGACAAAAAACAGTGTCTATGTTTCTAAATCATATTTAATTTGGTGTAGGTTGCTTCAGTAATTTACTTCAATATTTCAAGAAAAAATCTGAAATAAGTTTGTTATGTAATTTACAATCTAGGTGAAGTAGATTTAGTTGGTTGCAGTAAGATTCCTGAGATTTTTAGATCTAGGAATTTTCACATGGTATCAGAGTTGTTGGTGTGAAACAGGAAGAGAAGATCTAGCACTGAAGCAAGGGCCAACTTGTTGCAGCAAGCAACAGTTCGAATCCCCTGAGGGATTGCATAGTTCTCACCAGGAGGTTTATATTTTCATCGGTGTCTCTACCTAAGTGAGTTAACAGAGAGGTAAGATTGTCGGATCAATAATCTGCCAAGGTAGAGGCAACCTCGCAGAGCATCAGTGCAGAGATAGAGGGACAGTTTTCTACAAGATGAGAGTTGGGCGGAAAAGTTGTCGGAAGAAGGAAGAAGATTGCATAGTAAGGGAATACTTCCTCGATGATTTCTTGCCGAGGAAATCAATATTTCTCAATTACTGGGTAGGAAAGGAGCAGCATCTTACTAGCTCCGTCAAGGAGTGTGTAAGCCAGGCTAGGAGCTACGTAGTAGGGAGAAAGAGGGAGTTTTCGACATTTTTTTCGGAGGAGATGGAAACCAGTGGATTGAGGGATCAGGATAGGTTGGACGGGGCTTCCAACTATGTCATCTAGAAGGTTAGAATGTATTTCCTTTTAGATGGGCATGCCCTCAAGACGTATGTTGATAGTGTGGTAGTTGTCCTAATGGATGCAGATCCGTTGAAGAAGTACAGAGTTGAGATGGCTAAGGCCAAGAGGATGATCCTGGATGGAGTTAAGGATCATGTAGTGTGCCACGCTGCTAGCAAAGGGACTACTAAGGAGATGTGGGATGCCTTGTCCACATTATATCAGGGATCTTCCTAGCAACGAAAGATGTACTTAGAGCAGAAGTTAAGATCAACTCAGAAGAAGAAGGGAGAATGTGTGGATACATTCCTCACGAATCTGAAGGAGACCAATGATGAGTTGTCGACTGCAGGGCACACACCTCAGGATTCGGAGTTAGTGAGACTAGCTCTAAATTCTGTCTCGGATGAATGGCAAGTCTTCATCCAGAGTATTATGGGTAGAGCAGCATTGCCAAATTGGGACGAGATGTGGGAAGCTCTAAAACAAGAAGAGCTGAGGAGACACTTGCTCAAGGTCAAACTTGACGGAAGCAGCAGCAGCAGTGGGTCAAAGCCCAAAGTAGAGGAGGATGATAATGTAGCCCTTGCATCAAAGGGACAACAGGGGCAACAGAGACGAAAGAAGGACGTCGCCAAGATGAAATGTTTTAGATTTGGAAATATGGGCCACTATGCATCCTAGTGTCCTTTGAAGAAAAAGGACAAGGATGAGAAGCATGATCCTAAGGTCGCAGCCACAAAGATTGAATAGGAGGAGTTCGCCATGACAGCCAAGATACCTCCAGGAGGGAGGTGGGTTGATATAGAACTCTAGTTCGATAGAGCTACAGCTGGGCAGGATCCTTAAGGAGCCCACCTCTTGGATCATCACCTTGCTACAGGAGCCCATGATTAGTAGTAGTGGGATGGAGGAGTTTTTAGTTGCTTCCATGGAGTGTTGATTCCACAGATGCAATAGTTAGTAGCGCCAGAATGTGAGCAACGTAGGGAAGAGAGGCAATAGTGCATGGAGGCATAGTGCAGAGCTTCAGCAACGTAGTGACTTCAGAAGACAGCTTGAGACTAGCAACAGTCAGGTTTTCAACACCAAGGTGTATCCATTGGATACTTATCTTATTTTGGGTGTTTTCAGTTGCTTCTCTCAACAACTGAGTTGCAGTACAGATGCAATGTTAGTAGTGGCAGTGCTTGCAGCATAGAAAATGCAGCATTTGAGAGGGAGTTGCAGTACAAATGTAGCATTGGCAGTGGTAGTGTCAAAGGCAGCAATACATTAGCAGCAGTGGCGCAGTAGTTGGTGGGCAGTGTGTTAGACATCAACAACGCATAGGACGATGCTTCAGGGGCAGAGCAGTATATAGTAACAGTGTATTGCTAAAGCACATTCATTTCTAAGATGAAGTGTTGATTTAGGGTAGCATCGGATGTGCTATAAGCCTCAAATTTTGCAAGGAGGCTTGGGCACATGCATTCGAAACAACCCAGAAAGCGTTTTGAGAAATTCCACCCATAAGTGATTTTATTAAAATAATTAATATTTTTAATGGGGTTCCTAAGTCTAAACTTAGGAAAATTAAAATATTAATGGATATTAATCTAATCATGGGTGAAACTTCTACAAAAAGACACGGATCAAGCCAAAACGATCTGAGCCTTTGATTAAGATTTAATCTAGGTCCTTGGTTATCCAACAAAAAGATATAAGAAGGGGCTTGAGGGCCATTTGGAAACACACCAGGAGATCATGAAGAAATCGATTTTCTGAGGTGAGAAGTTCTTAGGAGGAAATTCAATTGAGGATATCTCTTACAGTTGAGGGGCAAGGATAGCTTCCAGAGAGAGATATTTTCTCAGCCGAAGAATCATCAGTAGAGAGAGGTAGTGAGTGATACAGTAACCTTGATGCAGAGGTTGACGCAGGGTCAGAAGGGCCATGCAGAAGCAGTGCATACGGAGAGAGAGAGTCGAAAATTAGAGTAGAGAGTCAATTTCAGCAGCGAAAGCCGAGGTGTGAAACTGGGAGGCTGAGAGTAGTGACTCTGGGCTACTTATCGATTCCCCAGTTGGGTGATGTTGTGCCTGAGAGGGTTGACATTGGGACAGCGTAGAGACAGCACAGAGACAGTGCAGGGCCTGACAGGGGCACCTTATCCAGCAGCGAGAACAACCAGGACTTTTTCTCAGTGATTGTGTGAGGTAATCTCACTAAGCTTCTGCCAGTATTTCTCTCTGTAACTGAATAACCTTGTGAGGTATTCAGTGATGTATTCATAATTTGCTACTACTTAATAATAATAAACCCTTAGAGTTGTTACACCAGTTTTCTCGCATTGGGTGTTTCCGGGGACATTTGTCCAAAAATAACGGTGTCCCATGTGTTTTTATTTCCTTGCTCAGTTTCTACGTTTTTGAATCATATTTAATTTGGTGTAGCTTGCTTCATTAATTTACTTCAATATTTCAAAAAGAAATCTGAAATAAGTTTGTAATGTAATTTACAATCTAGGTGAAGTAGATTCAGTTGGTTGCAGTAGGATTCCTGAGATTGTTAGATCTAGGAATTTTCACATTTCTCCCTTGTATTTCTTGATCGAGTCGGGATTTGCGGGCACAACCACCACATTGTCGATGTAGGTCTTGAGAAAATGTTCATCCAGAAGGCACAACATCCTTGCCTTCTAGATCACATAGTTGGATGCACCATCCAACCAATCCTGAACTCTCAACCCACTAGTTGCCATTTTTGTCACTCGAAAAAAGTCGAATGACCTCCTCCCTCTTGTTTCTGCTTTGCAAATGAGAATTTGAATTCCCTGACTAGGAATTATTTGAGGAAGAAATTCCCTCAAGTGTCTCTTCTTTCTTCTGACGTCTTTTTGCCCAACAATTTCCTGCAGAAAATTGTGTCACACCAGGAACCCCTCTTCGCTAAAGCTTTTGTTGCATTGCTCCCTCTGCCGCTGATGAATCTCATTCTGGAAATCCTACCTCTCTGTTGACTCACTCAAAGAGAGATTTACCATGAAAAAATTGCCCTCCTCGCCTAAACTGTGCACTCCCTCTGGGGATTCAACTTTCTTCCTATGCAGCGCTTCGACTTCCCTTCTTCCTTCTACATTGGGCTCTTCCGGCACTGCTCTATTTCTTTCACTTGTAGTTTTGATAACATGTGAAAATTTGGAAGCCCCAAATTTCTACTGCAAGAACTGATTATGTTTCTTCTATTTGTTAATTACTTGAACAAATTATTTAATGTTTCCTACAGTAAACACCAAAACCAATATATTGCAGCTTTCACCATTTAAATAAAATGCAAAAACAATAAACTGAACAAGAAATAAATACACAACACATCTACACAGTTATTTTTGGACAAATGTCCCTGTAAAAACCCAGTGTGGCAAAATCAATGTAGCAACTGAGGGCTTTATTATTATGCAGTAGTAATTTCTGAGTACAATTCATTGGATGTCCCACTGATTATCTGATATAGAGAGAAACTGGACAAAACAAGTAGTGAGATGCTCTCACCCTATCACTGGAAGAATCTGGAACTGATCTCGTTGAAGAAGAGCCTTTGCGTCCCTTCTGCGTCAGCCTCTGTGTAGAACTACGTCAACCCCACGCAATCTTTGTGTCACCTCTGTTGGGGACTGTGTTGCTCTTCCTTCAGACCCTCTGTTGGCTGGAAACTTCAATTTTCTGCCTCTCGGTCTCACACCCCGGCGCCCAGCTTCTAAAACTCAATTTCTTTGGCAAGAATTCGATCTCCCTCTAGGCTCCGCGCTACCACTGCGTCAGCTCTGCGTGGGCCAGCGTCAACCTCTCTGGACGTCGTTCTGCCCTCTCTGCCTTGTACTCTCTGACCAGGAGAATTTCCCTTCGGATACTATCCTTGCCCCTCACTGCAAAATATCACTTTGAATTTCTCTTTGGCAACCGCTCTGCTTCAAAAATTCGATCTTCTAATCTCTACTCAATATGTTCTCCAAGTGCCCATCGATGTCCTTTTTATAATCCTCAAGTTGAGAACCAACGACCCAGATTAGATTCTAATCAATGGCTCAGATCATTTGGACTTGATCTTTGTCTTCTTTTAAAGTTTCACCCATAGTTAGATTATTACCCTTTAATTATTTTAATTTCGTAAGTTTAAACTGAGGCACCCATTAAAAATAATTAATTATTTTAATAAAACTATCTCCAGATGGAATTTCGCAAAACGATTTCTGGGTATTGGAGAATGCATGTGTTCAAGCCTCCCTGCAAATTTTGAGACTTAGAGCACATCCGATGCTACCAAAAATCAACACGAGGAACTCAATATACCATTCTAAGATAAAACATATACAACTCAAGTACCATTTCAGATAATCAATTTTGAAAGATGGACAATGGAAGCAAGAAAATAATTACACTAGCCAGAATCCTATAAACATGTTAACAAAAGAAGTAACTATGGAGAAATTGAGTTCCTACTTAGTTTTAGTTGGCCTTCAAGCATGATGGTGAAGATGAGAAACTTGCCAAATCCAACATTGAAGCATAGCCCAACAAATGCAATAACAATGAAATTAATATAATCGACCTCCAAGAGGGTGATTGTTGGTTGTGGACCCTGATTATCTTCTTAACTCAATGTAGTTGAAAATTAATAATTTACATGTAAATGGACATACAATTGTAAGACCTGACTAAGCATGTGTACCCTGGTAAAGCTAAAAGTAAATCTAGGTGATATGAGGAGCATGTAGGATTCCTGGATACCTTGGTTATGAACTTCGAGTGGAGTAAAATATAATGACCTCAAGTCAAGTTTGAAGGGGGGGGGGGGGGGTGTTGGATTAGATTGTGTTAGTGAAAGAGTAAAATATATTTTAGGTAAACTAGTGGTTTTCATGCCCATGGGGTTGTTGACCTGTGTTATTGCCAACCCATGGTATTATACCCATGGATTGCATGTAATAAAGCTTTAAAAAGACTTATGATACTTCATTATTTTATGCTTGTGTAATATGAGAGAGCATGGTAAGTGTTATTGCCAACCCATGGTATTATACCCATGGATTGCATGTAATAAAGCTTTAAAAAGACTTATGATACTTCATTATTTTATGCTTGTGTAATATGAGAGAGCATGGTAAAAAGGAGAGGAGACTGTAAGAAAGTGAGGATAATTTAGCTAAACAAAATAAGGGAAGAACTATTTATTCCTGCATAAACATGGCCTATATTGGTTAAACCATGTATATTTGTATTTCGTCTATCGTGATTTTATGTTTTATTTTCACATATGTTTTATTTTCACATCGTTTTAATTTTAATTGCTCCGTGTCTATAATGCTAACATTTTATTCATTATATAACCATGATATTAGAACAACTAAATAAAAAACTTTTATCTTTTACCATTAAAAACCACCCATACTAAAAATCAATAAATCTTCTAAACTAGTATTAACATCTCTTACTATTATGAATCTCAAACGTTAAAATCTTCCAAAATAATACTAATATCTAATTACGTTAAAATCTTCCAAGATAATACTAATATATAATTACCATCCAAATGAAACACCATCACAATAGTCTTGGTTAACTTCTCTTAAATTAGTTAACTTCTCTTAAACATGCCATAAAAAATAGTCCATAAAAACAACAAAATTTTTCTATCAAATTCTAAGTTCAAGTGTTCCATAAAGAGTTAACAAAAAGTTTACTTAATACTACTCTCATAAGTTTACTTAATACTACTCTCATATAATACAATTTGGTCAAGAATAGTTTATAATAATAGCATTGAAAAAATAATAATAAATTGCATATTCTCTTATAGACATCCGATATCAATGGATTTTTTTATAAAAAAAATTAAAAAGAAGATAAGACAAGTTCAAATATTTCCATGTTTAAAAGAGTAATGTAAAGAGAAGATAAGACGAAAAAAATTAAAAAGAAGATAAGTGCAAATATTTTTAAGTTTAAAAGAGTAATGTAAAGAGAGAATAAGAAAAGTAATATAAAGAGAATGATATTTTTGTGAATTTATATTGGTTTATTTATTAATATTATTATTATATTAATTTTTATTATTATTATTATTATTATATTATTTTTATTATTATAATCATTATTATTTTTATAATATGATATTATTTGTTTCATTTTTTTATTATATAAGACTTTCAAAATTTTAATTTAATATTAATAATTATCATGAGATAGTAAGAATTTAATCTCTATAAAATATTTTAGAATATTTATAATAATATACACAGATTAAAGTTTGAGATTTATCCAAAATAGTTATAATTTTTTATCTTTTTAATTAAATTGATTAATAAAAAAATGCAATATGAACAAGTGCCATATGAAACCAGATATAGTTTTTTTGGCATGTCATATTGACTAACCATAATATTGTAGCAAAATCTATTTACAAATTAAGAACCGGAGTATTTCTCAATCTTGTCCAAAGTATTTATTGATTAATAAAAAAATGCAATATGAACAAGTGCCATATGAAGCCAGATATAGCTTTTTTGGGCATGTGATATTGACAAACCATAATATTGTAGCAAAGTCTATTTACAAATTAAGAAAGGATACATCTACCCTATAGTGGGAGTACTTCTCAATCTTGTTCAATGTATTTATTTAATGTATATATGTTATATACTAATTTTTTTATAATTAACAATAATATAATACTAATTTAATTTTTTTATAAAATTTTTATTGTAGTAATATGAAACATATAATGAAGTGAGTATTTTGATGCTTATTATGGATTGATGACTCAAGTTTTTAGTAGTGATTTAATTTACATAGCTACACTAATTATATTAGTTATTTTACTTTCATTTTCTCATTATTATGACGTTATTTTATTTATAATTATTATTATAGTTATTGTATGTATATTTATTATTTATTACGAGGTAGTCTAATAGATATATGAAATGGCCCTTGTCTAAAGCATATTTTGTCATTTTTTTTCACAATCTCTAAATATTTTTAAAAATTAAAAATTATTTAATTTGCAGAAATCAAGTGCCTTAACGTTTTTTCAAAATGTTAAATCCATTTATACATTCAAAAATGTATTTCTAACCAAAAATCATTAAATCATTGTATATATTAAATAGGCTACACCTACTTTTATTTATTATTATTATTATTAAAAAATATCTTCATTTATTATTATTATGATTAAAAACAGCTATTATTATTATTAAAAAATAAAGTTTATTTTATTTTATTATTATTATTATTATTAAAAATATCTCCATTTATTTTTATTATTATTATAAAAATATATATTTTACATCATAAACCTCAATTTTCATTATTTTATTTCTTTCATTTTATTTTATTGATGTTAATTTCCTTATCCATATTGATTCGTTACACCACCCCTCATGGATTGCCCCTCTCTCTCTCTATATATATAGAGATCGCATCATAAGTTGTCATGGGCTGCCCATATTTACATTTACCACAATGAATCATGTGGATCTCAAGACACTTATGGATTATAAACCCAACACTAAACAAAGCAGCACATAACATAATAAATGTTGCGCTGCGGCTCACGCTTCATGGAACATTTTACACAATAATATTCACACAAAGTTATAAATGTTCCGTTGCATCCCATGCCTATTTTCAAAAAGGCATGAATTGATATACACCTCATTGCCGAATAATCAAGTAGAAATTGTACAGTTTGATTAGGTCAATGTCCAAAGACACCCAGACCTGCAAAGGGTGAGAAAATATATCCTTTTTTTTGCCAGTTCAATAATATGTCCAGTAATAGCTTTATTGGAAATTACTAAAAGAATTTTTCTACGGAGGTTACAAATCCCAACTATTATCCAAGTGTAATTTCTGTACATACCGCAAAGCACACCGCAATATCCAGTACGGCCCTCTAGGCTTTTTCTCTGACTCCACGAGGATCAATAGAAATTCACCAGAAATGCGTGAATTGCTAATAAGTGCAGATAAAACATGGAGTTGTGGATGGGCAAACCATTATTTGAATAGCTTGAGGCTTTGAGCTTAAATATTGAGAATCAAATGGGCTTCTATTTCCTGGAGGAAAAGCAATCATTCTTCCTGGACAAAAGAGCAACTTTGCCGATGTACTTCCAAGCATCAACCATCCCACATCACTCTTGAAGATTAAAGTCGCTGCAGTCATAATCATTATGAAGAGCAGATTCATGTGTGTTGCAATCCATCCATGGGCCCAACTAGCAAACCTCTTCTATATGTTGATGATCATGAGGAGCATTTAAATCACTACAAATCTATTTCTTACAAATTCAGATCCCACATAATCTTGCATTTCCAGGATTTAGCAGCGATTCTGCCATCGTCCATCCCTACAAGGAGAAAAATGAAATCTAAGATTATAAACAATGAATCAACGGAAGTGAAATGCATATAAATCTCTGGAAATAATAAACTACCTGTTCTTTTGCCTGTTTCCTAAAGATTTCAAACAAAGAAGAAGCGTGCTTGCAGGTCTCTGCAATTCCTGCCTCTATATCAGCTGTAGAAAGCATAGAATAACGTGCGGGTGAACCAAGCTTATCCAATTTAGTAGATTTAACAGGCTTCCTTGCAACTCCAACCTTCTTCGACGTACTAATGACATGCAAAAGCAGATGTGCCTGTTGCACCAGGAGTGTTTTCAAAATTTAGTATTAAAAAACATTTACTTAAATTCAAATGACAGCAAACTAGCAGACATAATTCCATACTATTTTTCACTTGTCAGTTAAGAATTTTTTAAATTTTTCATGATAATTATAAGAATCTCAACTGACGTGAAAGGTCGCCCTCAGCACATCATCCGAGCTTGCTTTCTCCCTCAACAAGGCGTATGCTTGACCCTTCAGTGGATTAAATGTGACAATATATTTTTCTTTCTGTCATAAAAAGAGAAGGAAGAAGATGTAGCTTAAATGGAAAGAACGCATGAAATAAAAAAACAAATAGATGTCTACGAAACCACCTTAGCCAGATCCTAAAAGTAGGAAGTTGAAACTCCTAACATCAACCAGAATGATGCATGAAATAGCCTGTGAAAGAAACTTAACAACGGCTACCTCAAACAATCGTTGCACAGATAGAAAGTCACTCGTGTCTTGGAATGCTTCCTTCAACCGTGCTCCTGCAACAAGATACAACGCAAAATATTGTCATTAAAGTTTTAAACACAAACATCTTGATGGGCACCATGTATAGCACCATGGGCTATGACATCAACATCCGCTCAATAGTGCACATTTGCTATTTTAAACTTAAAACCAAAGCACTCAATCATGTAACACGTTTTGCAGCATTGAAGGTACAGGCACAAGTATATACTATAAATGCAACAAACTAATCATATAGAAATAAACTAAATTAAAAAATAACGAGTTACCTAAAACAACAGGCCTTTTTTGGGACCAAGGAAAGGTAAAAATGGTCTCTTTCAAATTTCCTTCCTTCAGTGATGGTACGTGTCCTGCAAAAACTCATAGCTTTTAGAAACCATAGCAAATTGAAAACGAATATGTCACAAGGCACAAGCACAAACAGAATACTGACGAATGCAATCCAATAGTTCTTCTCATTCACCAAGGATAACAAATTACCACTTTTTAAAAATGAAATCACGTATTTAACACTATTGACTGCCTGCATCACAATTCAAGGGACACCTTTAAAAACATGCCTAAAAATAATAAATTGGGTGCCAAGAAAACCCCAAGGAGCTTAAATCCTGATGCCATAAGCAGTGTCAACCAAGATTTGAATAAAGAGAACGTGATTATTCAATAAGAATTTCAGCATTTTACAGGAATAAATGATGAGGAGTCAGGAAACATGCTGGTCTGCCATATGAATTGCACGATTGACCTAGCTATTTAGCACCAAAACTAGATGTACTGCATTAAAATCTTGTTTATATTTTGTATTTAGAATTCACCAGATATGAAAATTTGTATTTTGGATTTTAAATCTAGATATGACTGAAACACCGTGTGCACTCCCTAACTGTTCTTTACATGTGGACATGCCAGTTCCTGGTATTTCTTGTGACCGTCCATACATCATCTAATTCTTCTATTTATATTAGAAAGTTTGCCTGACTCGCTTAACATGCCCTCATGTAGAACATTAATTATGACAGAATATAGCAACACAATGAACACAAGTATTCTATCTTATAAGCTGAACAATATGCTTCTTGTCTCTCAGTAGGTTTAGAAATGAATATTTGTCATGCTTTAAAGACAACATATAGGAAAACCCTTTGTCAAGAGAGTGGCTACTTGGCCAACAGCTCCTACTTCAAACCATATGCAAACTACCCAATTCTTGATGATTTCTATTACCTGCTCAGATGTACCTAGCAAGAAACAAAGACCCCATTGCCCAATGGACAAGGCACCTACAAATATTTCAATTTTAGATGTCCAGCAGGGCAAATTTTTCCACCACCTCTCTCTCTCTTCTTTTGTCTTCTTCTAATTTCTCTCTATGCAAATTTCGTACCCCCATGGAGGAATGTATAAAATGCAGTGTGGAAAAAATCGTGATTTATTCCTAAAATCCCAATTTTTTGGGCAAAACGATTAAATCGCGCTATTTTTTGGCGACTTTTTCATAAATGAAAAAATCGTGATTTTATCGAATTACTCCCGATTTAATCGGGAGTCGACCCAAAAAGTCGGCCTCCCTTCCCAACGCATGGATAAAGAGCCGGCAAAGATTAAATTCGCTTCATTTTCGCTGTGTATTTTGGCATTCGGCGCTGTGGAGATACAAGGGTTTCCATTTGCCTGTGCCATTGCGTTAAGAGGCGCTGTGGAGAATCGAGATACAAGGGTTTCCGTTTGCCATTGCGTTAAGAGGAGCCCGCTCTATTAAGGACCAAGGTATGTTTCTAATTAACCCGAGATACCTGTTTCTTAAATCTTTCAGCAGATTGTATCATTGTAATATGTAATATGTATAATATATATCGCTATGCGGAACATAGCCATATATGTATAATATGTATAATATATGTATTATGTATAATATGTAATATCATATATGTATTATAATCTACGCAATTGTGGTTTGTCGCGTTCAAACTCAGACAGAAACTTATATGATTAATCATTAGACTCTAAGTCTAAACCAGTTGTGGTAAGTTGGTAACAATAATTCCACACTAAATGATAGAAGTTAGAACTGAATGTAGGAATTTACAGGGTAAGTTCCTCAGAAAGAACACCAAAGGACACCGCTCACAAACAGATCACAGATCAATACACCAGTACTTTTGACGTGGTTAAAACCCTCAAAGAGGGAAACAGTCCACGGCCTGAACCAACGCAGCCACTTCAAGCAATTTATTAATAAAAGAATGAAAATTTACATATGCTTCTCTCATAGACGGATTACCCTACAAATGACCCTCCATGCTCTTTAAATAGAGATCGTGGACCAATCGGGTGTTAAGCCACGGATCAAGTGTCGGTAATACCGAGGAGAGAATAAACCGTCGGATCACTACATATCGTAACCGTCGGATTGTAAGTTACAAAATGTACATAGTAAAGAAACACACTTTACCTAACTCTATACTAGACCAAGTTGTACTTAACTATTTCCTACGTGTCGGAATATCCTAACAACCCCCCTTAATAACAACTTGGGATAGGATTGAAGGATTTACAAATATGACACAATAGGAGAAGGAAGGAGGCACTAGAGCCTATCCCCCCTTAGTGACAACTTCCTGAACTCCAACCATAAATCGAAGTTTAGTGAACTTCGCCTCTGTGAGAGCCTTTGTAAAGATGTCTGCAACTTGATCATCTGTTGAACAATATTGCACTTCAAGAACATGGTCATGAATGAGCTTTCTGATGAAGTGCATGTGCAGTTCAATGTGTTTGCTGTGCTGATGTTGGACTGGATCTTTGCATAGTTGAATGGCACTTTGATTATCACACCAAAGTGTAGTCGGATGCTGCTGCTGAAAGCCAAACTCTGACAGGATCTGACGAAGCCACAAGGCTTCCTTACTAGCTTCTACGGCACCACGATACTCTGCTTCTGCTGAAGAAAGAGAAATGGCACCTTGTTTCTTGCAAGCCCATGTAATAGGTCCTGAACCAAGAGTGAACACATAACCTGCAGTAGACTTCCGATCATCAGGGTCACCAGCCCAATCGAAATCAGTGAAACCAACCAATAGAGGAGATGCTTCGGCACTGTAATGAATCCCAAACTGAACTGTACCTCAAACATAACGAAGTATTCTTTTAGCTGCTTTCCAATGACTTTCACGTGGGTTTTGCATAAACCGAGCAACAAGGCCAACAGCAAAGGAAAGGTCAGGACGAGTATGGGTTAGATACAAAAGTTTTCCTACAAGTTGACGGTATAAGGTAGCATCAACTTTAGGAGAAGTACAAGTGACTGAAAGTTTGACTCCAGACTGAAAGGGAGAAGGGGCTGGCTTACAGTCTTCCATGTGAAAATGGCGTAGAATATCACAGGCATACTTGGATTGAGAAAGGGAAATACCTTCCTTGGATTGCAAGACTTGAAGACCAAGAAAATAATGTAAGTGTCCTAAGTCTGTCATTTCAAACTTCCTTTTAAGGCTAGACTTCACATGGTTTATAAGGTTGGGATCACTACCAGTCAGGATAAGATCATCAACATAAAGAACAAGAATGATAAGAGACTTGCCCACTTTCTTGGTGTAGACAGTATTGTCAGAATGACACCTAGAAAAGCCAATTTCTAAAAGAAAGTTATCCATTTTGGCATACCAAGCTCGAGGAGCTTGCTTGAGACCATAAAGGGATTTCTTAAGCCGACATACAAGGCTGGAGTCTGTTTGTATAAAGCCAATAGGTTGTTCCATATAGATTTCTTCATGCAAGTCCCCATGCAAGGAGGCAGATTTAACATCCATCTGATGGACTTCCCATTTGAAGGAGGCAGCAAGGGAAAGAACAAGGCGGATAGAGTTCATTTTGGCAACAGGGGAGAAGGTTTCAGTATAATCAATGCCTTCAACTTGTGAAAAACCCTTAGCAACAACAAGAACTTTATGTTTATCAACTTTCCCATCTGGTCCATACATGGTTCTGTAAACCCATTTGCATCTAACAAGTTTTCGTCCCTTTGGTAGAGGAACAAGATCCCATGTATCATTTGCCAATAATGAATGATATTCTTCATTCATAGCTGCTTCCCAATCTAGATGGCCTGAAGTTTCTGCAAAGGTGTCAGGATCATAATTCACTGAAGCTTGAGCCAGTAAAGAAGAGGCTCTCTCGAACTGAGAACGTGTACGTCGCTGATCTGTAGGATCACCGGCAAGATCACCTGTTGCATCCCGAGTAGCACGGACCCATTTTGGAAGCTGAGGAGCTGAAGGAGGATCCTGAGAAGGTGGGGAGGAGTTTCATCCTCGCTTTCATCATCTGAAGAAGAAATATTTTCAAAAGTAGAAGAGATAGGGAGAGGTGGCACATCCGCCGAACTAGGCTCGCAGGCCGATATATTTTCAGCAAACTTTACATCTCTTCTAATGATAACATTTTTGGACTTAAGTGGAATAAGTCTATATCCGTTGACATCTTCAGAATGTCCAACAAAAATACATTTTTCACTCTTAGGTTCTAAAGCTTTATGTTTCTCATCTGGAATATGGGCCCATGCTTCACTTCCAAAAACACGAAAGTGACTTACATCTGGTTTGATTGAGCTCCATGCTTCTTCTGGAGTGATATTCTTTAAAACCTTAGTAGGAGTGCGATTTATTATGTAATTTGCACAGTTAATTGCCTCTGCCCAATAATTAAGACTAAGTCCTTTAGATTGAAGCATACAATTAGCCATTTCCTTTAAGGTGCGATTCTTCCTTTCAGCTACACCATTTTGTTGTGGAGTATATGGAACAGTATGTTGCATTTGAATTCCATTCTCAATGCAAAAGTTGATGAATGTGTTTTTAACATATTCTCCGCCATTATCAGATCTTAGCTTAAGAATTTGATGTCCAGATTGTTTTTCAACAAAGGCCTTAGAGGCCAAGAACATGTTAAATACTTCACTCTTGAGTTTTAAGAAGTATACTCAAGTGCGTCTGGAGAAATCATCAATGAAAGTTAAGAAATACTTGTAGCCAGAGAATGAAGCAACTGGAAGTGGACCACATAAATCACTATGCACGAGCTGTAAAGGGGTTGAGGCGTGCCAAGAGGCACATTTTTCAAAACTGTCCCGATGATGTTTTCCGAGTACACATCCGGAACAAACACCATCTCTGCAAGATACCATTAGAAGCCCTGTCACCATATTTTCTTTACATAGATTCTGAAGAGAGCGATAGTTTAAATGACCAAATCGCTCATGCCAAAGTTTGCTCACTTCATCATTATGAGCAACAAATACTGAGGGAAGATTTGATGACCCAAAGTTGTGAAACTTATACAACCTTGTAGAATCATCAGCAATGCCAGTAGCTAAAATCTGTCTAAGATCTCTTAGGTCCTTAATTACAACATCGTGAGGTGAAAATTCAAACAATTTTACCTTCACCTGAATGGGTTATCTGATATACAGATAGAAGACTGCAGGATAAGGTTGGAACACATAATACATCATTAAACTGACCATTGTCTAGATGAACAGTTCCAGTCCCTATAACACTAAGAGATCTATCATCACCAACATATATATTTTTGGTGTTACAATCATTTAAAGAAGAAAACATGGCTTTGTTTTTGGCCATGTGATAAGAAGCTCCAGAATCAATGAGCCACTCATGAGAATGAGAAGAAGAAGATACGTTTAGTGCATAGCCAGACCGAGATGCTTGACAACCACATGCAGAAAGTGCCATTCCTAAAGATGAAGTTGAAGTTGAAGATTGCTCCAAATGGATGTTATGCTTCTTCATTGTTGCTTCCAAGGCTTCCATCTTCTTAAAGCATTTGGATTCTAAGTGGCCATCTCGATTACAAAAGTTGCAATGTCTATCAGTCTTCTTCGATTTGTTTTTATTTGTCTTATCATTTTGTTGAAATGATTTTTCATTTAGAGGAGGAAATTGCTTAGGACCCTTGTTTGGTTTAGGACCATTCCTTTTAGGATACGACTTCTTAGGATTCTTTGAATTTGGTTGCTGTTGGGCGGCTAACGCTTTCTTAGATGAGTTTCCAAGATGAAGAAGACCAAGGTGTAAGAGTTTTTCTTGTTCTCTTATTAAAGAATCACAAAAGGAATCAAAGGAAGGGGACTTGTAGGTTTGTCCTTGAGAAATGAAGGCTTCTCTTGTAGAATGGAAGGTGGAAACAAACACAGAATAGGTTGGTCCCAACTTAGTAAGAATGGAGTAGATAAGGCTACTATCTTCTTTCTTAACCTTAACACCTTCCAAGAGAAGTCTAAGGGTCTTGAACTTGGACAAAAAGAAAAATTATTGGGGTCCAATGTAAACAATTCATTTTCAAGTTGATGGGCTTTAAGTTCATTTTTAATTCCAAAGACTTTAGTAATCTGTTTCATTGCTTCATCGGGAGTATCAAGTTCTGCAATATGGAATCTAAGATCTGGAGAAATAGACATCCCTATCAACCCACGTGCTTGGTCTTGCCTATTTTCCCATTTCGCTGCCTTGTCTTCATCTTTCAGTTTGGTCTCTTGGCCTGTGGCTATTCTGTAAAGACCTTTACTTCTAAATAAATCCACAATGTAGGACCACCATTGGAAGTAGTTGGTGCTGTCCAGAATAACTTGGCATGGACTTTCCATTTTAAAAAAAAACTGAAGCTATAGACGCTGAAACTAAGTGTTTCAATGGAAAGATCTCGAAAAATTAGGCTGTTTCAAAAAAAACGGTTCTGAAAACGGCTTCCGGATGAAGAAGTTATGGCTTTTTGAAGAAAATTTGATGAAGTCGCCGACGAAGTGCGGGAATGTGCGGAAATGAAAAAATCCGCCCCCACAAAATGGAGATTTGAACCCAAGACCTCTACTCTCATAAATTAGCGTTGCACCAAGTGAGCTATACAAAAAGTTTGAGAGAGAGGGGCGGGGGGGGGGGTTGATGCTTTGGGTTGCGTGCTTGCTTTGAGAAAGCTCTTTTTCCCTAAAACACAAAACCCAACACGGACATACAAAAAAAACGAACCTTGCGGCTCGAAGTTAGCTTTAGCCAGAAACTAAATATTTTCAAAAACGAACCTTGCGGCTCGAAGTTAGCTTTAGCCGGAAACTAAATATTTTCCTCAATGTTTCTGATTTTCCGAGATCACACTAAGGCGCAGTAGAAAAGAGCATACGCATGAGAAAAATCCTTCCTTTCTGTTTCTGATTCGCCCAGATCGCACAGAGTCGCAGGGCAAAGAGCATACGCAGAAATGAAAGGTATAGATCCGATAATAAAAAAAGCTAAATAAACCGAAAACCGAAATAAACAGAGAGAAAATAACTGTAAACTGCAAATAAACACTGTATACCTCTAGATCTTAAAAATGACGTAGCTAGGGCTACCGGAAACCTTTTCGCGTGAAACGAAAGGGGTTCCTCACTGGAACAGATGCTCCCAACACAACAGAGCAGTCCGCTCGGCCCGAAAGCAATCAGAAACAGTAGATCTAGGAAACGGTTGTCGGATGCAGTTCTACCGGCTTCACATTTGGATCACCAACGGACGCGGCCCTCAAATAGCTCTGATACCATGTAGGAATTTACAGGGTAAGTTCCTCAGAAAGAACACCAAAGAACACCGCTCACAAACAGATCACAGATCAATACACCAGTACTTTTGACGTGGTTAAAACCCTCAAAGAGGGAAACAGTCCACAACCTGAGCTAACGCGGCCACTTCAGGCAATTTATTAATAAAAGAATGAAAATTTACATATGCTTCTCTCATAGACGGATTACCCTACAAATGACCCTCCATGCTCTTTAAATAGAGATCATGGACCAATCAGGTGTTAAGCCACGGATCAAGTGTCGGTAATACCGAGGAGAGAATGAACCGTCGGAACACTACATATCGTGACCGTCGGATTGTAAGTTACAAAATGTACATAGTAAAGAAACACACTTTACCTAACTCTATTCCTAACTCTATACTAGACCAAGTTGTACTTAACTATTTTCTATGTGTCGGAATATCCTAACAGTGAACTCAATCGACTACGAGTAATTGACACCTATGTTATAAATTATAATTATGTATAATATATATAGCCTTGCTGCTCCAAAACTCTGTCCAAAAGGGATAGTCAAAAGGGCAGTGTCAAAACCAACACTCACTGCCAGTGACTCTACACAGTACACAGTCACACTGCCAGTGACTCTACACAGTACACAGTCACACTGCCAGTGACTCTACAGTCTACACAGTACACAGTCACACTGCACAGAGCCTAAAAATCTGTGGGCTGTAGCATATAATTTCATAATCATAAATGATAAAAGTTTTATCATAAAACAGTAACATAATCATAAATTAAAATGATAAAACAGTGACCTTATAATGACTGGTATATTGACTTGATAACGGCAGTGTTCATGTGATGATAGCTGCAGTGTTAATGTGACTTCACAATAGCTACTATGTATTGTAAATTTGTAATTTAAATTTACTAACTTATTTCTGAGTTCAATACAAATTAATAAATTATAGTTTTTCATACAGTTAAGAATGACGGAACCAAAAGGGATTTTGTTCTCAATGTTGTCCTCCCCTGCTCTGTTTCTCAACTACACTACCCTGTAACAATGGAGCTTAGTCTCCCCTATCTTTTTTGTATATAAACAGCAGCCGACTTTGTAAAAAAAAAAAAAAAATACAAATTAATAAATTATATTTTGCTGATTTGAAGGCTGAAGCAAATTTAATTTGTTTCAATTTTTTTTTGTGCCCAGGTTTAAATTCAAGTTCAAAGTTTAAAACAAAATGCCAAGGATTTTGGACGCTATGTGGGAGTTTGGTGAACCTGATATTACACCCGAAACTTGAGGTGTCAATAGAATGTATTTGACTTGCAAGTTGTGTGGCAAGCATATGTCAGGAGGTATCAACAGATTAAAATTCCATTTGGGGCAAATTCCGGGGCAAAATGTTGACCTTTGCACAAATACAACTCCAGAAATCATCCGACGGGCCATTCAATCATTGATGGATAAAGAGGACGGAAAGGACACCAGGGCAGCACTAAAAAACCAACTTGTAGGGGCCTCAAGAGTGGGGGGAATTGAGAGTGGCAGTGCTTCTTCAGCAGCATCACCTTCCTCACCCATAGGTCCCAGCCCCTCATCTATCTCATCTTTTTTTGTTCCTAGAACCACAGCTGGTTCACAACCTGGGATCAAATCAGCGATGAAAAAAAAGGAAAAGGCAGACGTTGTCAGGTTGGTTAGTAAGTGTCTTCTATGGAGTGATGTTCCTTTCAACATTGCCAAGACAAACCCATTCTACCAGCCTATGTTTGATGTTGTTGCTGTCGTTGGCCCAGGGTACAAAGCCCCCACCTTTGCAGAATTGAGAGGGCCTCTTCTTCAAGATGAAAAGACTGATTGCACTGCTAGATTGGCGAAGTTTAGGGCATCATGGGAACAAATTGGATGCACAGTCATGTCAGATGGTTGGCCTGACTAGAAGGGTAGGACCCTTCTTAACTTCTTGGTTAGTTGTCCCAAGGGGACAATGTTTATGAAATCTGTTGATGCATCTGCACACATTAAAGATGCACGTACATTATGTGAGTTGTTGGACATCTTCATTCAGGAAGTAGGCCCAAGCAATGTTGTCCAAGTCATAACGGACAACGCTGCAAATTATGTTGCAGCTGGCAAGATGCTTATGGAGAGATATCCTAACTTGTTTTGGACACCTTGTGCAGCTCATTGCATTGACTTGATGTTGGAGGATATAGGTAATATTCCTACTGTGAGGGATATTGTTGAATCATCCAAGAGCATAACAAAATTTATATATAATCATGCATCTGTGCTTAGCTTGATGAGAAAATACACCAAAAACAAAGAGTTGGTGCACCCTGCCATTACACGATTTGCCACTACTTTCATATCTCTTCAGTCTCTATTGAATTCTATGTGGGATGTGAAGAGCATGTTTCTCTCAGCAGATTGGCATTCTTTATCTATTAGCCGCAAACTAGAGGGAGAGGGCATATGCAGACTAGTTTCATATGATCAGAGCTTTTGGGCAGGAGTAGAGGAGGTGTGTGCCATTTCAGAACCTTTGGTAAGGGTTTTTCGATTGGTTGATGGAGACAAACCCGCAATGGGCTACTTGTATGAGGCCATGGATAGGGCCAAAGAGCCAATTCGTGCTTATTATGCAGATAAGGAAGACGAGGGGTTAGAGAAACAATAAGTCATATGGAGAGTGATTAATCAGCAATAGAAAAATACCCTCCATCGCCCCATTCATGTTGCAGGTATCTACCTCAACCCTGCATTTTCTTACGCCTGTGGTTTCAGATTTGATGCCGAGGTGATGGATGGATTCTTCACTTGTGTCGAGAGGATGGTGTCATCTGAGCAAGAACGTGAAGATATTTCTAAAGAAATGGAGGTCTATAGGATGGGAGGTGGCACATTTGGTTTTAACATGGCTATTAAGAATAGGACGACCAAAATGCCAGGTAAGCTTCAGTTTGTTTCAAACTTTCAAGTTTAGAATTTCAATGTTTTTTTTTTATGTTTCTCATTTTTCTTTTAACTTGTAGATGCTTGGTGGACAAGCTATGGTGCCAGAGTACCCCATCTCCAAAAGCTTGCCATTCGAGTGCTCAGCCAAACATGCAGTTCCTCTGGGTGTGAGCGCAACTAGAGTGTATTTGACAAAATACACAGCAAAAAGCGCAACAGGTAAAAATATTTCAAATTAAATTTTTTGAATTCATTTGATTAATTTTAATATTTAAATTTTCTAAGTACTAATTTACAATCTATGACCCTAATACAGATTGGAATCCCAACGCCTCAATGACATGGTCTACGTCTACTACAATCTTCGATTGTGGATGAGACAGCTTCAGAAACCTACCGATGTGAAAGCCATCTCATTGGACAATATTGATACCACCTCTTCATGGAGAGTCAAGACTGAGAGGCCGATCATGGACTCGATCCCAGATTGGTTAGGTGTGGATCTAGAGGATGTAGCAGTTGCAAGGGAGGGAGAGCCAGAGGTAGAGAAGGAGGAGCAACATCAGGGTCAGGAGGCACTAGCAGAGCTGGATGAGGATGATGAGGAGGAGGTGACACCATCTAGGATGGGCAGCAGCAGCAACAGCATAGGACAGAGGCCACCTCTTCCATCGGCTTCTAGAGGACGATTTAGTCCATTTGTATCCCTAGGGGCAGGGCCTTCTTCCTCTAGAGGAAAAGGCAAAGCCGTTCCCTATTCCCATAAAAGGGGAAGAGGATCTCAGTGACTGATTACTTTATGACTTTTAGATGACTCATGATATACATTTATTATATTTGTTGTTGATATTTTGACCCTTGAGAGTTGAGACTCAGACAAGACTCAAAATTCAGGGGTTGATTCACTATTTTGATATGTGATGTAGCACTAGACTTCATATACATATTATATATTAGCTTTATTTAGATGTTTATGTGGAAATGCATTTATTTGATGTTGTGGATACTCTAGATGTTAAAAATAAATTTAAAAAATGAATAATTTTGTGTTTTTCTAATTTTGCCGACTTTTTCAAAAAACTCCCGACTTTGCCGAGTTTTTCAACTTTTGGACCCTTGCTGAATTAATCCCGACTTTGACTTTTTCCACATTGATAAAATGACACTAGCATGATGAACTTATATAACAAACTTAGACCCTTGAGCCTTGATTAGTAAAAACGTCACTCTAGAGTGTTTTTTTCATTTAATTAATTATTTTCGCTTTTTAGCGATAAATAATTAATCGAGCTTTTTCACTCACATCCTCCAAAGCTGAAGTGTGATTACTAACTAATGTGAAAATTCCTTAATCTAACACATTAGAAACCCCTACTGCAATTATTGGTTTACAATCTCCTACTTGTTCTTTACATTAACAAGTTATTTAATTCATAAACATCGAAGTTAACACTATTGCAGCCTTCACAAATATACAGATCATGCACTGAAATATACAGAGACAATAACACAAGGGACACCGTTATTTTTGGACAATCGTCCCCGGAAAAACCCAATTCGGGAAAACCGGTGCAGCATATAGAGGGTTTGTATTATTAAACAGATTCGTGAATACAACTAGGGTGCCAGAAATGGCTCACCCGACAGAGAATATCCTTGGCAGTGTTACCTCTATCCGTAAAACAAATATTTCGGCAAATTAGCAACCGAATGATCAAACCCCACAGCGACTCCGGTTGTTCCCTATGCTGGACAACAAACGCTGCTCCAAGCACTACTCTGAAACTGCGTCACCCTCTCCCGGCTCAGAATCTGTTGATCTGCTCTCAATCTGCCCCATAGAATCTCCTCAATGTTGCCTCTGAGGCCCGGCTTCATCCTCTGCGGCTTCTACGTCTCATTGTGTCAACCCTCTGCGTCAGCTTTATGGTCTCTGCGTCAGCCCTTCTAGACCCTGCACTGTCTCTCCCGGCACTACGCTGCCTCTCTGCTATGTATTCTTCAGCCTCGGATGAAAATCCCTTGCTGAATGTTGAAATTTGGTACCGGAGGACAGGTGGTTCCCTAAGGCTTTGATCTTTGACCTAGGGAAAAGTGTCCAAAAGAATTTAATTTTTCTCCTAAAGTGACTTTATAATTTTTATAAAGTCAAATCTAATTTAAAAGTGACTTTAAGTGATAAAGTTACTAAAGTCTAATTTTAAAGTGACTTCAATAAAGTCAATGTAAAATTAGAAAGGAAAAGTGACTTTGGAAATAAATGACTAAGTGGTTCTTTATTAAAGTGGGTTGAATTAAAAAAATAGAAAGTGAGATTTAAATGAGCATTTAATCTCAGCCCTAGATCTCAATCTATTTCAGCCATTGGATTTAGGGATTCCCCAAAAGTCACTTAAGGTTAGATTAAAGGAGGAAAAGGTTATTTTTTTCTTTCATGAGCAGATTGAGAGCAAGAGAGCAAGGGAGATTTCTGGACAGGGAGGAGAAGGAGGCAGCAGCTTGGCACACATTCCAAGGCAGCATTTTAGCAAATCCGTAAAGTTGAGTTAGCACATAGTGAAAGGCAGATATTGGGCACGTTTTTCTAGAAATCCGTACAGCAAGTGCACAGAAATAGAGCAGAAATCTGTACAGCAAGTGGTTGTACCTTGGCACGCAAATCGAGGCAAATCCGTACAGTTGTACTGCTAGTTTTTTTCTGCACACAAATCGAGGAAATCCATACAGCATATTTAATGGCAGCTTGCACGCTTTTCTAGGAGGTCATACAGCATTTATTGTTGTTCCGTTTTGCTGTTTGCAGGTTTTTCAGTTGGCTGTGAGGCACGGAAAACGAGATAAGTTGTATAAGTTTGCTTGTTGATTTTTTGCTTAGTATTTCTCACTGTAAAAAGCATTTTCCAGAAATAAGAAAGAGCTCACGAACTGGTTTTCCCCAAGAGTTGTAGGGGGTTTTTCCAGGGTCACCTTGACCAAAAATCACTGTGTTTAAATGGGTTGAATCGTTGTTTGTATGTGCTGATTTTTATATTTCTGCATTTTCCAGCATTCTGTAAAATTTCCAGAATTTGTGTTTTCAGCAAAATTTATTTTCAGTTGTTGAATGTATGGATATGGGAAATGGGATTTAACTATTTTCGATAAATAAGTTGAAACTGAAAATCGGGGTGGGAAATGAGAAATTTTTACATGGTATCAGAGGTTGAGTGCTGAAGTGTAGTTTGGGACAGCAAGGAGGAAAATTACAGCCTGCTGATTTTTCACTCGGAAAATTTCAGCAGCTGATTTTTCACAAACAACAGTTTTATCTTTACTACAGCAGTGCTAATTTTTAGTTTTAGGACAACAGGATGTCATTGGGATTGAGAGTGGAGGATACGTTGGATGGGCATTCCAATTACGGCATTTGGAAGGAGAGAATTCAGAGCATCTTTGAGGAGGCAGAAGTCTAGGACATCATGGTGCATACCACACAGAACCCTGTTGTTGTGCCTACTGATACTACTCAGTTGGTTGATTATAATAAAAAGAATAACAAGGGTTAGAGACTGATTCTAGACGGAGTCAAAAACCATTGCATTCCTCATGTGAGAAGACAGAGAAATGCCCATGAGATGTGGACAGCATTGTCCAATCTATACCAGAGTACCAATGAGAACCGGAAAATGGTCCTGAAGGAGAAGCTGAAGACCATTAAGATGGGTAATGATAGTGCAATTGGATATCTCACAAAGATTACTAATATGAGAGATGAGTTGGCAGCAGTTGGAGAGGTCATTCCATCCACTGAGTTGGTGCGGATTGCAATGAATGGCCTCCCCTGTTCATGGATGAACTTTGCTGATGGGGTTTGTGCACGTGAAACCCTTCCCACATGGGAGAGGTTTTGGGATGATTGCATTCAGATAGAGATCAGGAAAGGTCAGCTTGGGGCAGCCAAGCCAGTTGAGCAGGATGAGGATGTAGCACTGTTGGCAGGAGGCAAGAAAGGCAAAGGGAAGAAGCAAGCTTCCACAAGCAATGGTGGAGGCAAAGGCAAAGGTAAAGGTAAACAGGATAACACACAGAAGGACTATTCCAAAGTGAAGTGTTGGAATTGTCAAAAGATGGGACACTATGCAGTTGTGTGTCCGGAGAAGAAGAAGAAAAAGAAGGGGAAGAACCAGAGCATGGCAGCTTCAGCAGAGGTTGAGGACTTTGCAGATCGTTTTGACCAGGAGTTTGCGTTCACTGCGTGTAAGTCCTCTAGTGCAGGATCACCTACCACACAGGTTCAGAGGGAGCATGCTTTTCCCTTGATTAGCGGAGTATCTTCGGGTATCTGGTATGTGGACAGTGGGGCTTCACGTCACATGACAGGAGTCCGTGAGTACTTCTTATAGCTTTCAGAGAGTGGCACTGATATAGAGGTACTACTCGGTGATGACAGAGTTGTTAGAGCAGTCGGTGTAGGGACACTGACATTTCAAAGGAAGTCCAAACCTCCCTTGAAGGTGTCAGATGTTCTTTATGTGCCAGGGATGAGGAAGAACCTCATATCCGTCTCAGCTTTGGAGGATAGAGGATATGAGGTACTGTTCAGGGGAGGACAGGTGTTGATGTATCCCAGGGGCACTCCAGCTGATTCAGCTAGAGTGATAGGTGTACGCCATGCAAAGGTGTACAAGTTTGCATTCCAGCCCCTTTTGGCATTGAGCAGTAGTACCGACAGCAGAGCTAGCAGTTCTGAGCTGTGTGAGATTTGGCACCGCAGGATGGGGCATATGTATCATGGAGCCTTGAGGACCTTGCGGGAGATCACTATAGGTGTGCCAAATTTCAGTACTGATCACTTTGATACTTGCAGAGGATGTGCGATGGGCAAGTTTGCCAAATTCCCTTTTCCCAACAGTGACAGCAGAGCGACTGGGATTCTTGATTTGATTCATTCCGATGTGAGCGGTCGGATGTCTCATGTTTCCTTGAGTGGATATAAGTACTATGTTTTATTCATTGATGATCACTCCAGGAGGACCTGGATTTATTTCTTGAAGACCAAGAGTGAGGTCTTCAAGCGGTTTCAGGAGTTCAGAGCTCTTGTGGAGACACAGACAGGTCGGAAGATCAAGTCCCTGAGGTCGGACAATGGGGGAGAGTACACCCTTGGAGAGTTTGTTGACTATTGTGCGGAGGCAGGCATTAGGAGGGAGTTCACTGTTCCTTACAACCCCCAGCAGAACGGGGTTGCAGAGAGGAAGAACAGATCCATCGGAGGGGCTGCCAAAGCAATGTTACATGCTCAGGGGTTGCCATTGTTCTTGTGGGCAGAGGCCTGCAACACAGCTGTTTATTTGCAGAACAGGAGTCCACATCGTGCCTTGGGGCACATGACTCCGGAGGAGGCTTTTTCTGGGAAGAAGCCTGATATTGGTCATCTTCGTATCTTTGGGTGCATTACATATTCCTACATACCCAAGGAGAAGAGAACCAAACTAGAGCCCACCGCAAAGAAGGGTATCTTTGTGGGCTATAGTGAGACCTCAAAGGCCTTTCGAATTTACATTCCTGCACAGAGAAAAGTTGTTGTCAGGCGGGATGTGAAGTTCGAGGAGGACAAGGCCTTTAGCATATCACGGGAGTTAGAGCATCTGGATCAGCCAAACCCTCAGCAGCAGTTGAGTCAGTCGCAGGGATCCAGTGGGCAGGGATCAGGAGGATCCGGAGGTACATCTATGAGGATGTCAGGTCCGTCAGTGAGCAGTGGCTCGCCGAGCCAGAGGGGTGGTGCTCCGAGCAGCATGCAAAGCAGTTCACTAAAGAGTCCACTGATGGACAGTTCACACGGTACCTCAGCTTCTACAGGTTCAGGTGCAGGCAAGAGGACAGCAGACAGACAGTCAGGAGTTCAGGCTCCTGATGATGATGAGGAGGAGGAGTTTCATTCTCCAATGGGAGAAGTATGCTCAGGGAAGAGGAAGCCCAAGTGGCTTCAGAACACCTTGAGAGATGCCACATCTGTTGCTGAGCCTAAGAGGCCGGTCAGAGAGAGTAGACCACCTGAGAGGTTTTGTAGCTATATGGAAATGGCTACCAGCATCCTTGACTCTGAGCCTTCTAGCTATGAGGAGGCAGCTAGCAGGCAGGTCTGGAGAGAGGCCATGCAAGAGGAATATTCTTCTATCATGAAGAATGATGTTTGGGAGGTGGTGCCGAGGCCTGAGGGCAAATCCGTGGTTACTTCCAGATGGCTTTACAAGGTAAAGCATGTTGCAGATGGCAGCATTGAGAAATTCAAAGCGAGGTTTGTGGCTAGAGGGTTCTCCCAGGTAGAGGGAGTTGATTATGAGGAGACCTTCGCTCCCGTGGCTCAATATACTTCGATCCACTCAATTATATCGATAGCAGCAGAGATGGGTTGGAAGATCCACCAGATGGATGTGAAGACTGCATTTCTCAATGGCTTCATACAGGAGGAGGTGTACATTGAGTAGCCACAGGGCTTTGAGGTGCATGGGAAGGAGTCCCATGTGTGCAGACTGAAGAAGGCCCTTTATGGCCTGAAGCAAGCTCCCAAAGCTTGGTACTCCAGGATAGATACATACTTGCAGGGGATGGGTTTCACAAAGAGTGAGGCAGATCCGAACCTTTACTATATTGTGATAGGTGAGGAGCCTCTCATTCTGGTGTTGTATGTGGATGACTTGGTCATTACAGGTGCAGAGAGACTCATAAAGCACTGCAAGAGAGATCTTGCGGCGGAGTTTGAGATGAAGGACATCAGCTTGATGCATTACTTTTTGGGTTTGGAGGTGTGGCAGGAGGAGGGGCATTTCTTCCTGGCGCAGGGGAAGTATATTGTGGACATCCTTGGCAGATTCCACATGGAGGATTGTAAACCCATGTCGACACCGATGATCACCAACTGGAAGAAGCTTCATGCTTCGGATTCCGAGTTGGTGGATCCCACATTGTACAGGCAGCTGATTGGTTCCTTGATGTATTTGGTCAACACTAGACCAGATATTTGTTTTGCAGTCAACACGATGAGTCAGTTTATGTGTGAGCCTAGGAAGGTTCACTGGGTGGCTGCAAAACACATTTTGCGGTACTTGCAGGGGACAGTGGATTATGGTCTGGACTACAGGCAAGGGGATGGAGTGAGATTGGCAGGATATACTGATTCTGATTGGGCAGGTTGTCCTTCTGATAGGAAGAGCACTTCAGGGCGCTATTTTGGGTTGGATTCGGCAGTAGTGTCATGGTTCAGCCGGAAGCAGCAGTCAGTAGCATTGAGTTCAGCGGAGGTAGAGTATATGGCAGCTAGTCTAGCTAGTTGTGAGGCCATCTAGATTCGCAAGATGTTGTTTGGCTTATTTGGTCAGCCGTTGAAACCTTCAATGATTTACTGTGATAATCAGAGTTGCATTAAACTCATGGAGAATCCAGTATTTCATGACAAGTCAAAGCATATCGGGATCAAATATCGTTTCATCAGAGACTGTGTTCAGAAGGGCGCTGTGAAGCTTGAGTATATTCCCACTAATGAGCAGGTTGCAAATATTCTTACCAAAGCCTTACCACGGGGCAAGCATGACTACTTCAGAGACAAGATGGGTGTGGTGAGGAACACCTTCCTCGGTAAGAGGGAGTGTTGAAATTTGGTACCGGAGGACAGGTGGTTCCCTAAGGCTTTGATCTTTGGCCTAGGGAAAAGTGTCCAAAAGAATTTAATTTTCTCCTAGAGTGACTTTATAATTTTTATAAAGTCAAATCTAATTTAAAAGTGACTTTAAGTGATAAAGTTACTAAAGTCTAATTTTAAAGTGACTTTAATAAAGTCAATGTAAAATTAGAAAGGAAAAGTGACTTTGGAAATAAATGACTAAGTGGGTCTTTATTAAAGTGGGGTGAATTAAAAAAATAGAAAGTGAGATTTAAATGAGCATTTAATCTCAGCCCTAGATCTCAATCTATTTCAGCCATTGGATTTAGGGATTCCCCAAAAGTCACTTAGGGTTAGATTAAAGGAGAAAAATGTCATTTTTTTCTTTCATGGGCAGATTGAGAGAAAGAGAGCAAGTGAGCAAGGGAGATTTTTGGATAGGGAGGAGGCAGCAGCTTGGCACACATTCCAAGGCAGCATTTTAGCAAATCCGTACAGCTGAGTTAGCACACAATGAAAGGCAGAAATTGGGCATGTTTTTCTAGAAATCCGTACAGCAAGTGCACAGAAATCGAGCAGAAATCCGTACAGCAAGTGGCTGTACCTTGGCACACAAATCGAGGCAAATCCATACAGCTGTACTGCTGGTTTTTTTCTGCACACAAATCGAGGAAATTCGTACAACGTATTTAATGGCAGCTTGCATGCTTTTCTAGGAGGCCGTACAACATTTATTGTTGTTCCGTTTTGTTGTTTGCAAGTTTTTCGGTTGGCTGTGAGGCACAAAAAACGAGATAAGTTGTACAAGTTTGCTTGTTGATTTTTTGCTGAATATTTCTCACTGTAAAAAGCATTTTCCAGAAATAAGAAAGAGCTCTCGAACTGGTTTTCCCCAAGAGTTGTAGGGGGTTTTTCCAGGGTCACCTTGACCAAAAATCACTGTGTTTAAATGTGTTGAATCGCTGTTTGTATGTGCTAATTTTTATATTTCTGCATTTTCCAGCATTCTGTAAAATTTCCAGAATTTGTGTTTTCAGCAAAATTTATTTTCAGTTGTTGAATGTATGGATATGGGAAAGGGCATTTAACTATTTTGGAGAAATAAGTTGAAACTGAAAACCGGGGTGGGAAATGAGAAATTTTTACCTGCCCCTCACTGCCACTTTGATCACTAACTCAATTTCTTTAGCAAACCTCGTCCCAGAAAATCAAATTCTATGATCTCTTCGTGTATCTCCAACTGACCCTCAAGCCTCCTCTTATACTTTTCTTGTTGATGAATCAACAGATGAGATTAAGTCCCTAATCAACGGCTAAGATTAGAACTGGCTTGATCCTTGTCACTTACAACTTTCTCACCCATTTCTTATTAATACAAATTAATATTTTTATTTTCTTAAGTTTAGACTCAGGAACTCATTAAAAATATTAATTATTTTAATAACTCTTCATCCGGGTGGAATTTCTCCAAACGATTTCTGGGTCTTAGAGATCTCATGTGCCTTGGCCTCTCCACCAAATTTCATGGCTAGAGCACATCCAGTGCTACCCAAAATCAACAATTAAGTCATCAATGTGTTTTCTAAGTCTAGGGTCAATGTCACTCTAGAGTGTTTTTTTCATTTAATTAATTATTTTCGCTTTTTAGCGATAAATAATTAATTGAGTTTTTTCACTCACATCCTCCAAAGTTGGACTGTGATTACTAACTAGGTCATCAATGTGTTTTCTAAGTCTAGGGTCAATGTATATTACCATGCTAGACATTATCTAGAGTATCACGGAATTGCATTACGTTTTTCTACGAATTTTTAATAATTAAAAATTTCCCACAAATTATGAAATTTTAATTAAATTGTATGTAACAAATAAAAATGGTGGCACTAGCAAATATTGTTGGCCATGTAAGTACTCGATTGTCATCCTTAAGGTACCAACATTATCCTACTACCCACTTTGGGGGGTGAGTTTCCACTTGTAGTGAGGTGTCATTTGAGGGTGAGTTGACTAAGACTGCGTGGGAGTTCACTCTCACCTCATTCCCATTTCTCTTACCCCCACTCTACACTTGTATCTTAGCCGCCATATGCAACCTCCCTCACATGCTACATTGCCCACACTTGAGATATACACAGCCACTTGGAGCAGCTCGTACCTCCCTCTTGGCCACTTGGAGCAGCTCATTGTGCCTTGCGATTATCATCATTTACCACATGGGATCTCTTCTCCTCATTGGGATCTCTCCCAAATTGTTATAAATTGAAGCTCTTGTTCTCTTGTGGGCTAATATGAAAGCTTGAGAGCTTGGGAAAACTGTTGGAAAACTGATTAGGGCATCGTTTAGTTCACTTTTCTATTCATGACAGTTATTTGTGATTTATATTTTTCTTCTTGTTTATTATGCTTATGTTCTTATCATCAAAAAAAATACCAAAACAGGGATATCACAACCATACACAATGAAAACCCAAAAATAACTTCTCTTCTTATAGAATCAACTTCAAAGGAGATTTCCAAGACCAAACCCTAAACCCAAGTTGCCACCAAGAACCAAGTCAGCCAGCCAATTGTTTCTTCTCCACTGCAAGATAAGGTCTTCCAGGAGTAGCGAGACAAAGTCCTTCAAAGCAAGGCCCTTCTAGCCATTTGATTCTCCAATCGAAGTATGCAACTTTCCACTGAAACCGGATTCGTTCAAATAGGCCGACCTGTCCCGAATCTAGCGAATTGGACATGATTCGTGCCAATTCATGTTCGGAAATCAGGACATGTCGTGTCCGATTGGGACACGATCGAATCCGGATCATGTCCCAATCGAACACATCGTGTCCCGATTTCCAGACACGAATCCGGAAAAAAGGGACCCGCATGGCCATAAAAAGGCGAAAATCGTTGTTCTTTTCATCATTTTCACTCATCTCTTTTGCAATAGGTGGTTGTGGATTTGCTGTGAGGAGTTTGGAGCAAGGAGCATAGGGTGTGGGAGCATTTTCAAGGAGATTCAAGCAACAAGTAAGTGCATTTCCTCTCTATTTTTTTGCATTTGTATTACAGCGGTTTGCATTTGCATTTCTTTTACAAATTTTGTGCATTTTTTGTTTATTTTTTAACAGTATTCATGGCTCAATCAAGGGCAGCAGGTAAGGGGAAAAGGAGGGGGAAGAATGTCCCCATTGGAGATGCCCCTCCTCGCCCAATTTCATCAGAGTCTGCTGCAAGTATTCTCTCTATTGCAAGTAATGTTGAGGGAAGACTTCCTCCTAAAGGTAACATTGAGAAATATCCCTAGTGGAAATATGTCACAAGAGAGGAAGGGCCAAGTAGCAAGGTGAAGGGAGGAGGCAATGTGAATTGGAGATGCAACTTTTGCCACGATACTTTCTCAAGCACATATTTCCGTGTGAAAGGCCATTTGTTGGCTTTACCAGGTTTTCGAGTTGGAGCTTGTACAAAAGTTCCTTTACACGAGGAAAGAAATGGAAAGAGAGTTCAATGTTGGTATGGCACATGTGGCTGCAAAATAAAAATAAAAACAAGAATGATGACCCCCTTCCATTTTTGAGGAAAGGCAGCAACAAAATCCCATTTGAGAGTTCTAATGGGGGACAAGCAGTAAAAAGAAAGGCAACTTCACTTGGTCCAATGGACAAGATTTTTCAAAACGAGAAACAAGAAGAGCTTGATCTCACCATTGCCTGTATTTTCTATCAAAACTTCATATCCTTTAATGTTGCACGCTCACCTCTATTTATTGAGATGTGTCAAGCTCTAACTCAAGGGGCTCCATCATGGTATGTACCTCCTGGTTCAAAGAAGCTTAGAACCACATTTTTGACGAAGACAAAAAAAGAGGTGCAAAAAATGCTTGAGCCTATTAAAGCATCATGGCCAACATATGGGTTAGCATTGTTTCTGATAAATGGACAGATCCAGCATGGCACCCACTCATCAACTTCATGGTGTCTTCCTTGAATGGTCCAGTTTTCTTGAAAGCAGTGGATACACTTGGAGAATACAAGGATGCACAATATATGGGTAAGTTGTTTATTAAAGTTATTGAAGATGTAGGTGTTGATTCTTGTGTGCAAAATCATTACAGATAATGCACCTATTTGCAAGTTTGTTGGCATGATTGTGGAAGCTAAATATCAACAAGTGTTTTGGACACCTTGCATTGTCCATTCGTTGAACTTAGCACTGAAATCCATTGCTTCTGATGTGCTTTGGATTGGTAACATTATTGAGGATGCACGGCATATCCGTAACTTTGTACAAAATCATACAAATGCCCTCATTATCTACAAAGAGTACAACAATCTATCATTGTTGAAGATTGCGCATACACAGTTTGCCTCTTCATTCATCATGTTGAAGAGGTTGAGGGAGGTCAAGACCGCTCTTTGGGCCATGGTTATTTCAAAGTTTTGGTCTTTTTGGAGAAAGAAAAATCAAGTAGCCTCTAAAAGAGTGAAGGACACAGTGCTAGATGATGCTTGGTGGGAGAGGGTAGATCTACTTATTCAGATCATGGACCCTATCATTTATTTGCTTCAATTTGCAGATACAGACCAACCCATCCTAGGAGAGGTTTATGAGGGATGGGATTCCATGATTGAGTCTGTGAGAAGCCTTATTTTATAGAGTGACTGCCCCGGGTATGAGACATCACCAAAGGCCTTCTGTGGTACTATACAGGATATTTTTGTCAGCAGATGGGACAAGAATTGCACACCTTTACATTGTTTGGCTCACTCATTGAACCCAAAATACTATAGCCATGAGTCGCTGAATGGTGGACCTTCCTGCAGATTCCCTCCTCACATGGATGGTGCAATCTCACCGGGGACGAAAGATGCATTCAAGCAGGGTTTTCAGGATAGAGCATTGCTTGATGAGGTGGAGGATGCCTTTGCAGAGTTTCTCACTAGCACTGGTCAATTTGCAAGATATGATGTGATTAGAGACAGGGGGGCTAAGAAGCCTTATTCTTGGTGGGAAAATCATGGGGCAACAAGCCCTCCTCTACAGCAGTTAGCCATGAGGCTCCTCTCTCAGGTAACTTCATCCTCTTGTTAGGAGGGGAATTGGAGCACATATGGGAATTTGTATAGTGTTAAGAAGAGCAGGCTTGAGCAGTCCAGGGTAGAGACAATGGTGTATGTGCACACCAACCTTAGACTTATTTACAGGCAGAGGGAAGAGTGGTTGAAGGGAAAGACAAAGATGTGGGATGTATTTCCTAATGATATGGGTCTGGACAACAGCGTTGAGTTGGCATTGGCCAACATGGATCTCAATGATCCACTGCTATAGCCTATTAGATTTGATGATGGTGATACTGTAGAGGGGTCATCCTCCACACTAGCAGATGCAGAGACGACTTTAAATATGGGGGAGGAGGATGTAGCAGAGGAGAGCAGTGGTGACCATGATGATGAGGACAGTGATGTTGATTTTAATAATGACTATGAGGATTGATGACTCATGAGTCATGAGTTACCCACTGCCTTGAGGCTTGTAAACTTGTAGTTGTTTTGTATTTTATATTTCTATTTGCCATTGGCATTGCACTTCCTATGTAACACATTTTGATTTTGATGACTTAATGAGGAAACTACAATTATCAGTGTCTTTATCTTACTATCTTGTCTTTCTCCTATTGGATCATTGATGAATTGAATATGTATTATGATTTATCATTTATGAATTTAGAATTTATGATTCATTGATTTATCATTTATGTGACATGTCACAAATTACAATTGTATTTGAATTTTGTATGTACTATGCATGCTATAATGTTACTAACTTACTTTGTAAAAAATAAAACTTATATCTAGATGAAGATCTATGTTTGAAATCAATGAATTTGTATCATGAATGAGAATTTGTGTAAGAAATATCTAATTTTTAATATATATATATAATAAAATAATATATAACATGTCCTGTTTTGGGGGGTCAATGTGTCCGAATCCGACACTCAAATGCCCGTATCCGATGAATCCTGAATCCACGTGTCAGGTTATTTAGCAACTTTCGAATTTGAAGTTCATTCAGAAACCCTAGGTTTCTCGCACGTGTGGGCAAAAACATGCAAATTCGGACCTTTGACTTCCTCAAGAGCTTCTCCCTTCCTTCATTAGTCTTCGCTTGCTTTCCTAGGACCCTCGCATTGCTTCTTAACTTCAGATCGAATCCAAGATGTGCGATGATCATGATCATCTAACAAGAGATCAAATTCTCTTCCTTTTATAGCCTTTCTTAGAGTTCAAACATACCCCACAAGGATGACTTCATGTAGGCTAGCCGACTTGGTTCTTAGGAGCCTTCTAGACATTTCCATAAACAAAATATTTTTTCTTTTAATGATACAAATGCTCAAAAGGGTCTTTTACAATAATAATGACTCTTTGACTCATGATAAACCTAGGAGACCTATGACAAACAACTTGAGCATGAAACTCATGCTTCCAAAAATAATTTTCTTTTATTATTTACATTATTTTCTTTCTCCAAATAATATTTACATCATTACATGAGCCAAATGACAATTATGAAGACGAAAGGCAGTTACATTTTTCAACACTCCCTCTTAACTAGGGAGGTGTTCATGATTGTCCAATCAGTAGGACAATACTCCCTTTGAAAAGTTCTCATAAGAAGAGTTAGATTGATAAGCCAACTATAAGCATCAACATTATGATCAACCAACATTGTCTTTGAGGCCTAACTAGACATGCTTTAGTTTATTCAAGAGCATTATGCTGGGAGGCTTTATTTGTGATACTGCAATACCTCTACAAGGCACATACCCCATCCATATGTCCACAAAGTATGTCCTTTTAGGACTATTCTTATCTTGGATTCTTGGCCTTGAATCCTCAAAGAATATTGATCCTCTTCACCCACTCTTATCTTGGATACCTATCACGTCCTCAAAGAGTGTCATTTCCTTTCCTTTCTTGGATGTTCTATCCTTAAAGACCACAAATGTTTATCCAATCCTCTACCATTCTCTCTCCAAGGCCTTCACTTAGACTCACGGTTGTTAGTCCTGGTCCAGTGCTTGACACATGAAGCAGAGAATACACATGTGATGTCCAACATCACTCCCTCTCAACCAAAGACGATATCCCTTCTCCTTTTAACTTGAGAATAGATCCTTGCTCCTATTCAAGAAGATTCCGTTACTTCCCCTCAAATCTAGAGATGATTCCTGACTTCCTTTCTAATTGGGAAATCACATCCACAAGCTTTCTAGCTTGTCTTCATAAGAGTATTAGTTGCCAATACTTCAAAGCTGCCTGGCTCCCTCTTTTCTCTGCATCTCAACGTATCGAGTCTGCTTCCTTTCGAGGTATCATGGAGCCATCTTCAATTTTGTGACAGGTTCTAGGTCATTAATTTTGCACATCACTTTCAACTTGTCAATTTCAATGAAGGCATTATATTGAGCCTTCCCAAGTTTCCAACTAATCATAGCTTCCTCAAGAAAGTGATCTCCCTTGACCTTCAAGTTATCTTCTCGCACTGCTACCTTTCAATCCCAAGATGAGCACATCTTGACTTCACAATTGCCAAGTACCAGATATTGAGTTTTCCTCAATAGCCTTCATACATTCCATATAGTTGAACTTGCCTGAACTGTCACACTGCAACATTCTTCCAGGTAGCACAACATGTTAATAAAATAACGAACAATAAATATCAGACTTACCTCATCATGAAAACTTTCTCATCATCAACATGCTTGTGGTCCATCTCCACTTGAATCTTCCTTCATGCATCAGAGTGCCCAAGGATCGAACTTGGTTATCAAGTTACAATTTGCTTCCGGAGATTGTACTTTATATTGAACATAAGTAAATATATTCTAGCGAGAAAGTCTTGGCATTCTATCCATTCTATAGTAAGTCAAATTCATGTACATAGGCATCAAAAGAAATATTCACTATGCATGTGACCAACCTTTCTTCCAAGATTATATGTATCATACCCAAAGGTTACTTTTAAACATGCATTCCTAATTTTTCACACAATCATCTAGCTATATGTATTTCACAATTATCCTGCAATTTTAACACCTGTATTCCTTCATCCTTTTCAGAGTATCGTTTCCATACAATATGGAATATATACTAATCGTGTCATTATGCTTCTTCCAAGAGTCTTCCAAGATGATGACTCTTACAGGATCATGATGATCCATCTTAGCAAAATGACTTCCTCTAACATAATGTTAGACAATGTATGGATGAACACTTATGCAAAATGGTCCCCAAGCTTTTCATTCTTTAAGGACTAGATGATTTCAAGCAATTCAAACAAGTAGACTTTAAATATGCTACTATCACTTGCTTTTATTTATGATGCCATGCCAAAACAACACAATAATGCATGCTTACTCTTTTAATGACCTTGTTAGCATCAGTGTCTTCAAGGTCCTTACAGTTCCATCCCTCCATCCCGCTCATCATTTCCAAGGAGTAATCATCAAGCATGATAATTGCTTTGCTTCTTCCCTCCTCATCTTGCTTTCACCTGCAATTTTTAATAGCAAGTACAACCAAGCAAAGTATACAAATACAAAAGTAAGATGTCAATCTAGGGTTTCCATGGTTTTCTCAAAAGGTAGACTCCTAGGATTCTTAAGTTCAAACCCTAAATTCCTTGATCCTTCTCTAGGAAACATCAACCTTAGGGTTTTGGTGTCAAACCCTATATTTCAACCAATTCTACCTTTTACCATGTCCTAGATTCTTTTAGCAAACCCTAGATGTTGAAGCTAGGGTTTCTATGAGGAAAAAAACATATTAAGGTTTCTCACTAGGGTATTTCCTATTCAACTTCCATCTAGGGTTTTCAATCCCTAGATGCCAAAACCTTTAACTAGATGAAGTTTACAAACCCTAGAATTAAAAAATGCAGCAAAACCGTAATGCTTTATGCAGACCCTTTAGCAAAAATTTACAAATGACCATTTTAGAAATCATACATACCTTACAAACTATTATCCATACCTTTTAAAAGCCTTGTTCATAGGTTAGGGCACACCAATTTCCCACATCAGCCCTTCATTTAAGGACAAACCTTCTTCATAAAGTTGCATCCTTCTTCCTTCTATCAGCCTATGTAACACGCTGCCCAAAGAGACTTCTTCAGCAGCTTATTAAGGCCTATTCAACCCTCCCAATAGTCACTTCACAAGCTCGACCTAGTCACCACAGGTCTACTACCTTTTTCAGTCTGTTCAAGGAAGATAGAATAGCTCTTTTTCCTTCAAGCGAGTTTTGAATGGTATACTGCAATTTCTCCTCACTTTGTCTTCTTTTACCAAGAGGTCTTGTTACCCCTATCTGAATTTTTCACCATACTTTCGACCCTCAAACTAGGGCTTCTAGTAACCACAAAAATAGTATGTTTAACATTTCTCAAAAGATGTAGATTGTATCCACTTTAGGATTCCATACTTTTTTGAACTGTAGGACTCCTTCGATCCTTTGGATTCCTTTAGAATTTTCGGTCTTGAAGGTGACTTCGGCCCTCTCTGAAGTTTTGAGGAACCACAAGTCCCAACTTTAGATTGTGACTGCTTCTATATGTCCAACATACCCTCTTTTCCTTCACACATTACCTCATCCTTTCCAAGACTGAACTCGGCCTACTAATCTGCAATTTTTCAGGTGTAGGAGTCCTACAACTAGCCTTATTGTGACTTGGATCTTACATAAGATCACCTTCAGATTTTCAGTTCTAGGATCACCTATGGAACAGAGATAAGTATGGGCTAATAACTCGGTCTTGAGAGGCTTTTTTCACTCTCAACTTCTTTTTCCGTCCTTAAGGAGATCATAAAATGATCCCTTCCTCTTTCAACACTTTTTGGTCTTATGCGCAAAACTTTGATTTGATTTCAAATCTCTGATCTAATACAAGTATGCTCAGAAAATAGTTTTCCTTAGATCAGCGTCACCTCTAGCTACTTCGGCATTTTAAGATTATGCAGACAATCCATTCTTTTTGGCTTCTTGGAGAAATGCAAACCCTTTCAATGATCTTCCAATTTCCTGTACTCTTGTCCTTAGCTCTAATGCCATGTTGGAAAGTTGATTAGGGCAGCATTTAGTTCACTTTTCCATTAAAGAAAATGATTTGTGATTTATATTTTTCTTCTTGTTTAGTATGCTTATGTTCTTATCATCAAATAAATGCCAAAAAGGAAGATTACAACAATACACAACGAACACAAGATATAGGCTCCAATCCAATGCAAAATCGCTCCAAGGGGAAAACCCAGAAAGAACTTCTCTTCTTATATAATCAACCTCAAAGGAGACTTCCAAGACCAAACCCTAGACCTAGTTTGCCACCAAGAACCAAGTCAGCTACCCAACTCTTTCTCCTCCACTGCAAGATAAGGTCTTCCAAGAATAGCGAGACAATGTTCCTTCAAAGCAAGGCTCTTCTAGCCATTTTATTCTCCAAGCGAAGTCTGCAACTTATCCTGCAACTTTCGACCCTGAAGTGCATCCAGAAACCCTAGGTTTCTCACACATGTGGCATAACATGCAAATTCGAATCTTTGAATTCTTCAAGAGCTTCTCCCTTCCTTCACTAGCCTTCTCGCTTTCCTAGGATCCTCGCATTGCTTCTTAACTTCAGACCAAATCCAGGATGTGTGATGATCATGATCATCTAACAAGAGGTCGTATGCTCTTCCTTTTATAGCCTTTCTTAGGGCTCAAACATCACTCACAAGGCCGACTGCATTAGGTTGGCCAACTTGGTTCTTAGGAGCCTACTCGAAATTTCCATATACAAAATAATTTTGTCTTTTAACGATACAAATGCCCGAAAGGGTCTTTTACAATACCAATGACTCTTGGACTCATGATAAACCTAGGAGACCGAATAACAAATAACTTGAGCATGAAACCCATGCTTCCAAAAATAATTTTCTTTTATTCTTTATATCATTTTCTTTCTCCAAATAAAATTTGCATCATTACATGAGTCAAATGACAATTATGAAGACCGAAGGTAATTACATTCTTCAAGACTCCCTCTCAACTAGGGAAGTGTTCATAATTGGCTAATCGGTAGGACAGTACTCCCAGTGAAAAGTTCTCATAAGAAGAGTCGGATTGATAAGCCAACTGTAAGCACCAACATTATGATCAACCAACATTATCTTTGAGGCCTAACTAAACAAGCTCTACTTTATTCAAGAGCATTATGTTGGGAGGCTTTACGTGTGATATCGCACTACCTCTAGAAGGCACATACCCATCCGGATGTCCACAAAGTATGTCCTTTTACGACTATTCTTATCTTGGATTCTTGACCTTGAATCCTCAAAGAATACCGGTCCTCTTCACCCACTCTTATCTTGGATACCTGTCACGTCCTCAAAGAGTGTCAGTTCCTTTCCTTTCTTGGATGTAATATCCTTAAGGAAACCATAGATGCTTATCCAATCCTCTACCATTCTCTCTCCAAGGCCTTCACTTAGACTTACAGTTGTTAGTCCTGGTCAAGTGCTTGACACATGAAGCAGAGAATGCACATGTGATATCCAACATCACTCCCTCTCAACCAAAGAGGATACCCCTATTCTCCTTTCAACTTCAGAATAGATCCTTGCTCCTATTCAAGGAGACTCATTTACTTCCCCTCAAATCTAGAGGTGATTCCTAACTTCCTTTCTAATTGGGAAGTCACATCCACAAGCTTTCTAGCTTGTCTACATAAGAGCATCAACTGCCAATACTTCATAGCTGCCTGGCTCCCTCTTTTCTCCGCATCTCATCATATCGAGTTTGCTTCCTTTCGAGGTATCATGGAGCCATCTTCAATTTTGTGATAGGTTCCAAGACATTAATTTTGCACATCACTTTCAACTTGTCAATTTCAATGAAGGCATTATATTGAGCCTTCCCAAGTTTCCAGCTAATCATAACTTCCTCAAGAAAGTTATCTCCCTTGACCTTCAGGTTATCTTCTCCTACTGCTACCTTTCAATCCCAAGATGAGTGCATCTTGACTTCATAGTTGCCAAGTACCAGATATTGAGTTTTCATCAACAGCCTTCATACATTCCATACAGTTGAACTTGCCTCAACTGTCATCCTGCAACATTCTTCCAAGTGGCACAACATGGTAATCAAATAACAGACAATAGATATCAAACTTACCTCATCATGAAAACTTTCTCATCATCAACATCCTTATGGTCCATCTCCACTTGAATCTTCCTTCATGCATCAGAGTGCCCAAGGATCGAACTTGATTACCAAGTTACCATTTGCTTCCAGAGATTGTACTTGATGTTGATCATTAGTAAATATATTCTAGCGTGAAAGTCTTGGCATTCTATCCATTCTAGAGTAAGTCAAATTCATTTATTTAGGCATCAAATGAAAGATTCACTATGCATGTAACCAACCATTCTTCCCGGATTATATGGATCCTACCCAAAGGTTACTTTAAACATGCATTCCTAATCTTTCAGACAATCATCTAGCTATCGGTATTTCACAATGAGCCTGCAATTTTACCACCTGCATTCCTTCATCCTTTTCAGAGTTTTCTTTCCATACAATATGGAATATATACTAATCTTGTCATAATGCTTCTTCCAAGAGTCTTCCAAGATGATGACTCTTACAGGATCATGATGGTCCATCTTAGCGAAATGACTTCCGCTAACATGTTGTTAGATAATGTATGTATGAACACTTCCGCAGAATGATCCCCAAGCTTTTCATTCTTAAAGGACTAGATGATTTCAAGAAATTCAAACAAGTAGACTTTAAATATGCTACTATCACCTTCTTTTATCTATGATGCCATGCCAAAAGACTACAATAATGCATGCTTACTCTTTTAATGACCTTGGTAGCATTAGTTTATTCAGGGTCCTTACAGTTCCATCCCTCCATCACACTCATCATTCCCAAGGAGTCATCATTAAGCATGATAATTGCTTTGCTTCTTCCCTCCTCATCTTGCTTTCACCTGTAATCTTTAATAGTAAGTATAACCAAGCAAAGTATACAAATTGTAATATTCCTAATAGAAAATTAACAGTGATAAACAACCATAATATCACATGCACACAAAAAATTCACAGACATAAGTAAACACCTAGAAATTTATCCAAAAACTGAGCCAAGCTGAGCCATTTTATTATAATTCAGTGGGGGTAAAGCAAAGTATGGAGTAAGTGCACCTGGGCTTGCCAAAGGCAAGCTAAACAAGTCCTAGGTGAAGAAAACAATGGCCCGGATGATGTGAAGACAATTCTGCTCCAAACTTTGCGTTGGCTCTGGAAAACTAAATTGTTGGCTGATGTAGATCTGTTGTTTGGACCAGTGTTGCAGGAACCATCCCCCCCCAAGGATCCAAAGGCAAATCCGTGTACCGTACGGATCCGCCACTGATCCTTCAGCGAAACCGCGGATCGGAAAATCGGATCCGCGGTTCCTCCTTTTTTGGCGATTCCTGCTTTTTTTGGCGATTCCTACAAAATTGGATTCGTGGGGCCCGATCTGCGACTCCTACTACCTAATCCGCGGTTCCTATTTCCCGATCCACGGATCCGGAAAGGATCGGGTGCGGATCTGTGGAGGTTCAAACATGTATCCACCGCGGATCACGAGCAGACCCGAGAGAAGGTGGACGGTTCCGTGGGGCTGTTTTTGATTTTTTGTTTTTGGAAATTTCAAACTGTTCTGTGAGGAGCTACACCTTCCGAATACTCCAAAGGTGCCCCTTGATGCTCCCTAGACACTTCCTAGATGCTCCCTAATGGTAATGTTAAATTCTTAAAGTAAAAGTGACATTCTCCTTTATCTTTCATTTCCATTCTTTTACTTAAATTTTTAACATTTCCATGAAATGACTCAAGATGTTTGAGAGTGGTTCCAACCTCATCAGAGAAGTAATATCGAGAAAATGGAATTTCATATCCCATTCAAAATTCAACAGACTTAACAATTTTTAGGATCAATGGGATTGTGGTGTTTCATTGGATTATATCATGTATGAGGGCATGTGATTGACATTTAATCAAGAGCAACAAGCCTTATATGTAGCCCAATGTTGGTGTTATTGATTGTTGAACTCCTTTGTCATGGCCTTAGCAATTATGTACCCTTCACTCAAGTCAAAATCATTGATCAGGCATGTTAAGATTTCTCTACCATATTATAAGGCTTGGATTAAGTTGCTTGATCAAAATTAGGCCCTATAGAATTGAAGTAGAGGCAAAGGCTCGATAAGAGAAGAGGAATCTAGATTGTAGATGGTTGATACTTGAATAATTAATCATTGATGTACAATGGATGCCATATCTATCTTGATTTATGTAAAAATATGCATGTTTTCATGTCTTCTACAACTAATTTGGTATTTTGGATGTTTTTTTAATATCAATGTAAAATATATATATATATAGTAGTTGCTTCCGAGACATTTCACTTCCTAGATTTTTGGAAAATGACGCTTCCACGTCCCCGCTTCCAAAAAACGTCCCCGTTTCGTCCCTGCTTCGTGCAACATTGGTTTGGACCACCTCTAGTGCTCAGAAAATTCCGGGAAATTAACCCTGGCCTCCTCTCAAATAACCCACCAAAACCCAAAAAGGGTTTGGCCTAGTTCAGACCCTCGAAATTACCCCCAATTTCCACATACTCCTCTAGTTGTTGGGTAATTCGGCCCACCTAGAACTAACTTTGTTTTGTGCCTACAAATGAGAATAAATGTTGTCAAAATCCCTCTCCGGATGCCCCAACAAGTTCCAGCCCAATTGCCTCTTCCCCTAAGCCCCCACGTGTGGCCCAGAAACTCGCTCTACGCAGGCCCACGCAGTCCCTGAAATGGTGACACTGCTACAGCAAAATCCCCTCCAGAATGTGCCTGCCCAACACTCCAAAACTCCAGCACGACATGGTCCAAGGCTCTCCCGGAAAACTCAACAAGTTTGTTGCTCCACAACCCCTTCTCTCAGGTGATACGTATTCCCCTTTTTGCACCCAATTTGCTGAGTAAGTCACACGAAATACACTAGTGCCAAGACCGAAACAACTCCCAAATGATGTATACTTTCCTCTTTGGGTTGGCCCTGGAAGTCCACCGAAGGTAGGGTGAGAATATCGCTTGTGAATCTTGTGTGCTGAACAGCACTGCAGACCTAGCTCAACAGCTCAAGCGTTCTAGTTAGGTTCGATATGCAAAGGTTCAAAAGCCCCCAAAATGATGCATACCTCACTAATTATCCTTGAGCTACCCCTCCTCCATGTGGGCCCCATGCATCGACCCCACCTTAGTCTTTCTCCCTCCAAAAGTGCGAGTTTGCTCAAGGGGTGTATATTCCTCTTTTGGGGTGGCCCCCACCATCCACTACAACTTTGATTTCCCTTTTCCTCCTCTATTGGGACCCTCCTTAGCCAATTTAATTAAGTGGGGTCCTCCTAACCCCTTTCCCCTAAGTTAGGCACTCCAAAACATCAAAATTGCCATGTCTTAGCCAAAATTGCAAAATTGTCTAAGTTAGGCACTCCAAAACATCACAATCCTCCCCTCCCAAATGTTTCTTGTCCCCAAGCAACTGTAATGCGGGGTGTTGCAGAAAGTTCTCCCCCTCCCATGTGGCATCCTCATCTAGTAGATTCCTCCATCGCACCAAATACTCCCTAATAGTCCTGCTCCAAGACTTCCTTTCCCTGGTCTCCAAAATAGCCTCGAGTTCAAGAACTAAGTGACCCTCCTCATCTAGTGGGGGTAGCTTTGTGGCTAATTTCACATGTCCCAATACCTTCTTAAGGCATGAAACGTGAAAGACATTGTGCACCTTGCTTCTAGGCAGAAGCTCCAGCTCATATTCCACCTCTCTGTAGGAACCATAAAAATGTGGTTGTAACTTCTCGGCCCCCTTCTGCTTCAGCGTGGATTGCCTATATGGTTGGAGGCGCAAAAAGACCAAGTCTCCCACCTCAAAGTGCCTTTCAACCCGGTGCCTGTCTACATATATTTTCTGCTGATTTTGGGCAGTCTGCAGGTTGTCCTTGAGAGCCTTAAGGATATCTTGGCTCTCCTGAATCCAATCCTTAGCCCTTGGGGCCTGCTATCTCCAAAAACAATGTCAGCAAAAGATAAAGCATCATACCCATACAAAGCACGGAAAGGGGACATACTGATGGACATATGGTAGGTAGTATTGTAGCAATACTCCCCTAGGTGCAACCACCTCATCCATGCTCGTTGCTGCCCTGTCACGTAGTTCCTCAAATATCCCTCTAGCCACTTGTTGACTATCTCGGTCTGTCCATCCGTCTGGGGGTGGTAGCTGGTACTAGGAGTGAGCTTAATACCCACGAGTCTAAAGAGCTCCTGCCAAAATGCCACCATGAAGCGGCTAATCCATGTCACTGACTATGGTCTTGGGAAGACCATGCAACCGGAAGATCTCTCTGAAGAACAGCTCCGCAACTTGTGAAGCAGAGTACCTGGTGGGGATAGCAAAGAAATGGGCATACTTCATCAACCTGTCCACCACTACATATATGCAATCATGGCCCTTCACCATGGGAAGTCTTGTGATGAAGTCCATCAAGATGCTTTCCCATTTCCCCTCCAGAATGGGAAGTGGTTGTAGTAACCCAATAGGATGGGTCAACTCCCCCTTGTTCCTCTGGTAGGCCTCACACTCCTGCACATGTCTCAACACGTCACCCTTGAGGCCCTTCCAAGTGAAGCGTTCCCTGACTATCCTGTAAGTCTTCAGGAACCCCTGGTGTCCTGACAGTGGTGAATCATGCGCTGCATGGAGAATCCTCTCCCTCAACTGCGAACCAGGAACCAAATAAATGTGCCCATTGTAGTTAATGGCATCTGCCATCGCACAGTAACACTTATCCCCATGGGTACCTTCCAAGATCTCACATGCCTATTGATCCTTGCAATACTCCACCAACAATTGTGCCTTCCAATCATGGCAAATGCTCATGAGTGAAAGTGTCGCGACCCTCTTGGATAAGGCATCTGCCACCACGTTATGCTTGCCCTTAGCATATTCTATGTCAAAATCGTAGGCCTAAATTTTGTTGACCCACTTCTCTTGTCGATCATTGAGCCCCTTCTGCCCCAAAAAGTGGCGAAGACTATTATGTTAAGTCTTCACTCTTAACTTGTTACCCACCAAGTACTATCAGAACTGGCCAATGCATGCATGACGGCCAACATCTCCTTATCATAGATCGAGTATAGCCTCTTCTGACTAAGGAGCTTCCGACACTCGAAATCTATAGGATGGCCTCCCTGTGACAATACAGCTCCAATGCCCTCCCCTGATGCATCGCACTCCAAGGTGAATGGCTGTGCAAAATCACGTAGAGCCAACACCGGGCAACTGGTTAGCACCTCCTTGAGGTGCTCAAATGCTACCTGTGCCCTGTCAATCCAAGTGAATGCCCCTTTCTTAGTCAGATCTATGAGGGGTGTTGCTCATTGTGAGAAGTCATTCACAAACTTCCTGTAATATGTGCAAATACCCACAAATCCCCTCATCTCGGTCAGGGAATTGGCCAATCTCGGATAGCTCTAATCTTCTCCTCATACACTCGTACTCCATCCTCTCCATTGATATGCCCCAAGTAGAGCATCTCAGTCAACCCAAACTCACACTTGGACAACTTCACATAGAATTGTTGTCCCTCCAAGATACAAAGCACCTCCTCGAGATATTGCAGGTGCTCCTCCCATGTTCTACTGTAGATCAATATATCATCAAAGAACACCAGTACAAATTTGTGTAGCTACTTGCGGAACACGTGCTTCATGCAAGACTAAAGGGTAGCAAGTACATTGATTAAGTCAAAGGGCATAACCAAGAACTCGAAATGGTCATAGTGACACCTGAACGCTGTCTTGGGATGTCCTGATCCCTCACCCGAATCTGACGGTACATCGAACGCAGATCCATCTTAGAGAAGTACTTAGCTCCTCTAAGCTCATCCATGTGGGGAATGGGGTGTCGGTTCTTTAGCATCTTCTTGTTAAGGGCCCTATAATCGATGCACATCCTCAGCGTGTCATCCTTCTTCTTCACCAGAACAACTGATGAAGCGAAGGGACTAGAGTTGGGCCTGATGTGCCCCAACGCCAACAGCTCATGAATACCCTGCTCGATCTCATCTCGGCAAGCCTTGGGATGTCTATATGCAGTCGTGATAACTGCCTGCACCCCTAGCTCTAGCTCAATAACGTGCTCACACCCCCTATCAAGTAGTCGTCCTATCGGAATGTCTCCAAATACTGTTGGGTACCTGTCTAGAATGGCCTGGATGTCTAGGTGTTGCGGTTGAGGCTTGCCCCCTACATCAGATATCCTCAGCTCCACGGCCCACTCGATATCCCCATGTCTCAAGTCTGCCTCCATCTTATGCGCTAACAATGTCTGCGGGGGTTAAGAGTGGATGCCCCTCAACAAAACCATCTTCCCGCCGGGCCCCACGAACTCCATCCCCAACTTCTTCCAGTCAGTGGTAACGCACCTAGGGGAGTATAGCCACTGCAAATCAAGCACCACGTTGGTGTCTGGAACATCAACCACAAAGAAGTGGTTTGTCGTAGAGTAGTTCCCCATCACCACTGTCATCCCGGGGACGTATCTAGTACACTGCATGATCCGATCTCCCAGCAACAAGAGATAATCCCTCAAAGGACTCAGTGCCTATGCCCCTACTCTCCATCATCTGGGCATCTACGAAGTTGTGGGTGGCCCCACTGTCTACCAGCACTGAAACACGTTGTCCCTACATTGTGCCCCTGATCCTCAAAGGTACTTCAGCACTCCTCGAAGTGAAGCGATGACCCCTGCTACAGGCAAGAAGGGGGCTCGTTGTTAATTTTAGGTATGTTCTATGCTTAGCGCAATTTACTTCAATTTTTCCATATTAGCCCAATGACAATATTCAAACTAGCAATTACATCAGCATGGTAGTAAAGTGTAGATAGAACATAAACATAAATCACAGAAAACAAGCCAAGACAAGAGGACACAAGATGTGGCACCAGCCAGGGACAAACCCCAATGTGGGGAAACCCTTGATCAATTCTTCTTATATTCTTCAATAGTTCAGCAGAGAGAGAGATAGTACATATACATCAGAAGTCAACACTTTGACTTGACAAGATCAGACATCAGAGATCTTCACCATGAAGATGACACAATGAGGTTGCAGATCTGATGACAAGGACTGCAGATCTGAACTCAGGTGAAGGCATACTTCTTCAACTGATTCTCCAAGGTGATTCCATCACCATGCTGCATCCAACCATGCTACATCTAATAGAATGTTGTCCTCCTCCTGCAGTACTAGCAGTCACTGCTACATGAGATGGTGCATCAAACTTCAGTCCTTATCCTTGATACAATCATGATCCAAGTTGAGGTTCCAACACTGTCATACTTTCAAGACTGACTTGTGCAACCCTACACACAGTACCCAGCTATCTTTACCCTTGAACAGCAATGTCTTCCAATCTTCTCCTAAGAGATCATCTTAGACAGACTTGTTTGACCTTCTCTCTGAGGCTGCACTAGACCTGAGATCAGCCTTATTACTGCACAGTCACCACACTTCTAGGACATAGTCACTGAGAGACTTGATGCTGATAACGTGGTGACTGGTTAGGGTATTTCTTCATTGTAGCTTAGTGATCCAACAGGCCTCAAACAGTAGACCCTAGCTTCTCTTTTTGTGGATTCTTCTGCCCCTTAAGAACAACGTCAACATGCCCAGAACAGATCTCAAATGGGCCACGCTGTCACCTACAACAATGTGGCATTAGGACATATCCTCCAAGTTGTGATATGATTACTTTAGCTGACTTTCCTTACAGTGTCTAAGGGTTCCTTTCTTACTGAGATATGGACCTCTTTAACTATGGCTTTCCTTCATCATTTGTGGCTGATAGGGTCCTCTCCAATTGCAACCAAGATTATCTCCTTGAGGGCTAAGACTAGGGCAGTATTAGCGCTACTTTGACTACGGTTTGAAGCACAAATTGACAGCTGCTAGAGACCTCTATTTCGGTGGCTGGAACCTTCTCCTTTCACTGCGGCTAGGGAAGATAGATGCCTCTTTGAGACTGCGAATTAGACTGAGGGTCTAGACTACGGATTAGGAACCTTTTAGGCAACGTATTGTAGCTCTCTGTGTTAATTTTAGGTATGTTCTATGCTTAGAGCAATTTATTTCAATTTTCACAGTTAGCTCAATATCTTTTCCAGATTAGCAATCACATCAGCATTAAAGTAAATTGCAGATAGAACATAAACATAAATCGCAGAAGACAAGCCAATACAAGAGGACACAAGATGTGGCGCTAGCCAGGGACAGACCCCAATGTGGGGAAACCCTTGATCAATTCTTCTTATATGTTCTTCAATAGTTCAGCAAAGAGAGGGAGAGAGCACATTTACAACAGAAGTCAACACTTTGACTTATCTAGATAAGAGCATAGATCATCTCTAAGAAGATGATACATGAGATTAGTTGAAGACATGTTGCTTCAACTGATTCTCCAAGGTGACTCCTTCACCTATCGTTGTGTTGCATTTCGTCATCATGCTGCACCTCACCGTGCTGCACCACGCTGCACCCATCATCACTATGCTGCATCTCATCATGCTTCATTAATCATGATTGTACTATGTGCCATTGCTGCACCATGTTGCCATACTGACCTATGTGTTGGTTGAACCTTGCTTGTTGTCCCTTGCATGCTTGTTGTCCTTAGCATGCTTGTCCTCAGCATGCTTGTTGTTGCGTACTGGCTGTCCCTTGCATGCTAGTTGTACCAATACATGCTTGCTGCACTAAGTATCATGTTGTTGTCCCAATGTTAGTTAGTTGTCCCTTACATGCAACACTCCGACAGCTCCTCAGCGCCAATCTGCCCCACGAAAAACACCAACGTCAGCCTCTAGGGACTGCGTCAGCCTTTTCTGCCCTCTGTGTTAGCTTTCCCGGCAGTTCTGGCTTATGCCCTCAGCTTTCCTGACAGTTCCCGGCAATTCCGACAGTTCCCGGCAATTCCCGGCAGTTCCAACAGTTCCCGGCAATTCCCGGCAGTTCAGCAGTCCCTGACAGTTCTGGCAGTTCCCGGCTTCTGTCCTCTAGATTAGGGCAGCGTTATCCCTTAGGATCTCTCCTCCTACTAAAACACAAACACAAGTAGAGAGGACTAGATCCCAAGTGTGTTGAAATGACTTGAAGGCCACCTCTATTTATACTAAAACGTTGAACACATGTGGGGTTTATTTGGTTGTTGGCCGACCTTGACGAATTGTCTTATAACACAAATAAATACATAACTCCATGAATATTTATCGAAATCGGATGATCTTTAGATCAATCCTACACCTCTCGATGAGAGGGATCCAAGAAAAATATCAATGGCCATAAATAAGATGACCCACATGGAGTTTGGCCCTAGTTTCCAATTTTAACACTTTCACTGCTACAGATCCCCTAGGACTGCGGCCAAATCTTTTCATTATTTGCGGCTAGGGTAAGACTATAATCCTCCCATTAGGACTGCGGCTAGCTGAGTGTAGAAACCTTCGGTTAGGGTTCTATTAGGGCCTCCTTTGCCAACATATATGAGCTCCCTAAGACCGAATTGAATCCTCTCCTTGCTGTGAAGAAGAGCTTCCTTTAGGACAGCAAATAGGTCTCCTTCATGACTGTTAGGGCAGCATAGAGGATTCTTCATGACTGCGTTTAGGGCTAGGGCATCTCCACTAGGGCAGTGTATATGCCTTCTCTTCTAGGCCTCTCTTTCCACTAAAACCCAGACGAGTGGAGAGAGAGATCTTCAAGAGATGAGTGACCAAATGACATGAAGGCCACCTCTATTTATAATAAAACGTTGAGGACAAGTGGGGGTAATTTGGTTGTTGGCTGACCTTGACGAATTGTCACAACACACAAATAAATTCATATCTCCATGAATACATATCGGAATCGAATGATCTTTAGATCAATCCTACACCTCTCGACGAGAGGAATCCAACAAAAATATCAGTTGCCATAAATAAGAAGACCCACATGGAGTTTGGCCCTAGTTGCCAATTTTAACACTCATTCTGGTGGGGGTGGTGGTCCTCCACCTCCTCCTCCTATCCACTGTGACTCGTCACCGCCAACGCCCATCCCCTGCTTTGCATCATCCTTCGGCTCACTATTAGAAAATACGTCTATGAAGTGTGCCTTGCCCTTGGTACATCAGTGCCTTAGTGCCCATGGCTCCTGGCAAGTGAAGCACAACTTCCTCCTATGGAGGTCCCTCCTAGCCTCATCATCCAACTACCCACGCCCCTGAATATCTCGCTATGGTGGGGGTCTAGTGTCTCTTCCCCTCTGATAGAATAGGGGTCTGGTGGATACCTGAGCTTTGGTCTTGGGAAGAGCATCTTGCAAGTCTCGGGCTCTACCCACTGCATCCTGCAAAGTGGTGGGCTTGTTGGACCTGACCAAGCCCCTCAGTGGCTCTACTAACCCCTCCACAAACAAAAAGGCCTTCCTGGCCTCTGAAAAATCCAGCACCATCACGGATATCCTCAAGAACTCAGAGATATATGTCTTTTCACGCTCCAGCTGAGCTCTTAGGTGAGCCATCAAAAGCCGGAAGGAATAACCTTCCCACTGTGCATTGCAAATCAGTGCCATGCATGTAGTGAATCCCTCTAAGTATCGACAGTTGATTGGGGCACTGATGTTCCTTGTGAACACCCGACCGGGTATATGTTTTGCAGTTAATACTCTGAGTCAATTCACAACCAAGCTTGTACATGCACATAGGGTCGCTACAAAGCACCTACTGAGATATTTACATGGAACGATTAATCTTGGTCTGAGATATATTGTCGGAGATGTGGGACTTCATGGTTACACTGATGTTGACTAGGTCGAAAATGTTATTGACATGAAGGGCACATCAGGGTGTTGCTTTAGTTTGGTTTTTGCCATGATATCTTGGATGAGCAAGAAGCAGAAGTTTGTTGCTTTAAGCGCGGCTAAGGCAGAATACATTGTTGCTAGCATGGCTAATTGTGAGGCAGTATGGTTGAGAAAGCTCTTTGGAGAGCTATCTGAGCAGGTTCTAGATATGATAGTTATATATTGTGAAAACAAGAGTGGGATTCGATTGGCATAGAATCTCATGTTCTATGACAAGTCCAATCATATTGAGATCAGGTATCACTACATTCAAGATATGGTGTAGAGAGGAACAGTGAGACTCCATCACATTTCGACAGGTGAGCAAATAGCAAATATTTTTACAAAGGCTTTGCCAAAAGGGAAGTTCTTGGTCTTCAGAGAGCATCTTGGACTAATGGATGTGACCTCCCGAGTAAGGGTCGTGGTTGATCGAGGACACTGAGCTATGCTCTTCCCCCCTGTTTGAGCTCCCAGGATAAGGGATTGAGTCATAGAGCTCATGGGGTTGATGGATGTCTAGACAATAGGATGTGCGATCCTTGTCATTTATGGCAAGTTGGGTTATCCTGCCTATTGTCACTGTAGGGTGTATGTGATCCTTGTCATTTATGACAAGTTGGGCAATCCTCCCCTACCATTTGTTTGAGACTTGACAAAGTATACCCCAGTATGCATCCTCCCACAAGTTGGGCTTGTTGGGATTGCCACCCATCTGGCCAATGGGTGAGGAGAGACTTGGGAGTGTGTGATCCTTACCTCTGGTAAGTTGGGTATCCTCCCCAAGTGAAAGGATGCAGGTGTTCTACCACTTGATTCTTGAGGGTCAAGGTGGGAAGATCAATAGGCAATAGGATGTGTGATCCTTGTCTCTCATGACAAGTTGGGTATCCTACCTATTGTCCTTGGATATAGGGTGGTAGCTAGAGCTCCCCTATGATGATGATTCTTCTTCTTTAGATTTGCGAGTGTTCAACTGATGAGCAGAGATGAGCAATGACGACAAATGACTTGATGACGATGATGAGACACTTGAAATGGGACTTATGATGCAATCAAAAATTTCTTCCTCTCTGAGAGGGAGTGTTAATTTGGCAGCTCAGGGCAAATACCCTCCATTGGAGAGCCTTCTTCATCCAGAGAAGCCCCTACGAGCCCTTGGAAGAATTTAGTTTGTTAAGGAATTTTTTAAGGTGAAACCCACATGTGCACAAAAGTACAAGTCGACCTGAGCAAGCTAATTCAACCCCTTGAGACACATACAAATAGATCTCATCTCACATCACTTTGGAGCATCATCACAGACATCTTTCTTCGCTTGGATTGGTTGGTACAGCTCTGAAATTGCAGGTCTATCTTCACACGTGTGAAGGAGAGAGAAGGTTTTTCTGTTCGCTGAATTCATCTTTTGTTTGGGGGATGTTTGACCAGCATTGACCAAGGGGGGAAAGACTTCGTTTGACTTGGAAAAATCTCTGTTTTGGAAGACCGAATTGATTGGTCAAGAGGCCGAAGTTTTCTGGGCAGTTTGACCATGGATGACCGCAGACCTTGACCATAGTTGATCGCAGAATTTCTGAAGTTTGACCGCAGACCTTCTCTCTTTTGACCGAACTTTTGTTCACTGTTTTGATTGGACTTTGACCAGCAAAGGAAGCCGTATATTTTGATTGTTGCCCGAGCTGATTTGGAGGAGGTTTGACCATTGACCATTGACTGGTTAGGGCTAATGCGCTACTATTGACTTTGACCATAACTGCATATTTGACTTGTTGACCAAATTTGGCTTTTGAGCTCGTCATTGGATTGGATATTGGTTAGTTGATTCTTCGATAGTTGACTTTGACTCATTATTGATAAATTGGAATATTGTATCTCTCTGCCATTGTTTTAAGATCCGGCCGGCTTGGAACCGACTCGGCCGAGTTGGTCCGAGCCGGAAAAAAAAAAAAAAAAATTCAACCCAGCAGAAAATTCGGTTTGGTCAGCCAAGTTATGACTGACTCAACCGAGTCAGTCATAACTTGGCCGACTCGGCCGGATCCATAACTACTTGGCCGGGTAGCTGACAATGGCCAGTGAACCATAAAAACACGCCTTTTTTTATTTTTTTTTATTTTTCTAAGTGTGGGGGACTCCAAAGGGGTTTATGAATTAGTTTGCTCGTCTTTGGGGTCCATTCCCCTCTCCCAAACCCTAGTATTTGATCATATTGCCCTACTAAGGCTATGCTATTCATGGTAATGTTAAATTCTTAAATTTTTAACATTACCATGAAATGACTCATGATGTTTGAGAGTGGTTCCGGCCTCATTGCATTTCATATGAACAAAGTAGAATTTTAGATTTCATTCAAAATCCAACAGACTTATCGGTTTTTCAGGTTTTCAAGATTGGGTTGCAATGTTTCCATTGAATTTTGTCATGTATTAGGGTGTGGAACTCGTATTTAATCAAGAGCACCAATCCCTCTATGTACCTTGATGTTAGTGACATTGGTTGTCGAACTCCTACAGGATTCGCTCCCAAACCGGGAGCTTCCGAAAATGTCGCTCCTACTCCCGTTTTCGCTCCCACTCCCCGCTTTCGCTTCCGCTCCCAAGTAACACTGAGCCAGATGATGTTGGCAACTCTAGCAGTAGCCAGTAGTACTGGTCACAGACTTTTGTTGTAGAGGCCATTTCTAGCCTCCTTGGTTATGTGTTTTTGTTTTGCTCTCTATATCATCATCGTGTATGTATTGGACAATGCACTGGGTGCCATTTTAATATAATGGATATATTCATGAGCCTACTTTGATCATATGTTGTCTTCTATCTATATTCTAATGTTGTGTGTTTGGAAACATGAATGAAAATCTTTAAAATTATGTATTTTTATAAAAAATAAATATTTAATGTATTTTCTACAACGACCGAGTCATTGAAATCGAGCCGGCCGAGTCGATACCGAGTCGGAGTCGAAGTCAGAGTCGACCCTCGGCCAAGTCTGAGTTTTAAAACATTGCTCTCTACTGAACATTTGATGACATTATGACAATTTAATAGAATAAGAATTTTGAAAGCGTTTTCCCCCTTGTGGGGCTTTTCCCTGGTCTTTGACCAAATACTGTCTCTCCTTTCTTGGCTGTCTTCTATTGTGCATTGGATTTACTGTTCTATCTACAATTGCTTACTGTTTCTGGAAGATTGAATTATTTTGGATAAATTGATTGTTGATTGAGGAAGAATAGAAATAAGTGATTGTGCTAAGCATAGAACACTAGAAAATTAACAAACATCAGATTTAATATTTGCCAATATTACTAGTTTCATTGCCTTTTTGTTTCAATAGTTAAGCCAAGACTCAAAATCTCCAGCAAAGCTCTTCTAAACCTGTGGTGTCCTGCTCATGCTAGAAACAATAACAGGGAGCCTATCTTTGCTCAACTTGAGCAATTTGTGCTTATAATCTAAATATCGAATCATGGCTCTAAACTCAAACGAAGTGCATCCAGCATCAATCAAGAGATTGGGGATAAGAATGTTGCATTTAATTTTTTAAAAATACATTATGAAACACTTGCGGATTTACTCACTTTTGTTGAGGTCTCGCAAGAGAGGTTAAAAGCCCAAACTTCACAGCAATAAAGAATAACCATGAAAACTCTTATTTCATGAAACCCTGAAAAGACAAATTTTCTTATCCCAGTCCCAGAACTAAGCAAAGCATTTCTACATTTGTTTTCAAGATAGTAATAAGTTATCCAACCACCAATGATCATTTTCTCGACATTGTGATGGCAATTGAAACAATATCGAATATCTAAGTACTTGTAAAATTGCACCTCTTCAAGGGTCCTATCATCATACAAAATTGAAGGATTAATTCTTTTCTTTGATTTAAATATCAAAATCATGGTTTTGTCAATATTAATGGTAAGGTCATCATTTTTGTACAGCTGTTGGTTAAATCTGAGTTTTTTGTAAAGATCTTCAATAGTTTTTGCAAAGAGAACAATAGCATCAGCATATTTAAGAAAGATACAACGAGTATAACCATGTTAATATCAATGCATCCTTCAGCAGTACAAGATACACTGGGGAGGTGGTAGGGGAACCAACATGAAAGCAGAAGCAATGGCACTATGGGGTCTACTTTGGTTCGTGGCCTTCCTGAACATTCCAACACTCTACATATATGGGGGCTCCAATCCATCATCAATCATGTACTGGGCAAGGCTCACATTCAGCACCCACACCTTCAGGGCTGGCTCAAGAACATTGATAATCTCATGAGGACATTCCAAGGGATCTCCATCCAGCACATTAGCAGGGTTCACAATTCCACTGCTGATGACATGTCCAAACTTGGTATTTCGGCTCAGCAGGATGGAATGCACATCGAGCTGGTGATGGAGGGATACACTTTTGATGCTGGTTTTCTTCCATTCCCCTGAGCAGGACCACTCCTTTTTGCTTATCCAGTTTATGCCCTTGTTATGGCTGCACTGTTATGATCTACTATGTTTTGTTTTTCCTTTTCATATGCCTGAGCTTTCTCATATCTTGCTGTTTGGGACAGGCAATGGACATCTTATTTGCTAATTTCAGTTTCATCACTAATGACTGATACGTGGAACATGTGTGATATGGGGTTGGATGCCTTATGATCTGTTTTTTTATTTGGATGATGCACATCATTTGATGGTGCTCCCAATATGCACATATGTACTGGTTTTTATTAATACAATACCAGTTTCTTTTTTCACACTGAAAAAAAAAAATACCAATGCATCCTTCCTCTTCTAAACATTGTTCAACTTTGTCAATGCAGATGCCAAAAAAGGTGGGACAAAGGGGCACCCTTGTTTAATGCCAATATTACAATTAATGGGCCATCATGTTGGTTTATATACTCTGCACTTTTAGCAGCAAGTTCTTCGTAAGGTTTAATTTGTGCCAAAAACTTTTGCTTCTGCTTCTTTTGCTATAATAAGTATACTCACTGCCTTTCTAGTATCTACTTAATTTGGCAATGTTTTAGATTGCAGTTATCTTGCATCATTCATTAGCAGTTACAACTGACAGTAAAAAATATCAAGCTCGTCATTTCTTTATGTTACCAAATTACGATTCAAAGACAAAATTTGATTTAGAGACCAGATAAATAAGAAAAACTAAATAAAACCAAGACCTGCACACACCTGTTGTAAGGAAGGACTCCACAGCTACAGCAAATCTTGATTTGTTTAGAGAGTTCAAAACAACTGATTTTACCTGAAAATGGTACTAAATGTCAACGTACAAAGTTTATCAAGTGTATAGAAGGTAAACAGCTACATTCATATGACAAGCACAGTTACCCACCTCCTGATATGAACAGAAAAGATATCCAACTGATAGAACTGCAAAAGTAGCCAACATAGATGGATTTTGTCTTGAAAGGCAGATGCTTAGTCCCGTCCCCATCTGTGCAATGTAAAGAGCAAAAACAAAGGCCAGAATATCAAGTCAAAGATACATAACATACTAAATTATAAAAAATGCAATATTTTGAAGCAAGATACAATGCAGACTACTTCAATTATGGAACTAATCTCTTTTCTTTTTCATTTTTCTTTACACAGGCACACATCCCACTTTGTAAACAAATAAAGTATTCCAACCTAAGTTGCAGGAAATGCCAAAACGTCTGAAAGTTTCCAAAATGGGTATGGATAGAAATGCGGCCCCCGGAAAATATGTCATATATATATATATATAGAATTCAGATCTTCAAAAACCATATTAGGTTTTTCATGCAACATAGCTTAGATGTATACAGAGTAGTCTTCTGCCTTGCTATTTTCCTCTTCTTACATCATTCCTTGAACTCATTTCTGTAGAATTCTCCACCAGTAGTTGTCCTCAACACTTTTGTTCTCTTTTCTATTCACTTCTCTACAAGAGCCTTAAACTCTTTAAAGTTACTGAATCAAATCTAGGTGTTCCTTGAGAAATCATCTCTGAATGAAGCATATCACATAGATTTACCTAGTCATAGTACATGCATAGTTCCAAACACATATATATGTATCAACTTCAAGATTCCTTTTGCTCTTGTACCACCAGATGGGAGTCTTACCCAATTCTATTTCCTTTGTATACAATTTTTATAGAAATGAAAACCTGATGAGCAATTTGACATACCATCATCTGTACCTTTCCCATGCAATGCTCGATGGCCTTTCGCTCCAATAGTCCCAACATTTGATGCCATAGCATTGTAGGGATAGTAGGGGTTCTTGTTGATGTGTTTCCAACATTGGGCAGACAATCTCCCACGGGGTCATGTTGATTTCCCATGTAATGCTCAATGACCTTTCTCTCCAATAGTCCCAATGTTTGATGCCATACAATTGTAGGGATAGTAGGGGTTCTTGTTGATGTTTTTGCAACATCAAGCAGAGATTCTCCCACGGGGTCATGTTGATTTGACTAGGGGAGAATGATACATTCATCCTGTTGAGAAATCTAGGGCATAGCAATTACGTGATTTCTATTCTATTGATAACTGCTTGTGAATGCTTTTTAGTTCTTAGATTAGGATATTCTTTTACTTATGTTATTATAGTGTTATTCTTCATCAAACAGCGACGAATGTATAAACCATAAAGAGAAAAGAGACACAAAATATAGGTTATCAGCCACAGCCAAAACCTCTCCCACTTGAGAGGAAAACCCAAACAAATTCTTCTTCTTATAGAGACTTCAATTGACGAATACCAAGATCAAGACCCTTGACCTATTTGCCACTCCAGACCAAGACACAAGTTCTCTTTCACTGCTTCTCTTGGGCTAGAGACTTCAATTGACGAATACCAAGACCAAGACCCTTGACCTATTTGCCACTCCAAGACCAAGACACAGGTTCTCTTTCACTACTTCTCTTTCGTGCCCAAGTCAACATTTGATCTAACTGCTTTTCTTCCTTTGTACCACAGTTATACTTCAGATTTTCGGTCCTTGGTTCAGCACTGCACTCCTCAGCTCTATTTCAGAAACCCTGGCACATGTGTTTGACCAACTTTGACCCTTTATCTTCCTCGCTCTAGAAGGAGACTTCTTCTTGACACTTCGGCTTGAGATCTTCCTTGTTCTTCACCCAAAATACTCTCTCACTGTGACTGTAATATTTCGGCCTTCTTCCTGCAATCTTCAGGTCTGCAATCTCGCACGTGTGGAGTTTATTTGGCCCAAAAACAGTCCCAAAACAATGCCAAAGACCTCGTTGTTCCTTCCCTTCTCCTCGTTGGTTATAAGGCTTCTTCTTGATGACCTTCGCACTACTTGCTAGCTTCAGACCTTGACCGAAATTTTGTGCTCTGAAATGAAGCCGAGCTACCTATTTATAGTGGTTTCCCATGATAATAAGCCGACTTGACAGTGAGCTAGGCCGACATGTCTTTTGGAGAGGTTTCATTACTTTATTTAGGGCCGACTTGCTAGGAGATGCTTGTGCTTGTCTTGGAGGGTCTTTTGACTCTTTTAATGACTTATACCTATGTTGCATGGGTTCCTGCACCCGAGGGTGGGGTTCTCGAACCCGTCCCGGGTTCCCGCACCCAAGTACCAGATTTGGGTACGGGTTCTTCCCAGACGAACCCAGAAGAACCGGGTTCTTCCATGAAGAACCGGGTTCTTCAAAAAAAAAAATTGGGTTCTTTTCCTTTAACGGGTTCTTGGGTTCTTCGGGTGCTTGGATTCTTGAGTTCCTCGGGTTCTTCGGGTTGGGTTCTTTGGGTTCTTTGGGTTCTTCATAAAAAAAACTATATTAAAAATTTAATTTTCAAATATTTTTTTTTTATTGAAATTTAAAAAATAACTTATAACAAAGGTAAAACTTATAACAAAACCTAAAAAACCCTAAATCAATTCTTGTAAATCAATTTGGAATGAAACATTCTTCCACGGTCCTTACCATCAAAACCTGTGTTGCACGAGTACCCGCACCCGGTTTTTTAAGTTTTTTACAAGTCTTGTTTTTTAAGAATTCTTGTAAATCAATTTGGAATGAAACATTAATTCCCGAGCCAAATAACCATCAAATTATAAACTGTAAATGTACACATAGAGGTTCAGACATTTTCGGTCAAATAGAAAGTAGGATTGAGACCAGCCATAAGCTGTAATCAACTGATGTTGTTAAATGGCGAAGGGCTATTTTGGACAACGGCTAAATTAAGTATCAAAATCTGCCAATTGCTCACAGCATTCTGATAACATCATGTTAAGATTAAAACTAGGAAAATATGCCTAAATCATATATGGTCTCTACAGACTTGTACACCAAGTAATCTCTAAAAACTGCGAAGATGTTTTATGTTTAGATAATTAATATTCAGTCAGAGCTTCGCACTCAAAGACAAACTATCCCTCAAGCCATCAGATGGCTGCTGTGCATTTTATTGGGAAACAAAGACTGATAAGCATGTTTTGTGGAAGGGTAAGGCTGCCACTATTTTTGGGATTGCTTTACCACAGAGCACACCATGCATGGGGCAGGTGGATGATTAGACATCAAGAAAATTCTAGATCACTATCAGGTTGAGAAGAATCTCCTATGAAAAAATTGTGTTTTTATATGGGAGAGACTAAACATTCAAAGCAAAGTTACAAGCTCAAGCTCCAGCCAGAATGAGCAATTTCAATAAGGAGAGAAGTTGTCTTGAAATTAGAGTAGGAGGCAGAAATGCTAACACTCCTTGGCTGTGTAGGAGGAAGGGTCTGTACGACCACAGCCTGATTCATTGATAGGCATCCTTGCAAATGAACCTAAGCTGCATAGTTATTTTAAAGCCTATGTGTGACAAAATCTGTCCCAAGTTTCACCAAAATAGCTGAGTCTAGCATTTATCCTAGTATGTATTTTGAATTTTCAGTTTTAGTAGTAGCCTTGAGCTCTCTCACATAGCTGTCACAGTGTCATGGTTACACGGAAAAGATTCAAAAGAACAGTTTTTTGGTGATAAATTTTGAAATTTCAATGTCAATGTTGAATGTTCAATGATGTGCATGTTTAAATGATTATCATTAAAGTTTTCTTGTTTAAAGTTGAAAAAATATACAAATTCAAATTTCATATATATTATTAATTATAAATTTATAATTTATAAAATATAATTATTAAAATTTAATATTATTATATTACCCGACGAACCCACGCACCCTGTTTCCAAAAATGCCGTCCCCGTCCCCATCCCCGTCCCCGCACCCACGTTTCCTGGCAACATAGACTTATACAAATATGTAACATGCCCAAGAAGGGTCTTTCAAACATGACATTGACTCAATTTGACTTTATGACCAATCCTAAGGGCTCACAATGGGAGCCATTACTAGAAATAAAATTCCTTGCTCATGAAACCCACGAGACAAGCATTACAATAATAATTTTATTTTTCTTCTTTACATCAATTACATAAAATCACAATTACACATGTCATTATGAAGACCGAGCCTAGTTACACTTTTCAACACTCCCTCTTAACTAGGGAGGTATTCATAATGGTATTTGGTCATTCTCAATCTGAATAATTCTCATAAGAAGAGTCAGATTGGTAACCCATATGTCACATAGCAAGGCCTTGACTAACATCTCTATCTCTCCACAAGATCTGAGCACAATGCTGGCGAGACCAATGATGTATAGACACCCTCATCATTGTCTCTCTCGGAACATACCCCACCCAGGTTGACAAGGTGCGTTCCAACAAGACTATTCTTATCTTGGATTCCCAGTCCTCAAGGAATATCTATCCTCTACGACTACTCTTATCTTGGATGCCCTAACTCATCCTTGAAGAGTATCGGATGCCAAATGTTTACGCAATCCCTCATTCTGTCTTCCCAAGTGAAGACAAGAATGATGTGTCTATCTCTCCCTCTTAATTAGGGAGGACATACCTATTCCAATAAAGGAATGTACTCATTCCTACGGAAGGATGTACCTAAGCTCCCTCTTGGCTTAGGAATTTTGCTTCCAAGTTTCTTCCAAGTGTTGGCTGCATCTTGCTTGCTTGTTGTCCCTTTCTTGCTTGTTATCCCTAGCATGCTTGTTGTCCTTAGCATGCTTGTTGTTGCATGCTAGTTGTCCCTTGCATGCTAGCTGTTACATTACATGCTTGGTGTATTTGCTGCTAAGTACCATACAACTGTCCCAATGTTAGTTAGTTGTCCCTTGCATGCTGCTCTCCTTCGGAGGTAGATGCTCTGGCTGTTCCGGCAGTTCCCACAGTTCCGGCTGTTCCCAACAGTTTCGGCTGTTCCCAACAGTTCCGGCAGTTCCGACAATTCCGGCTGTTCCAAGTAGTTCCGACAACTCCGGCTATTCCTGGCAGTTCCGGCGTCTGCCCTCTGCATCAGCTTTCTCGCCTGTTCCGGCAATTCCGGTTGTTCCCAGCAATTCCAACAATTCTGGCTTTTCCCGACAGTTCCAACAGTTCCCAGCAGTTCCGGCAATTCCTGCTATTCTCGGCAATTCCGGCTGTTCCCGGCAATTCCAACAGTTCCAGCTTTTCCCGGCAATTCCAGCAGTTCCAGCAATTCCTGTTATTCCAGCAATTCCAGCAGTTCCGGCTGTTCCCAGCAGTTCCGACAGTTTCGACTTTTCCCGGCAATTCCGACAGTTCCCAACAGTTCCGGCAATTCTGGCTTCTGCCCTCTGGATTAGGGCAGCATTATCCCTTAGGATCTCTCCTCCTACTAAAACAAGTAGAGAGGAAGAGATACCAACTGTGTTGAAATGACTTGAAGGCCACCTCTATTTATACTAAAACGTTGAGCACAAGTGGGGTTTATTTGGTTGTTGGCCGACCTTCCCATAACACAAATAAATTCATATCTCCATGAATACTTATCGGAATCGGATGATCTTTAGATCAATCCTACACCTCTCGATGAGAGGGATCCAAGAAAAATATCAGCTTCCATTAATAAGATGACCCACATGGAGTTTGGCCCTAGTTGCCAATTTTAACACTCCCTCTCAATTAGGGAGAACTCCATCTGCTGATCCATATGTCCGACTGTACTATCTCTGTCATCAGGGCCCTGCACTACTCTGCTCTGCTGAGCTCTGCTTTCCTCTGCTCTGCTCTACTGAACCATGAAGAAGAAGAATTGATCGAGAATGTCTCGTACCATTCTCTACTGACCCGAAGTCAGTTTCATCTGAAGAGAGTGTGTCACATCACTCTTACTGGCTCGGAATGTCTCATACCATTCTCTACTGACCCGAAGTCAGTTTCATCTGAAGAGAGTGTGTCACATCACTCTTACTGGCCCGAAGTCAGTTTTTTTGATCCCAGATCAATATCACAAGAGAGTGTCTCAAACCACTCATACTGATCCTAGATCAGTTACATTGATCCCGGATCAATGGAGGTCATCCTAGCATAGGGAGTATGGTAGATACATCAATGCGTCCATTGATAGTACTACTGTGGTCCCTAACCCCATTTCCCTGCTCATTGATCAAATGAGAGGTACTTCCCATGAGTCCCAGACTGCATGGGTAGGATGCCTCGACAGGAGAACTAATCATCCTCTTCACAGGAAAATAAATCATCCTGCCCCACAGTCGCCACAGGAGAAATAATCATCCCGGCCCATGGGAGAACTAATCATCCTCTTTCACAGTTGCCACGGGAGAACTAATCATCCCAGCCCACAAGAGAACTAATCATCATGTTCCATAGTTGCCACGGGAGAACTAATCATCCCAGCCCACAGGAGAACTAATCATCCTGTTTCACAATTGCCACGGGATAACTAATCATCCCGGCCCACAAGAGAACTAATCATCCTGTTTCACAATTGCCACGAGAGAACTAATCATCCCGGCCTACAGGAGAACTAATCAACCTGTTCCACAGTCGCCACAAGGGAAGGTTGAACCTATCATCCTGTACATAGCGCACCACCAGAGGAGGGTGAGTCGCCCTGTGGTCTTATGTTGCTCCAATAAGTACCCCAAGCCCCCCAGAGCTCAATGCATGCAACATGCAGGACCCTTATAAGAAGGTCTCTCAACAACTCCAAGTCGTTCGGGAAAGTCACAGATTTGACCTTTCCCCGGGGCTTTGACAAAATGTTTGCGACCTGTACATCAGTCTCAATGCGATGGAGCCTCCTCACTCATCGACTTACCATATCCCAGATAAGGCAGTATCTGATGTCTATCCGCTGGAGCAATCATCAAATACGGGATTCCTCAATAATTGAATCGCCCCTCTGGTTGTCACAGAGAATCATAGTGGTATTCATCATGTGTACAAAGATATCACTTAAGAGCTTCTGCAACCATGCAGCTTCACACGAGATCATACTTGTAGCTATGTATTCGGTCTCTGTGGTGCTTATAGCAACCGACTTCTGCTTCCTGCTCATCCATGATATCGAAGCAGAATCGAAAGAGAACCAGCACTGAGAAGTGCTCTAGTGATCCTCCACATTGCCTGCCCAGTCAATATTCGAATAATCATGCAGTTTCATATTTCCGACAGTGTATCTCAATCCATGAGAGATTGTGCCCCGAAGATATCTCAAAAGATTCTTGGCACCAATCCAGTGAGGCTCAACCAAATATGAGCTCACCATGCTAACTGCAAAACATATGTCTGAACGGAAGTTCACCAAGAACATCAACGCGAATGAGTTTATGAAACTCAAAGGCATTTCCCAAATCTGGTCCGACATCACTACCATATAACTTCTGAAAGTTAAGATCCTTGAGGTAGTCACAGGCTTGCAGTTTATCATTCCACATCCGGAATCCAACTCCCTCTTACTTCTGCAAATGAGAGGGTCTGCACCTGTCAGAAATAGGTCGTCCTCATAAGGTGCTGGTATGAGAGGTCTATCATCCACAACCTTCGGGTAATGGTTTGGATCAGTTTCACTCCTAGTGAATCTCAGCTTCATCAGACAGCTATCAATCCTCTCATACTACGCCCGGGGTGTTTTGCTTCAAGCCATTGAGAGCTTTCTTCCACCTGTATACATGAGATTCCCGATCATGAATCTCAAACTCCTCGAGTTGTTCCAAACCTGTGGACCTACTGCATGAGGGGAATGGTCCCCTTATAAGATTTTCCTTTGGTACATCTCAGACATGTACCTTCATGCTCTTCTTGAATTCAGGCATCCCTATCACCATTTGACTCACATCAGGTAGGGCCCCATAGGTAGACCTCTGGTGTTTTAGATGCGATATGTCAATTGACATGATCCCCAATGGACCATCCTGCAACTTGATACAAATTGCCAACCTTGAACCCATGAGAAAAAGCATCTTTGAAAATTCTATTTTTTAACACGTACCTTTCCATCGATGAATGCCACCCTGAAACCTTTGACTTCTATTTCCGAGATGGACACTAGGTTCTTCTTGCGATCAGGTACATAAAAGAGATTTTGTAAATGAATCGAGTTACCCTTGGACACCAGGTTCTTCTTGCGATCAGGTACATAAAAGAGATTTTGTAAATGAATCGAGTTACCCTCATTCAATTGAGGGGTAACATTCCCTACACCCTTTCCGGGATAGGTGGCATCGGCTCCAAGTATAATCCCACGATTGTTTCCATCTCTACCAAATTAGAGAGTGCACCCTACTACCTGATGAAGTGCCTTGAAGAACTACAATCAATAAGCCAGATTCCCAAAGAATCTGAAGGAAAGGGCCAATACAAGATAATGCTTCTTTATCTTATCAAAAACAACATTTGATTCTTCATACCTGGGGTTCCTTGCCTTCTTTTTTGAAGAGTCGGCCATTTCCTTGATGACCTGCATTACCTGTCACTCCTTTGATCATTGAAGATGTCCCTAGAATGATTGTTATCTTCATCAAGAGATGTGTCTTTGCCATTCGGACACTCCTTCACATAATGGCCGAACTTATTGCAACCAAGGCATCTGGCTGTCCTTCCACCCTTAGATCCGGACTTCCCAATGAAGTTATCTTTAGGTAGGCCATCAGAAACTTCCGTTGCGCCATTATGATAATATTCTCTGCTTCGACTTCACCCTTGGTGAATTTGAAGAGGGATGAGGAATCCATTGATCCTTTTTTTTTTCCAACTGTCTTCGGTGATTGCTCTTTCACTCTTGCTTGGGGATTGTCTCCACCTCAGCTCTGATACCATGTTAATTTTAGGTATGTTCTATGCTTAGAGCAATTTATTTCAATTTTCACAGTTAGCTCAATATCTTTTCTAGATTAGCTATCACATCAGCATTAAAGTAAACTACAGATAGAACATAAACATAAATCGCAGAAGACAAGCCAAGACAAGAGGACACAAGATGTGGCGCTAGCCAGGGACAAACCCCAATGTGGGGAAACCCTTGATCAATTCTTCTTATATGTTCTTCAATAGTTCAGCAGAGAGAGAGAGATAGTACGTTTACAACAGAAGTCAACACTTTGACTTATCTAGATAAGAGCATAAATCATGTTAGATTTTAAGCTTCTGTGGTGGTTTCTTGGAGTAGCATGATCCGGATGATGGACCCCCTTTGGGGTTTGAAACATCGACAAATTAAACATGATACTGTGGATAATCCGGATCATGCTACTCCAAGCATAAATCATCTCTAAGAAGATGATACATGAGATCAGTTATACATGCCGCTTCAACTGATTCTCCAAGGTGACTCCTTCACCTATCGTTGTGTTGCATTTCGTTATCATGTTGCACCTCACTGCGCTACACCATGCTGCACCCATTATCACTTTGTTGCATCTCATCACGCTTCATTAATCATGACCGTACCCATCACTGTATTGCATTATGTGCCATTGCTGCACCATGTTGCCATATTGACCTATGTGTTGGCTGCATCTTGCTTGCTTGTTGTCCCTTTCTTGCTTGTTGTCCCTAGCATGCTTGCTGTCCTTAGCATACTTGTTGTTGCATGCTCGATGTCCCTTGCATGCTAGCTATAACATTGCATGCTTGGTGTATTTGCTGCTAAGTACCATACAACTGTCCCAATGTTAGTTGTCCCTTGCATGTTGCTATCCTTCGGAGACAGATGCTCTGGTTGTTCCCGCAGTTCCCGCTATTCCCGGCAGTTCCAGCGGTTCCCGGCAGTTCCGGCAGTTCCCGGCAGTTCCGGCTGTTCCCAGCAGTTCCAGCTTCCGCCCTCTACTTCATCTTTCTCACCTGTTATAGTAGTTCCCGGCAGTTCCGACAATTCTTGCTGTTCCCGACAGTTCCCGGCAGTTCCCGGCAGTTTCGGCAGTTCCAGCAATTTGTGCTATTCCCGACAGTTCCCACTGTTCCTGGCAGTTCCGACTGTTCCCGACAATTCCAATAGTTCCCGACAGTTCCGGCAATTACTGCTATTCTCGGCAGTTCCGGCTGTTCCGACTATTCCCGGTAATTCCGACAGTTCCGGCAATTCCGACTGTTCTGACTTCTGCCCTCTGGATTAGGGCAGCGTTATCCCTTAGGATCTCTCCTACTAAAACAAGCAGAGAAGAAGAGATCCCAAGTGTGTTGAAATGACTTGAAGGCCACCTCTATTTATACTAAAATGTTAAGCACAAGTGGGGTTTATTTGGTTGCTGGCCAACCTTCTCATAACACAAATAAATTCATATCTCCATGAATACTTATCGGAATCGAATGATCTTTAGATCAAGCCTACACCTCTAGATGAGAGGGATCCAAAAAAAATATCAGCGTCCATTAATAAGATGACCCACATGGAGTTTGGCTCTAGTTGCCAATTTTAACAATATTCCACGATCTCTTCCTTCCTTTCTTTTACACATTTCATTCCCAGGAACTTACAATCAAAATTCCCCCAATTAATGTCAACCACCTCATATTACATATGAAGACATATTATGTTGATTTCATCTAGTGAATGTGTGACCCATGCATTCTTGCATCCTTTCAGAGGAGGAGATCCTTTTTCTTTTGATTATGCTATCAAAATATAGCATTGATCCATGTTACCTGCAACCACATGATATGACTTTACAATATCAAATACAAGCATACATACCTCATTTTTCTTTGTGTCATCCAGACTTCCTTCAATGGCTTCCTTGATTGAAAAGAGCTTCAATCCCTTGATCTGCTTCACCTCTTATGTCATCATACCATCATCCCATGAATTCCACAAGTTTGGAATTCTTGATGAAACACTTGCTTCCCCTCTTGATCGATGAACCTTTCGATGAAGATTCCATCAGAGAATCTGAGGATCTAGAGTATCCCCATCAAGCAGATGTTTCCTTTTCACTGATGTATGATGAGCTTTGTCTTGGATAACTTTTTCTTTTCCATTAGTGCCACTTATGTTTCCAATGAGGTTCTCAAGAGCTATATCCTTCATAGTTGACTGTCAATTTCAACCATCTTTCATGCTTCTCTACGATGATGTTACGATCTCTTGCTTTCAATGGTTCTATGATGCCATGATGCATCCCATCATTTTCTTAGTGAATCATAATATTCATATCTTACAACAAAAGACTTAGGAACTATGAAAAGAACTTAGGTGAGGAAGACTATCTCAGTGATAATAGAGATCTCTTACTACCTCTTTCTTGGACTTCTTCTTTTCAACTTCCTCCACTTCTTCGGTGATATGGGCTTCTTCTCTTCCTCTTTTTTATTGTCCTTCTTGATCTTAGAACAATCTCTTTTGAAGTGCCCATATTCTTGACACCCATAGCATTGAATCTTAGACATGTCCCTTTTCTTATTCCGAGAACCAGGCTTTCCAAATTTTTTGTTTCTTCTTGTCATTGTAGCATAAGCTTGATTTTTCTCACCTGCTCCCACATCAGATCTGGCCTTTAGTCTAGATTCTTCAATCTTGCACAATGACCATAGATCCTAGAATGGAGTAGCTTCTTTCTTCCCATAGATACTTGAAGTAAAGTTACCCCACTCCTCCGATAGTGCATTTAGTACAATTGTAGTCATTTCTCCATCAGACATGACTTCTCACAGATCTTGAAGTTGATCCTTGATTTCATATCTCCTGATAAAGTATGAGGCTATTCCATCTTCCCTTGACATCTTTAGCTTGTAGAGTTCTTGCCTTTAATGAGATGATTTCTCCAACAGTGCTTACGCAATACAACTCTACCAATTTGTCATCGATTTCTTTAAGTTTCGAGTTTTGATACATATGGGATGAGGGGATCCTTGACGAATTCTATGAGAATCCTTTGAGCCCTAACTTCACCTTTCATATACTTCGTTCCATAACCTCATTTTCAATGAGGTTCAGATCTGTCCTTTTCTTCCATGCAAGATAGTTTGAAGCCCCGACCAATTTGTTTTTTCGGCGCAAAAAGACATTTTGACAAATTCAGATGTGGACATAAATATACTTACTTGGAGATCACTCTTGTTGCTCATCTTGTTGGTGGCAGTGGTGATGCAATTGGAAGGGGATATTATCTTTTCTTCCAATCCACAGAGTAGTTATGTTGAACAAGCACCTTCTACTTTTGATGATGAGGATGAGGATTATGATGATTACTAGATTAATGATATGTAATTTTATCTGTCTTTAGCTTAAGTTTTATTTTAGTTTTAGCACATATAGCCTCATGTGTAAAGGCTAGCTTTGAATCTTGGACATATAGCCACATCTATAAAGGCTAATTTTGGGTTGTCCATCATGTAATCATCTATGAGAGTTAATATGGACTTAGTTTTCCTTCTAAATTGTCATCTATGAGTCTTATTCCTTTTTTTCTTGCAAGATAATGTGTTATTCACTTATTTATAATTAATATATATATCACTCGGATGCGGTTGACTGCTCTGATAATCAATATGATTAGATGGTCGGCAGGCGGACAGGATGGCCGCCAGCGTCGTCCCCAACGCCAACCTCAAGCGAATTCATACCACCTTGCAGAGGACATTAAATGACTCCGAAAGCCGAGCCACCTCCACCACCCTCATAGACATGGCTCCTGCAGAGCAGTATGCAATTCCTCCCTTGCTCCATTGCGTCTGCCCTCCGCAGGCTGCAGAACCCTGCACTCGCACTGTGACCGGCAGCCGATGTTGGTTGCTTCCTTGCCTTGATCTCGGCAACGGATTTCATTTCTCTCACTCCAGCCTTTGTATCTTAGACCAGGCCCAGACCTCCCCTGCTCATTCTCTGCATCGAAACTCAATCAATCCCTTTGCTGTCAACCTAACTCTTAATCCTGCTATGGCACGCATCAGGCATCGTATGCGCAGCAGGCGTGGCGGAACTCGTGGAGGCATCATCTGCACACCAGCTTCGACTAGCTCTGCCACCGTTTCCCCTGACTCCTCCACTGATATGCTTAATCCTCTCAGCTCTCCCTCTCGCCGCTACCCAAACACCAGAAGTGGAAGGGGTCGTGCTGTTCACTCAGCGGATTTCCCCCTTCCACCGTATCCTACTCCCCATAGCACTCAGTTCTGTTTCCGCAGCTCCTTAAACCGGCCTGTAATCACTGCTACTGTGACCATTTCCTTCTCGGAAGAGACTGAGCCACAAGCTCCTCCGTCTGGGCACAATGACAAGCAGAGCAGAGCGGCTCCAAGCAGCCGCGGTATTAGCATTCCTGGCAATCGGCATCATGATGAAGGCAAAGCGGCTCTGCATGGCAAAGCTGTAGCTGGCAGTCAACCAGCTGAGGATAGCAAACATGGTGACACAAAGGCATCGGGAAGCAGACAGAATGACACATCTGAAATGCAGATAGGCACAGGTGGTGCTGAGGAGGCTCCTCCAGCTCAGGGTAGTGGAGTGCCTGACGCAGATGATGACTGGTACCAATTCGCGTGTCGGATCGAAGAGGAACCAGCACCGGAGAATCTCTAGTCTTAACGCGTGGCATCCAGTTATTCCTTTTTGCCAGGTGGATGTGTCTAAGTTTGAACAATCTTTTTCGGTTAACTGTTTTTTATTCTAGACATGCAATATCTCTCTCTGTTTTTTTGGATAAACACTGCTTACCCATGTGTGGGTTCTTTCTGGTTTAATGGACTGGTTTCCCCTATGTTGGGGCAGTAAAAAACAAACAGATTCATTTTTGGTGATGATTGATGCTCAGCAATTTTGAGGTCAAGCTTTTCTGTAACTTCTTTTTTGTATCATATTAATAGAACAATATTACTTAGAAAAAAAAATAGATATATATATATATATATATGACATTTCAACCAATGTTTCCATTTTTGAGGGTGACGTTTCTAAATGTACATGTTCTGGACTCTCCGAAATGTTTCAACATTTAGTGCAACATAGATATAATGCTATTAATGAGTTTGCTTCCTCAGCTTCAGTGTATATGTGATTATATCTTACCATAGGAATCCCAAAATGAGTAAACATTTAAGATAATAGACAATTTTATTGGATAGTATGAGAGATAAAAATACCTCATTAGGGTAGAGGAACGAGGTTTGCATCAATCTAGATCGAACCTAAGTTTTTATTTAATTCAATGACAAATGGCTTGAGATATACTTGAGGGCTATTCTCCCACCGATAAGGCGAACCAACAGAGTTTCACTCAAAAACGTTTTCTAAGGTTGTGGTCAAATATCTAACCTGTGATAATGAGATGTACATCATTTTCAACCTATAAAACACTAGAGAGACAACCTAAGTAGGCAATAATAAATAAAGCATGAGCCACTATAGTGTCTACAAAGGTAGTTGAAGTTTCGTTAAGAAGGCATCATTTGAAGTGGGTGATATCCTTAAAGAAGGACAACCTTCTTATTCACTAAATGAAATTTGTAGATTTTGATATCTAACTAACAAGAACTTTACCAACGACATTGAGTTTCTCAACAAGTTAGCAACAAATAAAATTGAGTTCTTCAAGATCAATCATCTTGAAAGTGGATTGCTATAGAAGCTTAATACGTCTCATACCTCAACCTCAAGTGTTGAGAAATCCAAAAAGAGGCAGTTAAACAATTTCTCTAATTATGGCATTATCTTGTGATGTTTTCATCTTTATTATTAGTTCTTATTAATTATCTTTTCTTATCATCAAGACTAATGCCAAGTAACAAATAGAAGAGAACACAAGATGTAGGCACGCTGCCAAGGAAAAACCCCTCTCTAGGGGAAAACCTAGTCAAAATTCTTCCTTCAATAGATTCAAGATGAGACGACCAAGACCCTTACAACTTAGACTGGAGACTACCTCCATCAAGTCATCTTCCTTTCACTGTGTTTGCATACCATGACCCATATCATTGTGTTAGCTCTGAATTCTTGTCACTTAGTTTGCATCGAATACTTGCCACTGAGTTTGCACCGAGACATCACTGCAGTACCAATGAGACCAGATCTTACCACTGTAATAATACTGAGACCTCATCATAGTTACAACACCGAGACTTCATTTCTGAGGTGACTCTGAGACCTTTTCACTATTGTAACGTAACATTGAACCCTTATCACTGTGGTTTTACTGACACTGAGATTGCATCTAGACTGTGTTAGACACTGAGACCTTCTTACTGTGATGAAACCTTCTCATTGTTGTGACATCGAGACTGTAGTAGTACTGAACCTTAATCTGCATTACCTTATTGTGGCATCCAAACTTCATTTCAGAGATAATCCGAGCTTCTGTGATTGCACCGAGATCCTCCTTGTACCCTGTCTGAGCTCCTGTAGAGACACTGAAATATTTCTTTTGAAATTCTTATGCGAGTTTTCTGTGGTTGTTATGTGAAGTCCTCATCCTGGTATATATAGTTGTTGCCAACTTGAAATGAGCCGACATGAATATATGAAGAGGTGTGTCTTTGTATTTAGGCCGACATGATATTATTTGAGGTAGGCCGACTTGATGAGAATTCTTTCAACAGCAAGGAGACTTTGACTTGATAGAAGAGTCTTCACAAATTGACTTTGACAATAACATAAAGCCTACAATGGAGGCTTGACCTATACATTTGACCCAAGCATGAAACCCATGCTTTAATAAGTCAATTAAAATAATAATAAAATTATTTATAACAAATATATTACACTTTGACTTCAAGTACAATTATGAAGACCGAACCTAGTTACATTCTTCAACATCAAGAACTATAACTTATGAAAGCACATTGTTCCAAAATATATGGCCACTTTGGAGTGAACAAGAAACTAGCCAACCTACAAAGATAATTCCATTGCCCCAATACGGAGTTGGAAATACCGAGAGGGGGGGTGAATCAGTATTTCTCTTAATTATATTTAATTTTGCACTTTCAAAGCATTAAATATTGTTAGCACAAATCAGATAAGATAAACAACATCACATCTGATCATATGAAAAATACACATGAAATTTACATGGAAACCTAGTGCGGGAGAAAACCACGGAATGTTTTCTAATATATTAGATGGTACAATAATTTATCATCTCCAACTGAAGGGTGTTAAAATTTGGCAGCTCAGGGATGAATTTCTCCTAAAACAAATCATATCTTTTAGTTTTGTTTGAACCACCTATAATAAAATTTCATTTCTGACAATTCTAACATGACTCTCCAAAAATAGAAGTCACATCTCAATTTGGAAGTCACTGTCCAAAAATAGAAAGTCGTGTCTAAATGATCAAGGACAATCTCAACATATGGAATCCACTTTAAAATCAAATCAATCATGATTATACAAGTCAAGAATTAATATTTATCCTTACAAATATTATTATTATTGTGATACTATTATTTATAAAATAGTCTAAAGTCATTCACCTTTTATGGATTAATAAAAAACGAATTCTCAATAGTCTCATGGAATAAGTCAATTAAATTGAGAATCTCTTACTTAGCAAATCAAACCTTTCTCTTGGACTAAAATAGTAACTCTACACTTAAGAGAATGTAATTCTCCCTCACTAATTCGATGTATGGAAAAAGTGTAACTCCTCCTCATTAAATGAACTTGTAACTCCCTCACTCAATTCGATTTGTAACTCTCACTAAATATTTTCTCATGTCTAAGTGTAACTCTCTCTCTCTCTCCTAATTCGAGTTGTAACTCCTCAAAACAAATGTACCTCTTTCTCTATTCATGGGATGAGTAATACTTCTCCTCAAGTAACTCCTCCCTCATGGAATCTGATTCTCCTATTGTTGGCTCAAGGCATGAATTCATTTTGTAACTCCTTTCCTTTCTCATCTATTTAAGCAAGAGCAAGTGAGAGTTGAGAGTAGCATGTTCATTGTGAAGAAGGAGAGCAAGTTTTGAGTGTGTGAAAGAGAAGTGTGAGAGCAAGTGAAGAACAAGAGCAAGGGAAGAGCTAGAACGAGTGTGAAGGACAAGATCTTATCAAGAGAAGGAGAAGATCTTCAAGCAAAGAGCAAGAGCACTTCAACTGCAAGTTGATCAAACATCGGTGACTTTATTCATTCTCATTCTCTCTCTCTCTTTGTACTCTGCTAAACAATTGAAGAAATCCAATAGAAGAAAAATCATTTGGGTTTTACCCCTTGAGGGGTTTTTCCCTGGTCATTGGACCTAAATCTCAGTGTCTCATATTTGTGCTTGGCTATCTTCATATGATCCTTATGTTTTTCTTCTTGTTGATCTAAAAAGTTTTGAAGAAGAAATTTGCATTTTAAGTAATTGTAATAGCATAAAACATTTATTATTCTGAAAAAAAATTCAAGTCCCAGCATAGAACATTCAATTTTCTGCAAAATACATTCAGTTTTCTGCAAAGTACATTCAGTTTTCTGCAAGTACATTCAGTTTTCTACAAAGTACATTCGGTTTTTTGCATCAATCTTTCAAGTTTCTGCAAAGAATTTTTAAGTTTTTGCATAGAACTTTTATATTTTTAACAAAGGGAAGCACCAACTTCCTAGTACTCAATTAGAAAAGCATTCAGTTTTATCAATAAGCCCTAACTCCCTAAAAGGATGTCCCAAAACCCTGGTTTTACCAGCGCCAACTGGAAGGATGCACCAACACCCTGCTAGCATCAATTTGCTGCCCTAGCACCACCCTACCACCATGAAAATATGAAATAAAAAGAACTTGTGGGCTCTTGTACCAGGGATAATGACCCACTTACAATAACATTCAATCATTGATACTTCACTGTTGTCTTTGTCGATACATGCCCAAATCTTCAAGTTAATACTATAGATCTAACTTTTACTCCATTAATTGTTGTATTGAAACTTGTCAAGCATTCACCTTATTCATTGCTTTGAACAGTGCCAACATTTTATAAAGGAAAGCTCAGACCTCAGAACTTCATATCAGTTGGAAGAGGTCTGATCATCATTCCTTTTTTGTTGTCTCTGTGTAAGCCTCCTTTACTACTAGTGTGCCTTAGACTCTGCTTTAGATTTGTACCAAAAGTATTCTTCAATTTTGTCCTTGGAAAGAACTCTTAATCGACTCTTGAATTCAAGGAAAAACTTCCTTTTAATTCGGCCTTGACTATGGCCTAACCAGGCCTTAATCTGGCCTCTTAATCAAAGCCTAAATAAGATCTTCAATTGCTGCTTGAACAGACCCTAAGAAAAGACTCCTCCTTTGCTGCTAGATCTGATCAAATTTTCCCCTTGATCAGCCTCAAACAAGATTTAATTTCATCTTGAAATTTTACATGAACAGGACCTAAGAAAAGGCCTTTCTTAGTCCTTTTGACTACGACTTTAACCTCCTTTTCTACTGCCAAACTCGATCCTTGATATGCCTCAAAACAACCCCTAATGATCACGGTAATTCAGCCTAGATAGTCTTCAAACCTGGCTTCAGATTAGCAGCTTGGCATCCTTAGATTGTGGTCTAATATTCTCAGCGAAATCAAACAAAAGCTAAACTTGGCCCTTCTTTTGTGGCCAGAACAAGCCCAATTCGGCCTCACTCTTATGGCCTTATCGGCCTACCATATGTGACCTAAAACATGCTTGGCTCAGCAGTTGAAGAATCTAGGGCATTTAGCATTAGATAGATTCTTCTATACTTGATAACAATTTGTGAAATGCTTTTACTATTTATCTTATCTTGATCTTCTTCTTATTATGAGTGTGTGTGTTTACTTCATCAAACTGCTACCAAAACAAAGAGACAAGAACATAAGAAGTTGGCATTCTGCCAGGGCCAAAACCTCTCCCTCTTAGAGAGGAAAACCCGCACATAATTCTTCTTATATAGATTCTAATTGATGAACACCAAGACCAATATACTTGACCCTATATGCCACTCCAAGACCAAGACACCAATCCTCTTCCTTTGTTACTACTGAGATCATCATCATTGTTGCACCATCACAGAGGTCTTCATCAATGGGATCTTCATAATGTGATATGTATAGGAGAGTTGCATGTAGATCCACTGATATCATGACAGTCTCATCATAATTGTACCTTCACTGAGATCATAGCCTTTGTGACTATGTCTCCATCAAGAACGAGATCATGACTGTGATAGGATCATGACTGCACCTTAATGTATGTCGAGATAAGTGAATCACTATGAGATCCTTCTATCATACTTATGCTGAGACTGTGTATGCTACTGTGGGATCCCTGAGATCCTTGTCATCACTGGTTATGCCGAGATTTTGTGACTGTGTTTTCTTCCTATACCGAGGCCTTCATGATACTGTCTAGCATGCTGAGACAGACTCTTATCATTCTACCTATGCCGAGACTGTAACCATTTCAGTGGCACCCATCCGAGATTATTGTGAGGTTGTCCATCTGAAGTCTGATCCTTATTGTTATACAAAGAAACTCAGTCCTGTACCCATCCGAGATCATAGAGGAATCTGAGTTCTTGCACCTCTGAAGTTGCAAAGATATCCGAAATTATCTGACTGTAATTATGAACTTTACATGCCTATTTATAGTGGTTTGACCCTGTATTTGAGCCGACATGACCAAGTGAACTGTTGTGTCATTTATATGAGCCGACATGTCATCTTTTAGTTGTTTAATTCATTTTTGCAGGCCGACATGATGTTCTCTTCATCATTTTGCTTGTAGTCTTCTTTGTTGAAGAATGGTGCTTGTCTTGGAGGGCTTCTTGACACTAGGTTGACCCATGTACATTACATAAATGCTCATAAAGAGCTCTTTAACATAATCTTGACTCTTTGACTTTCCTAGACCTATGGAATGAGCAAGAAACTCATTCATATAATTTTATAAAAATAATATTTCTTTTTCTTGACAAGTACAAAGATCAAAATTACATTGAAAAATACCGAACCTAGTTACACTTTTCTTCAACACTCCCTCTTAACTAGGGAGGTATTTACAATGGTACTTGGTTATTCTCAATCTGAAGAATTTCTCATAAGAAGAATCGGATTGGTAATCCCATCTGTATAGCATCATATCAATCAGCATTGTCATAGTGCAAGGCCTTGACTAACAGCTCCATCTCTCCACGAGACCATGAGCTACAATGCTAGCGAGACCAATGATTTATAGACACCTTCATCATTGTCTCTCAAGGTACATACCCACCCGGGTGTTCACTGAGTATGACCTTCTAGGACTATTCTTATCTTTGGGTTCCCAGCCCTCAAAGATTATCGATGCGGGATATCTTCACAAGGTCTTATATATAAGATCTAGGAATGAAGACAACCATAATTGATGCACGGGCAAAATCCATGAACAAAAGGGTTACCTCATTCATCAACTTGAAGTCTCTATGCAAGATAGAGAAGGACAAGTTCATGGCAAAATGTTGAAGGTTAAAAGAACTCAACCATGTGTAGAAAAGGAAGGCAAGGTTGGTCCTCAAGCAAGACAAAATAAGTATAGTTAAGATTTAATGCTATAGAAAGATTTTGGAAGCTCATATCACTGAAAGATGGAGGAAGCTGAAGAAAAGGGCCAAGGAAAGAGGGAGTAACAAATCTCTCCTATGAGTAAGATAGTATCCCTCATAAAAAGGTCCTATCATAAGCTCCTAGATCTTGTGATTATGATAATAAGATGCATCATGGCATCATGGAAGCATTAGAAGCAAGAGCTTGTGACATCACCATGGGAATCATGAAGGACAAAATGGACAAAATCCATGGCAGTCAAACATGAAGGATATAGCTCTTGGGAATCTCATTGAACATTGAAGGAAAGACAAATGTCATCCAGGACAAGGCTCATCATACATCAAGGCAAAAAGGAAACATTTGCCAAATGGGGATATGCAAGATCCTCAAGGTTCTCTGATGGAATCCTCATCAGAGGGTTCACTAATCTAGAGAAGAAGCAAGTGTTTCATCAGGAACTCCAACTTATGGAATTCATGGGATGATGGTGTGATGACATGAAGTAGATCAAGGGATTGAAGATCTTTTCAAACAAGGAAGCTGCTGGAAGAAGCCTAGATGACCTAAAGGTAAAATGAGGTATGTATGCTTGTATTTAATATTATAATGTCATGTCATATGGTTGCAGATAACATGGATCATTACTTCTATCTTGAGAAGCATGATCAAGAGAAAAATGATCTTCTCCTCTGAAAGAATGCAGGAAGGCATAAGTCACACTAGATGAAATCAACATAATACGTCCTCATATGAAGTATGAGGTAGTTGACTAAGAAACTCTGATTGAAATCTCCTGGAAATGGAATGTGTGAGGAAGGAAGAGATTGTGAGATATGCAACCATGATGAAGGCGATCAACATCCAAAAGACCAAGAAGATTTGACTAGGAAATTTCCTGGAAACATATGAAGACTCCGATGAAAGTCTGAAAAAGATGAAGACCCTTGACACTGGATATCTTTGGGAGATGTGTCAACATATATGCAAGATGCTGATACCTACAGGAAGATGTCATGATGAAGAGCCATCTCGAAAGGTACAATTTGATTTAATGTTATGTTTTGATTTCTTGAATAATATTTGGATGAGTTCATGCAGGGCTACTGGCACAAGAGTTGTAAGTACAAGTACAACTAGCATTCATGTGGTGGATGGAAATTCCTGAAAGAAACATGATGAGGAAGAAGTAGCCATATGAAGAAGGTTCCAGATATGTACCAAGAAGGCCACTTTCCATGAAGAAAGGAATGACATGATGGAATAAGAAGGAAAGTGATCGATAGTTGTTGCCCTACAAGGAAGAAGATCAACTAAATTTCATGACATCAAGGAGAGAAGTTGATCAAGAAGCTGAAGGACCCACAAAGAAAAAGTTGAATACAAATGACTGAAGGACCCACAAAGAAAAAGTTGAATACAAATGACTGATCTACAAAGTTGAAAAAGAAAAAGTTGATGACTTTCATAAATGTCCCTTTTCATAAATTCAGAGGAGACCTTTTGATGACTTCAGCTACTTAGTGGACTATGTCTATTCTCCTTCTTCATGCAAGGAATCTTGATAACCCATCCAATTCATAGATGTCCTTGCAGTCATGAAGTCATTTAACCAAACTTGAATATAGAATGAAAAGATACTTAGATGTCATGTGAAGATGAAATCTTCACCTTGATGCTTTCTTGAATGATCTCCTTCAATGAGATTCTTACTCGAGCTACCTGGTACAATAGAGTCCCAGAACCTTTCTTGAGACTTCCTTGCATTATTCAGCACCAAGCACTATTGTTGTTTTTGATATGTTGAGATTACTTGATTCCTTGACTGTGAGGGTATGGAATCGAAATAAAGAATTTTGAGAGCACTGTCATGATGTCCACCCGAGATTTGGCATTGTGTTCTCCTTCTGAAGTGATATTGTTGTAATATGTGTTGTGACTGTATATCTTTGTAACCTTGTTGCAATGCTCCTTGTTGGAGTAGAACCTTGCTTGAGTTGATTAGCATGAGCAAAGATCTTTGTGGCCCTTGAGCATTGTTCAATACCAATCATTGAAACTGCTTAAGTCATTAAGATTGTTGAGGTATAACATGGGTTGTAATGACACCCAAATTTTGAGGCTAGCAATGAGACTGTGAAAGGCACTGTGTTTTCCTTTTGTTGTAGTGTAGATTAGGACTGCTTCTCGAATTTTCAACCTTCTCCAGGATGATAATCTTTGACATTGAGCTATCTTTCTTTGTAGTCATACTGATAAGGTTCTTGGTGACCTTTTTGATGATCACTGTGGAGAGAAGGTTCTTTGCTGATGTAGACTGCTTATTTTAGACTTGATCCTTTATTCTTGACAAACCCTTAACCTTACTTTGATGCCCTTCTTGAGGACTGGTCCTTGTATTTCTCTTTTGCTACCCTTCCTTTGACTTCTGCACCTTAGCTCTAATACCATGTTGAAGAATCTAGGGCAATTAGCATTAGTTAGGTTCTTCTATACTTGATAACAATTTGTGAAATGCTTTTACTATTTATCTTCTCTTGATCTTCTTCTTATTATGAGTGTGTGTGTTTACTTCATCAAACTGCTACCAAAACAAAGAGACACAAACACAAGAAGTTCGCATTCTGCAAGGGCCAAAACCTCTCCCTCTTAGTGAGGAAAACCTGCACATAATTCTTGTTATAGAGATTCTAATTGACAAACACCAATACCATTATACTTGACCCTCTATGCCACTCCAAGACCAAGACCAAGACACAAATCCTCTTCCTTTGTTACTACTGAGATCATCATCATTGTTGCACCATCACAGAGGTCTTCATCAACAGGATCTTCATAATGTGATATGTATAGGAGAGTTGCATGTAGATCCACTGATATCATGGCAGTCTCATCATAATTGTACCTTCACTGAGATCATAGCCTTTGCGACTATGTCTCCATCAAGAACGAGATCATGACTATGATAGGATCATGACTGCACCTTAATGTAAGCCGAGATAAGTGAATCACTGTGATATCCTTCTATCATACTTATGTCGGGACTATGTATGCTACTGTGGGATCTCCAAGATCCTTGTCATCACTGGTTATGTCGAGATTTTATGATTGCGTTTTCTTCCTATACCGAGGCCTTCATGATACTGTCTAGCCTGTTGGGACAGGCTCTTATCATTCTACCTATGCCGAGATTGTAACCATTTCAATGGCACCCATCGGAGATTACTGTGAGGTTGTCCATCTGAAGTCTGATCCTTACTATTATACGAAGAAACTCAGTCATGTACCCATCCGAGATCACAGAGGAATCCAAGTTCCTGCACCCCCGAAGTTGCAGAGATATCCAAAATTATCTCACTGTAACTCTGAACTTTACACACCTATTTATAGTGGTTTGACCCTGTATTTGAGCTTACATGACCAAGTGAACTATTGTGTCATTTATATGAGCCGACATGTCATCTTTTAGTAGTTTAATTCATTTTTGCAAGCCAACATGATGTTCTCTTCATCGTTTTTCTTGTAGTCTTCTTTGTTGAAGAATGGTGCTTGTCTTGGAGGGCTTTTTGACACTAGGTTGCCCCATGTACATTACATAGATGCTCATAAAGAGCTCTTTAACATAATCTTGTCTCTTTGACTTTCCTAGACCTATGGAATGAGCAAGAAACTCATTCATATAATTTTACAAAAATAATATTTCTTTTTCTTGACAAGTACAAAGATCAAAATTAAATTGACAAATACCGAACATTGTTACACTTATTTTCAACACTCAATATGCGGCACCCACAAGGCTAATGTAGCCTTAACTAGCGGCTTTCACAAGTATGAAATTTAGCCCCTAGCAAACCTCTGTCTACAGCCTAAACCAGGCCAAACTCGAGCCTTAACTTGTGGCTAGCCCAGGCCTAGCTCGACCTCCTTTTGCAGCTTGCTATAAGCCTAATTTGACCTTCACTTGCGGCTGCTACAGACCTAATTCAGTCTCCTTCTGAAGCTCAAATTGTTGAAGAATCTAGGGCAAATTAGGTGTAGTGTGATTCTTCTTTACTTGATAACAATTTGTGGAGCCTTTTTACTTTTTCTTGTTAGCTTAATCTTCTTCTTCTTATTATTGATGCATGTGTGTGTGCTTCATCAAACTGCCACCAAAACATAAGAACAAGAACACAAGATGTTGGCTCTCTTCCAGGCACAGAACCTCTCTTCTCTTGAGAGGAAAACCCTTTCGTGAATTTCTCTTATTGAAGCTTCTATTGATAAATGCCAAACCCTAGACCCTTGACAAGAATATCCTCCAAGCATAAGTCAAGTCCTTCCTTCTTCCGGCACTTTGTCCTCCTTCCGGCACTTCGTTCTTCTGCCAACTAGTGATAGTCCTTGTTATGCTAGATCTAGGAGAGATACATATCTTTGATACTTAGTGAAGTCTTTCATCTATAAGGATGCCCTCCTTCTCTTGTCCAATCGAGCTCTTTCTTTATGTGTAGCTGCAGACTTGTTATCACTGTAGTGCAGCCCTAGTTTCTCGCACGTGTGGGAGGATTCTTTCTAGATTCTTATGATAGAGTCTTTCTTTCTTCCTCGCTTGCGTGAGCCTCTTCTTCGCTTGAGAGAGAGGCCTTATAGGCCTACTTTAATAGCCCAAACAATGAGAGATATGTGACTGTGATAGTGTTGCTATAATGACTGAAAATAGCCCTCCTTTTCTCGCACGTGTGATTGTAATAAGCCATACAATAGACCTCTAAGGCTCGGTGTTTCTTCCTTCTTCCTCGTTGTCCTTGGAGACCCTTTTCTCGTCCTTTTATTACCCTTTACTTCCCTCCTTACTTCACTGATTTCAGAGCTCCTTGATTGTGTTGTATTGGAGTGGACAGCCTCTATTTATAGAGGACTGTCCCTCCTTTTAGGTCGACTTGTTTAACTGTTTGTAGGTCAACTTGTTGAGTAGACTTCAGATGGTTTCTATGCTTGAAGGAGCTTCTTTGATGGTGCCTTTGCATAGGAGGAGACTTGACTTTGCTTGGAGGTATTCTCTTGACTTTAATACATATTCATACATGGTGTAACATGCCCTTAAGGCCTTCAACATTTCCTTTTGACTATTTGACTCACCTATAGCACTTAACATGTGCTAGACCTATTTCAATGAGCAAGAAACTCATTGACATATATTATAAAAATAATATTTCTTTTCTTGAATAAATACAAATATCAAAAGTACATTTATGAAGACCGAACCTAGTTACATTTCCTTCAACACTCCCTCTTAACTAGGGAGGTATTCATACAACATTACAAGGTATTTGGCTATTATCAATCTTGAAGAATTCACATAAGAGAAACCAGATTTGCAATCCATCTGTTATAGCATCATATCCATCAGCATTGTCATAGTGCAAGGCCTTAACTAACAGCTCCATCTCTTCATGAGATCATGAGCTACAATGCTGGCGAGACCAATGATTTATAGACACCTTCATCATTGTCTCTCAAGGTACATACCCACCCGGGTGTTCTTTGAGTATGACCTTCTAGGACTATTCTTGTCTTGGGTTCCCAACCCTCAAAGAATATTGGTCCTCTTGCCTAATCTTGTCTTGTATGCCCTACACATCCTCAAAGAGTATCGAATGCCAGATGATTACCCAATCCTCCCATTCTTTCTTCCCAAGTGAAGACAAGAATGTTGTGTCTATCTTGTGTCTATATTTCCATTCATGGCCTTCATCTAGACTTACGGATGTTAGTCTTGGTCTAGTGTATGACCCATAAAATGGAAAAACACAAATGTCACTCCTTTGTAATCAGGGGTGATCCAAAACTCCCTCTTGATCAGGGACTTGTCAGAGCTCCCTCTTAACTAGGGACTCTTTCATTCATCAGCAACTTCTTCTTCGTGGGTCCTTCAGCTACTTGATCTCCTTTCTTGCTTGATGTCATGAAGTCTTTGTTCGAACTTCTTCTAGGTAGGGCACCATCCATTGATCACTTTCCTTCCTGGTTTGTCATGTCATTGCTTCCTTCGTGGAAAGTGTCTTTCTTGCCATACATCAGGTTTTCTTGTCATCTGGATACTCCTTTGTCATCTATCCATGCTTCGGAATACTCTTCTCATGGATGCTTCATTGTACTTGCTTGTTTACATGCTTCGACCTAGTAGCCCATCATGACTTCATCCTGATATTGCTTCAACATTGCTTTTCTTTTGCTGGATGGCTTCTTCATCACAACATCTTTGTAGAGTAGAATCAGTTATCTGCATCTTTCATATCTCAAAGGCCTTAATAGGTGTCAAGGGTCCTTCCTTCCTTTGTTAGAGTTGTCCTACCTTCTTTCGGGAGATATCTTCAGAGTATCTTGTCAGATAGTGATTCTCGGTGATCATGGTGTCCTTCACATGCTTGATCTCTTTCTTCATTTGCTTCTTCTTACTTAGATAGATAGGTCAACCATCTTATGCTTCTTGTGAGAGCATTTCTTCATTGCTTGTTTCCTGGACTACTTAGCATTTCGTCTTGCTTCATAGTCAGCAATCTTATACTCCTTATGTGAGCATATTCTTTTGTTGACCTTGATTGCATTGTAGTACATGCCTTCGAGCATGTTCTTGGTGAAAGAGATTCTTTCATACTTGATCATGTTATAGAACTATTCCCATGACTCAATAATATACAAATGATAACATGACTAAACTTTAATGCATACATACCTCATCTTGATTCTCCTTTGATCATCTTAGCTTCTTGGTGTGGCCCTTCTTGCTTCATCTTAGTTTGCTTGCATATCATCCTTTTCTTGAATCCCATGAATGGGATTCCCGATGAGACATCTGCTTCGGTTTATGAACCTTCTTTTGAAGATTCCATCATAGGACCTTAAAGACGCTTGCCTTGCAAATGTTTCTTTTCTTTTGATGATGGAGATCTTCTAAGATTTCTTAATCATGATCAATTTTCTTTCATTGTGGATGTGGTCCTATACTAGGTATGCTCCTTCTGCATGAATATCTTGAGTTATATCTACCAAGCTCCTATATTCTAGAAGATGATTCTAACCATGCATTTTGTTCTTATTTATAAATGCTTCTTCTACATGAGTATTTTGAACTCTATGTACATCATGCTTCTAGATTCTAGAGGATGTTTCTAGCCATGCAATTTTATTCTATTCCTACATGCTCCTATCCTACTCAAAACCTTGAAAGAAGAATTGAAGTAAAGAGTTTGACCTAGTCATAGTAGAGATCTGGAGGATCTTCCTTCTTTTGCTTCTTTTCTTCTTCTTTCACCTCTTGAGTCATGTGAGCTTCTTCCCTCATTCTTTTGTTGTTGTTGTCCTTCTTAAGCTTAGGACAAGTCCTTTTATAGTTCCCATATTCTTGGCATCCAAAACATTGGATTTTGAACATGTCTTTGTTGTTTGTTCTTCGTGGACCAAATTTGCCAAAATTACCCTTCCTTTTGGCCATGGTAGCGAATGCTTGCTCCTTTGATCCCACATCTTCCTTTGCTTTAAGTCTGGTTTCCTCTGTCCTGCATAGTGACCACATTTTACTGAATGTGGTTGCTTCCTTCTTGGCATATATGCTTAAGGTGGATTTGCCCCAATCCTCAGGTAGAGCATTGAGTACTACAGTTGTCATCTCTCTGTCAGACATGACTTCCCCAAGCTCTTGAAGTTGATCTCTCATTTCAGAGATTTTCATGAAGTAGGGAGCTATTCCTTCCTTTGTTATCAACATCTTGTACAATTCATTCCTTAGAGATATTACTTCTCCTGTTGTGGATACCAAGAATAGCTCTACTAGCTTATCATAAATTTATTTTCATGTTTCAAATTTGGAGACATAAGGAATGAGAGAGTCTTTGATTGATTCTATTAGAATCCTTTGTGCTCTTGTGTCATCCTTATTGTACTTAGCTAAGGCTTAAGTTTGTTCCTTAGGAGGGATAGTGATATTCCCTTTGATATGCTCTAGAAGTTCATTCTCCTTAAGAAGTAGATCAGTCCTCTTCTTCCATGCAAGAAAGTTATTGGTACCTACCAATTTGTTGCTTTCCTTGCAAAAAGACATTGATGTATATTCAGAAGGGGACATATACTTACTTGATAGATTTTTGAGATGTAATGGATTTGCTTCCTCCTTGAAGACTTGATGGCTTGCCTTCCTTGGATCTTGATGTTCTTCAAGTTGCCTTCTCCAAGTGGACTTGCTTGATGATGAAATTTGCTTGATGACTTGTAGCTTGATGTAGGTCCAGCTTCGATTTGATCTTCATTGTAGGTGCCTTTATGTAAGGCTCTTCTTCTTGCTATGTAGACTTCCTTGATGAATGATGGATCAAAGACCTTCTTGTCCTTGAAGTGATTAAGACTTCTAGGCTTGATGCTTCAACCTTGTAGATGTCCTTCCTTGATAAGTGTTCTTGAGTTTCCCTTTCCTTGATGTGTCACCTTATCTCTGATACCATGTTGAAGAATCTAGGGAAAATTAGGTGTAGTGTGATTCTTCGTTACTTGATAACAATTTGTGGATCCTTTTTACTTTTTCTTGTTAGCTTAATCTTCTTCTTCTTCTTCTTATTAATGCATGTGTGTGTGCTTTATCAAACTGCTACCAAAACATAAGAACAAGATAACAAGATGTTGGCTCTTTGCTAGGGCCAAAACCTCTCTTCTCTTGAGAGGAAAACCCTTTCGTGAATTTCTATTATTGAAGCTTCTATTGATCAATGACAAACCCTAGACCCTTGACAAGAATATCCTCCAAGCATAAGTCAAGTCCTTCCTTCTTCCGGCACTTCGTCCTCCTTTCGGCACATCATTCTTCTGGAAACTGATGATAGTCCTTGTTATGCTAGCTCTAGAAGAGATACATATCTTTGATACTTAGTGAAGTCCTTCATCTATAAGGATACCTTCCTTCCCTTGTCCAACCAAGCTCCTTCTTGATGTGTAGTTGCAGACTTGTTATCACTGTAGTGCAGCCCTAGTTTCTCGCGCATGTGGGAGAATTCCTTCAAGATTCTTATGATAGAGTCTTTCTTTCTCCCTCGCTTGAGTGAGCCTCTTCTTTGCTTGAGAGAGAGGCCTTATAGGCCTACTTTGATAGCCCAAACAATGAGAGATATGTGACTGTGATAGTGTTGTTGTAATGACCGCAGATAGCCCTCCTTTTCTCGCACGTGCTACTGTAATAAGCCCTAGAACAAACCTCTAGGGATCGATGTTTCTTCCTTCTTCATCGTTGTCCTTGGAGACCCTTTTCTCATCCCTTTATTACCCTTTACTTCCCTCCTTACTTCGTTGATTTCAGAGCTCCTTAGTTGCATTGTATTAGAGTGGACACCCTCTATTTATAGAGGATAGTCCCTCCTTTTGGGCCGACTTGTTGAGTAGACTTCGGATGGTTTCTATGCTTGAAGGAGCTTCTTTGATGGTGCCTTTGCATAGGAGGAGACTTAACTTTGCTTGGAGGTATTCTCTTGACATTAATACATATTCATACATTGTGTAACATGCCCTTAAGGCCTTCAACATTTCCGTTTGACTATTTGACTCACCTATAGCACTTAACATGTGCTAGACCTATTTCAATGAGCAAGAAACTCATTGACATATATTATAAAAATAATATTTCTTTTCTTGAATAAATAAAAATATCAAAAGTACATTTATGAAGACCGAACCTAGTTACATTTCCTTCAACACAAACAGGGCTACTTCGGTCCTCTGCAACTCAACCAAAGGTACTTCAGCCCTTAATCTTTGCCCTAACTCAATCTCAGGCTACCTCGAAAATGTTGAAGGAAATGTAACTAGGTTCGATCTTCATAAATGTAATATTGATATTTGTACTTATTCAAGAAAAGAAATATTATTTTTATAATATATGTCAATGAGTTTCTTGCTCATTGAAATAGGTCTAGCACATGTTAAGTGCTATAGGTGAGTCAAGGAGCCAAAAGAAAATGTTGAAAGCCTTAAGGGCATGTTACACTATGTATATAATTGTATTAGAGTACTTCGTTGGAGCAAGAAAAGGGTGTCTTTGGAGCAAGAAAAGGGTGTCTCCATAAGCAAAGGACATCACCAAGAATTGAAGAAGGAACATCTCATCTAGAAGCTCACATAAACAAGGTCTATCTCTAGACAAGGAACAAAGAAGAAGGTCAAAGTGTTGGGGAGCAAAGAGCCGGAAGAAGGAAGACTAAGTGCCAGAGAACAAAGTGCGGAAAGGATGAAGGACTTGACTTGTGCTTGGAGGACATCATAGTCAAGGGTCTAGGGTTTGACATTGATCAATAAAAAAGCTTCAATAAGAGAAACTTACCAAAGGGTTTTCCTCTCTAAGAGAGAGGTTTTGGCCCTAGCAGAGAGCCAACATTTGTGTTCTTGTCTTTATGTTTTTGGTAGCAGTTTGATGAAACACACACTCTAATAATAAGAAAGAGATACAACTAAGATAATTGTAAAAGTGCTTCACAAATTGTTATCAAGTCAGGAAGAATCCTAATATACATACTAGCCCTTGATTCTTCAACATGGTATCAGAGCTAAGGTGACACATCAAGGAAAGGGCATCTCAAAAACACTCATCAAGGAAGAACATCTACAAAAGTTGAAGCATCTAGCCAAAAAGTCTCTATCACTTCAAGGACAAGAAGGTCTACCATTTATCATTCATCAAGGAAGACTACAAAGCAAGAAGAAGAGCCTTACACAAAGGCATCTACAAGAAGAGAAAATAAAAGAAGGACCTACATCAAGCTACAACTCATCAAGCAATCCCACTTCGAGAAAACAACTTGAAGAACATCAAGATCTAAGGAAGGCAAGCCATCAAGTCTTCAAGGAGAAAGCAAGTCTACTAGATCTCAAAATCTATCAAGTAAGTATATGTCCCCTTTTGAATATACATCAATGTCTTTTTGCAAGGAAAGCAACAAATTTGTAGGAACCAATAACTTTCTTGCATGGAAAAAGAGGATTGATTTACTTTCCAAGGAGAATGAACTCCTAGAACACATCAAAGGGAATGTCACTATTCCTGCTAAGGAACAAACTCAAGCCTTAGCCAATTATAATAAGGATGAGACAAGAGCTCAAAGGATTCTAATAGAATCCATCAAAGAATCTCTCATTCCTTATGTCTCCAAACTTGAAACATCAAAAGAAATCTATGATAAACTAGTAGAGCTATTCTTAGTAAGGACAGCTGGAGAAGTGATATCTCTATGAAATGATTTGTACAAGATAAAGATATCAAAAGAAGGAATAGCACCCTACTTCATGAAGATCTCTGAGATGAGGGATCAACTTCAAGAGCTAGGGAAAGTCATGTTTGACAGAGAAATGACAATTGTAGTACTCAATGCTCTACCTGAGGATTGGGGCAACTTCATATCAAGCACATATGCAAAGAAGGAAGCCACCCCACTAAGTGAAATGTGGTCTCTATCCAAGATAGAGGAAACAAGACTCAAAGCAAAGGAAGATGTGGGTAAAATTATCCTAAATAGCAATACAAGTGATAACAAGCAAATAATCCATGCAGCAAATTACAAAAACGAAATATTTAGCAAACACCCATATAAAAGCTGCAAATGGAGAACTTTTGAGCCATTTTATTATATTTTTGGAAGTCAAATACAATAGATGATGGAATGGTGCACCTGGACTTGTCTCAAAGGACAAGCAGGACCAAACCTAGGTAGGAAAATGGCTGAGTTGAAGGTTTCCCAGCGATTGCACCAATCTGCATTGCGCTGCCCAGAAAATTGTTGCTCTGTTGATGTTCGAATGGCTGGAAGGTGCACTAAAACTGCCCATAAATTTATATGCTTTTAACCCTGGACTCCTTGGCCAAAACCCAGAAAAACCCAGAAGGGATTTTAGCTGGTTTGGACTTCTGATTTTCGACCCCCTTGGAGCCTCACCTCAGCTCTAGCTGCCAATTTCGACTTGCTGGAAACTACATGTAAATCCACCTAAAAACTCCTCCAAAATGTTGAGTCTACCTGTGCTATCCAATCCCTAACTTCCCGGATGATCTCTTGGCCCAACTCAGCTGCTCCTAAGTACCACGAAAATTTGTTGTGTGGCCTCTGCACTCTCCCTCAGCCCAACAGTTCGAATTGCTGGAATGTTGGTTCAGCGGGCTGAAAGCTTCAGCGAAAATGCCTGTCCAATGCTGCTACCTTAGCTCCCTAACCTCTCAACAAGCTATGTGATCCCTGTTGGTCCAAAACTCCCTCTGCGTGATTCCTAGCTACCCATAAATACGCACTCCCTTCTTTACGTTGGTTGTTGATGTGTCATTGCCCCGGAACTCCTGAAAACTCCTGTAGAACAGCCTCCCTAGGGCGGGCAATGATGGTCCCCTGAAGTAGAGGTTGAATCTCCCGCGTGAGAGACTCGTGGCTAGACAGCCTGTAGACTCGCTAAGCAAAAGAGTGAACACGTGTGTTTGTTTGCAAATGTCAAAGATGATCCAAAATGAGAGTTTATCACTCCTTATATCTCCTTGGGCCTCCTTAGCCTCATGTGGCCCCCTCCATCCATCCATTCGATTTCTCCAAGCATATTGAATGGCTAGTTCGAATTCCCCATGTGGGTTGCCCCCACATTCCACTAGTTGCCAAATAAAGTCGATTTGGCCCCTAAGTCCCTAAGTCGAAGTGTGGGGCCCTCTTCCTAAGTCAAAAATGTGCAAAATGGCATAGCAGCACCCTGTTACTAATGTTTTTGAGAAGGGACATGACAGTCCTCCCCTCCCAAATGTTGCTTGCACTCAAGCAACCTCAAAGCTGGATGTTGCAATATGTGCTCACCTTTCCAGGTGGCATCCTCATCCAGCGAGTTCTTCCAGTGCACCAAGAACTCCCTGATGGTCCTGCTCCCTAGTCTCCTCTCCCTACTCTCCAAAATGGCCTTCGGTTCCAACACCAAGTGGCTCTCATCATCTAGTGGGGGTAGATCAACTGTTGCAGTCACCTGTTGTCCCAGCACCTTCTTAAGGTATGAGAGATGAAAAACATTGTGGATCCTACTCCCCTGAGGCAGCTCAAGCTCATAAGCCACCTCCCCAACTCGTCTAGTCACCCGGTAGGGCCCATAGAAGCATGGTTATAGCTTCTCAGCCCCCTTTTGTTTCAGCATGGACTTCCTGTAAGGCTGCAGCTGGAGGTATACCAAGTCCCCTCCTCAAAGTGTCTCTCTGTCATGTGTCGATCTGCATAGAGTTTATGTTGATTTTGGGTTGTCGCCAAATTATCCTTGAGAGCCTTGAGGATATCTTGGCTCTCTTGGACCCCCGGTCTTTGGCCTTTGGGGTCGGGCTGTCTCCAAAAACAATATCAGCGAAAGATAATGCATCATATCCATAAAGGGCACAAAAAGGAGTCATACCGATGGACATGTGGTGTCTGGTGTTATAGCAGTACTCGCCCAGATGCAACCACCAAATCCATGTCCTCTGTTGACCAGTCACGTAGTTCCTCAGGTAACCCTCCAACCACTGATTAACTCTCTTTGTCTGGCCATTTGTCTGAGGGTGATAGCTGGTGCTAGGAGTGAGCTCCGTCCCAACCAACCTGAAGAGTTCCTGCCAAAAGCCTCCCATGAATCTGTTGTCCCTGTCACTCACTATGTTCTTGGGGAGCCCATGCAATCTGAAAATCTTCCGAAAGAACAACTCGGTAACCTGTGCAGTTGTGTACCTAGTGGGAATGGCGAAGAAGTGGGCAAATTTGGTCAACCTGTCGACCACTACGTATATGCAATCCTTCCCCTACACTATGGGGAGCCCTGTGATGAAATCCATTGAAATACTTTCCCATTTCCCCTCCAGGATGGGAAGTGGTTGTAGCAATCCTGCAGGGTGGGTTTGCTCCCCCTTGTTCCCTTCACAAGCCTCACACTCCCGTATGTGCTACATCACATCCTCCTTGAGGTCCTTCCATGTGAATCTCTCTCGGACAGTCATATAAGTCTTATGAAACCCCTGGTGCCCGAACAGTGGTGAATCATGTGGTGCCTAGAGTACCCCACACTGTGGGGAGCTCTGTGATGAAATCCATTGAAATACTTTCCCATTTCCCCTCCAGGATGGGAAGTGGTTGTAGCAATCCTGCAAGGTGGGTTTGCTCCCCCTTGTTCCGTTCACAAGCCTCACACTCTCGTATGTGCTACATCACATCCTCCTTGAGGTCCTTCCATGTGAATCTCTCTCGGACAGTCATATAAGTCTTATGAAACCCCTGGTGCCGGAACAGTGGTGAACCATGTGGTGCCTAGAGTACCCTCTCCCTCAACTACGAGTTGGGCACTAAGTAAATGTGCCCCTTGTAATAGATGACCTCATCCATCACATGATAACGCTCATCTGCATGGGTACCCTCCAATACCTCGCATGCCCTCCTATCCTTGGAGTACTCCACCAACAACTGAGCCTTCCAATCATGGCAGATGCTCATGAGAGATAACCCAGCTGGTCTTCGAGATAGAGCATCGGCCACCACATTGTGCTTCCCCCGCACATACTCTATGTCGAAGTCATAGGCCTGCACCTTGCTGACCCATCTCTGTTGCCTGTCATTGAGGCCCTGCTACCCCATGAAATGTCGAAGACTGTTGTGATCAGTCTTCACTCTGAACCAGTTGCCCACCAAGTACTGGCAAAACTTGGCCAATGCATGCATAATGGCCAGCATCTCCTTGTCATATATGGAATATGACAGCTCATGCGGTAGGAGCTTTCGACTCTCGAAAGCAATGGGATGCCCCTCCTGTGACAATACCGCTCCAACTCCTACCTTGGATGCATCACACTCCACCATGAATGGCTGGGAAAAATCCGAAAGTGCCAAAACAGGGCAACTGCTCATCACCTCCTTGAGGCGATCGAAGGCAATCTGTGCTCCATCAGTCCATGTGAAGGCCCCCTTCTTGGTCAAGTCGGTCAAGGGTGCTGCCAACTGTGAGAACCCCTTGACAAACTTCCTGTAGTAGGTGCAAATACCCGAGAATCCCCTCAGCGTAGTCACATCCGGGATTGGCTAGTACCCAAACTCGCACTTGAAGAGCTTGGCATAAAATTGTTGCTCTTCCAGAATGCGCAATACCTCCTCTAAGTGTTGGAGGTGCTCCTCCCATGTCCGGTTGTAAATCAGAATGTCGTCGAAGAACACTAGCACAAACCTCCTCAACTATCCCCAAAAGACATGGTTCATGCATGACTGGAAGGTGGCTGGAGCATTGGTCAGCCCAAATGGCATGACCAAAAACTCAAAGTGCCCATAGTGGCACCGAAAAGCAGTCTTAGGGATATCCTGATCCCTCACCCTGATCTAGTGGTACCCTGAACGCAGATCAATCTTAGAGAAGTACTTGGCTCCTCTAAGCTCATCTATGCGGGGAATAGGGTAACGGTTCTTTAGTGTCTTCCAGTTGAGGGCCCATTATTCAATGCACATCCGAAGGGTTCCATCCTTCTTCTTCACCAGCACCACTAAAGAAGCGAAACAACTGGCCTGATATGGCCCAATGCAAGTAGCTCCTGGATGGCCTTCTCTATCTCGTCCTTATAGGCTTTGGGATGCCTGTAAGAAGTAGTGATCAGTGCCTGCACACCCGGCTCCAACTCAATGGTGTGCTAAAATCCGCTGTCTAGTGGTTGCCTTGGTGGAATGTCCCCAAACACTACTACATACTTGTCCAGCAAAGCCTCTGTCTGCTGGTGGTGGTTGCGCCTGTCCCCCAGCCTCTGAGATCCTCAGCTCAATTTCCCATGCAACGTCCCCATGTCATAAGTCTACCTCCATCCTGTGGGCCGAAACTATCTGAGGTGGATAAGACTGCATGCCTCTCAAGACTACCAATTTGCCATCTGGCCCCATGAACTCCATCTCTGGTTTCCTCCAGTCTGTCGTGACTCACCCAAGGGAATATAGCCATTAGACACCCATCACCACATTGGTGTCTGGCACATCGACCACAAAGAAATGGTCCGTCATCGAGTAGTTTCCCATAACTACTGTCAAGGAGGGCACATATCTAGTGCATTAGATGGTACGGTTACCCAGTACTAGGACAAAGAAGCCCTTGAACTCTGTTATGGTGAGGCCCCTCTGAACCAACTAGGCATCTATGAAATTATGGGTGGCCCCACTGTCGACTAGAACTAACACCCTCTGCCCCTGTACGATGCCTCTGATCCTCAGTGTCAAAAATTTAGGAATCTCGCATAAAGAAGTAAGAACTCCTCATGTTGGGGCAAGAGATGCCCCTCCTTGTGGAGGTGGTGGTGGTGGCCCTCTATCTTTCGGACTCTCTCCATCCGTCCCACCGGAACCGTGCTCCACGTCATCCTCCTAGTCACAGTCAAAAAAGGCCTCAATGTAGTGTGCTCTACATGCAGTGCACTGATGGCCAGGTGCTCAGGGCTCTCTGCATGTGAAGCACATCTTCCTCCTCCGGAGGCCCTTCTGTGTTTCCTCATCTAATTGCCCCCTCCCCTGTGTGGTCCTCTGCAGTGGGGGTCTAGTCTCATGCCCCTTCTGTGGGAAAGGGATCTGTGTAGGAAATGGTGCTCTAGTCTTGGGGATGGCCCCTTGTAGATCTTTGGCACACAAGACTGCTTCCTGCAGCGTGGAGGGTCTGTGTGACTTCACCAGTCCACGCAGGGGCTCAAGCAAGCCCTCAATGAAGGTATACACCCTCATTGCCTCGAGTAGATTTGGGACCATCACTTACACCGATAGAAAATCTGAGAAGTACTGCTCTGGGTTGCATGTTTGGCGCAGTTGGGTCAACTCTCTGAAATAAGCCTTCGGATCCCTCTGATCAAATCGCTCCACCACCCTCCTAGTGAAGTCCTCATACGAAAATATGTGGGCATGTCCTAGGGCGGTCAAGACATGAAACCACCAATCATGGGTTTCTCCCTAAATGTGCAGCGTGGCCATCTTAATGACTTCTTGCTCTGTCATCCGATTGAGTTGGAAGTAGGTGTCCATCTTCTCAACCCAAGCCCTGGTCGTGCAGTTCGCAGTGCCATCGAAAGTAGGGAAATACATCCTCCCTATGGTTCTCTGCAACTCGTAGTTTTGGGTCCCTTGTTCTCCATACCCCTTGTTCTTCTCACTCTGCTTAAGCTTGCAGTAATCTCTGAACGAGAGGGCTTCTTTAAAGTCTTCATCCATAGACTGCCACTCTCTGAAGTAATCTCCCATCTGAGGGGGTTCTTCCTCCCTTGCAGGTTCGATTTCTCCCACTAGCACGAAGGAAGGCAGTGTGGCACAAATTGGCACACTAACTGAAGGGCGTTGCGCTAGTGGTGAGGGGAGATCGAATGGCTGAGAGGCCCCAGAAATTTCCCCACACAGAAACCCTCTAGGCGTGGTCCTCTCTCTGTTCTACGACTTGATCTCTTCCAGCATGTCTTTCTGCCCCTTGGCCAAGTCACTCAAGGCCTTCAAAAGGTTGTTGAAAGCCATCTCTTCCTCTTGGGTTTTGCCATTTCCTCCTCTTCTGCTACTACTTTCCCCCTATCCTCCGTCTCTAGAATAATCTCTAACTCCCTTTCTCTGCTCTTGTACCTTTGTCTCTAGTAGGTGATGTTCTGCTAGTCCCCTTCTCTCGTAGGAGACAATCCCCACAGTTGAGCCAAGAACTAGGCTCTGATACCACTGTGATGATCCTAAATAGGAATACAAGTGATAACAAGCAAATAATCCATGCAGCAAATTACAAAAACGAAATATTCAGCAAACACCCATATAAAAGCTACAAATGGAGAACTTTTGAGCCATTTTATTATATTTTTGCAAGTCAAATACAATAGATGATGGAATGGTGCATCTGGACTTGTCTCAAAGGACAAGCAGGACCAAACCCAGGTAGGAAAATGGTTGAGTTGCAGGCTACCCAGCCGCTGCACCAATCTGCACTGCGCTGCCCAGAAAACTAGCTCTGTTGCTGTTCGAATAGCTGGAAGGTGCACTAAATCTGCCCAAAAAATTATATGCATTTAACCTCGGACTCCTTGGCCAAAACCCAAGGAGAACCCAGAAGGGATTTTAGCTCATTTGGACTTCTGATTTTCGACGCCCTTGGAGCCTCACCTCAACTCTAGCTACCAATTTTGACTTGTTGGAAACTGCCTATAAATCCACCTGAAAACTCCTCCAAAACGCTGAGTCCACCCATGCTATCCAATCCTTGACTTCCCGGATCATCTCTTGGCCCAACTCAGCTGCTCCCATGTTGCACGAAAATCTATTGTGTGGCCTCTACGTTGTCCCTCGGCCCAGCAGTTCGAATTGTTAGAATGTTGGTTCAGCTAACTGAAAGCTTCATCGAAAATGTCTGTCCAATGGTGCTACCTTAGCTCCCTGACCTCCCGACAAGCTATGTGATCCCTGTTGGTCCAAAACTCCCTCTGCGTGATTCCTAGTTGCCCGGAAATACGCACTCCCTTCTCTGCATTGGTTGTTGATGTGTGTCATTGTCCCGGAACTCCTAAAAACTCCTGTAGAACAGCCTCCCTAGGGCGGGCATGGATGGTCCCCCAAAGTAGAGGTTGAATCTCCTGCATGAGAGACTTGTGGCTAAACAGCCGGTAGACTCGCTAAACAGCAAAGTGAACAGATATGTGTTCGTTTGCAAATGTCAAAGATGATCCAAAATGAGAGATGATCCCTCCTTATATCTACTTGGGCCTCCTTAGCCTCATGTGGGCCCCTCCATCCATCCATTCGATTTCCCTCCAAGCATGTCGAATGGCTAGTTCGAATTCCCCATGTGGGTGGCCCCCACATTCCATTAGCTGCCAAATAAAGTCGATTTGGCCCCTAAGTCCCTAAGTCGAAGAGTGAGGCCCTCTTCCTAAGTCAAAAATGTGCAAAATGGTGTAGCAGCACCCTGTTACTAATGTTTTTGAGAAGGGACATAACAGTGGGATCAAAGGAGCAAGCTTTTGCTACCATGGCCAAGAGAAAGAGAAAATTTGGCAAATTTGGTCCACGAAGTACAAACAACAAAGATATGTCCAAAATCCAATGCTATGGATGCCAAGAATATGGACACTACAAGAGGAATTGTCCTAAACTAAAGAAGGAAAACAACAACAAAAGAAAGAGGGAAGAAGCTCACATGACTCAAGAGGTCAAAGAAGAAGAAAAGAAGCAAAAGAAGGAAGATCCTCTGGATCTATACCTTGACTAAGTCAAACTCTTTACTTAAAGTCTTCTTTCAAAGTTTTGAGTAGTATAGGAGCATGTAGGAATAGAATAAAATTGCATGGCTAGAAACATCTTCTAGAATCTAGAAGCATGATGTACATAGAGTTCAAAATACTCATGTAGAAGGAGCATTTATAATAGAACAAAATGCATGGTTAGAAATATCTTCTAGAATATAGGAGCATGGTAGATATAGCTCAAGATATTCATGTAGAAGAAGCATACCTAGAATAGGACCTCATCCACAATGAAAGAAAATTGATCATGATTAAGAATCTTAGGAGACCTCCATCATCAAAAGGAAAGAAACATTTGCAGGGTAAGGGTCTTCAAGATCCTATGATGGAATCTTCAAAAGAAGATTCATAAACAAAAGCAGATGTCTCATTGGGAATCCCATTCATGGGATTCAAGAAAAGGATGATATGCAGGCAAGCTAAGATGGAGCAAGAAGGGCCACATCAAGGACAACCAAATGAAGCTAAGATGATCAAAGGAGAATCAAGATGAGGTATGTATGCATCAAAGTTTAGTCATGTTATCATATGTATATTATTGAGTCATGGGAATAGTTCTATGACATGATCAAGTAGGAAATAATCTCTTTCACCAATGACATGCTCAAAGGCATGTACTACAATGCAATGAAGGTCAACAAAGGAGTATAAGATTGTTGACCAAGAAGCTAGTGAAGAAGAAATGTTGACTAGCACTAGAAGCAAGCAATGAGGAAGTGCTCTCACAAGGAGCAGGAGGTGGTTGACCTATCTATCCAAGAAGAAGCAAATGAAGAAAGAGATCAAGCATGTGAAGAACACCATGATCACAAAGAATCACTGTCTGACAAAGATCCACTGAAGACATCTCCCGAAAGAAGGGAGGGCAACTCTGACTAAGGAAGAAAAAGATCAAAGGACCCTTGACACATGTGAAGGCCTTGGAGATATGAAAGGCGCAGATAACTGATTCTACTGTTGTATGAAGATGTGATGATGAAGAAGCCATCCAACAAATGTACCATTTAATGTTGAAGCAATATCAGGATGAAGTCATGAAGGGCTACTAGATCAAAGCATGGGAACAAGCAAGTACAACATCCATGTGAAGAGTAGTCCGAAGCATAGACAAGATGACAAGGAATAACGAGATGACAAGAGAACCTAATATGTGACAAGAAGGCCACTTTCCACGAAGGAAGCAATAACATGACAAAGAAGGAAGGAAAGTGATCGATGGATGGTGCCCTACCAAGAAAAAGTTTGAACAAAGACTTCATAACATCAAAGGAAGGAAGGAGATCAAGCAGCTGGAGGACCCACGAAGAAGAAGTTGTTGATACAAGTTCCTAGATAAGAGGGAGTTATAACAAGTTCCCAATTACAAAGGAACTTGGACAAGTACCTTGTCAGAGGATACTTGGGCATGTCTTCCTCAATTGAGAGGAAGTGATAGACACAACATTCTTGTCTTCACTTGGGAAGAAAGAATGGGAGGATTGGGTAATCATCTGACATCTGATACTCTTTGAGGATGTGTATGGCATCCAAGACAAGAGTAGGCAAGAGGATCGATATTCTTTGAGGGTTGGGAACCCAAGATAAGAATAGTCCTAGAAGGTCATACTCAGTGAACACCCGGGTGGGTATGTACCTTGAGAGACAATGACTAAGGTGTCTATAAGTCATTGGTCTCGCCAACATTGTGCTCTGATCTATTGAGAGATAGAGTTGTCAGTCAAGGCCTTGTTGTGGAAACAATGTTGGTTATTATGATGCTATAATAGATGGATTGCAAATCCGGTTTCTCTTATGTGAATTCTTCAAGATTGAAACATAGCCAAACACCTTGTAATGTTGTATGAATACCTCCCTAGTTAAGAGGGAGTGTTGAAGGAAATGTAACTAGGTTCGGTCTTCATAAATGTACTTTTGATATTTGTACTTATTTAAGAAAAGAAATATTCTTTTTATAATATATGTCAATGAGTTTCTTGCTCATTGAAATAGGTTTAGCACATGTTAAGTGCTATAGGCAAGAGTAGGCAAGAGGATCGATATTCTTTGAGGGTTGGGAACCCAAGATAAGAATAGTCCTAGAAGGTCACACTCAGTGAACACCCGGTTGGGTATGTACCTTGAGAGACAATGACTAAGGTGTCTGTAAGTCATTGGTCTCGCCAACATTGTGCTCTGATCTATTGAGAGATAGAGTTGTCAGTCAAGGCCTTGTTGTGGAAACAATGTTGGTTATTATGATGCTATAATAGATGGATTGCAAATCCGGTTTCTCTTATGTGAATTCTTCAAGATTGAAACATAGCCAAACACCTTGTAATGTTGTATGAATACCTCCCTAGTTAAGAGGGAGTGTTGAAGGAAATGTAACTAGGTTCGGTCTTCATAAATGTACTTTTGATATTTGTACTTATTTAAGAAAAGAAATATTATTTTTATAATATATGTCAATGAGTTTCTTGCTCATTGAAATAGGTTTAGCACATGTTAAGTGCTATAGGTGAGTCAAGGAGTCAAAAGAAAATGTTGAAGACCTTAAGGGCATGTTACACCATGTATATAATTGTATTAGAGTCAAAAGGAATACCTCCAAGCAAAGTCAAAGTCATCTCCTTGCAACGAAAGCCTTCAAGCAGCAAAATGGTGAAGAAATAGACAAGTCGGCCTCAAGTCTTCATGTCAGCCTCAAGTCGGCTCAAAAGAAGGAGACAAACTCCTATATAAGGAGCCATTAGACCTCCTCAACATAGAAGATAATCATCTCTGAAATCAGCGAGATAGAGGACAAGTAAAGGGTACCAAAAAGGAAAGTCTAAGGGTCTCCAAGTGCAGTGAAGAAGAAGGGAAGAAGAGCGAAGTTCTGGACTGTTTCTAGGGCTAGAAACAGTCACACGTGCGAAGAAAAAGGAGGACTGTATGCGGGTATAACAGCAGTAACATAACAGTCAAGTATCCATCTTTGTTTGGGCTAGATCTTAGGCCTACAAGGCCTCTCACTCAAGCGAAGAAGTCCCTCTCTCAAGTGAAGATAAAAAGAACCTAAACTACAAGCTAAACTATCACATGTGCAAGAATTTAGGGCTGCTGTACAGTCATATCAGTTTGCATATATATCTCAAGAAGTATTTCGTTGGAGCAAGAAAAGGGTGTCTCCATAAGCAAAGGACATCACCAAGAATTGAAGAAGGAACATCTCATCTAGAAGCTCACATAAGCAAGGTCTATCTCTAGACAAGGAACGAAGAAGAAGGTCAAAGTGCTAGGGAGCAAAGTGCCGGAAGAAGGAAGACTAAGTGTCGGAGAACAAAGTGCAGAAAGGAGGAAGGACTTGACTTGTGCTTGGAGGACATCCTAGTCAAGGGTCTAGGGTTTGGCATTGATCAATAAAGAAGCTTCAATAAGAGAAACTTACCAAAGGGTTTTCCTCTCTAAGAGAGAGAGGTTTTGGCCCTAGAAGAGAGCCAACATTTATGTTCTCGTCTTTATGATTTTGGCAATTTGATGAAACACGCACTCTAATAATAAGAAAGAGATCCAGCTAAGATAATTGTAAAAGTGCCTCACAAATTGTTATCAAGTCAAGAAGAATCCTAATATACATACTAGCCCTTGATTCTTCAACAGAAAACAACCTCTAATCTGGTCGAAATTCTACCTTGGAATTCACGGAATTTTGCCTTAGACTAGGCCTCAAAAACTAATGTATCACCACACGAAAAGAGAAAACAATAAAACCCAAACGCCCTTAGAAACTCGATCCTGCTACAGATTTGTGTTTCTCCCCTTGGCCTCAGAATATTTCAGAGCAAATTGCACAAATGGTGATGAGTGGAATGATGGTTTTTGAGGGTAGAAGAGTTCCCTATTTATACTTGACCAAGAGGGGTCTAGACTCTAGAGGGGGGGCCAACTAGCCCTAAAACGTGGAGTCGACCTGATCACAAATTAAAAATTGAATTTATTAATTCAAATTTTAACTAAGCCAACCTAACACCCCTTATTGAAGCCATTTCAAAATACAAATTTCTCTTTTTGAGCCCGACTTGGTCAACACTTTGTAACTACCAAGACCCGCATAAATTATCCAAAGATCAACATAATTTTCTTAAATTTTAATGCCAAAATTTTGGACCAAGGCATCATCCTTTTGGGGCACCATGGCCACAACTTCGAGGCTTCAACTTTGAGAGATTATATCTCCTTAACCGTGAGGAGTTACATGGTGTGCCACCTACCATTAGAAAAGGCATGACAAGTACTATCAAATGATGATGGTCTAGCATGCATTCTCATGATCATATGCCATAACAAGAGCAGGGAAAGCAAAGCTTCTTCTGCCTTCTGCTGGAGTTGACATCAATGACAACCAATTTTCAATAATCTCCCCCTTTGGCATTGATGGAAACACTCATACTTCCCCCTACGATTACTGCTCCCCCTACTTCTATGCATCTGGTCTTTCTCTCCCCCTTTGACATCAATGGCTAAGGTGACTCCCCCTGACGAAATAACTCCCTCTTTCTTCATGCTATATGTCTTTCTCCCCGTCTTCTTCGGCTTCTTGTCCATTGGAACTTCCAACTAATGCAATTCACTAACATATATTAAAAGCATTCATGTCAATACTTGCCTTCTTTTCTTCATTACTTCCAAAGAGGATGCACTCTAACAACCGATTCTGACATCAATCACAACACCATTCAACACAAAATGTGACCCCCTATCTTGCTCACCTAACTGGTTCCTCCTGTTAATAAGCTTTACTGAACCTTACCCTTGGTGATAATGACGAGTCCTACCTGTTGCAATTTTCTATGAGCTCATGCTTCATCCACTGTATCTTTCACATGCTTCATTTCAAATATCTCATAAATTCATCTTTTTTCATGTCTCTATTCTGCTACTCAACTATACACAATGTTGATTAGTCTGCCACTAGACGACCTCTTCAAATCAATTGCAAATGAACCATTGAACAACACTAGAATTAATCAACCTATTTGACATGAGATATTCCACAAATCTATAGTCACTAACACTTAGATTCCCCTTTTTCTTCATTCGTGGTATAGGGAGTCTCCAAACTACATTGTTTAGAATAATGTATGAACCTGCTCTGCTGCAGGAACCTTTTCATCTGTGTGATCTCGCAACTCTGTAAATCCTATGAATATGACCTTTGGAATTTCTTCATTGACCTATTCTTCTTATTTTTGTTTTCTTCTCCAAACCTTCTCATATATGATATCAGTGTTTTCCTTCAAGGAAGAATCCATCATGCTTCTACAGTCACGAGCTATGTGTCCATAGTTATGGAATTTGTAACATTCAATATGGTACCTGAAGGATGGAGCAATTGACATATATTTTCCGCTGATGAATGTTGGAAAATGTAACTAGGTTTGGTCTTCATAATTATCATTGTACTTATGTCATTATATATTTCATCTAAAAAGCAAAAGAAGAAAAATAATTTTTATTTTTCAAGCATAGGTTTCATGCTAAAGTCAAATTGTTACTTAGGTCAAGCATGTTCTTCATGCTTCTAGGGTTTATTGAGTCAAAATTTTATTTGTCATGAGTCAATCTATTGTATTTGAGTCGAGTCCCATTTGGACTTTTGAATGAAGCAAGAAAAAAAAAAATTTGAGTCAAAACTGTCAATTTTGTCCCCACAAGACGAAGTTAGCCTTGGAAGAGACCCATTCGACCTCTTGGATGTGTATAAATTTAGTGCAATTCATCCTCATTTGGATCATCACAAGAAATTTTGATTTATGTGCCAAGAAAAGAGATAAAACCAATGAAGAAGTCAAGGAAAAGAGCAAAAGCCAAAAGAGAGAGAGCGAGGGGCAGAGGAAGAAATCTGTCACGTGCAAAGTTTCCTGCCCTAGTTTTTGTTACACGTGCAAAATTGCAGAGTTACAGGGGGTGGAAATTACAGAACTATTGCAGGGGTCGAACTCCTGAAGTTTGACCAAATTTGGAAGGCTTTGACTATCATTGACTTGAGTTGACTTTGACTAGTTGGAAGAGTTTAGAAAGGAGGGTTGACTTGGGTCTTGTGGGAGGTTTTGGTCTTAGATTTTGGGTCTTGGATTTCTCACTTTAATCTGATTCTATAAGAAGAGAAGATTTGACTAGGTTTTCCCCTTTGTGGGGTTTTGCCCTAGGTTGGAGCCTATATCTTGTGTTCATTGTCTTCTTGTGATCTTCATGTTCATATTTTGGTAACTGTTTGATTGAAGAGAACATGATAAAAGTAATAAGAAGCTAACATACATTCACAAGCAATTATCAAGTAAGAGAAATCAACCTTAATTCGTTGCCCTAGTTATTTTCAACAATGAAGCCATTTGAATATTTGTCTTGTGTTCCTACAAACTTGCTTCTAGGGTTTTGATAATGTCCTTGATAATTATTTCTATCATAAGCTTTGCAATCCCTAGCATTATGCCCCAAAGTAGTACATGAGAAACAATAACCAGGAAATACACTACGGTACCTAGATGTGGGAAATTTTCTAGGTGGTGCAACAGTCTTGTAAGCTACTTCTTGAGTTCTTTCCACTGCTAGTTGCCAATTTCGCATTCTTGAACATTCTCTTCTGGGGGCATGCATTCTTCCTCCTTGTGAGGACACTTGATGACACCGGCATAATTCTTTTGTTCAGCGTCTCTTCATGTTGTCATGAAGCTTGAACCCTTCTCAACATAGGTTGGCTTGTATCCTGACCCAAATTTGTCATCACATGACCTTTGACTGTTGATAATTTCATCCAAATTTTTTGGGTTTTTACAAAATTTTGTTGGGCGTTTTTCTTTTGTGCTTCCTTTCTTAGTGAGACTATTTCTGCTTCCAAGTTTTCTTTCATTTTAGCATTTTCTTCCAACTGATTTTTGAGAGTTTCTTCAATCATTCTGGCTTCCTCTAATTGGACCTTCAGACTGATGATGATCTTCTCTAATTCTTCAGAATTCTTGTTGAGACTTTTAGAATGTCCCTTTAGTTCACTTAGCTCATTTTCCAATGCCTTGGCTCTTCCTTTCTACTTTTAGATCTTTTAAGGCACTAACCAATTCTCCTTCTAGATCTACTTCTCCTTCGACTTCATCATCTTCAGAGGTTTCTTCTTGATTCTCCATTGCCATGAATAACACTTTTTCTTAGTCATTGTTGTCGTCATTTTCCTCATTTTCAGCTACTCAAATTGTCCTCTAAATGTTTGAAGCTTAGCCTCTTTTACTTTCTTATCTCCTTCATATATGTTTTGAAGCTTGTCCCAAACATCTTTAGCAAATTTGCAACGCATCACTTTAACATAAACTAAACTTGCTAGGCCACTTAAAATAGCATTTTTGGCTTTTGCATTGCTTGCATAAAGTTTCTTACCAGCATCATTTGTTGGAGCAAGAGATTCAGTGTATCCACTTTCTACAGAGCACTAGACATCAAATCCCTATGCTTGCACAAATTCCTTCATCTTTCCACTCCAAAACACAGTTCTTCCTGTCAAACAATGTTGTTCCATATTTGGTGCAATCCACGATCTACCTTCCAGTGGTTAGACTATTGTGAAGGAACCAACTCTAATACCAATTTTTGGAAACACTAAGGGGGGGTGAATCAGTGTTTCTCTTAATTTTATTTAATTTTGCACTTTCAGAGCATTAAATATTGTTAACACAAATCAGATCAGATAAACAGCATCACATCACATCACATGAACAGTACACAAGAAATTTTATGTGGAAACCCAATGCGAGAGAAAACCACAAAATGCTTTCTAATATATTTAATGAGTACAATAATTTATCAGCTCCAACTGAAGGGAAGCACCAACTTCCTAGTACTCTATTAGAAAAGCATTTAATTTCATCAGGAAGCCTTCTCTTGAAAGGATGTGCCAACACCCTAGTTTTACCAGCTCCAACACCCTGCTAACATTAATTTGTTGCCCTAGCACCACCCTACCACCTTGAAGTGTTCTCAGGCTCAAACCTTAAGGAGACTTCAATCTCCGCCTTGCACCACCTTGTCACCATGAAAATAGAAAATAAGAACTTGTGGGCTCCCGTACCAGGGATAATGACACACTTCCAATAGCATTCAATCACTTATGCTTCACTGTTGTCTCTGTTGATACATGCCTAGATCACAGTCTTCAAGTTAACTACAGTAGATCTGTCTTTTACTTCATTAACTGTTGTGCTAAAACTTGTCAAGCATTCACCTTATTCATTGCTCAGAACAGTACCAACATTCTATAAAGGAAAGCTCATACCTCAGAACTTCATATCAATTGGAAGAGGTTTGATCATCATGCCCTTTTTTGCCGCCATTGTGTAAGCCTCCTCTGCCACTGGTGCGCCTTAGACTCTGCTTCAGATTTGTACCAGAATTATTCTTCAATTTTGACCTTGGAAAGAAGTCTTAATCAGCTCTTGAATTCAGGTCAAAACTTCCTTTTAATTATGCCTTGCTTGTGGCTATTCCAGGCCTTAATTTGGGCTCTTAATCAAATCCCTAATCAGATCTTCAATTGTTGCATGAACAGGCCCTAAGACAAGACTCCTTCTTTGTCGCCAGATCTGATCAAACCCGCCCCTTGTTCTGCCTCAAGCATGTCCTAACCTGATCTTCAACAGTTACATGAACAGGTCCTAAGATAGGCCTTTCTTAGTCCTTTTGACTATGACTTTAACCTCCACCTTTTCTGCTGCCATACTCGGTCCTTGATATGCTTCAAAACAACCCCTAATGATCATGGTAATTCGGCCTATATAGTCTTCAAACTTGGTTTCAAATCAGCAACTTGGCCTCCTTATATTGCGGTCTAATATTCTCAGCCAAATCAAACAAAACTTGGCCCCTTGCCTGCAGCCTACAAGGGCTAAACTTGGTCCTTCTTCTGTGGCCAGAATAGGCCCAATTTGGCCTCACTGCTGTGGCCTAAAACATGCTTGGCTCAGCCCTCAATCTGTGACACCCACAGGGCTAATGTGGCCCTAACCAGTGACCTTCGCAGGTTTGAAATCCGGCCCCTAAAAAACCTTTCTCTACAGCCTAAACGAAACTGAACATGGGCCTTAACCTGCGGCTAGCCCAGGCCTAACTCGGCCTCCTTTTGGGGCTTGCTATGCCTAAGTCGTCCTTCACCTGTGACTGTTATATACCTAATTCAACCTCCTCCTACGGCTCAAACAGGGCTACTCCAGCCCTTCTCTCTATGGCTCAACTAGGGCAACTTCGCCCCTAATATTTGCCCTAACTCAGCCTCAAGGTACCTCAGAAACAACCTCTGAATTGTTCAAAATTCAACCTTGGATATCACGACTTCTACATCAAACAAGTCCTCAGAGAGTCAGAAGCCAGTGTATTACCACAAAAAAAAAAACAATAAAACCCAAACACCCTTAGAAACTCCACCCTGCTTCAGATCTGCATTTTTCCCCTTGGCCTCAAATATTTCAGAGCAAATTGCACAAATGATGATGAGCAGAATGATGGTTTTTAGGGTAGACAGATGCCCTATGTGTACTTGAGCAAGGGGGGTCTTGAGGGGGGCCAACTAGCCCTAAGACATGGAGCCGACCTGATCACAAATTAAAAATTGAATTTATAAATTCAAATTTAATTGAGTCGACCTAACACCCCTTTTTGAAGCCATTTCAAAATACAAAATTCTCTTTTTGAGGTGACTTCATCAACACTTTGTAACTGCCACGACCCACATAATTTTCTTAAATTTTAATCCCAAAATTTTGGACCAAGGCATCATCCATTTTGGGGCGCACCTTGACCACAACTTCAGGGTTTCAACTTTGAGAGAGCATACCTCCTCCACCATGAGGAGTTATGTGGTGTGCCACCTAATGTTAGAAAAGGCATGACGAGTACTATCAGATGATGATGGTCTAGTATGCATTGTCACAATCATATACCATAACAAGAGCGTGGAAAGTGGAGCTTCTTCTGGCTTTTGCTGGAGTTGGCATCAATGACAACCAATTTTTAACATATGGGACAAGATACAGAGAAAATTTAGGAGTTTATTGTGTAGCATATCAAATGTGACTAATAGAAATTTGGACCTCTACATATCATTATCATTGCCAAAAGAACCATGGAGTATGTTTCAAAGGACTTCATTAAGGTCCGTTGACGACCCCAAATAAAACAACATTCTGGTATCTTTGACAAAATCATGAGGTGGCAATCAATGTTGCACGACTCGTACTCGTATAAGACTCGTCACGGCATTGACTCGTCGACTCGTATAAGACTCAGGAACGACCCTTATAAGACCCATATAAGACTCGTCAAAATACAAAAAAAAAAACCTAAAATGTGGTAAATTTTAAGCACAAAAAAGAAACTAATGACAATTCCAATCCTTATAAGTTCTAAAAACCACAGTATATGCAATAATTCATAACATCATCTCATATCTATAAAAGTACAACATAACATATTTGATTTTTGTAAGCAAAACATTTAGATACTGAATAAGAAAAGGACTCATGATTCCATAATTAAAATAAAAAATGTCAGCAAGTTCAAAATTCAAATACATATGTCATAAATGATAAATGATTGTCTCATAACAATCTTGAGTCTCATCACTCATGGACGACCACACCTAAAATAAGCCCTCGTGGAGCTAGTGGTAACATCGGAAGACTAAAGCAACTGTGAGGTAGGTGCATTGTTGTAGGAAATGTCCCCCCCCCCCACGGATCAAAACCCCGATCCGCGATCCATACAAATGCGTGGGGGAAGCGCCGTCCGAAACGCGTTTCGAGCTGATAAACACGCTTCCTGGAAATTTCAGGAAGCATGTGCCCGAAACGCGTTTCGGTTTTTCTGAAACACGTTTCGGACGGCGCTTCGGCCGTACGAAACGTCAATCTTCCGCAAAAAAAATATTTAAAAAATGCAAAAAAATATATATATATATATAGGAAAAAAATATAAGTATAGCAGACGCAAGTTTTATATATAAATGCAAAAAACATATATAAATATATATAAATATATATATATATAGCAGACACTTCGCTTCCTAGATTTTTGGAAAATGACCCTTCCGCGTCCCCGCTTCCAAAAAATGTCCCCTTTTCGTCCCCACTTCGTGCAACATTGCGTAGGTGTATTTGGAGTACCTCTGATACCAATGTAACGACCAAAGGCCTTTATAAAGAGAAATATTATAATAATAGGTCGATATAAAGAGAAATATTTTTTTTTCTTTATATAGGCCTTTGGTCATTACATTGATATTACATCTTTTTCTTTATATAGATATTATTATAATGCCTGATGGAAATCAGGAAACTGTCATAAAAACGTTAAAGGAAGTTCAAACAAGACAAACTCCTTATCTACATCTGAATCACAAGAGTAGACACCTTAATCAATCTACAAATCTGTATCACTCAGAACATAAACAACAAACTTATGTTACAAAGAATATTGAAGTGAGCTCAATTCAGTCTACTGATAACAATTTGTTACAAAATTCCAGTGATCAGAAGATTCCACAAAAGGTTAATCTAGGATGGTCCGATCCATTCTCAGTAAGACAATTTTATATATCACTCCAAGGATCATATCAACTTGTATCGACAAAGATGATTGTTCCGAGATGAGAAGACATTCGTAGCAAAAAAAGATATCAAGTAGAAGACATTCGTAGTAGAAAAGAGATCAAGCCCTTTCATCAACAAGCTTTGAGGACAAAGCTTTTTGAAGGAGAAGGCAATGTTATGAACATAAATTATGTAAAAATAGATAATAAATAATAATCATAATAATATAAATATAATAATAAATAAAGTAAATTAACTAATGGTTAGTTAGTTAATAATGAAAAGACATGTCTTAGGGACATGCCTATTTGTGAAAGGGTACTTACTTGGCTATATATACAGGACCCTCATTCTCATTTGTATTCATCCTACATCAATTCTTTTATTCAATATACAATTTTTACAATTACTGTCCTACGATGCATGTCTTTGTTTACGAAGTATTTTAAATATTTCCATTGTGTATATAACTTTTGGTCGTTACACAAACACTGACCAATTACACTCACAAGAAGAAGCACTGTAGGGTTGACTCGGAACCCTGATAGCGAATTCTTGTAATTGTGGTGCCTCAGTGCCACAATCTATCCACCAATGAGCTGTAAAAAAATAACAACAAAGATTATCAGTTTGCAATGCCAAACATATAAAAGAGAACTAGCAAAATTACAAGCTAAGTTCTAACAATTTGCACTTACAAGGCATTTTCTTGTCCTTGAGACGTTGGCTTGAGCTGAATCCAAACATGCCAGATGCTTCCTTGTACATATCTCATTGTAAGTTGATTTTGTCCTGAATATCTAGATCCGGGAACATCTTCTCAATGCATATCATGACACCTCTCATCACCTCGAGATCTCTTTGAATGCTAGACCCCTCATTATAGAATAAGCTCGGATTGAGATATGCTCCTGCTGCATGCAATGGTGAATGTAGTTGCCTGTCCCACCTGGAATCAATAATTTGCCATATAGGGAGATATTTAGATTCATTTCCCTTATAGAAAGTCTTGATGGCCTCTTTGGCCCTGTCCATGCCCTCATAAATATATCCCATTGCAGGTTTCTCTCCATCCATCAATCTCAAGACTTTCACAAGGGGCTCAATGAAGCTAACAATCTCAATCACTTTGTCCCACAAACTATCAGCAAAGACAGATGTTTTCACAGACATTGCTTCCGATTTTGTGCTATCTTTCCAGAATACCCATTGCTGGCTACAAAACATTCTTCTCAAAGCTTGGTACTCATACAAAAGGCTTTGGAAGGAAAGAAAGTTTGTAGCAAGCCGTGTGATAGTTGGGTGACTAAGCTCACCCTGTATGAATTCCCTCATAAGGTTCAACACCCAAGCATGATTATAAATATACTTGGTAATATGCTTGCATTCTTGCACAACGTCTTGCACCCACTCCAACTTCCCAATGTCCTCTAGCATCAAGTCTATGCAATGGGCAGCACATGGAGTCCAAAAAATGGTGGGATATTTGGCACAAAGCAACCTTCCAGCTACCACATAATTTGTTGCATTGTCCGTGATTACTTGGACAACATTTGCAACCCCAACTTCCTCCACCACATCAACCAACAATGAAAAAATCAAATGTGCATCTTTTACATTTGCAGATGCATCAATGGATTTTAGGAACATGGTTCCTTTAGGGCAAGCTACAACAAAATTTATTATTGTTCTACCCCTCTGATCTGTCCACCCATCAGACATAAGTGTACAACCTGTAAATTTCCATGAGCTTTTAATGCTCTCCAATTGTTCCTTGACACACTCAAGCTCTTCATCTAGCTCTTTCCCCCTAAGTGCATTATAAGATGGGGCTTTGTATCCAGGGCCAGCACATGCAATGGCATCCACCATGGGCTGATAAAAATAAGACTTTGCATAGTTGAATGAAAGACTGTTATGGTACCAAAACCTCCTCACTGCCATATCTGCCTCCTTCCTCTTCTTATCATTGAAACTGTCCAAGGTTGGTTGAGATCCTGGAGTTGTACGAGGACTGAAGAAAGAAGAGGTTATACTCCTGTTTGCCATAGCAGTTGAAGAGGAGTTACTAATACCTGGACTTTGAAACTGTGTTTCACTCTAGGATGAAGATCTACCTATCCCAACAATCTCATCCTTCCTTCTTGCCCTCTTAGAACTTGCTTCTTTAATGGATTCCAAAGCAGTGACCATTTCAGTAGTGACTTCATCAGGGCAACTTTGACAACATCCCACACCATGCCCAGGAATTTTGGCTAGGTGGTATTTCAGCATGTTTATGCTTGCATGCATTGTGGCATTGCAATAATTGCACTTGATATTGTGGTCATTACCGGGAATGATTCATTGACCATGCGCCCATGCCAGATCACGACACTGTTTGAAACCCTTTGGTGGCATGGTGAAAAAATCTGGAAGAAAAAAATTAATTAAAAATTTTTTTTGGTTTTAATTTATTTTGGGGGTTATAAATTTTTTTTTTTTAATTTGCAATTTTTTTTGTTGTGTGGCTGAGAAACTCAGCAACAGCCATTCCCAAACAAAAAATTTGCAAACATAAAAAAAATTTAAGAAAAAAACAAAAATGAATACATGGAAAACATTCTAACTAGGTTCATGAAGCCTACCTGAAGCTTAGTCTGATCCGATGAAGCCTCCTTTAGCCTCCTCCAACAGCTCCTTCACACTCCTTTAGCTTCACTCTCAAGTTTCAACACTCACACAAATTAGCCAAACACTCAAATGACAAGTGAATGAGAAATGGAAGGGAGAGAGGTGTTTATAAAGCTTTTTCTTCCCTCCAATTTCCCTTTTCCTCCACCTCATTTCCAAAAAAGAAAAGAAAAAATCAAAAAAATTGAATTTTGGACAGATTGTGGGTTTTGATGCCCGGAGGGTCTTATAGGGGTCCGATGAGAGTTTAATGGGCTACCCGCAGGTTTGATGCGGGTAGCCGGGTCTTGTACAAAACCAGACGGGTAAGGGTCTAGACCACAGGTTCTATGCAGTTGACCCGTCCCAGCATGTGACCCGTTCTTACTCGCAAGTTTTATGAGGGTCGTGCTTTACTGGGGACAATACCCATACCATGCAAAATGGACATGAGAAAAAACCACAAACTTATTCTTGAAGCATGTTCGGGCGAGCTATGTACTACTAACAACCACCATCTCACACAGCGATAATACATTTCTCAATAATTTCTGAAATACTTTATGGTCACTCATGAGTCATACATATAAAGTTGAAGAAAGTAAACATATTTTGATTGACAAACAACTAGATGGACATCAACAGTTAATAGAACAATAATGCAACCATTGAGAATGTACAACAATTGGCATGCAAATATATGATTCAAAAAATTGCCAGATATCCCACATGTTTATAATAGACTTGTTGATAGCCGCACAATGAAAACACCCTTCGACGGATGTTTTGGGGTTTCAAACACAGGGGTTCATGAATATGGCCATGCAAACAACACAACTAAGAAACTAACAACAAGATGCAGCTCAACAACAGATTAGAAGGTTTACATATATCAAAGAAGTGCATCAACATGTGCTGGAAATGTTATTGATGACACGAAAAAATAAAAACTCCGGCATGACAAGCATAAGGTCAATCATCACTTGTAAGCTAAAGATTGAATATAGTTAACTCTACCAATGGGGCGATTCAAGGTGAAGGACTTAAAGTTGAGACTAATCAAATATGGACTATTTCAAATTTCAAGCAAAGGAGCAGCAATGCCTTCAAATTGCACTTGCTACCATAGTTAGGCATTCATGATTCATCCAATATTCAATAAAGAAAAAGATTAGTTAGAGACATAAATGCTAGAAATGCATAGTAGACCACCTGATATGTCAACCTAGATTCTACAAGATGTTGGATGGGGACACCTTATTGCAACTTAAGGAGAAGCAATTGAGGAGCAGCAATAACAAATTGTACCAAGTCAAACAACAAGAACAAAAATAAATTGGTAAGTGGTTTACTAAAGATCTATTTCAAAAGTGTTGGACACCTAATCCTCTAAGGGTTATGGTGTGGAAGATGAACAGTCAAAGGGAGTCCAAGAGACCACTTGGAATATGAAACCAAGGGTCACTCCAAGTATTATAAATATGTATCATTGTGAATAATACATGCAATTCAAGGTTGATCATTCAGATTCTTGTCTTCACCATGGTTGTCTTTATCATGGTATCAGAGTGGGTGTTCTCCTACCCTGCTCCATTTTGAGCCACTGATTTTGTGGTTTCTATGTGCATGACAGTTCGGCTGTCAGTCCTACATTTGATGAATATCCTATCAGCTAAATTATAGTTGCATTCTCTACCTTAGTAACTCCTTTTTGATGTTTTCTCTGCTCTAACGATCTTCTTTCTGATGTTATGTCCACTCTAAGGCCCTGACATATGTGCATCACTTATACACATAACGCTCTAGCCTGCATACAAACATCACTGTCTGTTGGTGTGTTGGTTGAACTTGGTTGAATTCCCTATGCGTTAAGCCAAGTCCCTCTGATCGATTCACTAATTAAGAACCTGTCTCGCTGCTCGATTCTTTAATTCATGTCTTGTACGTTGGAATGGTGCTTTTGAGCTCTACGTTGAAGCAGTTGCGCATGGTTTTTAAAAGGGTCATTGAATGAATTGTTGGTTGAGTTATTTACCATGAATTGAATATTGTGTTGATGAACCTGACAATTTTACATTCCTCCTTTCTTTGATAGCCATTGCCAGAAATACCGAAATCCTCCTTGGTTGGCAACACCTTTGGCGTTGTGTTTACGCAGTTTAAACGGAACTTTTTTGTCTTGAAAACCTTGATGGGTGTTTTCAATGATGTGGGGTGCCGAAAAGAAGTGAAAATTGGGATTCGAAAGACATCCATATGGGGAAAACATGGTATCGGAGCACATCCTTGTTGTTTAGCCTCATAAGCCATTGACACAACATCTACACGAAGCTTTAATGCCTCCCTTCCAGGAATTTCCCTGAGACTATCCATCAGGCATGTTGCTTAAGATTTAGTTTTGTACATAGAACGCACAAGACTCTGAATCTGATTTCCCGCATTCTTGAGCTTCATTTGACCCCGTTTCATCTCTTCTTCAGAGTGTTTCCCTCTCTTGGAGCTTTCTGCTTTCGTTCTTCAGTAGCTCAACTGATTGTCTGAAGTCCTTCACCTTGTTCTTTGCATTTGCGAGCAAAGACTCTTCACTTTGTAATCGACCAATGGTCTGGCGAAATAAAAACCTCCTTGGACTTCTCATAAGAAGAAGACCAATGCCATCAGCTACAATGCATGTTGATAATGGGTATTCACGAGCAATAAGTGCACCCTCTTTGAGTTTTCCAAAGAAAGCATCTTCGTAGATACTATATTGGCTTCTTAGCTTTGGTAAATACTCCAGCATTGTTCTGTAATGAACAGTAGAAGCCGCCTGCAATTCCCCAACTAGTTCCCTTGCCGATCGAAGCGCAGAGTCGGTGGATTCCACCATTGTTCGCTTCAGTTCCTAGGCCTGCTCCGCTGTATAGACATGCCAAGGCTTCACCACCTCGGACTTCTGTGATCTCGTTCCCTCATTTTTTCCTTCAGTAATTTTGGATGGAACCTCCGCGCTCTCGCTTTGTATTATAACTGCAAATGGAGGAGGGGAAAACGGAACATGTTCGATGACAAGCTAGTTGTCTGAGTTTTTCAATTTTTCCAGCCTGCATGTAACGAACTAGGCGAGAAAGAGATAGTGGTGGCTTGTTGGTTTTGCTCATGAACAGCCTCTTTAAAATCACTGCATTGAAGCGGCTATTGGTCACACAACAAGACTGCGTTTTGTCTAAGTGATGCATGAAGTGCAAGCGGATCGAAGATTCCTCTGCCATGAGCCTTCTCAGGATCCCTTCTTCAGAGCTCATTAGTGATGAAGTAAGAAGGTAAAAACATTCATAGCGAATTTAGTTGGGAAATAAAATTCCTTTGTATTTTCTAAATATGGGGCCAGCATCCTTTGCACACTTCAGAAGTGCAAGGCAGCAGCTTGGTCAAAAGGTATCCTCACCTACCTCATGAGTGTGGTCCTCGAACATTTATTCTTGTGAAGACATAGATCATTGACACAACATTGAATGGAGCGTTGAATGACTAAGACCATACTTGTTTGGAACCTACGAATACATTGTTGAATGGTGCTTCATACATGTGCGTTGGACCTGTGTTGAATGGTGCTCTTCACTCCATTTGCGTTGAATACTTTTTGGAAGCTGGTTGGGTGCAACCGTAAGCTTGAACGTTATTCAAGATTATGTAAAGACATGCTAAGAGGTATGAGTTTTGGGGGTACTTAAACTTGTGTTTTGGTCCCTTAATTTAAAATTTGTGGGCTGGAAGATTCAAAACACTCCAAGTTCCATGTAATAAAACAAGCACTTGTGTTCTGTGCATTTTAAGCTTTTGAATTTTCCAGGACTCGTGGAATTTGGGCTTCCAATCACTTGGAAGTTTCTGTGAATATTTACATGAAAAAATAAGCTCTGCATTTGGATACATATTTTTGATAATTTGATGCAATCAAAGCTGTGAAGAGTGAAGGTACGTAGTGATTTATGTGTGTGTTGAGGGCCTAGTGCACTCCAAGATTAGCAAATATAAAATACTGGTATTGTAGCATTTCTTCTTTCATTGTATAGAACAAGGATACAAGTCTCTGCCTCTCCATTCATGATAAAGGTGTTGGGAGCAACTCTTATGGCCAGACTTGATGCATTAGAGTTGTTAAGTACCTTAATCCATTCCACTATTGATGAGATGGTAAATATTAGCAAGGACACTTTGTCAGACATTGAAATCTGTCTACAAAATGCACAAGATAAAATTGATTTTGTGCAGCTTGAATCTCATATACAACAAGAGGAGCCACAACAATGTAGTCGTCATTCTAAACCTGTTTTTGTTCAGAACATTGAGACAGACTACCATCAGCTCCAAGAATATAAAGTTGAGGTTGATTCAAATTCAGAGCCTAGTGCAAGAGAAGAATTGCATACAGAAGAAGAAATTCAGCCTGCACTTCCCAAGCCAATTATCAGACCTTGGAAAGAGCTTGTCAGCAACAAGCACAAAACAGGGCTTGGATATGATAAGGAGGCATCCTTTCATATTCCAGATTACTCAAGGCCCATCCAATTCCATAGTGTTCGATTTCTTCATAACAGTTCATCTTCAGTTGTTCCAGATCCTGCTACTCTTCCACAGCAGCAACAACAAAATGTTAAATGCCAACATTATGACTAAGTTGGCCATATGAAAGATCATTGTTTTGATCTTCATCCGTGCAAGCATTGTGGTCAGTGTAATCATTCTTCACACAGATGCTTCAAAAAAAAGCCTCCTACAAGAACAAAGATTCATCTTGGATGAATCGTTTTTTGGCAATGGGCTTCAACAGCCAAGAAGATATTTCAGTCATGTGTCAAAATTTCTTCTAGAGTATTGAACAGTCTTGCAATTGAGTTTTCTCCATCTTCTCGCCTTGTATCTAACAGGGGGGGAAATGACAGTCATCTACAAGTTTCAAAGCCTCATCAAGCAAGCCTGAGCCACAACCTGCTATACCAAATTCAGAGTTGTAGCCGGAGACAGAGATGCCCCTGAGCATGCCTTTGGTTGGTGGTCAACCTTAAACCATCCATGCGGGGTGAGACTTTCCTTTTTAGGCTAAGCTTCTCCCTCTTCAAAGAATAGGGGACACTTCCTCTAGCAGAAGACTTCAGCTTCTTGCCAGTTTTGGAAGAGTTCTGGAAATTTCATTAAGCATTCCAGAGTTGGTGGTCATCCTTAAACCATCGCAGGTTGTAGACCTCCCTTTTCCAGGTTGAAGGTCTCCCTCTCCAAAGCATTAGGGACACTTCCTCTAGCAGAAGATTTCAGCTTCTTGCTAGACTTGGAAGAGTTCCAGGAACTGCATTAAGCATTCCAGTGTTGGTGGTTATCCTTAAACCACCTCCTTATGCCGCCATTTCAAAGAGCACATTCACCCTAGTGCTGCCATGCATTTTTGCACATATGTATTACAGCGCTCTTCTTGGACTCATACATACCCCTTCGGATTAAGGGGCAGAATGTTGGACACCTAATCCTCTAAGGGTTATGGGGTGGAAGATGAACAGTCAAAGGGAGTCCAAGAGACCACTTGGAATATGAAACCAAGGGTCACTCCAAGTATTATAAATATGTATAATTGTGAATAATATATGCAATTCAAGGTTGATCATTCAGATTCTTGTCTTCACCATGGTTGTCTTTATCAAAAAGGAATTTCCAGTTCTAAGTTCTAAGAGATGTTGGTGGTGGTACATCCTCCTCAAAAGGGTTAGGCTTCACTCATCTTATAGGTCAAATTTTCTCCGAGTATAATTCACCAAGATAAAGCTTGCAAAGGGGAAATATGAACTACAACTATAGATTGTGGAAAGGCATCACACTGTAACAATAGATTATGAAACTAGAGACCCACAAGGAGAACCTGCCATAGACAACAAACCACACAAGAACATTGCTGAAATAACTAGGTGCAAAGGGATATTTGGAAAGACATCAACTCAAAGAGAGGCAATGCATAGAAGTGAGACATTGCAGAATGCAAGGACCTGCAGTAAAACATTGGAGATATAACAAAACCCGAAAGAAAAATTGCAAGGCATGTCCTTGGTATCTTTGTAAATGAAATTGTATATGTTTGAATGTAAGCCCTCTGAACCATATAGGGATTTAAAAGCAAAAAAGTTAGGAAGAAAAGTCTTGGGGGCTTCAATGTCAAATAAGACAAAAAAGTTGATTTCTTGCTTTGCAAAGCTGATTATTCCTTTCAGAAGCAGTCAGACCATGCCGAGGAAACTTAAGCTCTATAATGTGTGCTACATACTATTATCATAAGCATTTGCAGTTGGTTTTAATTTCCACATTAGCTATTAAATGATTGGTCAAACTTTGTTGGTCGATGAAAGGGGTGGCAACTCAATTTAAAAAGATGTAAATGCACACTCCATTAGTAAAAAGTTAATTCCATCCCCCAACAAGTGGATGAACATTCCAGAGAAATTATGTGGGGATTAATAAAGTTGATAAGCACACTAATTATAAAAGAAAATATGCTAATCATGTTGAGACATAGAAACTAACAGGTATTCAGAACCTAAAATGCAAATAATCTTACCATAAATGATCCATCATGCAAGCTAATAATAATTATATGAAGTCCAAAAGCTCTTAGAAACTTTAGCATAAATATATGGAAATTGCACTAGATGTATGCAAAAGAAGAAAGGCATATGATAACCCACCAAATCAGCAATATTACTAATACACTCTCCTTTAGCTGTGACATCTCCGATGTTTTCTCCTTGGGAAAAAGCTTTATAGATATGAGAACGGGTTGATGTAGAAGTCACAGCAGCAACATTCTGCAATATATAATTTATTACTAAGCTACTTCAAATTAATGAAGAATAATAACTCCAAGATCCCAATCAAACTATTTGAAATTTTCAATGATAATCTAACCTTGGCCATATTGGCAGCACAAGCAAATGGCAAAAACAAATGTGGTGCTACCATTGTAGCCAGCTCCACCCCAGCCCCAATCTCCATGAGGAGGTCACCAGTAAACCGAAGCTGTGATAAAGCACATATTCTTTAGCATAAACTGTATACATGCAAGGAATCATGTGTCACAAAAACATATCTATGCAACAACTTTGAATCAAAGCAAAGATACCTCTGAAACAAATATCGCTTTGGGGAAAATTAGACAATAAAAAACTTTCACCATACCTGCTTCAAATCGCAATCAAACTTCTTACCCTGCCGTGCAAAAAGCATCTTTCCAATGCGTCCTGCTCCATCCTATCAAAGCATTAAAGTCTATAAGAAATCTTATCATACCTGACTGGCCCTCAATCAGCTTTGACATGCTATGAATATGAGACATCATATGTAGCCAAAAAACACTTCAAGTATTTAAAAAAGCATCAAAGCATCCAGACAAAGCTAATTGAACACTACATTGCCAATTATGAGAAACTGGATATTCTAAAGAACATTTTTAATTAAACCAATCAAGATAAGTACTAATTTTCGAGGAACCAATATACCAAATTCCAATTTTCAAGTAGAAAATAATCATATTTACAGCCACCTCTTTCTTTAGCCATTTTCCAATAGAGATTGAAATCAATTTAGAAAACCATTGGGCCTAGACTAGCAAGCTTTTATAGAATCTTAACACTCTTTTGTTGAAGTTGTTCCTTCGAGGTAAGGAATGAAGATGAAATTAAACATTTAACCTGTTAACCCCAAATTTTCCCTTTGCAAATTTGGAGGGTTAAACACCAGTACATTTCATCAGGCTGGAGGTTCAGATAACAGATTCAAGCTAAGGGTTTGTTCCCAAGGAGACTAGTTACAAGATTGATTCAGTGATAGCTCAGACACATTTTTACACAAATGGGAGAAAGTTGCTATTTTTAGCAGGTTCCCTATTCTGTAGAAGATAGAGTTCCAGGCATGCTACAGTAGTACCGATCACATATTTGGACTCCTTATGAACTCAAGATTTCAGTGAGGCTTTTCCAAGTGACATGCATGGAACGTTCTATTTTAGTAGGTTTCGCTCGGGAACTCACATGTCAGAGATAATGGTATATTTAGAATCCTTGTGAGATCCTGAGTCTGATGAGCTACTTATGGGCAACACGCGAGCACTTTCTATTTTTAGCAATACTAACATGTCGATTTTGATCACGGATTGGGATTCCTTATTGAAAGAACAATTCGATAAGTATAATTTCATGAGATTCTGGGGACTCTAATTTTAGCAGTGGTCGCATGTTATGTTCGGTTACACATTCAGGTTCACACTGCATTTTGACTCCAATGGTGGTGTTTTCATCCAAATCTGAAAACTTTACATTTTTAACAAAGGACACATGGCAACAATGATTACATATTCGGACTCCCCAATGAGTTTGAGTCTAATGTTGGTGGTTTCATCCGATTCCGCAAAATTTCTATTTTTAGCAGTCTTGGCATGGTAGTGCTGACAGCATATCGGAGTTGTTAGTTTCTGTAGCATTGAATGTGTTCTAGCTTCGAAATTTGGTGGAGAAGCTAGAAAACATGAGATCTCCAAAACCCAGAAATCGTTTCTAGAAATTCCACCGGGAGAGGACTTAATTAGATTATTAACCAGTTTTTAAATAATTCCTAAGTCTAAACTTAGGGAATATGGTTAATTAATCAGAATTAAGTCAAGGTGTGAATCATCTAGAAACTCACACGGATCGACTTCAAGATGATCCTAGCGCTTGATTAAGATTTAATCTTGGTCGTTGGGGTCCCAACAAAGGCTTATAAAAAGTCGATGGGCAATTGGAGAAAATACACCAGAAGTTTGATTTCCTTGGCAAATCGATTTCCAGAGAGCAACAGCAATTGTCAGAGAGCAGATAGAAGCAGAGACAGTGAGGGGCAGAGATAGTGAGGCTGGAGGAAGATTTCTAGATTCAGTGAGTACATTTGCCGAGAAGCAGAAGTACCACAATGAGGCTGACACAGGGGTTGCGCAGAAGCCTCTAGAGGTCAATTCGATTTAGCTAGAGAGAAGTCGAGTTTCAATTTCAGAGGCCGAGAAAGGGTTCCAGAAGGCCAAAGAGACAGTTTTTCAGCTAGTGGCAGACAGGACGGCTACATGAGTAGTTGATTCAGGGCGAGCGTGGCAGATACTGCGTTAGGGTGACGCAGGCCAACGCAGAGGTAGTTTGGACAGCTCACTTGGAGCTACAGTCAGAGCCCAGATTTGCCTGTGGGGTGAGGAAAATTCCTCACTAGAATTTTGCCAGTATTTTTCTCTGTAGGATTTCCAGATTCGGCATCCAGATTATTGTACTCAAATTTTCTCACTGTTGCATAATAATAAAACCCTCAGCTGTTGCACCAGTTTTCCCAAGTTGGGTTTTTCGGGGGAAATTTGTCCAAAAATAACAATGTCAAATTTATTGTGTGTGCTAGTATTTTCTTAGTTTCCAATGCTATTTATTTTCCGTTGGAATTTTATTTGTGAAGGTTGCATGTGTTTAATTCGATGTTGTCGTAGCAATAAACTGAATAATTAATTTATTAGTTAGAAGAATTAATACCAATTGTTGAAATAGGATTTTAGTTTTGAAATTTTCACGTGGTATTAGAGGGTGAGTGGATCATCCAGGAAGCTCAGAAGCGAAGGAGAAAATTCTGTTGCTCAGAGGAAGCAGCAGGCCGAAATTTTCAGAGGCAACGCAGTACCCAGACAGGCAGGCTCAATTGTTGGGGCAAAAATTCGATTTTCAGTTGCAGGGTTGCAGAAAAGTCGAGTTGCCCAGCTTAGTGATTCCAACAGTCAGAGGGAGTAGTTGCAGCTCAGGTTTTTGCTGAGCATATTTCTTGGTTGGACGCAGAGGGCTTTGCAGCAGTTTGTAGTTGGAGAACCAGCATCGAGTGGAAGAGAAAAGCCAACACTCAAGGGAAAATTTCTCTCATGGAACTTTGAGTCTCAGATGTTCGATTTTTCTAGGCAGATTGGCAATAGCAGCTAGCAGATCTACGCATTCCAGAAGGGAGTGCGAGTAGTAGAGCAGCAACCAAGCAGAAGGAAAGAGGGGATTTTTGATAGTTTTTTGAGATGGCCTCAACAGGGCTTAGAGATCAGGATAGATTGCAGGGTTCCTCCAACTATGTCATCTGGAAGGTCAGGATGTCCTTCTTGTTGGATGAATATGGCCTGAAGCTCTACATAGACAATGTTGTGGCAATTCCCTGTAGGTTTCCTCCAACTATGTCATCTAGAAGGCTAGGATGTCCTTGTTGGATGAATATGGCCTGAAGCTCTACATAGACAGTGTTGTGGCAATTCCCCAGGATGCGGATCAACTGAAAGAATACAGGAAGGAAATGGCGAAGGCGAAGCAGTTGATCCTGGATGGAGTCCGGGACCATATAGTCTCACACATAGCTGGCAAGGATATTGCCAAAGAGAAGTGGGATGCTCTCTCCACGCTATTTCAAGGCACTTCCGAGCAGCGGAAGAAGTTCATGGAAGAAAAACTGAGATGCATCAGGATGCAAAAGGGGGAAGGCATAGACTGCTTCCTCACCGGGATTCAAGCAGTCCAAGACTAGCTTGCAGCGATTGGGGTAGCGCCTCAACCAACAGAGCTAGTGATATTGCCACTGAACAGTGTCTCTGAGGAGTGGCAAGTTTTTGTCCAAAGTATATTGGGCTAAGACAAGCTATGAGAATGGAACAAGATGCGGTCAGACTTGCAGCAGGAGTTGAGGCAAGCTCTATTAAAGAACTTCATCAGTGGCAGCAGTAGCAGCGAACGAAGGTGGTGAAGGAGGAGAATGTGGCCCTCGCATCAAAGAGTCCCAGTGATGGGCAGGGGGAACAAAGGAAGAAGAAGGACCTGTCAAAGGTCAAGTGCTTCAGATGTGGTGAGTTCGGTCACTACAGAACGCAATGTCCTCTCAGGAAGAAGGACAAGTTGGAGAACCAAGACCAGCAGGCAGTGTCAGCTGAGATCGACAAGTTGTCCTCCAAATTGGAGGATGACTTCGTGATGTTGGCAGACATACCTCCAGGAGTGAGGTGGGGTGACTTGGAATTGTAGCCCCAGAGAGCTACAAATTTGGGCAGGGTCCTTGAGGAGTCCACCTCATGGATCATTACCTAGCTACGGGGGCCCAGAGTATTCAGTAACAGGATGGATCAGTCGCAGTTGATGCAGTCAATACCAGGGTGATAGTTGTAGACTAGTAGCAATCAGATGCTAAGGGGAGCAGTTCAGTGTGATAGCAGAGCAGGTGGCTCAGTAGCAGAGTTAGCAGCAGCACAAATTCTTCAGTGACAATGTAGATGCTATTAGCAGTCCGAGACTCGCAAGACAGATGCATCATACTGAATACAGATGATTCAGTATTTTGTATGCTTCTTAGTTGTAGTAGTTGCAGTTGCAGCAGCAACAGATGAGAGGAAGTTGCAATGCAGATGCAGTGTTAGGGAGTTGCAGTGCAGATGCAGTGTTGGCAGTAGTTCAGTAGTGTCAGCAGCAGCATCGGAGTTGCGCAATAGCTAGTGAGCAGCAACAGCCAAACATCAACAACATGACAGAGGTGACACAGAGACAGGGTGTTGTGGCAAAATGTGCAGCACTAGAGAGATATCACAGTCATCGCTAATAGGGAGTGTTAGTTTTTGTAGCATCAGATGTGTTCTAGCCTCAAATTTTGGTGGAAAGGCTAGAATACATGAGATCTCCAAAACCCACAAATCGTTTCTAGAAATACCACCTAGAGAGGACTTAATTAGATTATTAACGGGTTTTTAAATATTTCCAAAATCTAAACTTAGGGAATATGGTTAATTAATCAGAATTAATTAAGTCAAGGTGCGAATCATCTAGAAACTCACACAGATCGACTTCAAGATGATCCTAGCCCTTGATTAAGATTTAATCTTGGTCATTGGAGACCCAATAGAGGATTATAAGAAGTCAATGGGCACTTGGAGAAAATACACCAGAAGTTCGACTTCTTTGGCAGATCGATTTCCAGAGAGTAGCAACAATTGTCAGAGAGCTAAAGATCGAAGCAGAGATAGTGAGGGGCAAAGGCAGTGAGGCTGGAGGAAGATTTCCAGATCCAGCGAGTGCATTTGCAGAGAGGCAGAAGTACCACAGTGAGGCTGACGTAAGGGTTGTGCAGAAGCCTCTAGAGGGCAGTTCGATTTAGCTAGAGAGAAGCCAAGTTTCAATTCTAGAGGTCGGGAAAGGGTTCCAGAAGGTCAGAGAGACAGTTTCTCATCCAGTGGTAGACAAGACAGCTTCAGGAGCAGCTGATTCAGGCTAAGTGTGGCAGATACTGCACGAGGGTGACGCAAGCCAACACAGAGGCAGTTTGGACGGCTCACTTGGCGCTACAGTCAGAGCCCGGATTTGCCTGTGGGATGAGGAAAATTCCTCACTAGAATTTTGCCAGAATTTTTCTTTGTGGGATTGCCAGATTCGGCATCCAAATTATTGTACTCATATTTTCTCACTGCTACATAATAATAAAACCCTCCACTGTTGCACTGGTTTTCCCAAGTTGGGTTTTTGCGGGGACATTTGTCCAAAAACAACGATGTCATTTTTATTGTGTTTGCTAGTATTTTCTCAGTTTCCAACGCTATTTATTTTCCGCATAATTTTATTTGTGAAGGTTGCAGTGTGTTTAATTCGATGTTGTTGTAACAATAAATTGAATAATTAATTTATCAGTTAGAAGAATCGATGTTGTCGTAGCAATAAATTGAATAATTAATTTATCAGTTAGAAGAATTAATACCAGTTGCTACAATAGGATTTCAATTTTGAAATTTTCACACGAGTTCCCCATCATATTTTGAGACTAATGAGTATGATATTGTGGAAATGCAGACATATTTCTATTTTTAGCAATGTTTATTTTTTATATATAGCAGGGTCCCCCTATCTATTCTAGGTATTTGATACCTAGTATTATTTAGAGGGGGGTTCCTATTTAATGGCATGTCTATTTTCAAGAGTATGAGGTATATTAGGATTCTTCTCTACTTGATAACAATTTGTGAAGCACTTTTACAATTATCTTAGCTTGATCTTCTTATTATTAATGTGTGTTTCATCAAACTGCTACCAAAACCATAAAGACAAGAACACAGATGTTGGCACTCTGACAGGGCCAAAAGCTCTCTCTCTTAGAGGGGAAAACCCTTTGGTAAGTTTCTCTTATTGAAGCTTCTTATTGATCAATGCCAAACCCTAGATCCTTGACTACGGTGTCCTCCAAGCACAAGTCAAGTCCTTCCGCTATTATGCACTTTAATCCCCGGCACATAGACTTCCTCCTTCCGACACTTTGCTCCCCAGCACTTCATCCTCCTTCTTTGTTGCTTGTCTAGAGATCGACCTTGCTTATGTGAGCTTCTTGATGAGATATGTTTCTTCTTCTCTTAGAGATGTTATATACTTAAGGAGACACCCTTCTCTTGATTCAACGATATACTTCTTGAGATATGTCTTCACACTGAAGTGACTGTACAGCAGCCCTAATTTTCCCACAAGTGGATGGTTCCCTTGGAGAATAAAGATATTTTTATCTTAGATAGAGAGAAGGACTTCTTCACTTGAATTGAGATGCCTTGTGGACCTAGTAACTAACCCAAACACCAACGAAACTTGAACTGTGATACTATCGTTGTTGTACCCACAAACTATCCTCCTTCTCTTCACACGTGTGACTGTTTCTAGCCCTAGAAACAAATCCTCTACCTTTGTTGAGCTTCCTCCTTCCTATTTAAGGAAATGTAACTAGGTTCGATCCTCATAAATGTACTTTTGATATTTGTATTTATTCAAGAAAAGAAAAATTATTTATAATATATGTCAATGAGTTTCTTGCTCATTGAAGTAGGTCTAGCACATGTCAAAGTGTTATACTAGCACATGTCAAAGTGTTATAGGTGAGTCAAAGGGTCAAAAGAATTATGTTGAAGACCTTAAGGGTATGTTACAATATGTATAAAAGTCAAAGAAGACACCTCCAAGCAAAGTCAAGTCTCCTCCTAGCAAAGACACCATTAAAAGCACCTATCGCAGCAAAGAAAGTCAAGTCGGCCTCAAAGCGGCAAGTCAGCCTAAAGGAGGGACAGTCCTCTATATATAGAGGTTGTCCACTCCTCTAAAGATAGCGAAGATCATCTCTGAAATCAGCAAGCAAGTGCAGTCAAATAAAAGGTGGAAAAGTCGAGTTTAAGGGAGCCTCTAGAGCAGCGAAGAAGGAGGAAATATAACGAAGTATAAAGGATTGTTTTAGGGTGAATTGCAGCCACACGTGTGAGGAATAGAAGGGTTGACTGCGGTCACTACAGCAGCAACATTAAAGTTGCTCATCTATCATCGTTTGGGCTTCAAACTAGGCCTACTAGGCCTCCTATACAAGCGAAGAAGGAAGGACCTCAAGCGAAGGAAAAAGGAACCATAGAACATCAACAAGAACTCTCACATGTGCGAGTATTAGGGCTGCAGTGCTGTCACACTAAGCCTACCATTATACATCAAGAAGGGACTCGATTGATCAAGAGAAGGAAGGAGTATTCTTAGTTAAAGGAGATCACTAAAGATAAGTATCTCTTCTAGAAAGACTACTAATAGTGGAAGGAAAAACGAGTGTCGAAAGGAGGACAAAGTGTCGGGGAACAAAGTGCCGGAAGAAGGTGGACAAAGTGTCGGGAAGACATAGTGCAAAGAAAAGGAAGGACTTGACTTGTGCTTGGAGGATCTTCTAGTCAAGGATCTAGGGTTTGGCATTGATTAAGAAAGAAGCTTCAATAAGAGAAAACTTACTGAAGGGTTTTTCTCTCAAGAGAAGAGAGGTTTTGGCCCTAGCAGAGAGCCAACATCTTGTGTTCTTGTTTTATGTTTTGATAGCAGTTTGATGAAGCACACACACATACATTAATAAGCAAAGAAGAAGATTAAGCTAACAAAGACAAATTGGAAAAAGACTTCACAAATTGTTATTTTGTCGCTAAGAATCACTCTACACCTAATTGCCCTAGATTCTTCAACACTTCCTTCGCTACACTTTTGGGGACCCTTTAGACTTGCTTCTCCTTCCTTTTCTCGGCTTATCTCTTCGTTGATTTCAAAACTTGCTTTGTTGACTTTATGAGGGAGTGGACAGACTCTATATTTAGAGGACTATCCCTCCTCTAGGCCGACATTAGGCCGACAATCTGTATTTAGGCCGACTTGACCATATCTTCATTATTTTCTTGCTTGAAGGCTTTCATTGCAAGGAGATGACTTTGACTTTGCTTGGAGGTATTCCTTTTGGCTCTAACACAATTATATACATGGTGTAACATACCCTTAAGGGTCTTACATAAATACATTGACTCTTTGACTTCCTAGACGCACTTAAATATGTGCTTGACCTACTTCAATGAGCAAGAAACTCATTGACAAATATCATAAAAATAATTTCTCTTTTTTTAATAAATACAAATGTCAAAAGTACATTTATGAAGACTGAACCTAGTTCCATTTCCTTCAACGCTCCCTCTTAACTAGGGAGGTATTCATACAACATTACAAGGTGTTTGGCTATGTTTCAATCTTGAAGAATTCACATAAGAGAAACCGGATTGGCAATCCATCTGTTATAGCATCATAGTGACCAACATTGTTTCCACAGCAAGGCCTTGACTGACAGCTCTATCTCTCAATAGATCAGAGCACAATGTTGGCGAGACCAATGACTTATAGACACCTTAGTCATTGTCTCTCAAGGTACACACCCACCTGAGTGTTCATTGAGTATGACCTTCGAGGACTATTCTTATCTTGGGTTCCCAGCCCTCAAAGAATATCGGTCCTCTTGCCTACTCTTGTCTTGGATGCCCTACACATCCTTAAAGAGTATCGTATCCCAGATGATTACCCAATCCTCCAATTCTTTTTTCCCAAGTGAGGACAAGAATGTTGTGTCTATCACTTCCTCTCAATTGAGGAAGACATGCCCAAGTATCCACTAACAAGGTACATGTCCAAGTTCCTTTGTAATTGGGAACTTGTTATAACTCCCTCTTAGGTAGGGACTTGTCCATTCATCAGCAACTTCTTCTTCGTGGGTCCTCCAGCTGCTTGATCTCCTTCCTTCCTTTGATGTCATGAAGTCTTTGTTTGAACTTCTTCTTCGTAGGGCACCATCCATCGATCACTTTCCTTCCCAGTTAGTCATGTCATTGCTTCTTTCGTGGAAAGTGGCCTTCTTGTCATATATCAGGTTCTCTTTTCATCTGGTTATTCCTTGCCATCTTGCCTATGCTTCGGACTACTCTTCACATGGATGCTTCTTTGTACTTGCTTGTTCCCATGCTTTGATCTAGTAGCCCTTCATGACTTCATCCTCATATTGCTTCAACATTAAATGGTGTTTTCACTGGATGGCTTCTTCATCATGACATCTTCGTAGAGTAGAATCAGTGATTTGCACCTGTCATATCTCCAAGCCCTTCATAGGTGTCAAGGGTTCTTTGATCTTTTCCTTTCTTAGTCAGAGTTGACATGCCTTCTTTCGGGAGATGTCTTCAATGGATCTTTGTCAAATAGTGATTCTTTGTGATCATGGTGTTCTTCACATGCTTGATCTCTTTCTTCACTTGCTTCTTCTTGGATAGATTGGTCAACCACCTTATGATCCTTGTGAGAGCACTTCTTCATTGCTTGCTTCTAGGACTAGTCAGCGTTCCTTCTTCACTTGCTTCTAGTCAACAATATTATACTCCTTATGTGAGTATTTCTTTTTGTTGACCATCATTGCATTGTAGTACATGCCTTCGAGCATGTCATTGGTGAAAGAGATTCTTTTCTACTTGACCATATCATAGAACTATTCCTATGACTCAATATGTTGGGTCCCTATAATACTAGTGATTACCCCATTACTATTATAGTTATACCCCTTATTTATATTGTTGTGCCCCTATTACCCCCTTATTGTTATTTCTGTGCCCCATAGAATCCCTCTATTGTTATTTTTGTGGCTTTATATTATTATTGTTAGGTCGGCTGGATTATATTGTGACTCCTTAGACTCCTATATATAGAAATGAGGTTTTGTCATTTGAATCATCCAAGAATTGTTCATTTATGTAATGTAAAGGAGGTTGCCCCCTCGAAGAGGCTAAATTATAAGGCGTTGATCTATCTTTTCTATCTTTTCTTCAGCTGGTTTCATAACATTTGGTATCAGAGCTTTGGATTCTAGGGTTTCGGTGCTCCAAACAGGTCATCGTGGCATTTTCGCTATAACTTTTTTTCTGTAACGTTTCAGAAGTCGCAAAAAAAACTCATATGAGAAGAAATCGCGTTGAACCTTGGGTCCGAATTTCAGAGCTTTTCGCGCGATATTTTCGGAGATATGATCTGAGGAAGTTGGTCTTTTTGCAGACTCCTGAATTACATTCAAAACAGGTGACCTGGGGAAAATTGTCATAACTTTCTCTCTGGGAATCAGATTGAAATTTCGTAAGAAGGTACAGAAAGAGGACGGACTGTAGTTTCTTGTATATCATTTTCAGAACCAAATATCGAAAATTGTACACGTGGCACTTCATACAACTTCGCTCTTCTGGAAAGGTCTATAATCAGGTCATCTTGGGAGATTGTGCATAACTCTTTCTTGGAGAATCCAATTTGGATCAGACTGGTGGCATTGGAAAGAGGACACAGAGAGCTACTACAGGTCACAAATTCAGAACTAGATGATTTGAAAGTACAGAGATACATCAGAGGCAATATCGAGCTCCTACAAAGTGAAAAAAGGTGTGTAGATTTTTTTAAATTTTTGCTTAAGCTTGGTTTGAAAATTTATTTTGAAGGAATTCAAAGGGCATAGTAGAGCATTATTATCGGTAACTGATGCCCCGAGGAAAGAAAATGCAAAAACCTAGTAAGGAACCTGAAAGCTCTAGCATGACTCATGAAGAAGAGGAAGAAATGCTACATGATATATCAAAATTACAAGAACAAGTGCAACAAATGTCACGCTCACAAAAGTTAACAGATGCTAAGATAAATGGCGTGGAAGCTAAGATAAATGGCGTGGAAACTAAGATGGACAATTTGAAGATAGATTTGAACACAAATTTGAAGACAGGCATGGCAGATTTGAAGACAGATTTGACAAATTTTCTACAAGAAATACTTACTAATGGTGAAAAGGTAGTAAAGGAAACTCATGATGAGAACAAAAGAAATGTTAATCATGATTCCATAGACGCTAATGTTGGATCGAAGAATCACCATATTCCAAAAATCGATATGAGGAAGTTTGATGGCAAGGATCCCGCCACATGGATATTACAGATGGAGCAATTCTTCGATCTCAATAATGTGCAAAACGCACAAAAGGTACGTATGGCAATTGTATATTTGGAACCAAATCAGTTTGTATGGTATCAATGGCTTTGTTCTCGTAAACAATTTATCACTTGGGCAATTTTTACGGAAGAATTGATAGCACATTATGAGGATACAAAAAGCAACACTTTTTTTAGCCAATTGATAAGTCTCAAACAAAAGGGTTCAATAATGGAGCACATTGAGGAGTTCCAAAAATTGAACATAAGGGTAAAAGATATTCCAGAGGAGCATAGGATTGATGTGTTCATAGGGTCTTTAAAGGATAATATCCAACATGATGTTCGCCTTTGGGAACCTGATTCATTAGAGAAGGCATTCAGGTTAGCAAGAAAAATGGAAAGCAAAATTATGGCAACTAGGAAGCATACCACTCACAACTATAAAGACGGAAGTGTTGTTGCCCCTAGTCTTCCACAACCTACAAGGTTGACACCACAACAATTGGAAGAAAAAAGAGCAAAAGGGCTTTGTTACAATTGTGATAGCAAATACACAAAAGGTCATAAGTGTGCTGAGAAGAAATTATTCTACATAGATTGTGAAGAGGAAGAAGAAAAGGAGCAAGAAAGGTCAAAAGAAGAGGATATATTCCAGGAACAAAGCCTAGATGAAGAACAAATAAATCCGACCATATCTTGTAATGCATTGGCGGGAATTACCACTCCTCAAACCATCAAGATAGAAGGACAAATCAAGAAGAAAAAGGTAATAGTGTTGATTGATTCAGGAAGCACCCACAATTTTATTCATTGTAGGGTAGCAAAAGAATTGAATTGCTTCCTATATCCAGCACCAGAGTGTCAAGTGATGATTGCAAATGGAGGAACAATAAATTGCTTTGGAAAGTGCCATAATATCAAGCTATCCATGGGAGAATATGTATTGACTAGCCCAATGCTTTCCATTCCAATGGGAGGTGCTGATGTTGTACTAGGAGTCCAATGGCTACAATCCTTGGGTACAATAGCTTTTAATTTTCAAGAACTTTTCATGAAATTTTCTGTGGAAGGAAAGGAAGTTGAATTAAGGGGTATTGCAGGGAAACCAGGAAAGATAATCAGCTCTAATGGCATGACAAAGCTTCTAAAAAAGGAGCAAAGAGGTGTAATTGCACAATTATGTTCGCTAGATGTTTCCACATTGGAATCATCTATTTCTCCAGATCTCCAAAAAGTCCTGGACAATCATTCCAAGGTATTTGAGACTCCCAAAGGTCTCCCACCTATGCGTGATCATGATCATGCTATTCATCTGATTCCAGGAAGTGTTCCTCCAAACATCAGGCCGTACAGATATCCCTATGTCCAAAAAAGTGAAATTGAACGTATGGTTGCAGAAATGCTAGAGGCTGGTATAATTCAACCGAGTCAAAGTTCTTTCTCAGCTCCAGTAGTATTGGTGCACAAGAAGGATGGATCATGGCGCATGTGTCCGGATTATAGGGAGCTCAACAAGCTCACTATTAAAGATAAGTTCCCCATTCCTGTCATTGATGAATTACTGGATGAATTGCATGGATCAATTTACTTCACCAAGTTGGATCTTCGTTCGGGATATCATCAAATCAGAATGAAGATTGAAGACATTCCGAAAACGGCATTTAGAACTCATGAGGGTCATTATGAATTTTTGGTCATGCCTTTTGGCCTTACCAATGCACCTTCAACATTTCAAGGTTTGATGAATTCAATTTTCAAACCATTCCTTAGAAAATTTGTGTTAGTATTTTTTGATGATATACTAATCTACAGCAAGTCTTGGAAGGATCATGTTGAACATGTTGACAGGGTGCTACAACTATTGGAGGAGAAACAATTATATGCAAAAAGATCCAAATGTTTCTTTGGAGTCCAGGAGGTGGAATATTTGGGTCATATTGTATCTCATGAAGGAGTTAAGGTAGACCCTAGCAAAATTAAAGCCATTAAGGAATGGAAAATCCCCACATCCATAAAGCATCTGCGAGGATTTCTTGGGTTGACAGGGTATTATCGCAAGTTTGTTAAGAATTATGGGAGAATAGCAGCACCTCTAACAACATTATTGAAGAAAGATTCATTTTCATGGACTCCGGAAGCAACAAAGGCCTTTGAACATCTTAAAGAGGCAATGTGCCAAGCACCGGTCTTAGCTACACCGGACTTCACAAAAACCTTTATTGTGGAATGTGATGCTTCAGGAAATGGAATTGGTGCTGTTCTAATGCAAGATGAAAGACCCATTGCTTTTGAAAGTCGTCCAATCAAGGGAAAGTTTTTAAGCAAAGCTATTTATGAGAAGGAAATGTTGGCAATACTCCATGCACTTAAGAAATGGCGACCCTACCTAATGGGAAGACACTTCAAGGTAAAAACGGATCATGATAGCCTTAAATACTTTTTAGAACAAAGATTATCCTCTGAAGAGCAACAAAAGTGGGTCACAAAGATGTTGGGTTATGACTTTGAAATCATCTACAAAAAAGGGAAGCAAAATGTGGTGGCAGATGCACTCTCAAGAAAGGATGAGGATGTGGAAGCATTGTTGTGTGCCATTTCTATTATCCAACCAGATTGGATAAACGAAGCAAGGGAGGAATGGAAGAATGACGAAGAAGTGTGGGCACTTATTCGAAAGCTACAACAAGATTCCAGTACTTCTGATACATTTAGCTGGCAAAATGATTCGTTATGGTACAAAGATCGCTTATACCTCTGTAAGAATTCCCAGCTAAAACAAAAGATTCTTATGGAATTGCACACTTCTCCCTTAGGAGGGCACTCAGGATTTTTAAAAACTTACCACAGGGTTAAGAAGGAATTTTTTTGGGATGGCCTTAAATCAGATATTCAAAAGTTTGTGGCGAAATGTTTGGTTTGCCAACAAAATAAAGTTGAAACAATTAAGACACCGGGTCTATTACAACCTTTATCCATTCCAAGCCAACGTTGGGAGGAGGTTTCAATGGATTTTATCACAGGTTTACCCAAGTCTGAGGGAAAGAGTGTCATCATGGTGGTAGTTGACAGACTTACCAAGTATGCACACTTTTGTGCATTATCACATCCATTTAAAGCCAGTACAGTTTCTACTGCATTTATGGAAACAGTTCAAAAGCTACATGGAAACCCAAAGATTATTGTAAGTGACAGAGATCCCATTTTCACTGGAAATTTTTGGACAGAATTATTTTCTTGTCTTGGTACTCAGTTAGCTCATAGCTCATCTTATCATCCTCAATCTGATGGGCAAACTGAGATAGTAAACAAATGTTTGGAAGGATATCTTCGTTGCTTTGTATCTGATAAACAGACACAATGGGTCAAATGGTTGCCTCTGGCTGAATGGTGGTATAACACTTCCTTCCATACAGCAACAAAAATGACCCCATTTATGGCACTTTATGGGTATCAACCACCATCCATCACATCATATTTAAGAGAAAATTCTAAGGTTCAGGCAGTGGAACATCACATCGAACATCAACAACAAGTCCTCCAACTCTTAAAGGATAACCTCGTGTTGGCACAAAATAGAATGAAACAACAGGCAGATCAACATCGCAGTGAAAGAAGTTTTGATGTAGGTGATTGGGTATTCCTACGGCTACAACCATATAAGCAAATGTCCCTAAAGCAAGCTAAGAAGGATAATAAATTATCACCAAAGTATTATGGTCCGTACAAGGTGTTGCAAAAGATTGGTACTATGGCATACAAATTGGAGCTTCCTGCAGCTTCTCGATTGCACCCAGTTTTCCATGTTTCATGTTTAAAGAAGGTTATAGGTGACAAGCTCCCAATTCAAACAATATTGCCAGAACTTGACGAGGAAGGAAAAATTATATTGGAACCGGAAGCAGTCACAAAAACAAGAACTCGACAGCTACGAAATCGATCAATTTCAGAGTATCTTATCAAGTGGAAGAACTTATCCGCTGAAGATTCCACATGGGAGGATGAGAATTTTATGCAGAAGTATCCAGAATTACTCAAGCGTTGAGGACAACACTTTTTTGAAGGAGAGGGGCATGTTGGGTCCCTATAATACTAGTGATTACCCCATTACTATTATAGTTATACCCCTTATTTATATTGTTGTGCCCCTATTACCCCCTTATTGTTATTTCTGTGCCCCATAGAATCCCTCTATTGTTATTTTTGTGGCTTTATATTATTATTGTTAGGTCGGCTGGATTATATTGTGACTCCTTAGACTCCTATATATAGAAAGGAGGTTTTGTCATTTGAATCATCCAAGAATTGTTCATTTATGTAATGTAAAGGAGGTTGCCCCCTCGAAGAGGCTGAATTATAAGGCGTTGATCTATCTTTTCTATCTTTTCTTGAGCTGATTTCATAACACAATAATATACAAATGATAACATGACTAAACTTTGATGCATACATACCTCATCTTGATTCTCCTCTAATCATCTTAGCTTCATTTGGTTGTCCTTGGTGTGGCCCTTCTTGCTTCATCTTAGCTTGCCTGCATATCATCTTTTTCTTGAATCCCATAAATGGGATTCCCAATGAGACATCTGCTTTTGTTTATGAATCTTTTTTTTAAGATTCCATCATAGGATCTTGAAGACCCTTACCCTGCAAATGTTTCTTTCCTTTTGATGATGGAGGTCTCCTATGATTCTTAATCATGATCAATTTTATTTCATTGTGGACAAGGTCCTATTCTAAGTATGCTCCCTACATAAATATATTGAGCTATATCTATCATGCTCCTATATTCTAGACGATATTTCTAACCATGCATTTAGTTCTATTTATAAATGCTCCTACATGAGTATTTCGAACTCTATGTACATCATGCTTCAAGATTCTAGGAGATGTTTCTAGCCATGCAATTTTATTCTATTCCTACATGCTCCTATACTACTCAAAACTTTCAAATAAGACTTTAAGTAAAGAAGTAGACTTAGTCATAGTAGAGATCCGGAGGAACTTCCTTCTTTTGCTTCTTGTCTTCCTCTTTCATTTCTTGAGTCACGTGAGCTTCTTCCCTTTTTCTTTTGTTTTTTTTGTCCTTCTTTAGTTTAGGACAACTACTCTTGTAGTGTCCATATTCTTGGCATCCATAGCATTGGATTTTGGACATATCTTTGTTGTTTGTTCTTCATGGGCCAAATTTGCCAAATTTTCCCTTTCTCTTGGCCATGGTAGCAAATCCTTGCTTCTTTGATCCCACATCTTCCTTTGCTTTGAGTCTTGTTTCCTCTATCTTGGATAGAGACCATATTTCACTTAGTGGGGTGGCTTCCTTCTTTGCATATATGCTTGATGTGAAGTTGCCCCAATCCTCAGGTAGAGCATTGAGTACTACAGTTGTCATTTATCTGTCAGACATAACTTCCCCTAGCTCTTGAAGTTGATCCCTCATCTCAGAGATCTTCATGAAGTAGGGAGCTATTCCTTCCTTTGATATCTTCATCTTGTACAAATCATTTTGAAGAGATATCACTTCTCCAGCTATACTTACCAAGAATAGCTCTACTAGTTTATCATAGATTTCTTTTGATGTTTCAATTTTGGAGACATAAGGAATGACAGAGTCTTTGATGGATTCTATTAGAATACTTTGAGCTCTTCTCTCATCCTTATTGTACTTGGCTAAGGCTTGAGTTTGTTCCTTAGCAGGAATAGTAACATTCCCTTTGATGTGTTCTAGGAGTTCATTCTCCTTAAGAAGTAAATCAATCCTCTTCTTCCATGCAAGAAAGTTATTGGTACCTACCAATTTATTGCTTTCCTTGCAAAAAGTCATTGATGTATATTCAGAAGGGGACATATACTTACTTGATAGATTTAGAGATGTAGTAGACTTGTTTTCTCCTTGAAGACTGTATGGTTTGCCTTCCTTAGATCTTGATGTTCTTCAAGTTGCTTTCTCCAAGTGGTCTTTGCTTGATGATGAGATTTGCTTGATGACTTGTAGCTTGATGTAGGTCCTTCTTTGATCTTCTCTTCTTGTAGGTGCCTTTGTGTAAGGCTCTTCTTCTTGCTTTGTAGTCTTCATTGATGAATGATAGATGGTAGAATTCTTGTCCTTGAAGTGATTGAGACTTCTTGGCTTGATGCTTCAACTTTTGTAGATGTCCTTTCTTAGATGAGTGTTCTTGAGATGCCCTTTCCTTGATGTGTCACCTTAGCTCCGATACCATGTTGAAGAATCAAGGGCAATGATGTATATTAGGATTATTCTCTACTTGATAACAATTTGTGAAGCACTTTTACAATTATCTTAGCTTGATCTTCTTATTATTAGTGTGTGTGTTTCATCAAACTGCTACCAAAACCATAAAGACAAGAACACAGATGTTGGCTCTCTACCAAGGCCAAAACCTCTCTCTCTTAGAGAGGAAAACCCTTCGGTAAGTTTCTCTTATTGAAGCTTCTTATTGATCAATGCCAAACCCTAGACCCTTGACTAGGATGTCCTCCAAGCACAAGTCAAGTCCTTCCTCTATTCTGCACTTTAATCCCCGGCACATAGACTTCCTCCTTCCGACACTTTGCTCCCCAGCACTTCATCCTCCTTTGTTGCTTGTCTAGAGATAGACCTTGCTTATGTGAGCTTCTTGATGAGATATGTTTCTTCTTCTCTTAGAGATGTTCTCTACTTAAGGAGACACCCTTCTCTTGATTCAACGAGATACTTCTTGAGATATGTCTTCACACTGAAGTGACTGTACAGCAGCCCTAATTTTCCCACGTGTGGATGGTTCCCTTGGAGAATAAGGATCTTTTTATCTTCGATAGAGAGAGGGACTTCTTCGCTTGACTTGAGAGGCCTTGTAGGCCTAGTAACTAGCCCAAACACCAACAAAACTTGAACTGTGATACTACTGTTGTTGTACCCACAATTTGTCCTCCTTCTCTTTGCACGTGTGACTGTTTCTAGCCCTAGAAACAGTCCTCTACCTTCGTTGAGCTTCCTCCTTCCTTCGCTGCACTTTTGGGGACCCTTTAGACTTGCTTCTCCTTCCTTTTCTCAGCTTATCTCTTCGCTGATTTCAGAGCTTGCTTCATTGACTTTATGAGGGAGTGGACAGCCTCTATATATAGAGGATTGTCCCTCCTATAGGCCGACATTAGGCCGACATTCTATCGTTAGGCCAACTTGACCATATCTTCATTATTTTGCTGCTTGAAGGCTTTCGTTGCAAGGAGATGACTTTGCTTGGAGGTATTCCTTTCGACTCTAATACAATTATATAAATGGTGTAACATGCCCTTAAGGGTCTTACATAAATACATTGACTCTTTGACTTCCTAGAAGCATTTAAATATGTGCTTGACCTAATGCAATGAGCAAGAAACTCATTGACAAATATCATAAAAATAATTTCTCTTTTCTTGAATAAATACAAATGTCAAAAGTACATTTATGAAGACCGAACCTAGTTACATTTCCTTCAACACATTTGGAGACATGATTTTTGCATCATCTGATCATTATTATTCTACAACATAATAAAGAAGAAGAGCAAAGTTGAGGAAAGAAAGGAGAGGCCGAAATCTGATTTGTCTAAAGATTGCACGTGTAAAAGAAAAGGTTTTCTTGAGCTCGCACATGTGGAAATTCTACTGAGACAATTCTCTTGTTGAAGTTTTGTTGTTGTCCATGTCGTTGGTCTTGTTGTTGTTAATGGACTTGTTGCTATTATGAAGGAGGGCTTGACTTGGCATCTTGAAGGTTGGAGTCTTGTCCTGTTTTTGGTTCTTGAATATCTCACTTTGATCTGATTCTATAACAAGAGGATTTTCTGTGTTTTCCCCCTTGTGGGGTTTTTGCATTGGCTTGGAGCCTACATTTTGTGTTCTTCGTCCCCTATGATCTTCATGTTTTGTACTTTTTTGGTAATTGCTTGATTAAGACGAGAACATAGATTTTAATGAGAAGCCAACAAATATTCACAAGTAATTATCATGGAAGATAAATCGCCCTAATATGCAAGCAACATGATTTCTCAACATGGTTTAAGAGCTAAGGTAAAGGAAGGGCAGCTTGAAGATCACCCTTTGTTGGCACATTTGATGGCTACACTTGAGTGAACTCATCCTCCATTAAGCATCCTTGTTTCAAGCAAAGAAAGTCAAGGAGACAAGCAAGAAGACAAGTATCAAGAAATAGTCCAAGACATCTTTTGCGCTGAAGTCCAAATTGTTAATAGACCAAGGTCTAAATTTGTGTATGACTATAGTGACCTAGTCTGAAGTGACCTAGTCCAATCGTAATATCTTTGAGCCTAGAAGAAGTCTAAAGTTATATTTATATCTCTGTATCATAAGCCCTATATAGGACCAAATTTATTCTTTGTGGAACTAAAGCAATGATCCATCAATCTCTCATTTTTTATCACAAAGCAAGCGAAAGGCTCTTCAAGGGCATCACCAAGCACTATGGCATATCTCTATACTCTTATATGAAGAAAAAGGTCGAGGTCACGCTTTGAAACACAAAGCTCTGTATTAAGAAAAGATCTGAAATTTTGGGGTTAATCCAAGCTACCTATTGAGAAAAGGCTGAGACTTTATATGATCTCTGTGACATAACAAATATGATGACAAATTAAGGAATTGTGACTTGTAAGTATCTGAAGTTAAAATATAACAAAGATTAAGATCATGTGGAATCTGAGTTCTACAACATATCTCTCTTCGTTATACAGATCTTTGTAATCATCCCTTACTTTAGTAGAAGCTTATTATCTGAAGGCTTAAGAAAACTATAACATCCTGAAGGAAGTATTTGTGAAGATATTGTTTTAAGGACACTACTCTCCAGACTGAGCACTAAAAAGGATAATATAAGAGATACATTTATCAAAAGTCCTGAAGACGATTCGAATGAATTCAAGTTCCGAGAAATAGTGGAAGGGATCAAGATTAAAGAAATGTTAACTTTGTGAACTCCATTGAAGAATCTAAGTCTATTCGAAGATCTGAAGGATGTTACACTCATCATTTTTGTGACATCAAGTCTTTGTAGCATCTCTGAAGATCTATGACACTTTGAAAAGAAGAAACCAAAAATTGTAAGTCAAGACTTCGTAGACTTTGTGGAAATCTGTAACAAGACATCTTTAGTCTTATGAAGCACCCACACTATGATGTTTTTTCTATGCATAAACGAAGGACCTAATATATCAATCAAGGTGACCTAACAATGAAGTTTGTCAAAGCAATAGGAAGTACCTTGGTTCGTATTCTAGATGTTGAAGAACGGTAACATCTAAAGCTTACCCAATTCTATAAAGTTTGATCTACTTCTGTTGAAATAAAACGACATGTGTCAAAAAAAAGATCTCTACAAGCAAGGACAAGTGGCTCACACACTTTGTTCTATGGCTAGCATATTACAGTGGCTTGTATCATGTTCCTATTCCTCTATGGCTAGTTTACACAATGGTTCGTACTATATTTCTTTGTGGCTTGTATATGCATTCGTTGTGGCTGTATAACCTACGGCTTGCACTCTTATTTTTGGCTTGTATATGTTGTGGCTCGCACTTCATCTCGCACTCTATATTCCTATGACTTGGAGGTATGAAAAGTGATCAACATAACTATGACTTGGTGATATGAACTGTGATAATAACCTATGACTGTGACTTGGAGAGTTGTATGGCAGAGTGTTATATTGACAGTGATTTTTGATAGTGCCATCATAAAAGTAATGATGGCAATAGCCCTATATCAGTGACCTAGATCTATATGACAGTGATCTCGACATTGACCTTGATATGGCCACATGGTTGTGACATTTGGCTCCTCTGTGGAAATGCACTGCAATCTCACAACACCTCTCTAGACCCTGTCTCTGATGAAGTGATATCTAATCTCTATACGTTTGGATCTATCATGAAACATGGCATTTTCAAAGAGCTTAATGCAACTTTGACTATCACAGTGAATCACCATGGGATCCAACTCAAGACCAAATAGTCATGTGAACATGTTATGATGCCATTTGACCTCACAACTCACCTGACACGTTGCCATGTACTCTACCTTTACTGAGCTAAGTGCGCCATCGACGGATGCTTCCTACTACATTGAGATCATGGTTGATCCCAAGCTGAAATGATATCCATATGTGGATTTTTTGTTCATTGCACTCCCACCATAATCAGAATTTGTGTATCCCTGCAACTCTACTCAACCAATTCCAACATATCTCAATCTAAAGTCCATTATACCTCGCTCGTATCTCAACACATGCTTCAATGCCACCCAATGAACCTGTCTCAGCCCCACCATGGACCGGTTGAGTGTTTTCACAACAAAATATATATATGGCTTAGTGTTGACCAAATACATCAAGGACCTGATCAACAACCTATACAATGTGGGATCCACCAACCCTCTCTCAAAAGCCCTTTGCTTCTTCATGTTGGTGGTCATAGGTGTAGACATCGGTCTGCAGTCCTCCATCTGAAATATCCTTAGGATCTCAACTACATACTTTCCCTGTCGTAGGAAAATCTGTCCTGGATGTTGCCACACCAATCACAAAAAGTAATGCATCAAGCCAATGTCCTTCATCTCAAATTTTGAAGCAAGGTCCTCCTTGCACATCCTTATGACCTTCTCCAATCCCGTCAAGAAGAGATTGTCCACATAGAGGAACAAGATAAGCGCTTCACCCCCAACAAGTACATAGTACAAGTTGGAGTCCACTTCACTCTTGGTGAAGCCCCAAGAAGATATCCATCAATCCTAGAATACCATGCGCGCGAAGCCTAGCATCAACCCATAGAAGGCCATCTTCAAACTGCACACATGAGACTCTTTCGTGCACCTCAAAGCCTTTAGGCTACTCAATATACACCTCTTCCTCAATCACCTCATTAAGGAAGGCAGTCTTCACATCCATCTGATGTATCCTCCGCTTCATCTTTGAAGCAATAGATATGACCACCCTAATAGATGCAGACCTGGCAACAGAAACAAATGTCTCCTCATAGTCCAGTCCCTCCTTCTGAGAGAACACTCTCGCCACGAACCTCGCTTTATACTTCTTGACACTACCAACAGTGGCATGTTTGAATTGAAGATCCATTAAGAAGTGACCACAGAGTTTCCCTCCAGCCTCGGCACTATGTCCCACACATCATTCCTCACAATGGAGCTACACCCCAACATGGCATCCCTCCAAATCTGCTCATCTGCAACCTCCACAAGAGAGGAAGGCTCGGACTCACTGGCGTTGCTCGACAAGGCAAATAACTAGAAAATCTCACTGGTGGTCTACTCTGCCTAAAAGTGCTACTAGGTGCCTCCAGAAGCTCCTCAATGTCTCTCGAGGTCTGTTCGGCCCATCTCGGCCTCCTCCTAGTAGAGCTCGAAGAAACATCTTGCTCCTCCTCCAGATCCACAAGTTGTGTCCCTGTTGCTAGTGCTACTAGTCCCTACACTACCTTAGGAGCCTCTTGCTCTGATCCTCTACCCCTGTTGGTTGAGTATCATGAGAACTCTTGAAGGTCTTTCCCTCGAATCTAACATCTCGACTAACAATGACTCTCCTTTATCCTGAAGTGTAGACCCTATAGGCCTTTGAGACCTCATTGTAGCCAACAAAAATGCCCTTCTCTAATGAGGGCTCCGACTTAGTCCTCTTCTTAGTAGTTATGTGGACATAAATTGGACTACTGAAGATGCACAGATGAATTACCTCCAATCTCACTCTTGTTAACATCTACTCATGAGTCTTGTCCTCCAATACTCTGTGTGGACTCTTGTTCTGCAAATAATCAGTGGTACTGCAAGCCCCTACCCACAAAAACATAGGCAAGTCTTGATTATAGATCATTGCCTTCATTGCTCCCACTTCCTTTTCTTCCTTTCGATAAACCCATTATGTTGAGTGTTGCAAGGCACTATGAGTTTCTTCGTGATCCCTGCCTCCCTACATAAATCCTGAAACTCATTGGAGGTATACTCACCCCCATTATCAGATCTTATTACCTTAATCTTCTTCTCAATCTAGTTCTCCGCAAGAGCTTTGAACTCTTGAAACAAACCAAAGACAACACCCTTGGTCTTTAGGAAGTAGATACAAGTCTTCATGAAATAGTCATTTATGAATGTTGTAAAGTAGATAGACTTTGTGATTGATTCCATTGACATAGGACCACATATATTTGAATGCACCAAGTCCAAAATCCCCTTGAACTTGGTGTCACTGTGAGGAAATCTTGCCCTGGCATGCTTATCAAGTGCACACCCTTTCCACACTCCCTCCTACTCCACCCTAATCTCTGGAAGCTTATCAAGTGCACACCCTTTCCACACTCCCTCCTACTCCACCCTAATCTCTGGAAAACCTGTAACGATCCTTTGTAACATAGGAATAGCCCTGTAGTGTAGGTGCCCCATTATCCTTAAGCACCACATCTCCTACAGCAACACTATCCTACTCTAATTTTTACTCTGATAAAGATTGTTTAAGGTTACCCACATTTGACGTGTTGTGCCCTTCACAGTTATGTGAGGAATTATATGATCCCTCACACCATCCAAGATAATACCCATTGCTTTCACATCCTCCAAATTATGCTTGGTTGCTTGGGCAGGTCAACTTAGATCTTTGTGTTTGCAAAATCCCACAAACCATTTATTTTCACAACAAGAGTGGTTTGCTCCTTTCATGGACTAAAATTAGTGGCCCCATCCAACTTGTCTTCATATCTCAAGCTCATTGGTGCCATTTCACAAATCGACCTTGGCCACAAAACCCTAGCTGCAAAATAAAAATTATGTTGTCGTAAAAAGGAATAACTCATTGCTACAAAACCATTTTGATCTCAAATCTCTCCAAAATTTTTGTAGCTCTAATACCATGTTAAATTTCCAATACCAGTCCAAATTTATTTATACCTCAACAATTTTATTCCTAAACAGTTATTAAATGAAATTTTGAATTTCTCTGAATACAAATCATTGGTATTTAACTTATGAAATAAAATATTTGTAGCGGAAAAATAAAAACAAAGATATCAATCACATCACATCACAACAGTAAATATACACCCATAACAATTTTCCTTCATTAAAATCCTCAAGAAAATTTGGGCCTAGACCCACAGAGTAAAATACATAGAAAAATGCATTGTTGTAACCTATCACTCAGTCGCCACTAGAAAACTCGACTCAAGGAATTCGACCCACCAGAAAATCAGCCTCCTAAAGACTTTTCCCTAGATAAACTTAGCCCCCGTCACCAACAAATCCGCGCTCTCCTTTCCTTTTCAGGCAACCCTTACGCATTGGATAAATCAACCTCTCCACAACTCAAACTCCTCTATGCTTCAGCTATTACTCAACTTCTCGATTTTCTAAACTCGGCCTCCTGAAAATACTCCCAAAATTTCCCTACACTCTTCCTCCCTTCTCTTGAGTCTAGCTAAACCTCTCACTCTATAAAAATAGCTTCCTCCACTGGTGTGCCTTCACCTCTCAATTAGATTTATTTTATAACTTTATTAAGCCAAATCCATAACCCTAATATACTAAGTGATTGACGGTCAAGATTAGATCTCACCTCAATTGAGATCGACAGTTGAGATCATCTCTACGACATCCTTAGTACGTTGGCTTAATAGTCCACAATATTTAATTCATTTTAATTATTGTACTTTTCCTAAGTTAGACTTACGAAAGAAGCCATAAATCACTTACTCCACCAAGCAAACACCTAAAGAGGCAATCAACCATCTCCTATATGCTAAGACACCAAGCTCATGTAGAAAACATTTCAAATCTACCAAGAACTTCAACAAGTTAAACCTCCAGCCCCTCCTTCCATTCATCCGTAGGTGTCTCCACCAAAGCGATGTGAGGAACATGAGGCTTCCTTTTCTTAAACAAACACTTGTAAAATAGATCACAAAGACCTAGATGTTGACCCTTACCTTAGTTTAGACAAGTGTTGTAAGTATCTTAAGCACAACATTCACAGGCTACAATTGAGTGTTGCATTCTTTAATGAAAGAATTTTTCCTCTTCTCAACAAAATTGATGATCTACTACCCTAATCTAGTCTCTACCTCCCAACACAACACTTTTCAATCTAAGATATTTCCTCTAAATAAGACACCTCTTTAAAACAAGATGTCCTTTCGCAACTTGACACTTTTCATCCTCAACTCAAACCTAAGCCTAGATCAAAGACATTCAAAGTACTTTCCCCAACCCAACAATGGGAAAATGTATCTTCAATCCCGATAACACTCCATTCTATTAGGTTGAATTAACATGACCTCATAAGCTTAGAGCCTAAGCCCTCTTTAGGATACTTTAACTATAGTAAATGGGTCAATGCTAAGATTGCATGGCATGCCTTCTCCTCCTTCCATGCACCCTCAATCATTGAGTGAGCCTCTTCCTAGGAGTTTTCCCACATTGGAACTTCTTTCTTCACAGAAGATCCTTCCTCCCACCTCTCTTCCTAATTCAATCAAGTATTCCGCTAAATCTTTTCCTTCACTCGGGACATCCACCCCTTCTTTCTCTCTGTCTTCTTTTATTAATAAAGCACTGCCATCATTTTTCTCAGGGTAACTCTAGTGCATTCCCCAACCATCTGATGACCTCTTTTTGGGCCATCTAACCCCCCTCTCACTTTCTCCTTCGCACCTCGCCTGGGTTTCTAAAGGAAACATTTTATATCCTTTACTTTCATTCCCCCTTTTAACTTCCTTTTGTTGTTCCTCTCCTAGACTCTAGGGCTTGCTACCCCCTAATATTCCATGATGGTAACTCTTGAGATGTTCATCACAATATATAATTTGCAACATGACAGCTATGGAGTTCTTGACGGGTTTGCGGTATACACCTTGTAATTATATAGCTTATTTTTATTGTGGGTGAGGTGGTTGTTAGTCATTTAATAATTTAGTTGTATCGGTGGGAGATCGACTTTGAAATTGGGGATGTTGTATTTATTGTTGGCTCGTTGCTCCATCTTATGCTTTGGTTTTGCCCTCAAGTCATCTTGACCAAGCAACTCTCGACCTTCTGGTTTACTGCACCTATACACTCACCCCCACTTTGTCCTCTGCTTACTTCCTCGTTTGAGCACTTCACACACATGCAACACAATCTCTCAACAACTCGCTACACTCTTCCATTTTTTATTACTTGTTACCCACCATTTTGTGGGTGATATCCCTAGGAGAAAACTTTTCTCCAAGATGGTCCTCAGCCGGCAGCCAACAGCCCCTTGCAGCTATGCCACTTTTCCGCCACTTGAGCCAGCCATGAGGTCCCTCACCCATCTCTCATGATCGTACGTTTGAAGGTGGGCCTTCCAAACCTAAAGGTATGCCTTGTCAATTAGTAACTGAGTATTGTAGTTTACTTATCATGGAGACTTCCGGGCATGGATTAATGAGGGGATTCGGGGGAAAGAGTGGACTAGGTTTGTGCTCTTGTCTCCTAGACCTCTTTTGGATGTTAACCTTGGACCATAGTCCCATGGGATCTCTTTTACTGACCTTTGGGCTTTAGGGATGGTACTTCATGGGAGACCTTGATTTTGGTTGTGTGGTCCCGCTCCCTTATCCACATATATCACTCCCCCTCTGCTCATTATAACCCCATTCATCATTCCTCTCACCTGGGTCCACAATCCTCCAATGGGACCACATAGGGTTAGCCTTCCCCTTCCCCTTGCCAACACCTTGGGTCGGGTCTGGAACGATGCCTCTGAGGTTGATGCAACTGAAAAGAAAAATAAAAGCATAATTGGCCACATTCAATAGGAAAATGTACCACAAAATGCAAAAGATGGTCAAAAAAAACACATTTAGAACGTGGGCAAAATCCAATGCATGAGCTCTACCCCATTCTCATGGCCATCACCCTGGTTCCTATAGGCCCTAGATGAGCCTCTTTTATCATTCAGGAACCCATGATTGTCCCAACCCCTAGTGGGCAATGAATTGCCCCACCTCAAAGGGGATATCCACTGCTATACTTTACATATCATGATGCTCTTACTCCTTGAGCCCCAATTAGTAAACCAAAGAAAAATCATAAAAGACAAAAGGCATATGAAGAGTGGTGGAAAAATCAAGGTCGGGGTAACTCATGTACCACGATTGCTCCCTCATATACATTATATACCCAAGTGTGGGCTTCCCCTTTATTAGCTACCCTTGTACCTTGGCATGTGACCCAGGATTGCCCCCTCCATCCCCTACTCCATACCATCACTTTATCACATGCCACCACCATTTGAAGGATGTACCTTGGACATATCATCCCCTTTAAAAGTAGAAACCACCTAATAGGGCACTTGGTTAACCCGCCTTGGAGCTCAAAGACATTAGCACATGCCAAAGCCCACTATGAAAGGGCATGCCATTATCAAGTGCCCACTTGTTGTCCATGGTTTGTAAGCACTTTAACTCAATTTCTTTAAATGACTTATTGTACTGGAAGGCAAAGGAATGCATTGGATCTTATGCGGGATTATAAATGGTCTCCATTTTGGATCTTATGCAGGAATACAAATGGTCTCCATTTTGGGTTTGGTCTCCCTATACGGGGTCCTGACTCCTAACCCTTCATAGGGCTATATTGGCGCATGTAGGGTGTGTGTAGAGAGCCATGGGCCTCCACAGCAATAGACAGCATTCCATGGATCCCCAAAGATGTTCAAAGATTGCTTGAGTTACATCTATTGGATAAGGAAGATACACCTGGTTCACCATGCCCAATCGGCCTCACAGTTGTATCATGCACTTGGCAAATGACCCAGTACTTGTGATGTGGCATCACTTACATCATCATTTGAGCCCTTATAGATGATCTTTAGGCACCTTCGATCTACTTGGAGACCCATGAGGTTACTTGTGTACCCCCATGCCCATTGGGAGCACCACGGATTTATTATTTGGAGAACAAGGGGCCAACCCCTTGTCCACTACTTTTGGGAGTCCTATTCATCATTATGGCACTTATGGACTTCATCGGGGTTCTTGGAAGGCCCAACAACATGTATTATTGATCATTTGACCTCTTAAGAGGCTTATTCCTTTGTTTATGAGCTAGTTTGGTGGGCTTGTCACCAAAATTTAGTTATTTTTGCACATTATTTTATTTTAGGGGCTAATGTAGGCCTAATTAGCTAAATCGAACTCATTAGAGATGTATAAATAAAAGTGATGAGGATTCATTTTAGCTTCATCACTTGGATTTGGAACTTGTATCTCTTTAGAGATTTTCGCTATCCTTCTTGGATGATGAATTTTTGGAGCATGGAATGAATTTTAATGTTTGGATTATTTTCATATGTCTTAGAGCTTCTTGAAAGGCAAGATTTTGTATGGTTGGATATATTCTTATACATGTATGTTAAGTTATGGTATGTTCTATGCTTATAACAGTTTACTTCTTTTTCTTATTATATTCCACAGATTAGCAATCACATGTACACAAAGTAAAGTGCAGATAGAACATTAAACAATCGACAGAAAACAAGCCAAGACAAGAGACACAAGATGTGGCAGCTAGCTAGGGACAAACCCCACAATGTGTGGGGGAACCCTTTGATCAAATCTTCTTTTATCTTCAATAATTCAGCAAAGAGAAATAGTACAATAAATCTGATTTATATCAGCAATAGCAAACCCTAGATCAGCAGCATCAGCATTAGCGGCTTCATCATCAAACTAGGGCAGACGATATCTCACAAACCGACCATCGGATCGGCTTGATTCCACCACCAAAAGTTGCAGCTTCCAAAGGAGGTTCAGATGAACCTATAGCGCAGTTCAGATGAAAAGATATTTTGGTCAACGCAGGTCAAACTTTACTTCTGCAGTTGCAGCTTCAATTTCAGCAGCTTCCTTCAAACTAGGGCAGTCGTTATCTCGCAAACCATCCGTCGAATCAACTTGATTCCACCACCAAAAGTTGCAGCCTTTAGAGGAGGTTCAGATGAACCTACAGCACAGATCAGACGAGGAGGTTTGATGGTCCACGCTGGTCAAAATTTGGATCTGCAGTTGCAACGTCAGTTTCAGTAGCTTCCTTCAAACTAGGGCAGTCGATATCTCGCAAATCGTCCGTCGGATCGACTTGATTCCACCACCAAAAGTTGCAGCCTTCAGAGGAGGTTCAAATGAACCTATATAGCAGTTCAGATGAGGAGATATTCTGGTCCACGTAGGTCAAACTTTACTTCTGCAGTTGCAGCTTCAGTTTCAGCAGCTTCCTTCAAACTAGGGCAGTCGATATCTCGCAAACCGTCCGTCGGATTGACTTGATTCCACCACCAAAAGTTGCAGCCTTTAGAGGGGGTTCAAATGAACCTACAGCGCAAATCAGAAGAGGAGGTTTGATGGTCCACGTTGGTCAAAGTTTGGATCTGCAGTTGCAGCTTCAGTTGCAGCAGCTTCCTTCAAACTAGGGTAGTCGATATCTCGCAAACCATCCGTAGGATCGACTTGATTCCACCACCAAAAGTTGCAGCGTTCAAAGGAGGTTCAGATGAACCTACAGCGTAGATTAGAAGAGGAGGTTAGATGGTCCACGCTGGTCAAAGTTTGGATCTGCAGTTGCAGCTTCAGTTTCAGCAGCTTCCGGCTTCACATGTGTGAGAGAGAGACCCTTTTCTGCGCAGTAAAGAAGACTCTTTTCTACACAGTAGAGAGAGAGAGAGATGTGATGAGATGAGTGAGTGCAAATGAGGAAAAGTCCTCTTGTATTTATACACAACTGATGATGTTTGAATAGATGCGACTGTTGGGCTTCTGAGCCTACATGAGTTGTAGGTCGGCTTGATAATAATTCCATAATCAAAATAAATTCATATCTCCATAAATACTTATCAGAATCGGATGATCTTTAGATCAATCCTACACCTCTCGACGAGAGGAATCTAAAAAATATTATCAGCCATGAATAAGATGACCCACATGAAGTTTGGCCCTAGTTGCCGATTTTAACACTCCCTCTCAACTAGGGAGAACTTCATCTGCAATCTGTCTGTCGGTCGCTACTATTCATCCATCAAATGCACTGCCCTGTACAGCCTGACCCTTGCCCTGCTCTGCTCTATTCTGCCTGTTTTGTTTTGTCTTGTTCTGCCCTGTACTGATCTGTATTGTTCTGCTCTGTTCTGCTCTGCTCTTGCATTGTTCTATTCTGCTCTGCTTTTGTCCGAATTATGAAGAAGAAATGATCGAGGATGTATCATACTGACTCAAAGTCAGTCTCAGAGTATGTACCACTGGTCCCAGACCAGTCTCAACCAACCCGAAGCAAGCGTCATAGTGAGTACAGCTCCACTGGTCCCAGACCAGTATCATCCTCCACTGACTCAAATTCAGTCTCAGAGTGCGTACCACTGGTCCCAGACCAATCTCAACTGACCCGAAGTCAACTTCATAGTATGTACCACTCTCACTGGTCCCAGACCAGTACTGCACTGACACGAAGTCAGTCTCAAAGTATGTACCAGTGGTCCCAGACCAGTCTCAACCAACCCGAAGTCAGCGTCATAGTATGGTACAACTCCTACCACTGGTCCCAGACCAGTATCATTGATCCCAGATCAATGGAGGTCATCCTAGCGTAGGGAGTACGGTAGATACAGCGATGCATCCATCGGTACTACTATGGTCCCTAACTTCATTTCCTTGCTCATTGATCAAATGAGAGGTACTTCCCATGAGTCCCAGACTGCATGGGTAGGATGCCTCAACAGGAGAACTAATCAATCCTGTCCTCACAGGAGAACACATCAATCTTGCTACAATCGCCATGGAGAACATATCAATCCTGCTATAATCGCCATGGAGAACACATCAATCCAGGCCTCACAGGAGAACTAATCATCCTGCTACACAAGAAAGCGAATCATCCTGTTCCACAAGAGAGCGAATCATCTTGTCCCACAAGAGAGCGAATCATCTTGTTCCAGTGCGCACCACCAGGGGAGGGTGAGTCATCCTGTGGTCGTATGTTGCTCCAGTAAGAACCGCAAGCCCTCAAAGCTCCCAGAGCTCAATGTATGCAACATGCAGGACCCTTGTACAAGGGTTTCTTGACGACTCCAAGTCATTTGGGAAAATCACAGATTAGATCTTTCCTCGGGGCTTTGACAAGGTGTATCGACCTGTACATCATCTTAATGCGATGGAGCCTCCTTGCTCATCGACTTACCATATCCCAGATGATGTCTATCTGCTGGAGCAATCGACGAATACGCGATTCCTCAAGAATCGAATCCCACCTCTGGTTGTTACAGAGAATCACAGTGGTATCCAATGTAAATCCAAACAGCTCACTGAAGAGCTTTCGCAGCCAGACTGCCTCACAGGAGGCCATGCTAGCAGCAATATATTCTGCTTCGGCGGTGCTCAAAGCCACCGACTTCTGCTTCCTGCTCATCCAGGATATCGAAGCAGATCCCAAGGTGAAACAGCACCCGAAAGTGCTCTTACAATCCACCACACTGCCTTCCCAATCAACATCAGTATATCCAAGTAGTCTCACATCTCCGGCAATGTATCTTAACCCATTAGTAATTGCACCACGAAGATATCTCAGAAGATTCTTGGCATCAATCCAGTGAGGCTCAACCAAGTATGAGTTCACAATGCTAACTGCAAAACATATGTTCGGACGGAGGTTCACCAAGAACATCAATGCGAATGAGTTTATGAAACTCAAAGGCATTTCCCAAATCTGGTCCGACATCACTACCATATAACTTCTAAAAGTTAAGATCCTCGAGGTAGTCACAGGCTTGCAGTCCATCATACCGAATCTTTCCAATATCTTTACCACATATTTTCCTTGAGATAGGGAAATTTCCTCTGGCTTCTGCCACACTTCAAGTCCTTGGTCCTTCATTTCAAATTCAGAAGCCAACTCCCTCTTACATTTGTGAATGAGAGGGTCTACACCTGTTAGAAAGAGGTCATCCACATACAGCACCAGTATGAGAGGCTTGTCATCTTCAACCTTAAAGTAAAGGTTAGGATCGACTTCACTCCTAGTGAATCCCAGCTTCATCAAGTAGCTATCGATCCTCTCATGCCATGCTCGGGGTGCTTGCTTCAGCCCATAGAGAGCCTTCTTCAACCTGCATACATGAGATTTTCAATCATAAATCTCAAATCCTTCGGGTTGCTCCACATAGACCTCTTCTTTGATCGAACCGTACAAGAACGCGATCTTGACATCCATCTGATGTAGGTTCCATCCTTGTGAAGCCACAAGGGCTATGATCAAACGGATGGTCGAACATCTGGCAACAGGTGCAAATATCATAGTCTATACCTTCCTTCTGGGAGAAACCACGAGCAACAAAACGAGCCTTATACTATTCCGTACTTCCATCTGCTGCAGCTTTATCTTGTAAAGCCATTTTGAAGTAACAATTGTCTTGTCCTGGGGTCTGGGAACTACTTCCCAGACATCATTCTCCATAATAGACTCATATTCTTTGGTCATAGCATCCTTCCATACTTTATGCTTGACGGCATCTGAGAATGACGAAGGCTCATTTTGTATGATCGTGCTCATGATGGTCAGGTATCCCTGATACTTGTTAAGTTTCTTACTTTCACGGAAGGTTCCTCAGGGTGCAGCATGTCCTTCAGCATCATCAAGTATCCCCCTAAGCCATGAAGGCCTCTTCCTAGAAGAGGAAGGCTTAGGTGGATAAATAGGATCCATGGGTTCCTCCACATCAGGCATTGTTACATCATCTACCCATAGAGACAGCTTCCACAATCGTACGGTTCTTCCTTTCCGCCACACCATTCTGCTCAGGAGTATGTGGTGTAATAGTCTCCCTCTTAATGCCAGCCTCAGATATGCCTGAGTGAACCAACTATAATATATCGAAGATCTTGCTTTGGCTTGAGGGGAATGGTCCCCTTTTGAGCTTTCCTTCAACACATCTTGGACATACACCTTCTTTTTCTACTCGGAATTCGAGCATCCCTGTCACCATTTGTCTTACACTGAGTAGAGCTTTATAATGAAGGGGGCAAACCTCCGATGCCAAAGTTCGGACTGAAGAGATGTGTCATAAGACATGACACCTAGCGGACTTCCATCGACCTGATATAATGAATCAACACGAAACCCAAGAGTAAAGGCATCTTTAACATTATTTTTCCATATACGTACCTTGCCATCGTTGAAGGTTACCTTGTAGCCTTTGTCTTCCATTGCCGAGATGGACACTAGGTTCTTTTGAGGTCAGGTGCATTTAATGCATCCTGGAATTTCTAGCCTTCTTGAATGGTTGTCCTCTTCCTTGATTCCCAGCTCTCCTCTTACCTTTGCTATTGAATTTGTCATTCCTTTGATTGCCATCAGACGGATTTTGATCATCGTCCCGGTGTGAGTCCTTTCTATCAGGGCACTCCCTTGCATATTGACTTGCTTTATCGCAGATGTAACATCGTACTTTTCTTCCACCCTTAGGTCCAGCCTTTCCTTTTGATTTAGTCCCGGAATTATTTCTTTTCTTAGCATGAGAAGAAAAGACAGCAGGAGGACCTTTAGGCATGGGCATTTCTTGCTCTTCTACCCTTGTTTCTTCTTGAATGCATCTAGCCATTAATTCCTCAAAACCAGGAATTATATTATTGTTCAGAAGAGTAGTCCTGAACATGTACCATTCGGATGGTAATCCTCCAAGAGTCGTGAGTGCCATTTCTCTGTTAGTAATAGTCTCCCCAAAAGATAGGAAATCGTTCTTGATCTCGGTGATTCTTAAGAAGTATGCTTGCATACTCTCATCTTTACCCTTCTTGATTTCCCTCAGTTTATTTCTAAGAAACAAAACTTGATTTGCATCATTAACTTTAAATATGCTCACTAATCTATCGTACATTTCCTCGGAGGTGTCTAGTTCAGTATGTAGGCCACCAAGTGCTTGTCGATAGAGTCCCGGATGATCTTCTTTGTTTTGACTTCTCCATTTTTCCATTGTTCCAAACAGGGGCAGATGCATTTGATGGAGGCTCAACAATATTACCTCTTACATGGTCCAGCGCTCCTTGATCTTCTAGGGTTAGATCGATAGACATCTTCCATCCGTGATAGTCAGCTTTCTCACGGAGCTTGTCTTTGGTAGGAAAGAGTGTTGAGGACCCCATAGTTCTTTTAGGATAGCCTTACCAATCTTCTCTTCGGTGATTGCTCTTGCTCTTGCTCGGTCTTCACCTCAGCTCTGATACCATGTTAAGTTATGATATGTTCTATGCTTATAACAGTTTACTTCTTTTTCTTATTATATTCCACAGATTAGCAATCACATGTACATAAAGTAAAGTGCAGATAGAACATTAAACAATCGACAGAAAACAAGCCAAGACAAGAGACACAAGATGTGGCGGCTAGCCAGGGACAAACCCCATAATGTGTGGGGAAACCCTTTGATCAAATCTTCTTTTATCTTCAATAATTCGGCAGAGAGAAATAGTACAATAAATCTGATTTATATCAGCAGTAGCAAACCCTAGATCAGCAGCATCAGCATTAGCGGCTTCATTATCAAACTAGGGCAGACGATATCTCACAAACCAACCATCGGATCGGCTTGATTCCACCACCAAAAGTTGTGGCTTCCAGAGGAGGTTTAGATGAACCTACAGAGCAGTTCAGATGAGGAGATATTCTGGTCCACGCAGGTCAAACTTTAATTCTACAGTTGCAGCTTCAGTTTAGTAGCTTCCTTCAAACTAGGGCAGTCGATATCTCGCAAACCATCCGTCGGATCGACTTGATTCCACCACCAAAAGTTGCAGCCTTTAGAGGAGGTTCAGATGAACCTACAGCGCAGATCAGAAGAGGAGGTTTGATGGTCCACGCTGGTCAAAGTTTGGATCTGCAGTTGCAACTTCAGTTTCAGCAGCTTCCTTCAAACTAGGGCAGTCGATATCTCGCAAACCGTCCGTCGGATCGACTTGATTCCACCACCAAAAGTTGCAGCGTTCAGAGGAGGTTCAGATGAACCTACAACACAGTTCAGATGAGGAGATATTCTGGTACACGCAGGTCAAACTTTACTTCTGCAGTTGCAGCTTCAGTTTCAGCAGCTTCCTTCAAACTAGGGCAGTCGATATCTCGCAAACCATTCGTCAGATCGACTTGATTCCACCACCAAATGTTGCAGCCTTTAGAGGAGGTTCAGATGAACCTACAACGCAAATCAGAAGAGGAGGTTTGATGGTCCACGCTGGTCAAAGTTTGGATCTGCAGTTGCAGCTTCAGTTTCAGCAGCTTCCTTCAAACTAGGGCAGTCGATATCTCGTCCGTCGGATCGACTTGATTCCACCACCAAAAGTTGCAGCCTTCAGAGGAGGTTCAGATGAACCTACAGCGTAGATCAGAAGAGAAGGTTAGATGGTCTACGTTGGTCAAAGTTTGGATCTGCAGTTGCAGCTTCAGTTTCAGCAGCTTTCGGCTTCACATGTGTGAGAGAGAGACCCTTTTCTACGCAATAAAGAAGAGACTCTTTTCTGTGTAGTAGAGAGAGACAGATGTGATGGGATGAGTGAGTGCAAATGAGGAAAAGTCCTCTTGTATTTATACACAACTGATGATGTTTGAATAGATGCGACTGTTGGGCTTCTGAGCCTACATGAGTTGTAGGTCAGCTTGATAATAATTCCATAATCAAAATAAATTCATATCTCCATAAATACTTATGAGAATCGGATGATCTTTAGATCAATCCTACACCTCTCGACGAGAGGAATCTAAAAAATATTATCAGCCATGAATAAGATGACCCACATGAAGTTTGGCCCTAGTTGCCAATTTTAACAATGTAAGTACATTTTAACGTTATTCTTTCTTTCTAATTTTGTCACATACATTGTTGTTGGAATTTCGCTATGTTAGGGCTTATTTGTTGCATCTCATTATGCGAAGTTGTGGAAATTTTGTTTATGGATGGTGAATGCTTCATGTATGGGCCATGTATAATGAATGAATGTTCCTAGGGATGTTTCATTACTGAAATTCATCTTGATAAGCCATCTATCTTGCAAAACGAAATATAAAGTCTTTGAAGTTGCTTTTGTTGCTGCCTTAGTGCCAAGCTAAGTTGTCTTTGAGGCCTCCTTGACCTACAAAATTCAAAGGTCCATAGTCATAATTCTACCTGAATCCAATCTCCCTTAAACCTTTTTCATCCTACTCCCTCTCCTTTTCTAGGCCTAGCCCATTAGGTCCCCTAGGGCATCACTTATCTTGCAAACCACCCATCAAAAAAAATTCTATCTCTTGGCCCCTACGCGCTGGTGTGTCTCCTAGGTGCCCTCCAATTTTGAAGAAATTCCGAAGGTGGGATTTTGAGATATCCCAAGCCCTAGCCTCGAGATTGAATCTTGCCCTGGGTTTCCTTAGGCTAGAAGCCTCATCGGGACCCTCACATTATCTTGCATTAAAAATTCTTTCTTTGGTCCCTTTCTCCCTCCGGAATAGGTCAAGCATATCATTGGTTTCTAAACCCTAACCCCTTGAACTACCCTCAAGTCCACTTGGCCCCGTGTGGTCCCATACACTATTAAGGGCAATTCTTCAAGGATCACTAGGAAACCAAGCTTCCACAAGTATTTCAAGGCCTAGGAACCTCCATTATAAGATATATACCCTAAACCTAAACCTTGAAATTCCCCTTAAGCCCTTCCTTGAGAGCTTTAATTCTTGCCTCCAAAGCAAGCAAGCCACATATTTGAGCCTCTCTTGTGAATAGGCTTCTAAGATCACCCCTCACCCTATCATTGGTCTATCCATTTTGTGATCCTCATCAAAACGAGTCTCCTCCCATCGATGAAAGTCCGTAAAGGGAAGGGAGCCTTAGCTGAGGTGACAGTGGGCTATTGCTCCATTGTTGCCCTTATTGCCTAGTAGCAGCCCTTCAAGGATCCCCTTTTAAGACCCCTGTTAGTTTGAGCGGTAACATTTCTGGCGTCGTTGTCAGGGAGGAAGCATGTCTCCCTCCCTATTGAATCATTGAGGAATTGATTCATTGACGACATTTTGTAATATTCCTCTAGCGACTCCACAAACATCCTCCTTAGAATGGAAGACCTTGAAACCATCACCTATCATCGTAGAAAGGATGAAGGACCTCACACTCCATTCTTTGATAAAAGGATTAACAGATTGAAACAAAAGCACAAGTTCTTCACTCCTCTCAACCTTTCAAAAATGATTGGGGCCCTATTTAGTTCTTTACCTGAAGATCCTGATAGGCCTAAGTTCACTGGAGAGGAAGATCCCCAACAGCATCTTTTAAAGTTTGAGTACCAAACATGTGATGAATCTTACAATGAATGCAGTCGTATGATTGCCTTTGCCACAACCTTAATAGGAAAAGCCCGGGTATGGTACCTCTCCCTTCCCCCGTCCTCCATCTCCTCATGGGAATGGTTTGTTGAAGCATTCGAAAAAGGGTGGTACCATAAAAAAGACGTTGTTCAACTATACAAGGGTCTCCTATCCACGGAGAAGGGTAATAATGAATCCATTGTTGAATTCAACCACAGGTTTAACATGATTATGCGTTCTATTCCCCAAGAATTAGCTCCTCCACAAGAGGTGGCCTTAGCTGCCTACTTCAACGCTTTCACAGGGAAATTGGCCTTCGATGATAGGAACAAGAAATTTCATGTTTGATCTGGATCAAGCCATGAGGCAAACTTCCATCAACATGTTACAAGTTGAAGAAGACAACTCCTCTGATGATGAAGATTTTTGCCTTACCAAAAGGGACCCATTACCCAAAGATAAAGGAAGAACAAAGAAGGGCCACAAAAAGGAGCCCCTTGATCTTGCCATAAGAATCCCTCTAAGGTTGGCCTTGAATATGAGTGATCCCTTTTACATTGCTTTTGGAATAAACGGTCACACCTTGAGAAATTGTATTCTAAATTCTGGTAGCCCCATTAACATCATGTCCTCAAGCATTATGAGGAAGCTTGGACTTAAGCTCTCAAAAGAATGTTCCACTAAGATGATCCTAAACTGTGATGAGCTTAAAGTATGTGGAGTAGTGGAAGGAGTAAGGGCCTTTTTTCATACATATCCTGAAAAAGAATTCTCCATCAACATAGTCATAGTCAAAATGAGCCCTGCATGGGGGATGATTGTGTCTAAGCAATTGATTGAAAATCTAAACTTGTCCATTAGCGAAGATAGCTCCATTATATACCTCCCTTGGAAGGAAAACTCCTATGTATCTATTCCTAGACATGTATTTTTTGCCCCCATGATCGCATCCTCCCAAGACATTGACAATGATTTAGAGGAAGAATCGATAAAATTGGGGAGTGGAGAATTTTCAAAAAACAAGCACACCAACACTTTGCCCCCTCCTGGACTGTGGGTGATGTATTTCGATGGAGCACACTCTAAATCTGGGGCAAGGGGAGGCATTGTAATCATCTCCCCATCCAAAGAACATTTACTATTTTCCCTAAGACTCCAATTCACTTGCACCAACAATATTGCCGAATATGAGGCCCTATTATTAGGACTTGAAGCAGCGAAGTCAAGAAAAGTTCAACGGCTACTCATAATAGGAGACTCTGACCTAGTGATCTCACAAGTAAGGGGCACCTTTGATACAAAAGACAAAAATTTGAAGCCTTATAGAGAAAAAATCATTCATATGATCAAGGACTTTGAGGAACTATCTTTTCGAGCTCTAGATCGACGCCTGAATGACATGGCCAATGCCCTAACTATAGCTGCATCTACTTCCTCAATCATTCCTAGTGATGTTTCAAAGAGAGGAAAGTGTATAATCGACACAATCCATAGACCCTATGTCCCTGATTATGAAGACCATTGGCCGATGTTTGAAAATGATCAAGACATAAACAACTTCCTTCAAGACCACGAAGACCCTCTCAGGAGAGATAAGGATATAATCAATGAACAACATTTTGATAGGAATGATATCAACATAACCAAGCATGAGGACCAAGAACCACCTGATACGTTGGACCTCAACCTAGGATCTGAAACTTCCCCTCAAATTATCAAAATTGGAAGAAATCTATCCAAAGAAGAAAGAGATGAGCTCGAGAAACTATTAAGAGAATTCAAAGATGTCTTTGCTTGGTCCTACGATGATTTAAAAGCCTATAGCCCCGAAGTCATTCAACACACCATTCCTCTCAAAGAAGGGGTGAAACCCGTCAAACAAAAGTTGAGGTGAATAAATCCCAAGCTTGCTCCCCTGGTCAAAGAGGAACTCCAAAAAATGGTTGACACAGGAATCATCGCTCCCATATGACACTCATCTTGGATTTCCAACCCTGTGATCACTCGCAAGAAGACTGGTAACATTAGGATGTGTATTGACTTTAGGGATCTAAATCGTGGTTGCTTGAAAGATAATTACCCTTTACCCAACATGGAGAACCTCCTACAAAGAATAACTGGGTCTCAAATGTTGTCATTTTTGGATGGTTTCTCCGAATACAATCAAGTCATTGTGAAAGAAGAGGATCGCCTAAAAACCGCCTTCACTACGCCATGGGGAACATACATGTACCTTAGAATTCCCTTTGGTCTCCTTAATGTTGGGTCTACCTTTCAAAGGGCCATGGATTTTGCTTTCAGGGACCTCATTGGAAAGATCATGGAAATTTATCAAGATGACTTGATTGTTGCTTCCAAAGAGAGAAAAGACCATTGCAAACACCTGAGGAAGGTATTCGAGAAATGTAGACAATACAGCATATCTCTCAACCCCAAGAAGTCGATCTTTGGTGTTGACAAAGGTAAATTGCTTGGGCATGTGGTCTCCAAGGATGGGATTAGTATTGACCCCAAAAGGATCCAAGAAATCAAGGATATCCCTCCTCCCAAAGACCAAAACGCTATAAGATCCTTCTTCAGTAAGATCAATTTTGTGAGAAGGTTTATACCGAACTTTGCAGAGATTGTTAAGCCCATGAATGACCTCCTAAAAAAGGATACTCCCTACATATGGAATCATACAATAGATAAAGCATTCAAAGAAATCAAAGAAAGAATTGCCTCTGCTCCCATCCTAGTTAGCCCTAACTACACCAAGGATTTTATCATCTATTCCTTTGCCTCTAAAGATACTATCGCAGGCATACTTATGCAAAAGGATGATGAAGGGAACGAAAGGCCCATAGCCTTCATGAGAAAACCATTGCGTGACACAGAGACAAGATACACAATCACTGAAAAAAAGCATATGCTCTTGTCAAATCTGTCAAATATTTTAGGGCTTATATTGGGTATAACAAAGTGTATGCATTATGTCCCGTATCTTGCTATGAAAGATTTATTGTCACAAACCGACTACCTTGGATCTAGGGGAAAATGGGTATCTAAAATGCAAGAATATGACCTCGACATTTGTCCAAAGAAAGTCATCAAGGGACAAGGTCTTGCTGAAATGTTGACTGAGAGCAACAATGAGGCCATTAGGGAAAAAGAAGAGCAATTATGTGCCACTACTATCGAGCTTGAAGAGGATGAATGGTATAAGGATATTATTTATTACTTACGCAACTTGTCTGCCCCTCCTCACCTACTTGACCACAAGAGGAGAGCCCTGAGATTAAAAGCATCTAAGTTCTGCCTTACCCAAGATGGACTTGGATGGATGAGTCCTGACGGGGTAATCCTCAGATGTGTTAGTAGGGAAGAGTCTGAAAAATTGATGAAGGAGTTCCATGTTGGGTTTTGTGGGGGACATTATGCTGCCTGAACTACACTCACAAAATTTTGAGGGTTGGTTACTATTGGCCCACCATCTTCTCTGATACCTTGAATTTTGTAAAACAATGCCAACCATGTCAATTCTTCGCTAGAAAACAACATCTAGTTGCCATGCCCTTAGAAAATGTGGTGGTAGATGCCCCTTTCCAACAATGGGGTTTGGATTTTATTAGTGAATTCAAAGATAACTCAAGCCATGGGTATAAGTGGATTCTCACGGCAACTGACTATTTCACTAAATGGGTTGAAGACATACCAACCAAGAAAGCAATTGATCAAGTGGTTATGGATTTCCTTGAGGACAAAATTATTACCAGGTTCGGCGTTCCTACCAAAATCGTGACCGACAATGCGAAATCTTTTGACTCCATGGCTCTCACATCCCTGTGTAACAAATATGGTATAATATTGTCACATTCATCTAACTACTATCCTTAGACCAAATCAAGCAACAAAAACCTCATAAAAATTATCAAAAGGACCATTGGTGATAACAAGAGGGATTGGGATAGCAAGATCAAATACGCCCTCTGGGCTGATCAAACAACAGTGAAAGCATCTACTGGATTCAACCCATTCCAACTAGTATAAGGGTCTGAGGCCAAGCTACCTATGCAACTCCAGTTACCCACCCTCGAGTGTCTAAAATCTTTCCCCGATCAACAAGATGTTATACAATCCCGTATTGATCAAATCATTGAAAGCGATGAAAATAGAAGAAAAGCCCTTGACCAGCTTGCCCGTAGTCATAATAAAATGAAAACAGCTTTTGACAAGCACATGCAAAGCAAGACCTTTAAACCTAGTGACCTTGTGCTCTTATGGGACAAAAGAAGGGAGAAACCTGGTATGCACAAGAAATGGGACAACCTATGGGTAGGCCCATTCAAGATAGTTGACATGGCAGGGATAAATTCATACCATTTAGAGACCCTTGAAGGAGAATCTGTTCCCCTTCTCGTGAATGGACAACTCCTAAAGGAGTATTTCCCCAAGGGCACTTGATATTGCATCTTATGCATGTTAAATTAGGATGCCTTGCATACTAATTTTCGCATTAGAACTAATGTCATATGATATTTCTCATGATAAATTAGCTGCATTTAGATTGAAAAACTGCATTTGAAAGTTTATTTTTAGGAGTCGATTTTATGGGTCTAATCCAAGCATGTACAGTCACGAGACGCCACGAAAGCATGTTGCCCTGTGTTTTTCATCTATTGTATGTTCAAGTAACAAGTCTGTGGTGTACCAAGAGATTGTCGGTGTTCTCGTGACCTCCCGTTTGTGTAGCTTCGCCCATTGTTCGATAGATCACGACCCAGTGGGAACCAAATGTTACCCACCATTTTTTGGGTGATATCCTTAGGAGAAAAAATTTCTCCAAGATGGTCCTCAGTCGACAGCCCCTTGCAGCCACCAACTAGCTCATTGTGCCACTTCTCTGCCACCTGAGCTAGCGATGACGTCCCTCACCCATCTGTCATGACTATATGTTTGAAGGTGGACCTCCCAAACCTAAAGGTATGCCTTGTCATTTGGTAATTGAGTATTGTAGTTTACTTATCATGGAGACTTGTGGGCATTGATTAATGAGGGGATTCGGTGGAAGGAGTGGGCTAATTCTGTGCTCTTGTCACCTAAACACCTTTTGGATGTTAACCTTGGACCCTAGTCCTGTGGGATCTCTTTTACTAACCTTTGGGCTTTAGGGATGGTACTTCACGGGAAACTCTGATTTTGGTTGTGTGGTCTCGCTCCCTTATCCACATATATCACTCCCCCTCCGCTCATTATAACCCCATTCATCATTCCTCCCACCTGGGGCCACATTCCTCCACTGGGTCCACATAGAGTTAGCCTTCCCCTTGCCCACACCTTGGGTCGCGCCTGGAACAATGCCCCAAAGGTTGATGGAGCTGAAAAGAAAAATAAAAACATAATTGGCCACATTCAATAGGAAAATGCACCACAAAATGCAAAAGATGGTCGGGAAAACACATTTAGCATGTGGGCAAAAGCCAATGCATGAGCTCTACCCCATTCTCATGGCCATCACATATCATGCTCTTACTCCTTGAGCCCCGAGCAGTTAACCAAAGAAAAATCATAAAAGGAAAAAGGCATATGAAGAAGGGTGGAAAAATCAAGGCCAGGGTAACTCATGTACCACAATTGCTCCCTCCTATACATTATATACCCAAGTGTGGGCTTCCCCTTTATTAGCTACCCTTGTACCTTGGCATGTGACCCAGGATTGCCCCCTCCATCCCCTACTCCATACCATCACTTTATCACATGCCACCACCATTTGAAGGATGTACCTTGGACATATCATCCCCTTTAAAAGTAGAAACCACCTAATAGGGCACTTGGTTAACCCCCCTTGGAGCTTGGAGACATTAGCACATGCCAAAGCCCACTATGGAAGGGCATGCCATTATGAAGTGCCCACTTGTTGTCCATGGTTTGTAAGCTCTTTAACTCGATTTCTTTAAATGACTTGTTGTACTGGAAGGCAAGGGGACGCATTGGATCTTATGCAAGATTACAGATGGTCTCCATTTTGGGTTTGGTCTCCTATACGAGGTCCTAACCCTTCAGAGGGCTACATTGGCACATGTAGGGTGTGTGTAGAGAGCCATGGGCCTCCATAGCAGTAGACAACATTCCATGGATCCCCAGAGATGTTCATAGATTGCTCGAGTTTCATCTATTGGACAAGGAAGATGCACCTGGTTCACCATGCCCAGCTAGCCCCATAGTTGTATCATGCACTTGGCAGATGACCCGGGACTTGTATGTTGATGTGGCATCATTTACATCATCATCTGAGCCCTTACAGATGTTCTACAAGCATCTACGATCTACTTGGAGACCCATGAGGTTACTTGTGTACCCCCAAACCCATTGGGAGCACCACAGGTTTATTATTTGGAGAACAAGGGGCCAACCCCTTGTCTGCTACTTTTGGGAGTCCTATTCATCATTATGGCACTTATGGACTTCATCAGGCTTCTTGGAAGGCCCAACGACATGTATTATTGATCATTCTACCTCTTAAGAGGCTTATTCTTTTGTGTATGAACTAGTTTGGTGGGCTTGTCACCAAAAGTTAGTCATTTTGCACATTATTTTATTTTAGGGGCTAATGTAGGCCTAATTAGCTAAATTGAACTCATTAGAGGTGTATTAATAAAAGTGACAAGGATTCATTTTAGCATCATCACTTGGATTTGGAACTTGTATCTCTTTAGAGATTTTCGCTATCCTTAAAGGACGAATTTTTGGAGCATGGAATGAATTTTGATGTTTGGATTATTTTCATATGTCTTGGAGCTTCTTGAATGGCAAGATTTTGGATGGTTAGATATACTCTTATACATGTAAGTACATTTTAATGCTATTTTTCTTTCTAATTTTTTCACATACATTGTTGTTGGGATTTCGCTATACTAGGGCTTATTTGTTGCAACTCTTTATGCTAAGTTATGGAAATTTTGTTTCTAAATAGTGAATGCTTCATGTTTGGGCCATGTATAATGAATGAATGTTCCTAGGGGTGTTTTATTACTGAAATTCATCTTGATAAGCTATCTATCTTGCAAAACGAAGTATAAAGTCTTTGAAGTTGATTTTGTTGTTGCCCTAGTGCCAAGCAAAGTTGTCTTTGAGGCCTCCTTGACCTAGAAAATTCAAAGGTTCATAGTCATAATTCCACCGGACTTCAATCTACCCAAAGGATTAGGCACTGGTCCACCCAAAGGTGATCACCTTAAACCTTTTTCATCCTACTCCCTCTCCTTTTCTAGGCCTAGCCCATTAGGTCCCCTAGGGCATCATTTATCTTGCAAACCACCCATCAAAAAAATTTGATCTCTTGGCCCCTACTGCGCTGGTGTGTCTCCTAGGTGCCCTCCAATTTTGAAGAAATTCCGATGGTGGGATTTTGGGATATTCCAAGCCCTAGCCTCGAGATTGAATCTTACCCTGGGTTTCCTTAGGCTAGAGGCCTCATCGGGACCCTCACATTATCTTGCATTAAAAAAAAATTCTTTGGTCCCTTTCACCCTCCGGAATAGGTCAAGCATATCATTGGTTGTCAAACCCTACACCCTTGAACTGCCCGCGGGTCCACTTGGCCCCTTGTGGTCCAATACACTATTAAGGGTAATTCTTCAAGGATCACTAGGAATCCAAGCTTCCACAAGGATTTCAAGGCCTAGGAACCTCCATTATAAGATATATACCCTAAACCTAAACCTTGAAGTTCCCCATAAGCCCTTCCTTAAGAGCTTTAAACCTTGCCTCCAAAGCAAGCTAATGTTTTAAAACTCTGACTCGGACTCCGACTCAGCCGAGGGTCGACTCCAACTCCGACTCGGTATCGACTCGGCCAGCTTGATTTCAATGACTCGGTCATTGCAAAAAATACATTAAATATTAATTTTTTATAAAAACACATAATTTTAAAGATTTTCATTCATGTTTCCAAATACACAGCATTAGAATATAGATAGAAGACAACATATGATGAAAGTAGGCTCATGAATATATCCATTATATTAAAATGGCACCCAGTGCATTGTCCAATACATACACGATGATGATATAGAGATCAAAACAAAAACACATAACCAAGGAGTCTAGAAATGGCCTCTACAACAAAAGTCTGTGACCAGTACTACTGGCTACTGCTAGAGTTGCCAACATCATCTGGCTCAGTGTTACTTGGGAGCGGGAGCGAAAGCGGGGAGCAGGAGCGACATTTTCGGAAGCTCCCGGTTTGGGAGCGAATCCCGGAGGAGTTTGACAACCAATGTCACTAACATCAAGGTACATAGAGGGATTGGTGCTCTTGATTAAATACGAGTTCCATACCCTAACACATGACAAAATTCAATGGAAACATTGCAATCCCCCAATCCTGAAATCCTGAAAAACTGATAAGTCTGCTGGATTTTGAATGAAATCTAAAATTCTACTTTCTCCATATGAAATCCAATGAGGCCAAAACCACTCTCAAACATCCTGAGTCATTTCATGGTAATGTTAAAAATTTAAGTAAAAGGATGAAAATGAAGATTAAGGAGAATGTCACTTTTACTTTAAGAATTTAACATTACCATGAATAGCATAGCCTTAGTAGGGCAATATGATCTAGGGTTTGGGAGAGGGGAATGGACACCAAAGACCAGCAAACTAATTCATAAACCCCTTTGGAGTCCCCCACACTTAGAAAAATAAAAAAAATCAAAAAAGACGTGTTTTTATGGTTCACTGGCCACTATCAGCTACCCGGCCGAGTAGTTACGGATCCGGCCGAGTCGGCCGAGTTATGACTGACTCGGCCGAGTCATGCTATGACTCGGCCGGGTCAGTCATAACTCGGCCGACTGAACCGAATTTTCTTCCGGGTTGAAATTTTTTTCCCGGCTCGGACCAACTCGGCCAAATCAGTTCCGAGCCAGCCGGATCTTAAAACAATGAAGCAAGCAAGCCACATATTTGAGCCTCTCTTGTGAATAGGCTTCTAGGATCACCCCTCACCCTATCATTGGTCTATCCATTTTGTGATCCTCATCAAAACAAGTCTACTCCTATCGGTGAAAGTCTGTAAAGGGCAGGGAGCCTTAGCCAAGGTGACAGTGGGCTATTGCTCCATTGTTGCCCTTAGCCTAGTAGTAGCCCTTCAAGGATCCCCTTTTAGGACCCCTGCTAGTTTGAGCGGTAATATTACTATGCCTAGACAATGAGACAGGAACTGCAGAGGGTTGTTGCCCGTCAATATCATTCACAGACACCTTAACCTTATCCAGCGTAAATTGGATCATGATGTAACAGAAGTTAAGGCACACTCGTAGGAGGCAAAGCAAATATCTCTACACTGTGGAGTTATATCGGCATATTAAAGCTCTCCTCAACAAAGTATTGCTAGAGAGAAACAAAGCAAAATGGGAAACTTTTTACAACTAGATGACATCCAAGCAAAGCACCAAGAAATGTCTCTTGAGCATTGTGACATGGCCTTTCAGCTTGCCCAAATTGAATCCATGCTTTCTCGAGGCAAGGGCTTAATATCTTTGGGCACACCAACAGCTCCAATACATGTTTCTACCTCATCTTGACTGACACCATAGTTACAATTTCAATAACAACAGGTTTCTCTTTTTAGGTTTCCATATATCTATGTTGCATTTTGGATAAATCTAGTCTTATATACTTTTTTAGAAGTTTTGATGTCCATAACATTCACAGACTATGGTTTAGACAATGTTGTTTTTATGTCCTTTCTGGACCAAAATTCTACTTTTCCATTGTTGGTTTGGTTTCCCCAATGGAAAACCACGTCAGCTAAAGTAACTAATATGGATGTATATGATGTACCACTTTGACTAATCAATAGAATATCGAATTTACAAAAAAAAATATATACGTGGTCAACTCAAATGTTTGAAGTGTGTGTGTATATATATATTATATGTAAGTTATAAAAAGGGGTATTTTAAAAATAATAATAATAATACCTAAGTTCAAGTCAAAGTTATAAAAGAGGGTTATTTTTAAGTTCAATTAAAAAAAAGATACCCTAAGTTCAACTTCATTTGCTAAAGGCGTCTTTGAAGTTTAATTAAACCCTAATCCTAGGTGAAGGAATAGAAGAACATAAGTGAAGGAATCATATATTCAAAACCAAGAATGGATTATAGTTTGGAAATAAAGGAAGATTTTCCAATCAGAAATTGGAGAATATTTACATTAAAGGGGAGTATCCAAGGAAAAGAGACTAACATTATTATCAAAACAAGCAGCAAGGAAAATTACATTTATATTAAATTGGCAAATCAATTATCGATTCCAGAGCCATATATAGGTGAAAAGGAAGATATTTTTCACATGTAACAATATGAAATTACTAACTTACAAGTGACAATTGATGATTATGAATGTATCTTTCAATCCAGTGTCGTAACTATGTTTGAAGAAAAAATCAACATAATTCTCAATTTACCCTATTTTGAAAAATTGGGTACCTTCACATTAAACACAGAGAAAAAGCTTTCACTTTTCTCAAAAAGAAGAAGAAGGTATAACTCCAGGACATTACAATGAAGTCAGATTGGATAGTACCTTTATCCAAGGACTTGAACAATATATCAAATGTAATAAGTTAGGAATGTCAAAAGTCAATATCAAAAATGATTTGCATTTGAAAAGTTTTCCCAGATAAAAACAAAGACATTTCTCGCTTAAAAGGTCATGGTAGAAATTACTTGCACAAGTCAAGAAGTCCAAGGATACGAAGAAAAAATTAGAACAAGAAAAGGATGGTCTTCAAAAGAAACTTAATGAAGGTTTATTACAACAAGATGAAAATTCTCGCTTGAAGATCCTTAATCAAAAGTTGCTAGAAGAATTTAAAATGTTAAAAAATGAAAAACATGAGTATGAAAACATCTAAAATAAAATCAATGAACCAAAAGTTGAAGAACTTTCATGTCTTTGACATCATAATCAGAATCTATTTACACAAATTAAAAAAACTTAAAAAGGATAAGAAGATGTTGGAAAACAAAGTACAACAATTGATCGAAAGGGAAGCATTGAAATCTTTAGATGAGAAAATTCAGTTTGAAGAAAAAAGAACAAATATTGATCGAGATAATATCATGATTCAAAAGGATCCAACCCAATTGAAGTGAAGACATGCTCGGATGTTGCAATACAAACAACTAGAATCCCTATTGAAAATCTAGTGTGTAAAGAAAATCATTTACATGAAGTAAGCCAAGAAAAAATTACAAGTATGATAAGGGAACATTGAACTCCTTATTGACATCATAATCACAAGGGAAAATGCACTGACCAATTAGGGTATCAGCATCAATCAGAAAGAAAACAATTATCATATCTTCCAGAAAATAGTGGTACCAGTGTTATTTAATCTCATAACAACAATTCATCATGCCAAGCGCGCAACATTCCACAAAGGATCAAATTAGGATGGTTGGATCATTTTTCAATCCAACAATTTTGTTCAACATTCGAAGGTAAATGACAGTTCCAAGAATTGAAAAAGATATGAAGACATTACAAGACAAAGAAAAAGATATCAAGCCTTTCCATAATTATGCTTTGAGGAAAAAGCATTTCTAAAGGGGAAGGCAGTGTTATCAACATAGATATATCAATAATTAATAATTAATAATTATGAAAGGACATCTTTGTTAGTTGGGACATGACTATTCATCCCACCTAGTATTTATATGGGCCCCTCATTTGTAACCGAACATATCATTCTTTCATACGTTTATTCAATATATATATTTATTTATCCTAGATGGATTACTTTATATTCCAAGTCTTCTAGATTATTTAACTGTGAGCTAGGTTTGGCTATCATAGCGCACATTCCTAGTGTGCATTTCCTTGTATATTCATGGTTTTGGGGAAAACAACACACAGTTTTACAAATCAATCACGATTTTAGCTTTTGATTTGAGGATATTGATGATGGATCTAACCACCTTAGCACTCTTCTCTAGGGCGCACTCTTCTTAGAGGTTCTTATATTATTTGTTGAAGAAGGATCTAGCTACCTTGCACATTTCTCAAGGGCACACCTCCTCATAAGCATATTTTATTGTTATTTACCAAGTCAAAGTGGTCCAAGATGCACTTCTCCCAAAGGTGCACTTCATGAGGTCAATATCTCATTGTTTACTTCATGCACATTCTTCAAAAGTGGCTTGAGAAAGTTTTTATTGTTGACTCCTCACAGGTAGAAGGTTGTTAACTTGTTACACATTATAAGGAGTGATCTTGAGGTGGCTAGAAAGGCACCCTAGCTTTGAGGGAGCCAACATAATTCTATAGAGGAATTTGTTACACATTTGTTGAGGACATCCTATTTATTGAGGAATGTTCTTGGTTCAAACCCTAATTCACCCCCTTTTGAGGCTCGGTTCACACATGGTAGACCTCTCTTGAAGGGCACCCATTTGGAGACAGTTATTTGTCATTTCTTGATGATTATATGCTTGATCAAACCCTCATCTAAAGGTTGAACCCTACCTTCTAGCTCTATACTTGGAGGTGGTTACTAATTAACTCCGTTATTTTATTATTGTGGAATTGTCTCATGGAGTTAATTTATTCATAACTCTATTATATTATTTTCTTGGAGATGAGGATGTTTATTTAATTGTTTCTTCTGAGAGGAAAGTGGATCTCAACAACTCATTGCTACTCTTAGTAAGGAAGTTATTGAAAAGGTTATTTTGTTGTTATTCCTCGAAGAACTAATGGATCTAGAAAGACAATTACTTATTTATTGTAAGAGAGCTAGAACTCACTCAATTTATTTCTAAACTCAAAAACCTTGTGATTAATTCCTAGTAGATTTTATGTCTACTGAATAAAAACATACTTGAGTTCGTAAACATTCAGCAGAAACAAAATATTAACCAATCTCAATAACACATTTGACACACACAAATTATGCCCAATCAACATTTCTCCATTAATAATAATTCGAAACTACTTGGGTTCCTGTCATTGTTTTAAAAAACGGCCGAGTCGACTCTGACTCGGCCGAGTCAGACCGAGCCAATGCCTAGCCGAGTCGGCTCGGTGGCCGAAACGGAACGGCTGGCCGGGTTGTTACCGAGCCAATCATTGACTCGGTCGACTCGGTAACAACTCGGCTAACTCGGTAATGACTCGGCCGGCTCGGTAACAACTCGGCCGACTCGGCTCTTTGACAAAAATCCTAAAGCACATTTGTCAAAAGTTGTTCTGCCTCCTACATATCAATGGTTGGGTTGTTGTTTATTGCATATTTATAGCCCTAAAGTAATCTATCGCTGTGAGAAAGTTTTGAAAATTACAAGGCCGAAGTATGGTTATCCTAGTGGCATGAATTAGAAAACTGAAACAATGCATTGAGCCATACAATGTTTTTAAAAAGGAAAATGTTCTGCCAATGGACTAATAAATACATATTTACCTCTGATTGTTCTGGAGCTTGACCAGAATTAAATCAAGGGTTTTGAAACTTCATTAGGGGCAAGAATTGGTATTATTGTTGTTGTAGTCTAGTGATTGTCCTTAGGCTGAGGCAGAAAAGAATCCTGCATTGGGTGCCATTTTGATATAATGGATATATTCATGAGCCTACTTTGATCATATGTCGTCTTCTCTCTATATTCTAAAGCTTTGTGTTTGGAAACATGAATGAAAATCTTTAAAATTATGTTTTTTATAATAAAAAAAAAAAAATTATTGTATTTTTTACAATGACTGAGTCATTGAAATCAAACCGGCCGAGTCGATACCAAGTCGGAGTCAGAGTTCTAAAACATTGGTTCCCGTTCAGGGATAACGGCCCAACTAAGGAAAATACATATACATCATACACTGGATCTAATAAAGTCAATCAAGCCCTAGAAGTTAGAACTATCCTTAATCTGCATGGCTGATCTGGATCTCCTATGATACACCCCTCAACCCTCCTTGGAACTGGCACACTTTAGTATCTAATATCTCACTTGACAAAATATTTTTCTCAATGTCTTATGCCACTGCATGGTGTGTCTTTCTCCTCTCCTTAGCCTTGCTTTTATAACTTCACATTGAGCCAAATCCCTAACCCTAACCTCCAAAATGATAGATGGTTGAGATCAGATATCACTTCACTTGAGCTCAACAGTTGAGATTTAAAACATAATTCACTAAAGTGAATACTATTACTTTTCCTTGGTTTATTTAGCTCAATATCCAACATAATTAATTATGTGCTTTTCCAAAATTAGACTTAGGCTAAATTACAAAAACAACTTACTCAATACTTGAGCAAGTATCCTAGAGAGACTTTGTTCTGTGCAAAAGTACCTACCCAAGCTACAAACATCAACACACTCTATTTAAAAAGTAGCTCTCTCCATTTTTAAACTATGATGGATTTTGGGGAGAAATCCCTTGGAGCTTACTTAAATATCTATTGGATCCTTTTGGAGGATTAAGCTGCCCAATTGTTGGACTTGTTCTCTAATGACGAAAACCAAGGGGAATTTAAGGTTAACAAAAATGGGTTTTTTCTCAACTGATGGCTTTTTCCTTACACATTTTACTAGTTGAATGGGATCACAATTACATTTCCAATATATATGGTACAAATCTAGTAAAGATCTCTCCCATTTCCAAAATCAATAAGAATCTAGCCTATATCCGAGCCATCTCCTGATACAGCACAAATTCAAGGTCCTGAAAAAGATCCAATAATGTAGCTCCACATTCTAACCATGCCAATGAATCCACAATCATAAGTTTTAAAGACTCCTTCCTACCCAATGATGTTGTCCTGCAGAGTAATCATCCAGAAAATGCCATTTCAATCTAAGTACCCTTGCATTCTAATTATGCTAGTTATTACATAATTATGTTATCTTTAACCTGACTACTATCACAGAAATTGGCAATAAATTTCACCAGAAATTAAATGGAAATACACAAATCTGTCATATGGCACAAATATGTATAGAAAAATATACAGAAAATTTCAAAAGACAATTCCGACACTCTACTAGATCCAGTCATGAAACGCACAGATAAAATGTTTCAAGTAAATCATCAAAACAGAAAAAATTAGATCCCAAACATATTCATCCTATCTAGCAAATGAATGATCCCAAAGAATTAAATGTGAAGTCAGACTTCGTGGAATTTGTGAAATAAAGATAACAGAGTACAAACTTCTTGTGAGTTTTCCTAACATCCAAAGATATTCTTCAAAAATTTTATAATATGATCAACTAAATGCCTAAAACTAAGTTGCAGGGGTACATGTACCCATACACTCAGTATATATCACTTGTACATAGTTCAGGGACAGGAATGTACCCTGCTGTACCTCCAGATACCCACCACAACCAGTTACAACTGGATACTTCTCACCCAAGAGATGCAGCTGTACCGAGAAATCAGGTGCTCTAAGATCATTTTATCCATGAAAAAAATTAACAAATTAACCCAAAATTAAAAGAAAAAGTGGACATCTCCTCCAAAACCCTAACCCATATGCCGTACACTTTTATGAACTCATAAACACTAAAAGACACTTCACTTTTACATATTCATTTTCAGCATGAAAGGAGAATGGTCCAACAGTAAAGAAGAAAAAGATTACAGCTTTCAGTGCCCTTTATCTTGCAGAAAATTCCCGGACAGCAATAGCAATTGAAGAGGTCAAGACTCAACTGTTGATTTAATGTTCAATTTTTCCACAGTATGGGTATTTTCTCGGCATTTTAATCAATCTCTGGTGCTCAAATTTCATTTCCAAACGATGATGACTGATTACCTTACCATTGACGATGATGAGGATGTGGCAGAACTAGATGACTGCCATTGAGGAATCAAATCTGTTGTTTTCTGTCTCATTTTTGTAAATGGCATTGGGCAAATTTTTAATGTACTTGATCGAAGACTCAGGAGCTATTAATGAGAATGATCAAACTTTACTGTTTTGCTAATCATTTTTCAGTGTTAAATGAGAATCATGAATGGAAAATGATTGACTTTGAAGTTGAACTATTTAAACGATGAATATCAACCAAAAATCGATATGAATCCTTGTTGATTTACATAAATTTCAGTTGTTTTTTCCAATTTTTTACAAGGTTTCTGGGATGGGGAACAGGAAAACACACATGGGGGACGTGTGAGAGCACCCCAGAAATTTTAGGGAAATTCAGGGGGATCAGGGATATATATATACAAGTTTGATTCAAATTGAAATCCAATAATGAAATACATTGATTCATACATCATAAATGATTCAATGAAATAGACACAGTAAAATACTGTATGCACTATACATTGATTTAAATTCATCATTCATCATTCATTATTATCGAATCTGATTAGTACTAAGCAAAATAGTAGATACTAAAGTCTAAAGACTGGATAGTAAATTGAAATTACTCGAACTCAAAAGCAGTAAAATAGTAAATACTAAGAAGTGACGAGTCAAAAAATCCACCCGGGGTTATCAATGTCTAGAGTCAAGACTCAAAAGTTAACACTGAAAATGACCAATGAACAATAAACCAATGTTATCAGAACCAGACAGGCATCGAACAAGTCGACCCCAAAATCAAGAACCGGAAGACACAGAACAGAAAAAAATAAACAGTCAACGAAAAAATACATAATATTCAAATTTGAAAAAAAAAATTAAACATTTAAAAAATATATATGTGTGTGCGCGTGCGCAACCATATGAATCCTAACCATTATACACAAATATATAAAGTTTCTCATATATATAGCAAGTAAGGTTGCACATAACCAAATGAGCACTAAGCACAATCCACTTTTGAACCCAAAATACATCAACAAAGAGGCTTTAGATGGCCTCTATAGTCCCAAAAAAATCATGCTACAACAAATACATTAATATCATCAAAACCATTACTTATATTGGGATATTCATCATCAATATCACCCTCTAAGCATTAATATAAGATAAGAAATCTTAACATGTCAAATCGAGATTTTGTTTGAATGATGGGTACATTTTTACTAGGTCCATGACAGAGGAGTTCAAAAATCAATGCCACCAACATTGAAGTACATAGTGTTTGGTGCTCTTGATTAAATATTAGTTTCATACCCTCATACATGATATAATCGAATGGAAACATTGCAATCCCCCCAATCTTGAAATCCTGAAAATTGGTAAGTTGGTTGGAATTTGAGTGGGATCTAAACTTCTACTTCCTCCATATCAAATCCAATGAGGTTGGAACCACTCTCAAACATCTTGAAACAATTAATGGTAATGTTAAAATTTTAAGTAACTGGATTTACTTTAAGAATTTAACATTACCAGTATTGCTATCTTAGCATTACCATTAATTACATAAGCATTAATAGGGCCCTAAGGTTGAATATCAGGATTCCCCACTCATAAATTATTGTTTTCTGGCAAAATTCAGAGGGGATGCCCATAAGCACCTCTTTGGGAGAAACGCATCCCCCACATTGGGAAAAGTTTCCCTTAGTTTCCCCAAAAGTGGGACATGGGGAAACATTTCCCCAGACATCCCCCCGTCCTGGGAGCATGCCCCCCATTATGGGGGATGCATCTCCATGGAACACTGGTTTTTTCTTCATATATATAACTCTTTGGGTACCTCTGAAGTACCCTGACCCTGTTTCAAACAGTGTTGTACTCGCACTTGTACCAGTACCAACACATCCTGGCAACTTAGGCCTAAAACCATCCAATACTTCAAATAATGGATTACATGAAATGCAGTAAATTAGAATGCACCCAGGGTAAATACATTTGAGAGAGAGTTGTGTATAGTTTGCAAAATAGTGCAAAACATATAGAATGAAGCTTCCTCCAGCTGCAGCTTACCTTGAGAACCCAGTTTATAGCAACAGCAGATGAAGTAGCTCCTTTTCCAGAAACTCCAACAGAATGAAGCAATGAGTGTGTTGTAAAAACACCCATTGCTCCACCAAAGAAGTACTGCAACAAACATAAAAAAGGGTAATTTAGCATTATTAACTTATTCAGAAATAGAACAGAGAACTTTTGTAGGGCACCAATAAAATCAGAGGAAGAGATGCCAACTATCGATATAATATTAAATCTCAGAGCAACCAGATAATGCCCGATAAGACTGAGTACAAGTAACCAGTTAGAAGTTGGGAATACATACTTTAAGGGCCCTCCATTGCATGTAAGGTGCATAGGAAGGGGTGACACTGTCTGGATATCCTTCTGGTACCACACAAGATCTTGTAAAGGTAATTAACTCCTGCAAAAGAATCATGTGCTTTGAGATTGAATTATTTGCTAATTAACAATGACATCATCATAGTTTGAGCACAAGTGAGTTCTGCATTTCTAAGTGCCCATTTCCAATTATATATACAATAGCCTAAGCAATTGTGTACTATTTATTAAGCAGACTAACATTTAAATCCTATAACTGTTGTCTGTGAACATTTCCAATTATATATACAATAGCCTAAGCAATTGTGTACTATTTATTATGCAGACTAACATTTAAATCCTATAACTATTGTCTGTGAACGTAAGTCACACTGTTTGATGATATCCACATCTGAAGTCAGCTTCTGAATATGAATGAAAATATGTGACTGTTGAAAGTTCAAACTGATCAGAGATAATGCAAGCACAAAGTTTAACTCTTCCAGCAAAACATTCCAATCCTATAAGTATCATGCCTAAACATAAGTCATATTGTTTGATGATATCCAAATCTGAAGTTGGCCTCTCAATATGAAAAAGTATACAATTTTTCAAAGTCCAAGCTGATCAGTGATAATGCAAGCGGAAGGTTAACTCTTCCAGCAAAATATATCGATTGCTGTAAAAGTTAGCACAGTTAATGAAACTCAATTTCATGAAACAAGTTGCATATTTGGTAGTTGAACAAGTTGTCTGTTCTCAGAAATTCAGAAACATAAATGAAAATTGAAATAATGTCTACAGCTAATAAAATTTACTCAATTTGCATGCTTATTTTACATCTTATGATTGTATGCATGTTGAATTAATTTTATTAACAGTGGACATTTTTTCAAATTTTAATTATTCTCGAGTTTCTGATAGCACCAATTATGTTCGACTACCAACTATGTGACTTCTTTTGTTAAATGGAATCTCATTAACTGTGCATAATATTACAACAGTTCTGTTTGACATATTTTGCTGGAAGACTCCAACCTTCTGGTTGTATTGTCATGAAGCCAAAACCAAGCAACGGAAACACTCCATCAGATGAATTGCTCAGAATACAAATAACAGAATGGCCATAACTATATCAGTATGTGAAAAGCAGTTCTGTGTTTTATAACTCTAGTTGTATATTAATATAAGAATTACATGAGGACACATCCCCCATGTTCCCTTTTATCATTTAAACTCTCACCAAATGTGTTGAAATTTGGGCAGCTATGGGATGAATTTCCCCATAGCCCTAGAAGAAGCCCATCTGCCTCAACAGAAGCCCCAAGGAAGAACCTTATAATCCAAACTGGTTAAGGGAAATTATTAATTGGCTTATTTAATGTGGCAATTCATCCAAGGCAAGCAAATGGAAATATATATATATATATATGGGCAAGCTTTTATTAAAAGGAAAATGTATTTGAAAAGAAATTTAAATTTTGTTCTCCCTCAAAAATTACAAATTCAGCCTCTCCAAAATAAGGGTTACGTTGAGGCGCTCCATTAATTAATATAAATAAGGATTAATGGAAGCAAATTCCATGTATCGATCCCCTCATCTCTGAGTTGCTCGCATTTTTTGTTTGGTGGTTCATTAATACCCTGCAGCTCTTGCTAATCTCTGTCACTCGATTCAAAAGGTTCTGAGGCTCGATTCAAAAGGTTTTGTGGCTCAATACAAAAAGACATTGGCACGCATTCCTCAGATTAAGAGCTTGCATATCTCAGTGAAAGAAGTCTCGCATTTCTCTGTTCTAAAACTAGCATTTCTTCAAGACATTGGCACGCATTTTTCTCCAAGTATGGCCCGCAGTATATTTATCTGAGTTTTGTATGGTATTTACTATAGCTCGCCTTCATTCTTCTACGGATCGTACTATGGGTCATATTATGGCATCACTCTATGGTGTCAATGTTTTGATATATATGTGACAGCATTTTGATGAGACAGCGTATTATATATATACATATGAGATAGCATTTTACATATGACAGCATTTTGATATATATGTGACAACATTTTGATATACATAGTGACTTGGTTCAATATAACCCTGACGTGAATTTGTAAGACTCTGACAGCAAATTTGATCTACATAACCACGAACAAATTTTGTTGATGCCAGTGATGGCAGTGACTCGGAACTGGAAGTGATGTGATAACACAACTATCACATACTCTTCATAACAGTGATCTTATGTGCATAACAGTGCCCTAGGGCCTAGAGACAGAGTTTTATGTGATTGCATGAAAGTGACCTTTGATGATTCTCATAACAGTAAATTTATGATAGTGATTTTGGTTCAGGACAGTGACTTATATCTAAATGTTGATAGTATGGATGTATGACAGAGTGACCTTGGCATGGCAAGTATAACAGTATGTTCATAAAGTGATGGCAGCTCTAACTCTGATGAGTTTTGATGTATAATGTGACAGTGACCTTGCTCTTATATGTTGCCAGTAACCCTGGACACTGCTCTAACTTCATGATAAATGATGTTGCGTATGATGCCACTCTAGACAGTGATGTATACATTTACCTCAGACATAGTGACGGTGCTCTTGGATGGCTGCCTCCATGATAATGATGATGTGACAGTGCCTTTGACATTTGACAGTTGCCCTTGACATGACAGTAATGTCTACAATTCTATTGATAACAGTGTCTCTTATGAAGAGCGGGATATATGTTGTGCTCTTATGTTGATGACGTCAGATGTCTGCTGTTAGGGTTGGCCCTAGGAAGCATTATGTATTTGACATTGAAAGTCTTGTGTCTCATTATGGATGTACTTTGTATCTCAGCTGAACAATTGATGAATATCTAATAGAAAAAGAATTTGGATGGGTTTTCCCCCTTGTGGGGTTTTGCCCTGGTCTCTGACCAACATTCCGAGTGTCCCCTTTGTGCATGCTTTTCTTTTGTAGTTCCTTTATGTTCCGCTACAATGTTGTTATTATTGTTCTTTCTACATAATTGCTAATGATATCAAGATGTTATGGGGTGAATGTGATAAGTAAATGATGAAAAGTTTGAAATGCAATTATCTACAGCAAAGAACAATAAAGTCCTTAGAAAAATTAACATGGTATCAAAGTTGGGTTGAAGAAAATTCATTGAGATCACCCCGGTAAAGAAATCGGTGGAAAAGAATAGAGTGAAAGAGAACAAGATGGAAAAGACCTAAAACAAGCTAGGGTTTGTAGGAAACCCTAGGGAGACCTTTTTGCAAGTGCAAGCTAGGGTTTGGGAGAAACCCTAGGAATAGCCTTGATATGAAAAAGGCCTGATATGATTCAGAATTATTCATGATATAATATGAACAATGAGATGCCATTTAGTTATTCAAGTACTTCCTAATATGACATTATAGGTGAGAAGCCCTCGATAGATTTAGAGAAACCTAGGAGTAGGGTATGTTGCAGATCCTATAGTATTGTATACATTGATGATTGGTCTTGGTTGCCGATGAAAGAAGATAAAGGATGCAGGTGGTATTCATGAGGATGCATCTCTTCTAAAGACAACATTAGCATATGATCGATGGTCAGTGGTGCCTCCTTACCATAGTATTAAAAATTGGCCAGTTTGAACCGGAAAACGATCAAACCAGTCGCTTCATTGGCTAAACCATCTAGACCGGCCAATAAGGTCAAAGCCACCATTTCGCCCTCTTTTTTTTAAAAGTGGGCCTAACCAGTCGGTTTATGACAGAACCGGCCGGTTTATGGGTAAACAGATCGATTCCGTCATAAACCAGTTGGTTCATTGCCACATCAGCCGCAGACCCACTGGGTGGTGTTTTGGAAGCTTGTGAGGTGGTTTGGAGGGAAACTAAGGGTTGTTTCCCTCCAAAAACAACCCCTCCAAGCCAATAAAAGGAGGTCTCCCCTCTCATTTGCCTCACACATCTCATTTGGAGTTTTTGTGAGTTTCATTTTGAGCTTGGAGAGTGTTGAGTTTTTGCTGGAGTAATCATCTTGGAGGCTTGGAGTTGGACTTGGAGCTATTTTGGAGATAGCTTGGAGCTATTAGTAGAGTTGGCATCTTCAAGAGGAGGCTAAGGAAGCTAGTTTGCATTTCCAGGTAAAGATTTGGAGGGAAACTAAGAGTTGTTTCCCTCCAAAAACAACCCCTCCAAGCCAATAAAAGGAGGTCTCCCCTCTCATTTGCCTCAAACATCTCATTTGGAGTTTTTGTGAATTTCATTTCGAGCTTGGAGAGTGTTGAGTTTTTGCTAGAGTAGTCATCTTGGAGGCTTGGAGTTAGACTTTGAGCTATTTTGGAGATAGCTTGGAGCTATTAGTAGAGTTGGCATCTTCAAGAGGAGGCTAAGGAAGCTAGTTTGCATTTCCAGGTAAGGATTTTCACTTGAAAAAATCCATATTTCATTGTTGTCCATGTATTTAATTTTTTTATGTGTTCTATGCTAAGTTAGATAAATATGGGCGTATTTGGGAGATCATTGATAACAAATGGAACAATCAACTCCATCGTCCTATACATGCAATTGGGTAATTTTTGAACCCAAAGTATCATTATAAAGCTTGGCTAGGAGATCTACAGGTTGGGGAGGTCAGAGGTTAATTGTATGATTGCTTGGAGCACATGGTCCCAAACCATTTTGGCAAGTTGGAAATACATAGACAACTTACTCTTTTCGGTATGGCAGCAGGTGCCTTTGGCAAATATGGCAAGAGATGTGGATCAACCAAGTAAGCAATTCCAATTTGTTTTTCTTTTCAAGTTCAATTGTTTACAAATTTACAATTCAAATTGTTTGTAAATACTTGTAAATAAGTAATGAAATGAACTAAGTTACTAATTAATATCTTTTTCTTCGCAGCACATTGGCGGGAGTCATTTGGCGGCCAATGTCCTCAATTGCAAAAGTTTGCAATTAGAGTCCTCTGCCAAACTTGCAGTGCTTTAGGTTGTGAGCGCAATTGGTCTGTTTTTTAGTGCATACACACAAAGAAGAGAAATTGTTTGGAACAAATACGGTTAAATGATCTTGTCTTCATGCAATACAACCTTCGACTAAGGTGCAACCAAATGATGAACAGAAGAACTCATTTAGATCCCATTGTGTTGGACGATATTGATCCAACATCAGAATGGGTGGAGGAGACTGAAGATCCTGAGTTTGATGTTGATTTTGATACTGACATGGTGGTAGGGGGGGTTGATCCCAATGTAGATTTAGTAGCGCCATCAGAACTAGAATTAGTAGCCACATCAAGCAAAGGAAAACAACCAATGGAAGGCACTAGTCGTGCAGCTCGACCAACTCATGCTTCCATTAGGTCCACTTCTATTGTTATTGGTGCTACTACTGAGGTTGCAGATGAGGCTGAGGCATCCTCAAACTCTGATTCAGATGATGTTTATGTAGCTCCTATTGATGATCTTGTGTCTAGTAGTGGTGATGAGTTTGATCATATGAGGAATGATCATGTTGATCACTGATATGTACCTGTAGAGTCTAGACTTGTAGCCTTGTAGTAGGGCAATGGCCCCATAGCTTGTAGCATTGTTTTTGGACTTTATAGGCCATTTAGAACCTCATTGCTTATGTATTTTGCCGATGATATGTATTGCACTCTTTGCCATTTTGATATATTCAACTTTATATGGTATATAGATGAGCAAACTTTGCATATTTTGTCTCTATTGGTTTGGAATCATGGTTTTAAATCTTAAAAATAGTTTTCTTTCATTAAAAATCAATTATTTCATGTATTTTTTTTAAAACCTGTTCATTGAGATTTGAACAGTCCCGATTTGACCGGTTTTGGTTTGAAACCGGTTTATTAGGTGGACCAATGCGGTCACCGGTTTCGGTTTTTAATACTATGCTCCTAACTAAGAGAAAAATAGGATCAAGAGGGAGCAAATAGCTTCCTACAACCCTCATTAAAGATAAGTATTTTCAAGGCTCGTATTATAACACTACTCTTATTTAGATTTGTCAATTTTGGACTAATGTTTACTCCTGCACGAATATTTGAATACTTCTTTTACTAACTTCCTGGATAAGAAAAGTTGATCCTTCTTAAAGATCATTGTGATGTGGAGCATTGCAGGAAGAATTACCACTTAGAGGAAGTTGAGAGCCTCCTACAATTTGTTTCACTAACGTCTTGAATGAGGACGTGATCCACCTTGAGGATCATCAAGATGCAGAGTAATGAAGGAAGAGCAAGCTCCAAAAGGAGTTGGTGTAATAAAACTTCAGAGGAAGGAGTGGGAAAACGAAGGTGCCACTCTCATTTATAGACAAGAAAGACAGTCTTTTCTCATCACCAAGTACACTTTCATTATGATTATTTACTTTGACATTATTTCTCTTGCTCTTGTTCTGGGATCTACAGGCACTTCAAAAGGATGTGAGGACCAAGTCCTCTATGTCAAGATTGAGAAGGATGCAAAGCCATTCCATGATTAGAGTGGCACTTGAAAATGGACAAGAGCTAAAGACCTCGAAGGAAGGATTGCAGTCTCCTTGGTTGATAACTATGATTGAAAAAGCTTCTTATTTAGAGCGAGTAGATTGAAGTGCACCAATCTAATATGATGTTGAGAGCTATATGTCCTTCATGCAAGGAACATTCTTGATGACTAAGATGTAGCAATGTTTGATGCTTCTGTGATATGGTTCAAACTATGATGAGAAGTATGCTCTCAGAAAATGAAGGTTATGATGAGATCTTGACTTTCGTTGCTTGATGTGTTATTGTCATATGTATGTGAAGTAAGCTTCCTCCATGATGTATATAAGAAAGAAGCATAACTTGGAAGCTAGAGCTACCTTAAGGCTTTCAAGCACGTGAGATTAGATTCACGATTTTAGATGGAAGAAAGTCCCATATGGACTCAAGAAGGCCCTCTGGTATTGGCATACTTGAATTGATGGTCATCTAATGCAGACACCAACCTTTCGTTAGGTTGCAGGTATGCCTTTAATATTTGGTTATATTCACTGACAACTTATTTATGACAGGATCGAACCATCTCAGTAATTAGTGCCAGAGGGAGTTGACTGCAGAGCCATGGTGATCAACTACTTGAGATTAGAAGTGTAACAGAGAGATGATGAGGACTTCTTTGTAAAGGGAAGTATGCTTGGCATGATGGGCTACATTAAGGCAATTGAGAGACCCTCCTCTTCAAATACATATTTTGATGGATTTCCAAAATGAGTTGACAGTTAGATGAATCCTGGATTTGCATTATGTACTTTGAGTCATATAGAGTTGGATATATATACTAGTATGTTGCACGAATTGGTAATTTATGATCTAAAACCCACTGTTGAATACTTGAGTCTATATGCATCTGAGTGTTGTCTGCCATGATTTTCTAGATAAGATAAGTACTGAAATTTGTTGCTTTGAGTGGCAACACGCATTGATGCTAGCATAATTGGTTGCAAGTTAGTATGATTGAGAAATCTCTTTGAAGCTATTTGAACATATGTTAGGCATGACTATGATATACTATGACATATTGTGGGATCTGACATGCAGAGAATCATGTGTTCCATGACAGGTCCACGCACACTAAGATCAGATATCACTATATCTGAGATATGGTGCAGAGAGGAGCTATGAGACTCCATTACATTTTGATTGATGAACAGGTAGACAGTGGGATTCTTGAGTTACAAAATGTAAGCTTGCGGTTGGCCTGATATTCTCTAGGTGGCATGCACTATGGCCAGGACTAACAGTTGTAAGCCTAGTGAAGGCATTGATGAGAAGAAGGGGTCCCAGGCTGATTGAGAATGTTGAGTGTGCTCTCCCCCCCAGTTGAGCTCCCAGGGTGAGGAATGGAGCAGTAAGGGTTCCTGGAGTTGAGGGAACTTTGGACAATATGATAGGGTGTGATCCTTAACCTTGTGGTAAGTCGATCTCGCCTATGGTCGCTTTGACAAAGTATACCCCAATTGGCATCCTACCCACAAGTTGGGCTTGTTGGGATTGGTCCTCCCCATCTAGGCAATGGGTTGAGGTGACTTGAGATAGACTGTGATCCTTAACCGACCAAGTAAGTCGATCTCGCTCAAGCCTTGGGTTGCAAGTGTTCTACCACTTGACTCTTGAGGGTCTCGATGGAGGATCAGCGGATAATAAGACAAAGGGTGATCCTTAAGTTGATCTCGCCTATTGTCGTTAGACGATGGGATATAGTGTGATCGTTAAGATGATCTCGCCTATTGTCATTGATTAACAGGACAGAGTGTGATCCTTGCCTCTCATGGTAAGTTGATCTCGCCTCGTGACATTGGATATAGAGTGGTAGTCGGAAGCTTCGTTATACTTGAAAATAAATGTCAAGATGACATCGTATGATGTGATCCCCTATTGTTCACATACATGTGTTCCTAGGAACCATATTGGAAGAAAGGCAAGATACCATCAAGAAGTCCTTCTCAAAACTTGACAACAAACTTGTTCATTTGAGTTTCTGCAAATGTTGCTACCTACTTCTGTTGTTGCTTCCTTTTACCCTTCTTATTTAGATAGTATGATGGATAATGAACATGCTTATGACAAATGCGGCACTTGATTTTGCTCAAGTCTTTTCTTGGTTGCGAGGCTGAATCGTCTAGGTCCATTACCTCTACTCGTATTTTTCTAATCAGATCAGGCTAGGTTTCTCATCACCACACTTCTTATTGGCCTTTTGTTAAATTTAGCAACTAGGGCCAAACTCCACCTTGGACAGCTCATATGATGCAACTGATATTTTTATTGGATTCCTCTTTCTGGGAGGTGTAGGATTGATCTAAAGATCATCTCATTCTGTACAAATGGAATTATGAATTTATTTCTATTATGGACAAACTGTCAAGGTCGGCCAGCAATCTAATGTAGGCTCAGAAGCCCAAAAGACACATCTATTCATCCTCAACATTGCATATAAATAGGAGTCTCTTCCTCATTTGCTCACTCATATTCACACACATCTCTCTCTCCTCATGTGATTGGGTACGGATTTCTGGGCAGCCTCTCTCTCCACACGTGCGAAGAAAAAGACACTAATTTTTTGTTTAGGCGTTGACAGAATTGCAAGTGGGTTTGACCAACGTTGACCAGGCAGTGGTTGACTTGATTTGACCGCATTTTTCTTGAGGATATTTCTGTTTGGGCAGGCCGCATTTTTGGGCACAAAAATCAAGGCAATCTGAGTTGTTTGACTAGCGTTGACTGCAAGAGGGTTTGGCCAAAGTTTGACTCTGCGTTGACCAAGTTTTACTAAGTTTTTCGGGACTGTTTTGCGCTGATTCGAATGACTATTAGAGGCCGAGTTGACTGTGTTTGACCAAGCTATTTTGGAGGATAAATTCTACCACGTTGACCAGTGTTGACTTTCTGGTTAGGGCTTCCTGTGACTGCAATTTGACTGGACATATTTGACTTTGATTAGGCAAGTGAATTTTGTATATTGTACTCTCTCTCTTTGTTGAACTTTTGAAGAATAATAAGAAGAATTAATCAAAGGGTTTCCCCACATTGGGGTTTGTCCCTAGCATTCACCACCTCTTGTGTCCTCTTGTATTGGCTTGTCTTCCACTGTTTTTATTTATGTTCTATCTGCATTTACTATCATGTTAATGTGATTGCTAATCTGGAAATTGATATTGGACTAATAAGAAAATCGAAGTAAATTGCTCTTAAGCATAGAACATACCATTGTTATCTAAAATTAACATGGTATTGGAGTTGAGATGAAGACAAAGCCCAAGCAAGAGTGAAAAGAGCAATCACCGAGATTTGTTGGACAAGGACAAGAGTCAATGGCCTCCGCATCTTACTTCAAGCCTGATGACAAGCTCAATGATAAGTCTGATTATCATGCATGGAAGATGTCTCTTGATTTGACTTTGGAAGAGCAGGATGTTATGGACTATGTGCAAGGGAACATTTTTGAACCTCCTTCAAATGCACCGGTTGCCACGAAGACACAGTACAATAAGGGTGAAGTCAAAGAAAAGAAGATTATCAAGGATTCTATTAGCAAGCATTTGGTAGCACACATCTCCGATTTAAACACATCTAAGGAAATGTATGACAAGTTGGTTGGCATGTTCAAAGCTAGCAATGCAAACTAAGTTCTCTTTCTCAAGAACAAATTGAAGGACATAAAGAAGGGAAGAGGTGAAGATATTCAATCCTACTTCATGAGGATTACCAAGATAAAAAATGATCTTCTTTCGATTGGAGAAGTTATCGCTGATAGGGAGCTCACTCTCATTGCCCTTGGAGGACTCCCTCGTGAATGGCATGTGTTCAACACTACTATTCTCAACAACGACAGGATTCCAAGTTTTGAAGAATTGCTGACTAGATGTTCTCAAGAAGAAACAAGGATGATGGAAATGGATATGCCTTCAAATAGGAATGATTCCATTGCATTATCCGCTCATGCTAAAAAGAAGAACAATGCAGGTTCAAAGAAGCAATGTCAAGGAAGGTCGGGATTGAAAAATGTAAGGAAGGGAAGATGCTTCATTGCAACAAGTTTGGCCACTATGCTAGGGAGTGTCCTAATAGAAGGGATACACCTCATGATGATGACAACCACAACCACAACAATTTCAGGGGCGACAACAATAAAAGGAATGGCAGATTCAACAACAAAGGACAAAGGAATGCTCCCACTACTCAACATGGAAATGGTTGACCTCCCAGAAGATCAAGAAACTCCAGGGTATGATGAATCTAATGTTGTTGATAACAAGCAAAAAGAATTTTATCTCTTATCTGCCCTCTCAACTGCCTCTCCTCCGGATACTTTGGGAAATTGGTTGATTAATAGTGGTGCCTCAAGGCACTTCACTAGGTATAAGGAAGCTCTTTCAAATCTGATAGAAAAAGATACAAATTTGGAAATCATTCTTGGGGACAATGCCACCGATCCCGTGAAGGGAGTGGGAATGTTACTCTTCAATTGAATCAAGGTAACACCATTCATCTACAAGAAGTACTATATGTACCCGATCTAAAGAAGAACCTGGTATCTATCTCGGCAATGGAAGACAAAGGATTCAAGGTGGCATTCATCGATGGAAAGGTACGTGTTTGGAAAAGAAATTTCAAAGAAGCATTTACTCTTGGATTCAGGGTTGAAAGCTTATATCAAGTTGGAGGAAGTCCACTAGGAGCTATGTCATGCAATACATCTCTTCAATCTGAATTATGGCACCGAAGGTTTGCTCATATTCATTATAAAGCCCTACCCGATGGGACGAAGATGGTAACAAGTATGCCCGAATTTAAAGTAGAACATGAAGGTGTTTGCCAGGGATGTGGTGAAGGAAAACATACAAGGGGACCATTCCCCTTAAGTGATAGCAAGAATACTGACATTTTGCAATTGGTTCATTCTGATCTATCTGGTATGATGCCCGTGAACTCTTTGGGAGAATATTTATATTATGTTATCTTTGTGGATGATTTCTCTCGCAAAACTTGGATATATTTCTTGAAGAAAAAGGACGAGGTATTCTCATGGTTCTGTTCTTTCAAAGCTTTGGTCAAAAATCAAACAGGAAAGAAGATCAAAATATTGAGGACCGATAATGGAACCAAATATGAATCAAATGAGTTCAATGACTATTGTAGAGAAGCTAGCATTAAGAGGGAGACTACTACCGCATATACCCTTGAGCAAAATGGTGTTGTTGAAAGGAAGGATCGTTCTATTATAGAGGCCACTCATGCCATGCTTCATGGTCAAAGCCTTCTGAAGTTCTTATGGGTTGAAGCTGCCAACACTACTATGTATGTTCAAAATAGATGCCCTCATCAAACGTTGGACTCCAAAACTCCCAAAGAAGTTTTCACCGGTAAGAAACCTGATGTTTCTCACTTTAGAATTTTTGGTAGTACCATATATTTTCATGCGACAAAAGAAAAGAGAAACAAATTGGATGCATCAGGGAAGAAAGGAACATTTGTGGGCTACAGTGAAACTTCTAAGGCATATAGAATCTATGTGCCTGGTCAAAGAGAAGTGGAGATAAATCATGATGTCACCTATGATGAAGACGCTGCCCTTGGGAAGATTAGTAACCTTCTTATTCCTAGGAAGGACAATGAAGCAGATTCAGGAAAACAGGGAAAACCGCAGGATGAACCGATGACCGATTCTAAAGGACTAATGGATCCCATTGATCGAACCTCCTCATGAGACCCTCATGGCTTAGGGAAACTCTCGAAGATGCCGAGAGACATGTTGCACCAAAGGGGACATTTCGTGAAAGTAAGAAGTCGAATAGGTACCAAGGGTACTTAACTGCCATGAGCACCATTGTTCAATCTGAGCCTTGCACATTCGAAGAAGTTGTGAAGCACCAAGTTTGGAAGGATGCTATGAACGAAGAGTATGAGTCGATTATGAAGAATGATGTCGGGGATGTGGTCCCTAGACCCAAGGACAAGTCCGTTGTCACCTCGAAATAGCTCTACAAGATCAAGCATGGCACTGATGGAAGTGTTGAAAAGTTCAAGGCTAGATTTGTGGTACGAGGCTTCTCTCAAAAGGAAGGTGTGGACTATGATGAGATATTTGCACCTGTCTCCCAATATACCACCATCTGTTCAATTATAGCCATTGCTGCCTCACAAGGATGGAATCTACACCAAATGGATGTCAAGACAGCCTTCTTACATGGTTCAATTAAGGAGGAAGTCTATGTAGAACAACCCGTGGGGTTTGAAGTTCAAGATCGTAAGACACATGTATGCAGGTTGAAGAAAGCCCTTTATGGGTTGAAGCAAGCTCCTTGAGCTTGGTATGAGAGGATCGACAGCTATCTGATGAAGCTGGGATTTACAAGAAGTGAAGTTGATCCAAACCTTTACTTTAAGATTGAGAATGATAGACCTCTCATCTTGGTACTTTATGTGGACGATCTCTTTCTGACAGGTGCAGACCCTCTTATTCATCAATGTAAGAGGGAGTTGGCTTCCGAATTCGAGATGAAGGACCTAGGACTGATGCATTATTTCCTAGGGTTGGAGGTCTGGCAAAAGCCAGGTGAGATTTTCCTTTCTCAAGGAAAATACATTGTGAAGCTACTTGAAAGATTTGGGATGGTGGACTACAAGTCCATGACTACTCCGATGGAACTTAACTTCAAGAAGTTATGCGAAAGTGTTGTTGGGCCCGATTTGGGAAATCCTTCTGAGTATCGTCAACTCGTGGGGGCCCTGATGTTCTTGGTGAACTCTCGTCCGAACATATGTTTTGCAGTGAATACATTGAGTTAGTTTATGGTCGAGCCTCATCACATACACTAGATTGCTGCCAAGAATCTCTTGAGATATCTCTGGGGCACAATCACCTATGGACTGAGATACACTACCGGGAATGTGAGGCTCCATGGTTATTCTGATGCTGACTGGGCTGGCAGTGTGGTGGATCGTAAGAGCACATCTGGATGTTGCTTCTCTCTAGGTTCTGCTTCGATATCCTGGATGAGCAGGAAGCAGAAGTCGGTTGCCTTGAGCACCGCTGAGGCTGAATACATTGTTGCTAGTATGGCCTCCTGTGAAGCTGTTTGGTTGAGGAAGATCTTTAGTGAGCTGTTTGGACATGTGTTGGATACTACCATGATCTATTGCAACAACCAAAGTGGGATTCGTCTTTCTGAGAATCTCGTGTTTCATGATCGCTCCAAGCATATTGATATCAGGTACCACTTTATCCAAGATATGGTACAACGGGGTGCAATAAGGCTCTGTCGTATTGGGATTGATGATCAGGTCGCAGATATTCTTACAAAGCCCATGGGGAAGGTCAAATTCTTAACCTTCCGTGAACGACTTGGATTCTTGAAGAGACCCGACTTGGAGTCTTGAAGAGACCCTCTTATCAGGGTCCCGTTTGATTTGGATATCGAGCTCTAGGAGCTCCGAGGGGCTTGGGGTACTTCTTGGAGCGATGAGCGACCATTGGGTGAGTGGTTCACCTTCCCCTAGTGGTGCGAGACGTACAGGGTGAGTGGTTCACCTTCCCCTATGATACCCTGTGTTGATATATGCATAGGATGAGTGGCTCACCTTCTCCTATGGCATATGAGCAAGATGAGTGGTTCACCTTCCCCTATGATACCCCATGTTGATATATGCATAGGATGAGTGGCTCACCTTCTCCTATGGCATATGAGCAAAATGAGTGGTTCACCTTCTCCTGTCGATACATCCTACCCATGCAGTCTAAGACTCATGGGAAGTACCTCTCATCTAGACAATGAGTAAGGAAATGACGATAGAGACCATAGTACTACCGATGGACGCATCGTGTATTACCGTACTCCCTATGCTAGGATGTTTGATATTGATCTAGGATCAATGGGGACTGACTTTGGGTTAGTGGAGAGTAGTACGATACACCCTCGATTATTGGAGATTGACTTCGGGTCAGTGCAGAATGGTATGATACATTCTCGATCATTTCTTCTTCATTATTTCTTCATGGTTCAGCAAAGCAGAGCGAAGCAAAGCAGGGATGACAGGAATGGTACAGATTGTCAGATCATTTGGCAGGTAATGTTCTTCCTAGTTGAGAGGGAGTGTTAGATTTGGAAACTAGGGCCAAACTCCACCTTGGACAACTCATATGATGCAGCTGATATTTTTATTGGATTCTCTTTCCAAGAGGTGTAGGATTGATCTAAAGATCATCTCATTCTGACATGTACAAATGGAATTATGAATTTATTTCTATTATGGACAAATTTTCAAGGTCGGCCAGCAATCTAATGTAGGCTCAAAAGCCCAAAAGACATGTCTATTCATCCTCAACGTTGCATATAAATAGAAGGAGCCTCTTCCTCATTTGCTCACTCATCTTCACACACATCTCTCTCTCCTCATCTGATTGGGTACGGATTTCTGGGTAGCCTCTCTCTCCACACATGCGAAGAAGATGGTAATTTTATGTTTGGGCATTGACCGAATTGCAGGAGGGTTTGACCAGCGTTGACCGGGCAGCTGTTGACTTGATTTGATTGTGTTTTTCTTGAGGATATTTCTGTTTGAGCAAACCGCATTTTTGGGCACAGAAATCGAGGCAATCCGAGTTGTTTGACCAACGTTGACTGCAGGGGGTTTGATCGCAAGTTTGACTCTGCGTTGACCAAGTTTGAGTTTTTCGGGACTATTTTGCGCTGATTCGGATGACTGTTGGACGCTGAGTTCACTGGGTTTGACTGAGTTGTTTTGGAGGGTAAATTTGCCATGTTGACCAATGTTGACTTTCTGGTTAGGGCTTCCTTGACTGCAATTTGACTGGACAAATTTGACTTTGATTGGGCAAGTGAATTTTGTATATTGTACTCTCTCTCTCTCTCTGTTGAACTTTTGAAGAATAATAAGAAGAATCGATCAAAAGGTTTCCCCACATTGGGGTTTGTCCTTGGCATGCACCACATCTTGTGTCCTCTTGTCTTGGCTTGTCTTCCACTGTTTTTATTTATGTTCTCTCTGCATTCACTGTCATGTTAATGTGATTGCTAATCTGGAAATTGATATTAGGCTAATAAGAAAATTGAAGTAAATTACTCTTAAGCAAGGAACATACCATTGTTATCTAATATTAACACCTTTTAACTCCATTCAAGTCTCATCCTAAATATCATCATCCCATAGCTTTTGAAAGTTAAGAAGGTTCTCACAAGCACAAATACATTTGACAAATCGTTCCCATGAAGTTGGGAATCAATTCAGTGCCATGTTCACTGACCCTATATCTACAATATTCTTCCCAACTACCACAAGTTGATCATGAATCTATATGATCTTCATAAGGTAACTGGTAACTAAATATGATCTAGTCATCTCTATGAATCTGAGTTTGTTTCACAATATCATCTTTCTGTTTATGTTCACTATGACAGACGCCAAATAGGGCATCAAACATTTCCTTTATTCTCTTCTATTTGAATATGTGAAAGATCAAATGATCCTTTATGGAATCCATGATTATCCGCTTGGCCTTCACTTCCTTCTTCTTGTGAGCTGCCAATTAGTGCAGATCTGTAGGTTGAGGCACAACATCCTTGACAATATCCCAAAAATCATTCTCTTTTATTAAGAGTGTAACCTTCACTTTCCATGACAATAAATTTGAAGCACCATCCAATCTATCCTCAAATCTGAGGCTAGTCGAGGCCATCTCTAAGATCTAATGCACAAACACTCAAATCTGAAAATCAGCCCTTAAAAAAGTGTTGCAACCATCTAACTGTTGGTCCTTCTTTATCTCAGTTGATTTATTAATGAAAATCCTTGAGAATCACAATCAAATAAATAGCTCTAACATAACCTTTCAATCCTAGCTGACTGTTGTCCTAGTGTTCTCTCATTAAAAACTCAAAACAGAATTTATTTAAAGGCAGAAAATTAAATTTTTGAATATTGTATCAATCATAAATCGCTGAAAAATGAACAGCAAAATAAATAAAACACACACAGATTTCTCCTTCTAATCAGATTTTCATTCCTTTGATCAAAGCTTAGAAGGTGACCTTTGAGGGTGCATTATCCAACAGTTGTACGGTCATTAAATCTCCTAGGTCTGAAGTGTACAGCCTGTGTAGGAAAGCTGCAGCTACAATGGTACAGCCTGCTCTTTTTCTAACTTAACTAAGCAGCAAACCACTCTTCCTCTCCTCTTGAGTCTCAACTTTGAAGCACACTTAAGCATTCACAGAAAATAAAGTATGGCTTGCAAATGTAAAGGTATGCTGCCTGCAAACCTGAAGGTGTATGGCCTGTGCATGGAAAAGGCTGCTACAGCAGCGTATGGTCTATTGCACTTGCTAATCACTTCAGCAGTTGTGCTCTCTCCTTCTTGAATGCACTTCGCCCTTCTACTCTCTCTTGCTCTCTTCTCATGTCAGATCTGTTGACCACTACGTGTCAACGACCCATAGCAGTACACCCTTTTTTTCGCAAAAGGGATAGCGCTTGATCGATGTGTCTATGTCGATTCAGCTATCATCAACAGCCTGATTTCCAAGATGTTATAATGTAAATCCATTCTGCATGTATATGATGTAAATAATCTCAGCAGATCCGTGTCATGTATGTAACAACCTAGGTAAACCTATTTTTCTAGTGATGATCTACATTCTGGGAGGTTTTTTGTCTCACCAATCCATTCTCGGATGGTCAGCAGAGTTTTCCTTCAGTCATACCCCAAAGCTGGAATGGATTTTGTCGCTAAGATCTTAAGCAAGTCCTACTGTTCTAGATCGAGTCTATGTAAAAGTGATTTTGGAATAATCCTAACTATTTGGTTAGGTTATTTTATTACAAATTGTTTGGTCTGCTAGATTATATTTGTGTCGCAAAAATGGGTAGTCTGTGAAGGTCTATTACAAATGGGTTTTCCCCCTTGTGATGTAAAAAATATGAAAATTATGATGTAAAGTGTCTTGAGGGTTGGAAAAATAATATATCCCTTCATAGGTTAATCAATTAAATTTTCTGGCCAAAAAATAATTAAAATCCTAAGCCAGAAATTTAATCAATTCTAGGTCCTAAGTAAATTTAAATTCTCCAATGGCAAAATTTGTCGGTCCTTAAAAATTAAATTTTAAAAGGTCCCGGGACTAAGGTAAATTAATTATTTTGCTAAATTTTAAACCTTTGATCCCTAGGAGTTAAGTCAAAGTCAAATTTTTTGGGAAATGAACTCAAAAAAATTTATTTTTAGGTAAATTTAAATTCTCCAAGGGCAAAATTTGTCGGTCCTTAAAAATTAAATTTTAAAAGGTCCGGGGACTAAGGTAAATTAATTATTTTGCTAAATTTTAAACCTTTGATCCCTAGGGCTTAAGTCAAAGTCAAATTTTTTGGGAAAATAACTCAAAATTTTTATTTTTGAGTTAATTAAAATGCATTTAATTAAAAATTTCGAATTTCCCCAAATATTTAAATATTTCGACGAATGAGATTAAAAGAAATTTTAATCTTCATCAACACTCAAGACTGCTTTGACGAGAATCACTCGAACTAGCCGCTGGAGAATTTATCTTTAAATAAGAAGTCATTTGTCAGTCGATCTATCTGATCTCTGAGTTGTGTGCTAAACAAAAAGCTCTTGTGTAACTTTTTTTGGATAATAAAGAAAGACTTTGGGGTTAAATTCCGCTTGCGTTACTCTTCATGGGAATACTGTAAGATGTATTGTTTTCATGCATAATTTTTTTAGTCATTGATGATAGCTTTTGAAGAGTGATTTGAGTACAGGTATCTTGCTCAAACGTTGGGGTTTAAATAATAATTTAAATTTGAATGTAATAGCAGGTATCTTTATTTGTCTAAATTCTATTATTATTTTCTCGCTCTATTTTGATGGCTGGATTGAGTTTTGGAGGGAAATCTTGATTTTTAAATCCTCGGGCATTAGGGGAAGTTTTCAGTTGGACCAGCCAACTCTCGATCCGTGTTTTCTGAAGAGCCCAGCTAAATTAGCTTCGGGCTTATCGAAAGATTTTATTGGTGATACACGAAGGGTTTTGAGTTAACACCTCCTTTAAAAACTAAAAAATTTAATTTGTGTGTAGAGAATTAATAAATCTGGTTGTTGAGAGCCTTAGATTATCAAATCTGGGAGCGGAGTTGGACTCATACTCCCCGGATCTGATAGATGTACAATTTTTGTACATAGATCTGTAATTTTTTTGGTTTTCTGGCTTGGGTTTCTGGGGTTTTATTTATTTTTTGTACATCTGGGTTCTGGATGTTTTTGTTTTCACGTACAGGTTGCAAATCTGAAAGAGAAGTTTGATTTGAAGCCAGATCTAGGCCCTGAAGGGTAAGATCTGGCCTCAATACCATTTTTGCAAGGATATTATTCAAAAGATTTTACAGTCTGAAGGGTTCCAAATTTTCTAAAGAATTCATAAGTTTTGAAAGCATATTTTAAGAAAAAAGAATATATCATTTTATTCAGAAATTTCTAGGAATTTTTGTAAGGGTTTATTGGGCTACCATTTTCTTTTCTATATGCTGCATTTTTCCCTCAAAAAAATTCAAAATCATTTTTCAGTTCCTCTTTCCACTCAAATTTTCGAATTTATCTGTTGCCTGGGGTTTCTCCTCATAATTGCGTTTATCTTTGCTGCCATTTTCGTTGTCCCTGCGTTCCTCGAGCTCTTTCGAAGCTCTAAACCTTGCCTACTGCTCTTCCTATCTCCTTATCCCCCATTCCTCTTCCTTCACTCATTCCAACGCTGCCTGAATCCCTTCATGCGTGCTGCCTGCAGCTCTTTATCCCTGCGACCATGTTGCCTGTCGTTCCTCCCTTCTGTTGTCTCGACCTGCAAGCAAACCCATTACTGTTGCCCACGTCGCTCCTCCTTTGTCAATTTACTCGCTTCCCTTTATCCCATCTACAGCCTTCCGAGCTCTCTCTCCATCGTTGCTGCAAACCCTCCATACCCAAGCTCCTTCCTCCCCATCCACCTGCGTCGCAACTCCTCTCACTGCATCTTCATTGCCCCTCCATCGAGCTGCTAGCCGCCACCGCCGTCAAGCCCTGCAAAACCAAACACGCTTCGATTTCTTTTCGTTTTTATTGCTTTGTTTTTTAGGGTTAGTTCTTCCCTTCTTTTTTTAAAATTGGGTTTCATTTTTTTTTAACTTTGGTTACATTGCATATATTTTAATTAAAATGCAATTTTCTTTTTGTTTCTCAATTTGTTTTATTTTTATTTGATTTCATTTTTCGTTTTAGTTTCTCAAAAAAAAAATTAACTTATGATTTTTTTTATTTTTTCGATTTCCTTTCTTTTATTTTTATTTTTATTTTCATTTAAAAATATTCATAAAACATTTAACATTTAAAAATCCAAAAAAATCTAAAAAGTATTAAAAAATCTAAAAGAAAATCATATTGACTGTTGGAGAAAGATAAATTTTGCTAGATTATCCTGCGTGCTAAAGTTTTGAGCATTTTACATTTAATTGTTCATGATCGTCGCTTTGCCACATTATAAATTGCTCTGGGTAACTTGTTTTTATTTAGTCTTTGGTTAATTAAACATCAGGCACTGGTCTAAAATCATTTTTATCTTGTGGTTGTGTCTTATTTTATTACATCTATCCATCTCAGTTAACCACGACTCGTTTACACTCGACAAGTTGTCCATTTTTTACATCTCCTAAAGCCTATGTTTCACAGGCTATTCTCATTCATTCAATTTAGGGACTACCCCCTTGACTTGTCTAGGAGAGAATCTAAACGGAGAGTAAGGATTACAGTGACAACCCTTACTCTGAGCGTTGTCGCGGTGCTTAGACACTTTGTGCGACAACAATGGTGTTTCTCTCCTACTTCTTATGGTAATATTGTTCCTAATGCTCTACCGAAATATATTTTAGAAGTTGTTGATTATTAGTCTTCGTGGAATAACTTATTGCATAGGTATCTTGCATAGATTATTGGATCTAAGGTAGCATTTTAATTTAATTGAATTAGTAAGTATCTATAATTCTTGAAAATTATATTGTTATTTTATATCTCTATCGATTTGATAACTTGATCTTGAGTGTGCAAAGATCTTTTATATTCGAAAATTAGGGCGTGAAGGAAGTCCTCAATTGGGCCAAACAACTCCCAAGGCATAAGAAATAAAGAACCTTCTTGATTAAATCCCAAAATTTATCTAACGAAGATTTTCTTGCAGGTTTCTTGGTTAGTGTTTCATTTAAACTCATTTATCTTTTATATATTGTGCTCATTAGATAGATTTGGCTGGGAAGAGCTTATTTCTACTGATCTGGGAACGGAGTTGGACTCAAACTCCTCATATCCAGTGAATCTGTATATTATTTGTATAGATTTGATTATATTTGTAAAATAAATCTTGTAAATTATTTTATTTCTCTAATCTTGGTTTTGCAGCTGGGGTTTTTGGGGTTTGAACTTTTTTTGTATAAACTGGGGCTTTGGGTATTCTTATTTTCATTTGTGCAGGTGAGATCAAGTGGAAAGAGTTGGATCAGAGCTAGATCTAGGCCCTTGAGGGTAAGATCTAGTCTCCAAAATTTTTGCAGGGCCAGCGATTGAAGATTTTGCAACAAATCTGAAGATCTGAAGGAAAATAATTTTTTCAAAACAAGGGTTTCAAGTTTTGGAGCTCCTAAGCCTAGATCTATCTTCTCCCAACCCAACGCTAGCCTTATTAGGCTTAATGCTAACCCTCATTAGCCCTAGATTCTCTTTGCTCCATTTCTGATCTGAATATTTAATTTTCTGAAGTTGATCATTGGTGGGTTTTACAAAAAAATCGGTAAAAAATTGTGTTTTAGGTATTGAAAAAATTTTGGCAACTTGGGCAAGTGATCTTCAAGGCCTAAGTCCTAAAGGTTTGATCTTTAAACCCTCTTTTTCCTCACGGTTTGCTACAACAGTCATATACCTTTCTAATAGTGGTGAGAAATACATCTAAGTAGTTTGAAATTAACTGAAAAATTGTTGAATACCTTCATAAGTCACTTATGTTTGATAGGTATCAAAAATTTGGCCTAGATCTACATTTTGGGTCACTGTTATCTATGAATAATTATGTTTCTGAAGTGTGAAATATAACAGTGACAATATTTCATGTGGGTTAGCCTAAAATCAGTTCCCAAGTTGTCTAATACATTAAGGAATTAATTTCTTGAGTTGGACATCCATCATTAAGCCTATTTCATGTTTTATTTGTTGACTGTAATAAGTATATCAGATCTGATATAATTCTGGAAATCACATCATAACAGGCTGAAAATTTCTGAAAATTCATGTGGGCAAGTTTGGAAAAATTTCGGTAAATTTTTGGCATAAAGATAGCATTGATAGCTCACTGTTTTCATTGTCATATTGTTGTTGTCATAACATTTGTTTGTTGTTGTCCTAAAGTTTTTCTTACTGTTGTCCTGAAGGTTTACTGCTCATTAAATGACACATTGGGTATAAATAATTCACTATTAGCTTACTATTGTCATAAGATGTTCTATTTGCTCAATCTTATTTGATTAGCAATCTCATTTGCCATCTTTTAATTGTGCTTTCATCATAAATATTACTTGGTTTCATTGTCTAACATAAATAAAATCCTAAAAACACTTTTATTTAAAGGCATTTTGAGTTGTTGCTCCAACACCTAATTCTAATTGTCATCTCTTGTTTCATTGAGTAATTTCTTGTTGCTTCATTTGGTTATTGCCTTAAACTAATCTTACTTTTGAACTTGAAGTAATATCGATTATAAGTGGATTGGCATCTTCATATATCCTAAGCATTCCATTTGAAGCATATTGTTTTAATTGCATCTCATTGAAGCATTGCATTAACATTTGCACTTCATTTGCATACTAGATTTAATCTTTGCATCTCACATAGTTTAGTCTTGCATTCATTCTAACATCATCCCTCTTGCCATATTATTGAATTGTGAGCATATCTTTACTTGTAAACTTTCCACTTGCCTGTTCACTGTAATTACTATATCTCATTGAGGCATATTTCTAAAGTACAAGTTTCATTCATCTCGCAAGTTGTATTTCTTTGCTCATATTTCAATATCTTCCATCGCAGCATTACTTGTCATGTAACTTGAAATATTATCTCTTGGAAGTGTTACATCTTTATTGATCATTGTTATCAAGGCATTGGTCTTTATTTGTTTATATGACTATTGTCTTATTGATCTAATTGAGATTCATCTTGTGAACAAATATATTGATCATCTCATAATCACACTTGTTAAATAATCCTTAATTCAAGTTACTGAAAGAGTAATTGCCTTGCCATTATTCCATTGGGACTTGTTCCAACAAGTTTCCCCTCATCATCGTTTTTAGGGACTACCCCCCTTGAGTCAGCTAGGAGAGGGCCTAAACGAAGTGGGTAGGGATCAGAGTGACAGCCCCTACTCTAAGCGTTGCGCCTTAAATGTACACTTTGGGCGACAACAAGTCCAAAGATATTCCTATTGAATCCGATGATGAAGATATCCCTCTCTTTGAAGAAGAACAACAACTTGACGCATACCTTCAAATCAAGAAGGACGACCAAGTGAACCCATTCAACCTACAATCATTCCCGAAGCAAAGAAGAGGCCAAATTGGTTAAAAGTTACAGTTGAAAATGCTAAAGGACATGGAGCAGCAAAAGGTACTTTCAGAGAAAGCAAAATACCAATGAGGTACTCTGGATATGCAGCATATATGACAAAATTAATTGAAGCAGAACCAACCACTTTTGAACAAGCCGCTCATCATGATGAATGGAAGAAAGCCATGCAAGAAGAATATCAATCAATCATGAAGAATGGGGTTTGGGAAATTGTTCCTAGACCTAGTGACAAATATGTTGTCACCTCCAAGTGGATCTACAAAATCAAACATATTGTTGATGGAAGTATAGACAAATACAAAGTGAGGAGTGGACTACGAAGAAACATTTGCTCGTACAGCCAGGTACACTACCATTAGATCCTTAATTTCTTTAGCAGCTACTATGGAATGGAACATCTACCAAATGGATGTCAAAACAACTCGATCACTCAGGATCAAGTCCGATTGGGGTTCTACCCCTAATTATGTGGACTGACTTTTGTCAATGGAAAGAGAGTGGTAATGTCTTGTGACTCACTCTCTATCAATCCTTCTTATTGATCATATCAATGTTCAACAAAGATGAGACAAGATGCAAAGATAGTACATGATGATCAGGATGGTATGATGATGGATGGACACTAGCAGGTGGAATTCTCTCTAGTTGAGAGGGAGTGTTAAAATGTGCAACTAGGGCCAAATTCCACTTTGGGCAGCTCATTGACCTAAGATGATGTTTGGACAAAATTCCTTTTTTCGAGAGGACCAAAATTGACCCTGGAAACACTGAATTCAGATAAGGAGAAATATGTTTTTGATGTCAAGCCCATAAGAGCACATTTGGTCAAGGTTGGCTTGGGGTCAAATTGGACAAATTGATCCCCATTCAAAGCATATGACTAAAGGAGACCCTCAACCTCATTTGACACATCAACAACACATCATTTATTCTCTCTCCTTCATTGATTGGTTTGTACAAGTCTGAGGCAGCCTATTCTTCTTCACACGTGCAAGTTCTTGGAGCTATTTTGACCTGTGTTGACTTTTTGTTTAAGGAGACTTTCACCAACATCGACTTTTGGACTTTTGAGGGGTTGTTTGACTGCGCTTTGACCAAGAGAAGACCTGTCCTAGCAAGTAGCATTATCTGGCACAAAAACCAAGGCAAGAGGAGTTGTTTGACCAGGGTTGACCACAAAGTTGCAGGATTGCTTTAACCACAGGTTGACTTCATTATTTGACTAGGTTTGACCACCATTTCGTTGACTGTATTTGTTGTTGTTTGACCACCAAGGAAGGCTGAGTTTAACTAATTTTGGCCAAGCTCAAGAAAGAGAAGTTTGACCACTGTGTTGACCGTTGACTAGTTAGGGCAAGATGACTACTATTGACTTTTCAGAATTGCAGAACTTCATCAAGTTGATCAGATTTATATTAGTTTGGGTAATTTGCAAAAGCCAAGTCACAATGACTTTGACTTTCATCATTGTACTCTATTGGACATTCTCTCTCTATTGAACATTTGATATTTGATAATAATAAGGATTGATTAAGGGTTTCCCCATCTTGGGGTCTTTCCCTGGCTTTAGCCAAATATTGGTGTTCTCTTGTCTTGACTTATCTTCTGCATTTATTGTTTATGTTCTATCTACAGTTACTGTCAATGTGAAATAATGGTTTATGTGATTGCCATTGCAAATTAAAATGGAATTGACATTGGGCTCATAAAAGGACATTGAAGTAATTGTTGCAAGCATTGAACATACCATCGTTATCCAAAAATTCACAGTTTGAAAGAAAACTAAAAGATTGTTTGGGTACTTTGGGAAAAAGGGTCTCTAAGGTCCATGAATATGACCTTGATATCAAACTGAAGACGAAAATCAAAGAGCGGGGTTTTGCTAAAATGTTAAACTCGCAAAATGAAAAAGCTTTTGAGTAGGGACAAAATGATCATGTTTGTGTCATCTTAAGTGAGTGGGAGAATGATGACTAGTACACTAATATTATATATTATTTAAAGAATTTATCATGTCCTCCTCACTTAGTTGATCACAAGAAAAGAGCCTTGAGATTGAAAGACATGAAATTTTGCTTAACTCAGGACAAACTTGGTTGGAGGAACCTTCACAAAAAGATCCTTATATGTGTTAACAAAGAAGAAGTTAGAAGTCAATAAACAAGTTTCAATTCAAGATTGTGAAAATTCCTAAACCGGAATCCCTAATGCAGCGACTAATGATATTTCTCCTATTTGTTAAATTCCTTTAAACAAAATACTTGCAGTTTACTACAAAAAATATCGAAATACATACACTGCAGCCTTCGCTTATTTAAATATAATGTGGAAACAAGAAACTGAACAATAGAGAAAGATACACACAAATGACATAGTTGTTTTTGGACAAACGTCCCCAGAGAAAACCTAATGTGGGAAAACTGGTGCAGTAGATCTGAGGGTTTTAAATATTATGCAATAGTTTTCTGAATACAACTTTTGGATGCTCTCTCGGCAATCCAGTTACAGAGAAATATGACTGGCAGAAGAAATTTGTGAGATTACCTCAATCTACCCGGCAAGTCCCGGCTAATCCAACAACTGAACCAACGTGTCCCAGCTATTTCTGCGTGGGCCCTGTGTCAGACTGCGTCACCTTAGTGCTGGATCGATTTGCTCTCTTGGAGCTTTGACGTCAACCCTCTTGGATTAGAACGTCAAATCCCAACAAATTTTCGGACTTCTGCTTGGAGGATTGCACCTACCTCTACGTGAGCCCTTCTGGCTCAGCGTCAACCCCTCTTGAATACTACGCTGCCTCCTTATGGTGTCTCTCTGCCTCTCTACTACGTATCCTTGGCTCAGGGGAAGATTCTCCAACCAAACTATCCCTGCCCCTCACTGTAAAAGCTCACTATCGAAATTCTCCTAGCAGCTGCTCTACTTCAAAAAATCGAACTTCTGAACTCACTGTGTGTGTGTTCCAAATGACCCTCAAGCCTCCTTAAATAATCTTCTCGTTGACATTCAACGGCCCAGATTAGAAGCTAATCAATGGCTAAAAGATCATTCTGCTTGATCCTCGTCTTCTTCTAGAAGTTACACCCACAATTAGATTAATACCCATTAATTATTTTATTTTCTTAAGTTTAGACTTAGGGTCCCATTAAAAATAATTATTTATTTTAATAAAACTGTCTATGGGTGGAATTTCCCAAAACACTTTTTGGGTTATTTGGAATTCATGTGCCCAAGCCTCCTTGCAAAATTTGAGACTTAGAGCACATCCGATGCTACCAGAAATCAACAAAGATATCGTGAAGGACATTTCACGACATGTACTGCTCCACACAAGATCCTAAGGGTAGGTTACTATTGGCCTACAATTTTCGCTAATATCCGTAAGTATGTTACATCCTGTCAATCTTTCCAATTCTTCTCAACAAAGAAGCAACTTCCTGCCTTACCTTTGAAACCATTCATAGTTGAAAAACATTTCAACCATGGCGGTTAGACTTTATTTGGGATTTCAAGGATAACTGTTAATTTTAGATAACAATGGTATGTTCTATGCTTTAGAGCAATTTTACTTCAATTTTTCTTTTTAGCCCAATATCAATTTCCAGATTAGCAATCACATAAACATGGATAGTAAATGCAGATAGAACATAAACAATGAGCAAAAGACAAGCCAAGAGAAGAGGACACAATATTTGGTGAATGCCAGGGAAAACCCCCAATGTGGGGAAAACCCTATAATCAAATCTTCTTATTATTCTTCAAAAGTTCAACAGAGACAGAGTACATCATACAAAATTTCCTTGCCCAATCACTATAAAACAGTCCAATCAAACAATAGTCAACAGGATGCCCTAACCAAAAAGTCAACGTTGGTCAAACCAACAGAAAGTCTCCTCCAAATTAGCTCGGTCAAACCCAGTCAACTCAGCCTCCAAAGACAGTCTGAATCAACCCAAAATAGTTCTAAAAGATTCAATCAACACACAGTCAACTCTGTAGTCAAAGGGCCTACAGTCAACGCAGGTCAAACAGCAGCAAATTCCTCGATTTTTGTGCCAGGAGATGCGGCCTAAGGAATCGGATTTCCTGCTTGAAAAACACAGTCAAAGGAGTGAGTTTGACCCTCGGTCAACACTGTTATAGATGGCCCAAAAATAATCCTGAAATTCTAGCCTGAAATTTTCGGTCAACGCATGAAGAAGAAGAGTTGCTCCTTTGTTGCACGAACCAATGAGGAGAGGAGAGAGAAAGATGTGTGTTGAGGTGTGTCCAAATGAGGAAAATGCCTCTTCTATTTATACACAATGTTGAGGGTGAAGAGACACGTCTATTGGGCGTCATGAGCCTATATTAGTGTTGGCATTATGATTCAAGTATTGTCCTTGATGGCAACTCACTCAGAGGTTGGTACAGGTGCTCAGAGGTTGGTACAGGTGATGGCAACTTAATCAGAAGACAGATCTCAGTACAGCATGCCAAGGAAGGTCATACACGCAGTTTCGTTAAGCCCAAGTCGCGTGTACACGCTAGTTCGATTCAGAAAAAGCGCGTGTATGTGGAAAGGTTCCTTTGGTCCATGGTGGTTAGTCCTTGGAAGTTGTGCCTATGATTTCGGACCATTATGTCTCGACGGGCGTGTCGATCCCTAGTTTTAAAGTTGATGGTATTGTGTTACTATGGTTTTGGCTCTTGGTATTGAGCAAGGCCTAAGGCTATATAAGGAGAAGAAGATCATTAGGCAATATCATCTTTTGACAAGGCTTGAATATCTAAGAGAGAAAGAGATCTGATATGCAGGGTTCGGGTTGCTTGATATGAGCTAAGGAGAAATCACATCGGCGGATGGAAGACTAGATCTAAGGACAAATCGGGATCTAATGGTTTGAAATACTCTATTATGATATGGTTGATTATGCGTATTTCTAGATCTGCATACTGTCGCAATATTATGTTCTGGATCTAACTGATGTCTGGTACAGCTGCAAGTTGAGAGAATCTATTTTTAGATCTGTACGCAGGTTGGCTTAAGTAAAAACGCGTGTACACGCGGGTTTAGCTCATTGAAGTAGCGTATATCTCTTAAAGCTTGATTTTTGGGTTTGCAGTTGGATCTGACTGTTATTACAGAGTTCTGTAGACTGCTCTGGGTTCTGGTATCTGGTGATTGACAGGGTTCAGTGGTTCAGTGATTCAAAATTTGATAATTCTAGTATTGGTTGTTTTATGCTTCATGGATCTGTTATGAAAGTTGAATGAATTGGGTTCTACAGATTGAATGATGTGCTTCAGGAATATCCAGTCTGAAAATGTATGAAAGGTGGTACCTGAAAGAAAGAAGATTGTAGGCCAGCACCTACGTACTAGTATCTTGGCTAGTACAAGAGCAAAGGGGGTTGGAGCTCCCTTCCAAGGAAGTTTGGAGAACGAGAGAAGGTTGTAGCCTTCTGCAGGTTGTAGCCTGCGTACTGGTACAAGGCTGCACCAGTACAAAATATTGTAAACTGAAGTTTCTTATTAAAGAAAGATAGAGACAACTTGCAGCAGGTGGTTTTCACCCACATTGGGTTTCCACCTTATATCTTGGTGTTCATATGTGTGGTTTTTGATCTGTTCTGTTATACTGCACCTGCTTACTGTTAATGTGGTGAATAATGTCCTGATGAACTTAACTGAAGAATAAGCTGACTAAATTATGAGTTTTCTTCTTATACGCTGTTTTACTTAATCAAAGTAGCGTGTACACGCTGGTTCACCTAACTGAAGTAGCGTATATGTTTCTGAGCATTGAAAAGTTTGATTGATCTGATAATACTGATTCACCCCCCCTCTCAGTATTATTTCCAACAATTGGTATCAGAGCGGGTCCTTCAGAGAAGCTTGATCGCTTGAAGGTAGATCATTCATCATGAGCAGCTACGAGAAAGAAGCATCAATCAGGCCACCGATTTTTGATGGGACAAATTTCAATTATTGGAAGGTAAGAGTTACTGCATATCTTCAATCTCTTGGTACAGAAGTTTGGAACATTGTAGAAACAGGCTATGCTTTTCCTTCAGCTACTCCTACAGATCCAGCTGAGAAAAAGAAGTATGAAACAAATGCAAAAGCAGTCAGTACTCTATTAGGAAGTATATCTCAAACAGAATTCATGAAGGTCATGCACTTCAAATCAGCAAAAGAAATATGGGACAAAATGATCACTAGCTATGAAGGAGATGAACAGGTAAAGCAAGCTAAACTTCAAACTCTCAGGATTCAATATGAGACTCTCAAGATGTATAATGATGAAAGTGTGGCTAATTATTTTCTTCGGGTAGATGAGATTGTTAATTGTATGAAAAATTTGGGTGAAGAAATAAGAGAAACTATAGTAGTTCAAAAGATTCTAAGATCATTATCCCCCAAGTTTGAATCTAAAGTATCTGCAATAGAAGAAAAAGAAAATCTCCGTGTTCTCACTATGTCTCAGCTACATGGAATTCTAACCGCTTATGAAATGAGAAAGGGAGGTCCATCTGACAGAAGGGAAGCTGCTTTTAAGGCATCAGGAAAAGAAGATTACTATGAAGCAAGCCATGTTCCAGAAGAAGAGGAAGAAGAATCAAATTTTGTCAGAAATCTTCAAAGGGGTTTTGGAAGGTTCAGAGGTAAGCTACCTTTCAAATGCTTTGCTTGTGGGAGAGTAGGTCATTATGCTGCAAAATGTCCTTATAAGGATAAAGGAAAAGAACCTGCTAGATGGAACAAGAAACAAAGTGCAAATAAGAAAAGCTACTACACCCATGAAGATAGTGATGGCTTATCAAACAGTGATGAAGATGAACAAGGTAATAAATATAAGCTGTTAATGGCATTTGAAGATGATGATTTTGAGGATGCTGTAGATGTGGATAATCTCTATAATGAAATCACTAGACTCAAGAGAGGCATAGAAGAAAAGAATGTGATCATCGATACTTTGCAATTTCAAATTGATGAAAAGGAAAAACATCTTGAAAAACTAGAAGGTGAAATTGTTGGTCTCAGAAAAGAAATTGAGAAAACAAAAGCTATTAATCTTAAATTTGTCAAAGGATCTGAAACCTTGGATGAGATTATCAGTGTGCAGCGGTCTCCTCTAAACAAGACAGGTTTGGGCTATAATGGAGAAACCTCTCAAGCATCCACCTCAAAAAGTTATCTTGATGCAGCAAGAAGAAATGAGCGGAAGAACAATGAAGATAATCAGGTAAAGCAGGGACGAATTACAAACAGAAACTATCAGGGACAATCCTCCTTAAGGATGAACAAAAGCTACAACCTACCACAGGTAAAATCTTCTCAGTTTGGCTCAAGAATAGATGAAAATAGAAATTACAATCAGTTGGCTGGTAGATTCAATAACCGCAGAAGCTTCTTCAATGGACAATGCTTTTCTTGCCACAACTTTGGTCACAGAGCAGCTCAATGTGTTGCATATAAAACAATCATGACTAGGGAAGCTCAAAAACAAAGAAGTATGACAGGGATTACAAAAAGGACCTATAACAACTTTTCGGTTCTTGAAAATGAAGTTGAATGTTCTATTTGCAATAATTTTGGTCATAAAGACTCTGAATGCAGGAGCAGGTTTCAGGAGAAAAAGGAACAAGCCACGAGCACCAAAACATGGAGAATAAAGGAACCTCAAACAGAAAGATGTGGGATAGCATTTTATGCAGAAGGACAGGAAAATCTATGGTACATTGACAGTGGATGTTCGAAACATATGACAGGTGATAAAGAAAAACTTGAATCTTATTCTACTTTAGAAAAGGGAAAGAAAGTTTCTTTTGGAAATGATACTCCTGCAACTATAAAAGGAAAAGGTATTGCTCCTTTGAAAGAAAAGGTCAAGGCTGGAAATGTTTTATATGTTGATGGATTGAAGCATAATCTTCTAAGTGTCAGCCAGATGTGTGATCAAAAAACCGAGGTTATTTTTAGATCGAATGGATGTCTTGTCCGTGATCTTGATACAGGAAAAACAGTTCTCAAGGGCAAAAGAACTCCAAATAATCTGTACATATTTGAAGAAGGACAACAACAATGCTATCTTAGCAAGGATGAAGAGCACTGGTTATGGCATCGAAGGTTGGGACATCTAAGTTTCTCACAAATAAGGAAAGCATGCAAATATCAGGCAGTTCGCGATCTTCCAGATATCAAAATTCCAGACAACACCATATGCAAATCTTGTCAGTTTGGAAAGCAAACTAGAACTAACTTTCCAGAGAATGAAGGATCAGCTAGCTTGCCTCTTGAGCTAGTCCATACAGATGTATGTGGTCCATTTAGGAAAAGGACACCTCGAGGAGAAGAATATCTGATATTATTCATTGATGATTTCTCAAGGTTTGTTTGGTTAGGGCTTATGAAGCACAAAGATGAAGCATTCGAAAAATTCAAATCCTTCAAAGCATTGGCTGAAAATGAATCAGGACACAAAATTAAGTGCCTCAGATCTGACAGAGGTGGGGAGTTCACATCAAATGAATTTTTCGATTTCTGCGATGAACATGGGATAAGAAGAGAATTCTCTACAGCTAGAACTCCTCAGCAAAATGGTGTTGTGGAAAGAATGAACAGAACTATCCAACAAATGGCTCGTGCTATGCTCGATGAATCAGGTACTCCTGCAACCTTCTGGGGTGAAGCTGCACATGCTGCTGTTATTATTCTTAACAAAACAAATGTCCGAGTAAACAGCACTCAAACACCTCATGAGCTTTGGAGTGGTAAAACTCCTTCCGTGAAGCACTTCAAAATCTTTGGGAGCAAATGTTATATCAAGAATACTGATGAGCAACTTGGCAAACTTGAACCTAGAGCAGATGAGGGCATTCTTCTTGGTTATTCTCCACATAGCAAAGCATACAAGTGCTACAATAAAAGACTTGGCAGAATTGTTGACAGTATTGATATAGTGGTTGATGAGAAGGGATATATTCCTAGGCAAGTTCATCATGAAGACATTGAAGAAGATGAAGGTTACTCTCAAAGGCGAAATAATGAAGAAGAAGAACCTCAAGAAGAAGAAGAATCTCAAGAAGAACCAGAGGAGCAGACAAGAACGGAAGAGAAGACTCCATCCAGATATGTTCAAAAGAATCATCCAGAAACTCAGATTGTGGGGCAGAAAGAAGCAGGAGTACAAACAAGAAGGACACTTGCAGAAGCTTCAAGCTACTTGGCATTACTCTCCTCCACTGAACCACAAAATGTGAAAGAGGCATGCAAAGATGAAGGTTGGGTCAAAGCAATGGATGAAGAACTTGAGCAAATCGAAAAGAACAACACTTGGGAATTAGTTCCTAGACCAAAAGATAAGAATGTAATAGGAACAAAATGGGTCTTCAAGAATAAATTAAATGAAAATGGAGAAGTAATTAGAAACAAGGCCAGACTTGTTTGTAAAGGGTATGCACAGCAAGAAGGAATAGATTTTGAAGAGACCTTTGCTCCTGTGGCAAGACTTGAGGCCATCCGAATGTTCCTTGCTCTCTCAAGCTTTCAAAACTTCAAGGTATTTCAAATGGACGTGAAATCAGCCTTCCTGAATGGAGACTTAGAAGAGGAAGTATATATTGAGCAGCCAGATGGTTTCATTCTTGGGAATGATCCAAACCTTGTATGCAGATTGAAAAAGGCACTCTATGGACTCAAACAAGCTCCAAGGGCTTGGTACTATCGGTTGGACAAATATCTTCACCAACAAGGCTTTTCAAAAGGATCAGCAGATAGCAATCTCTATATAAAAGTTGAAAATAACAAATTGCTAATTCTTGTTGTTTATGTAGATGATATTATTTTTGGCAGCAATGAAGAGACTATGAGTCAAAACTTTGCCTTGGTTATGCAGAAAGAATTCGAAATGTCACTTCTTGGAGAATTGACATATTTTCTTGGATTGCAAATCCAACAAAATGAAGGAGGTATCTTCTTGTCTCAAACCAAATACCTCAAGCAGATCTTGAAGAAGTATGGCATGGAAGAGTCAAAGCCAGTTTGTACACCCATGGTTACAGGATGCAGCCTCAGTGCTAATGATGAATCAGCAGCAGTTCACCAACCCACTTATAGATCCATGATTGGGAGTTTGCTTTATTTGACAGGTACTCGACCAGATATTACACATGCAGTAGGAATGGTTGGAAGATTTCAAGCCAACCCAAAGGAAACTCATCTTCAGGCAGTCAAAAGAATCTTCAAATATCTTCAAGGGACCCAAAACTATGGCTTATGGTATCCTAGAAATACAGATCTCACTCTTCATGCTTACACAGATGCAGATTGGGCTGGAAGTGTGGATGATAGGAAAAGCACAAGTGGTGGTGCTTTCTTCATGGGTTCCAGATTAGTATCTTGGTTCAGCAAGAAACAGAGTTCGATTGCCTTATCTACAGCTGAAGCAGAATATGTGGCTGCGGCATCTTGTTGCACACAACTTCTTTGGATGATGCAGACCTTGCAGGACTTTCAAATCACTTGCACTCCACCAGTGTCTATCTTATGTGATAATACTAGTGCAATCAGCATTTCAAAGAATCCAGTCATGCACTCAAAGACCAAGCACATACCAATCAAGTACCATTTTCTCCGGGAACAAGTGCTTGAACAGAAGGTCAAGTTGGAGTATGTTCCTTCTAAGGAACAAGTTGCTGATATTCTCACAAAACCACTGCCCAGGGAAACTTTTGAATATCTCAGACAAAAGCTGGGAGTAGTTGATGCTTCATCCTGCTGTTGAAGCTTGTCTGTTCTACAGAAAAGTTGGTATACGCAAGTTACGAAAGGTATATACGCGTATACACGCGGATTTATGGTGGGAAAGTCGCGTGTAAGGTGTACGCTTGTTGCAGAGATTATATCCGCGTACATACGCCGTTTTATTCAGGAGAAATCGCGTATATGAAGTTCTGAACAGCAAGGGAAAACTCTGGAGTTCTGAACAGCAATGGGAATGTCAGAATTCTTCAGGCACAGTTTCAGGGGGTGCAACAGGCACAGGTTCAGGGGGAGCAGATAATCTTCCAATGATGCATTGTTGGCATTATCTTAAAGCTTTTGGTTCTAGTTCACATTTGGTGTTGATTTCAGGAGGAACAAAGGCGAAAGGAGAACAGAAGGATCTCTTGGTTGCTGATCTGAATGGTGATTATCAGATGCTGCTGGTGACTTTCATAAGTCTTGGTCTAGTTATTTCGTCTCTATGTCATATATCGCTTTTGTGGTATCTCTTTCATGGTGTCAAGGTCATGTAACGGCCTTTTTGGTTTCCCCACTATGCCTGGGATGATTGATGCAATGTGATTGGTTGTCATCTGTAAATTTTTTATGTATACCCACTTGGTTGGGTGGATGAGTCAATTTTTGTATATCCTCACTTAGTTGAGAGATGGATGTATGTATGAGTCCTAAGTGATAGGAAGGTCCTTTATGATGTATAGAGTCATGTTCTTCTTGAAGAACATCTTTTGCAGATCTTGCATACAGTCAGGACGAGCATGTACAACACACCTCAGCGGTACAGAGATTCAGCATGTACTCAGAGGGAGCATGGACAGATTGGTACACCTTGGCATATACAAAGGGGGAGATTATTCAGAGATTTCAGCAGGTACTCAGGGGGAGTATGGACAGTGTGATTCAGCAAAGGAAGAGAATATCTTGGTCCACCCTTTGCCCTTGATGTCAAAGGGGGAGAATGACTTGGTGTGGTGGTTGCCATCAAGTCCAAAGGGGGAGATTGTTGGCATTATGATTCAAGTATTGTCCTTGATGGCAACTCACTCAGAGGTTGGTACAGGTGCTCAGAGGTTGGTACAGGTGATGGCAACTTAATCAGAAGACAGATCTCAGTACAGCATGCCAAGGAAGGTCATACACGCAGTTTCGTTAAGCCCAAGTCGCGTGTACACGCTAGTTCGATTCAGAAAAAGCGCGTGTATGTGGAAAGGTTCCTTTGGTCCATGGTGGTTAGTCCTTGGAAGTTGTGCCTATGATTTCGGACCATTATGTCTCGACGGGCGTGTCGATCCCTAGTTTTAAAGTTGATGGTATTGTGTTACTATGGTTTTGGCTCTTGGTATTGAGCAAGGCCTAAGGCTATATAAGGAGAAGAAGATCATTAGGCAATATCATCTTTTGACAAGGCTTGAATATCTAAGAGAGAAAGAGATCTGATATGCAGGGTTCGGGTTGCTTGATATGAGCTAAGGAGAAATCACATCGGCGGATGGAAGACTAGATCTAAGGACAAATCGGGATCTAATGGTTTGAAATACTCTATTATGATATGGTTGATTATGCGTATTTCTAGATCTGCATACTGTCGCAATATTATGTTCTGGATCTAACTGATGTCTGGTACAGCTGCAAGTTGAGAGAATCTATTTTTAGATCTGTACGCAGGTTGGCTTAAGTAAAAACGCGTGTACACGCGGGTTTAGCTCATTGAAGTAGCGTATATCTCTTAAAGCTTGATTTTTGGGTTTGCAGTTGGATCTGACTGTTATTACAGAGTTCTGTAGACTGCTCTGGGTTCTGGTATCTGGTGATTGACAGGGTTCAGTGGTTCAGTGATTCAAAATTTGATAATTCTAGTATTGGTTGTTTTATGCTTCATGGATCTGTTATGAAAGTTGAATGAATTGGGTTCTACAGATTGAATGATGTGCTTCAGGAATATCCAGTCTGAAAATGTATGAAAGGTGGTACCTGAAAGAAAGAAGATTGTAGGCCAGCACCTACGTACTAGTATCTTGGCTAGTACAAGAGCAAAGGGGGTTGGAGCTCCCTTCCAAGGAAGTTTGGAGAACGAGAGAAGGTTGTAGCCTTCTGCAGGTTGTAGCCTGCGTACTGGTACAAGGCTGCACCAGTACAAAATATTGTAAACTGAAGTTTCTTATTAAAGAAAGATAGAGACAACTTGCAGCAGGTGGTTTTCACCCACATTGGGTTTCCACCTTATATCTTGGTGTTCATATGTGTGGTTTTTGATCTGTTCTGTTATACTGCACCTGCTTACTGTTAATGTGGTGAATAATGTCCTGATGAACTTAACTGAAGAATAAGCTGACTAAATTATGAGTTTTCTTCTTATACGCTGTTTTACTTAATCAAAGTAGCGTGTACACGCTGGTTCACCTAACTGAAGTAGCGTATATGTTTCTGAGCATTGAAAAGTTTGATTGATCTGATAATACTGATTCACCCCCCCTCTCAGTATTATTTCCAACAATTAGACTTCTGGCCAACCTTGACAATTTGTCCATAGAAGAAATAAATTCATAATCCCATTTCTACTTGTCAACATGAGATGATCTTTAGATCAATCTTGCACCTCTCAGAAAGAGGAATCCAATAAAAACATCATCTCCATCATATGAGTTGTCCATGGTGGAGTTTGGCCCTAGTTGCCAATTTTAACACTCCCTCTCAACTAGGGAGAAATCCACCTACCAAACCATCTGTCAATCTGTACCATCTTTGTCATCCCTGCTCTGCTCTGCTGAACCATGAAGAAATAATGAAGAAGAAATGATCGAGAGTGTATCATACCACTCTCCACTGACCCGAAGTCAGTCTCCATTGATCCCAGATCAATATCAAACATCCTAGCATAAGGAGTATGGTAGTACACGATGCGTCCATCGGTAGTACTATGGTCCCTATACTCATTTCCCAACTCACTGGCCAGATGAGAGGTACTTCCCATGAGTCTCGGACTAAATGGGTAGGATGCATCGACAGGAGAAGGTGAACCACTCATCCTGCTCATATGCCATAGGAGAAGGTGAACCACTCATCCTATGCATATATCAACCATCATGGGGTATCACAAGGGAAGGTGAACCACTCACCCTGTACACAGCGCACCACTAGGGGAAGGTGAACCACTCACCCTATGGTCACTCATAGCTCCAAGAAGTACCCCAAGCCCCCTGAAGCTCCCAGAGCTCAATATCCAACTCAAACGGGACCCTCATAAGAGGGTCTCTCCACGACTCCAAGTTGTTCACGGAAGGTTAAGAATTTGACCTTCCCCAAGGGCTTCGTAAGAATATCTGTGACCTGTTCATCAATCCCAATGTGATGGAGCCTTATTGCTCCTCGTTGTACCATATCCCGAATAAAGTGGTACCTGATATCAATATGCTTGGAGCGGTCATGAAACACGAGATTCTTAGAAAGACGAATCCCACTTTGGTTGTCGCAGTAGATCACAGTGGTATCCAGCACATGCCCAAAAAGCTCACTAAAGAGCTTCCTCAACCAAACAGCTTCACAAGAGGCCATACTAGCAGCAATATATTCGACCTCGGTGGTGCTCAAAGCAACCGATTTCTGCTTCCTACTCATCCAAGATATCGAAGCAGAACCTAGTGAGAAACAACATCCCGATGTGCTCTTACGATCCACCACACTGCCGGCCCAGTCAACATCAAAATAACCATGGACCCTCAAATTCCCGGCAATGTATCTCAGTCCATAGGTGATTGTGCTCGGAGATATCTCAAGAGATTCTTGGCAGCAATCCAATGTATGTGATGAGCCTCAACCATAAATTGACTCAATGTATTCATTGCAAAGCATATGTCCGGACGGGAGCTCACCAAGAACACCAGGGCCCCTACGAGTTGACAATACTTAGAAGGATTTCCCAAATTAGGAGCAGTAGCACTTCCGCATAACTTCTTGAAGTTAAGTTCCATCGGAGTAGTCACGGACTTACAATCCACCATCCCAAATCTTTCAAGTAGCTTCACAATGTATTTTCCTTGGGAAAGGAAAATCTCACCTAGCTTTTGCCAAACATCTAAGCCTAGGAAGTAGTGCATCAATCCTAGGTCCTTCATCTCGAATTCGGAAGCCAACTCCCTCTTGCATTGATAAATAAGAGGGTTTGCACCTGTCAAAAAGAGATCGTCCACATAAAGTACCAAGATGAGAGGTCTATCATTTTCAACCTTGAAATAAAGGTTCGGATCAACTTCGCTTCTTGTAAAACACAGCTTCATCGATCCTCTCATACCAAGCCTGAAGAGCTTGCTTCAACCCATAGAGGGCTTTCTTCAACCTACATACATGTGTCTTTCGATCTAGAACTTCGAACCCCTCGGGTTGTTCTACATAGACTTCCTCCTTAAGTGAACCATGAAAGAAGGCGGTCTTGACATCCATTTGATGTAAATTCCATCCTTGAGAGGCAGCAAGAGCAATGATCGAACAGATGGTGGTATATCGGGCAACTGGTGCAAATATCTCATCATAGTCCACACCTTCCTTTTGAGAGAAGCCTCAAGCAACAAACCTAGCCTTGAACTTTTCAGCACTTCGATCAGCTCCATGCTTGATCTTGTAGAGCTATTTCGAGGTGACAATAGACTTGTCCTTGGGTCTAGGGACCACATCCTAGACATCATTTTTCATAATTGACTCATACTCTTCGTTCATAGCATCCTTCCAAACTTGGTGCTTCACAGCTTCTTCAAATGTGCAAGACTCGGTTTGAACAATGGTGCTCATGGCAGTTAAGTACCCTTGGTACCTATTCGGCTTCTTACTTTCACGAAATGTCCCCCTTGGTGCAATATGTCTCTCGACATCTTCGAGAGTGTCCTTAAGCCATGAGGGCCTCCTTTTTGAGGAGGAGGGCTCATGGGGAGGTGGATCAATGGGATCCATCAGTCCTTCAACATCGGGCATCGGCTCATCCTATGGTTCTCCCTGCTTTCCTGTATCTGCTTCTTTGTCCTTCCTTGGAATAGGAAGGTTCCTAATCTCCCCAAGGGCAGCGTCTTCATCGAAGGTGACATCACGACTTATTTCCACTTCTCTTTGACCAGGCACATAGATTCTATATGCCTTTGAAGTTTCATTGTAGCCCACAAATGTTCCTTTCTTCCCTAATGCATCCAATTTGCTTCTCTTTTCTTTCGGCACATGAAAATACACGAGGCTACCAAAAATTCTAAAGTGAGAAAAATCAGATTTCTTACCAATGAAAACTTCTTCAGGAGTTTTGGAGTCCAATGCTTGATGAGGGAATCTATTTTGAAAATACACGGCAGTGTTGGCAGCTTCTCCCCTTAAGAACTTCGAAAGGCTTTGATCATGAAGCATGGCGCGGGTGGCTTCTATAATGGAACGATTCTTTCTTTCAGCAACTCCAATTTGCTCCGGAGTATATGCGGTAGTAGTCTCCCTCTTAATGCCAGCTTCTCTACAATAGTCATTGTACTCATTTGATTCATATTCGGTTCCATTATCAGTCCTCAATATTTGATATTCTTCCCTATTTGATTTTCGACCAAGGCTTTGAAAGAGCAAAACCATGTGAACACTTCATCCTTCTTCAAGAAATAAATCCAAGTTTTGCGAGAGAAGTCATCCACAAAGATAGCATAATATACATATCCTCCCAAAGATGTCACGTGCAACATACCGGATAGATCAAAATGAACCAATTGCAAAATATCGGTAGTCTTGGTATCACTTGAGCGGAATGGTCCCCTTGTATGTTTTCCTTCGGCACATCCCTGACAAACACCTTCATGTTCTACTTTAAATTCAGGCATACCTATCACCGTCTTCCTTGCATCGGGTAGGGCTATATAATGAAGATGAGAAAGTCTTCGATGCCATAATCCGGATAGAAGAGATGTGTTGCAAGACATAGCTCCTACTGGACTTCCTCCAACTTGATATAGGTTGTTAACCTTGAATCCAAGAGTAAATGCTTCTTTGAAATTTCTTTTCCAAACTCGTACCTTTCCATCAACGAATGCCACCTTGAATCCTTTGTCCTCCATCGCCAAGATAGATACCAGGTTCTTTAGATCGGGTACATGTAGTACTTATTGTAGACGAATGGTGTTGCCTTGATTCAATTGAAGAGTAACATTCTCAACTCCTTTCACGGGATAGGTGGCATTGTCTCCAAGAATGATTTCTGAATTTGTATTTTTTCTATTAGATTTGAAAGAGCTTCCTTATACCCAGTGAAGTGCCTTGAGGCACCACTATCAATCAACCAATTTCCCAAGGTATCCGAAGGAGAGGCAGTAGAGAGGGCAGATATAAGATAAAATTCGTTTTACTTGTTATCTACAACATTATATTCATCATACCTGGAGTTTCTTGATCTTTTGGGAGGTCGACCAACTCCATATTGAGTAGTGGGAGCATTCCGTTTTCCTTTGTTGTTGAACCTGCCATTCTTTTGATTGTTGTTGCCCCTGAAATTGTTGTGGTTGTTGTTGTCATCATTCTGAGGTGTATCCCTTTTATTAGGACACTCCCTAGCATAGTGGCCAAACCTGTTACAAATGAAGCATCTCCCCTTTCTTCCATCTTTGAATCCCGGTCTTCCTTGACATTGCTTCTTTGAACCTGCATTGTTCTTCTTTTTAGCATGAGCAGAGAATGCAGTAGGATCATTCCTATTTGAAGGCATGTCTCTCTCTATCATTCTTGTTTCTTCTTGAGTACATCTAGTCAACAATTCATCAAAACCTGGAATCTGATCATTGTTGAGGATAGTAGTGTTGAACACATCCCATTCACGAGGGAGACCTCCAAGGGCAATGAGAGTGAGCTCCCTGTCAGCAATAACTTGATAGAAGATCATTATTTCGGTGATCCTCATGAAGTAGGATTGGATATCTTCTCCTCTTTCCTTCTTTATGTCAGTCAACTTGTTCTTGAGAAAGAGGACTTGGTTTGCATTGCTAGCTTTAATCATCCTAACCAACTTGTCATACATCTCCTTAGATGCGCGCCCAAATCGGAGATGTAAGCAACTAAATGCTTATGAATAGAATCCCTAAGGATCTTCTTAGCTTTGAATTCACCTTTCTTGTACTTTGTCTTAGCGGCAGTTGGTGCATTTGAAGGAGGTTCAGCAATCTTTCCCTGCACATAGTCCATAGCATCATGCTCTTCCAAAGTCAAGTCAAGAGACATCTTCCATGCATGATAATCAAACTTATCATTGAGCTTGTCATCAGATTTGAAGTAAGATGAAGAGGCCATTGAATCTTGTCCTTGTCCAACAAATCTCAGTGATTGCTCTTCTCACTCTTGCTTGGGCTTTGTCTTCACCTCACCTTTGATACCATGTTACTTTTAGATAACAATGGTATGTTCTATATGGTTTATAGCAATCTACTTCAAGTCAAGAGACATCTTCCATGCATGATAATCAGACTTATCATTGAGCTTGTCATCAGATTTGAAGTAAGATGAAGAGGCCACTGAATCTTGTCCTTGTCCAACAAATCTCAGTGATTGCTCTTCTCACTCTTGCTTGGGCTTTGTCTTCACCTCACCTTTGATACCATGTTACTTTTAGATAACAATGGTATGTTCTATATGGTTTATAGCAATCTACTTCAATTTTTCTTATTAGCCCAATATCAATTTCCAAATTAGCAATCACATAAACATTGATAGTAAATGCAGATAGAACATAAACAATAGGCAGAAGACAATCCAAGACGAGGACAGAATATTTGGTGGATGCCAGGGAAAAACCCCAATGTGGGGAAAACCCTTTGATCAAATCTTCTTATTATTCTTCAAAAGTTCAGCACAGAGACAAAATACATCATACAAAATCTCCTTGCCCAATCATTGTAAAACAATCCAGTCAAACAACAGTCAACAGGATGCCCTAACCAAAAAGTCAACATCAAACCAGCAGAAAGCCTCCTCCAAATTAGCTCGATCAAACCCAGTCAACTCAGCGTCCAAAGACAGTCTGAATTGGTCCAAAATAGTCCTGAAAATTTCAATCAAACTCGGTCAACACACAGTCAACTCCGCAGTCAAAGGGCCTACAGCGAACGCAGGGCAAACAGCAACACATTCCTCGATTTTTGTGCAAGGAGATGCGACCTAAGGAAATTGGATTACCTTCCTGAAAAACGCAGTCAAAGGAGTTAGTTTGACCCTCGGTCAACGCTACCGCAAATGGCCCAAAAAAATCCTGAAATTTTCGATCAACCCAAGTCAACGCATGAAAAAGAAGAGCTGCTCCTTTGTTGTACGAACCAATGAGGAGAGGAGAGAGAGATGGGTGTTGAGGTGTGTCCAAATGAGGAAAATGTCTCTTCTATTTATACACAACATTGAGGAGAGACACGTCTGTCGGGCTTCATGAGCCTACATTAGACTTCTGGACGACCTTGACAATTTGTCCATAGAAGAAATAAATTCATAATCCCATTTCTACTTGTCAAAATGAGATGATCTTTAGATCAATCTCGCACCTCTCAGAGAGAGGAATCCAATAAAAATATCATCTCCATCATATGAGTTATCCATGGTGGAGTTTGGCCCTAGTTGCCGATTTTAATGATAACTCTAGCAATTGATATTGTTGGTTTTTAACTGCCACTGACTACTTCACTACATGGGTGGAACCTATACTAAAAAAGAAAACCAATCGCGTTGTTATGAATTTTCTAGAAAATAAAATAATTATAAGATTTAAAGCCCCAGCCAAGATTTTTACTATAGATAATGCTAAATCCTTTAGTTTAGCTGCTCTAGCCACTTTTTGTTTTAAATACGGGATTGTGTCATCTCACTCTTCTAATTATTACCCACAAGGGAATGGATTGGCAGAGTCCAGTAACAAGAACATCATGAACAATATCAAGAAAAATGTGAGTGAAAATAAGAATTGGGCTAGCAAGATTAAGCATGTGTTATGGGTTGACCATGTCACTATTGAATCTTCAACTAGAAGAAGTTTGTTTGAACTAGCATATGATTTGGAAGCTACGTTACCTATTCATCCCAAATACCTATCCTCCAATTCATGCAACAACTTACAATAGAACAAGATGCAATACAGGCAAGAATTGATCAACTTGAGCAATTAGATGAATATAGACATCTTGCACTTGACCAAATGGCTAAGAATCAAGAAAGAATTCAAGGAACATTTGATCATAAAGTAAAACAAAGAGATTTCCAAAGACGAAAACATAGTCTTATCATGTGGCAAAGGAAAAGAGAAATTAGGCATGCATAAGAAATTAGATAGTCTCTAGCAAGGGCCATACAAAATCCAAGGAAAGGCTCAAATTAATTCCTTCTACTTGATTGACCATAATGGAGAGAAGTTTCCTTTACCAACTACTAAATAGCTTCTCAAGTTTTACTTTCCAATTGGCACTTGATTGACCTTTAGTGTACCTTAGATTAGGATTAGGTAGGTTGTGTGTTATTCATCTTGATTTTACATCCTTCCTTCTTTTTTCTTGCCAAAAATCTAGGTAGCTCCACCGAAAGAAATCACAACCCCCAACCAAACTAATCAGAACCTAACCCAAGGGGCGTCGAGGAGAATGGAACCCGTGACCTCCCAATGGCAAGGTGATTTAGCAATGGGACTTTGACCAATTGTGCTAACCCTTGGTTTCATGTAATGTTGATTTTTATGCATCTTTATTTACTTTATTGTTTGAAAAAAGAAAAAGAGAAATAAGTAAGAGAAGGGTAACTTGGGACTTATTTATTGCATTTGATTCTATAACCTTTCATATTCTAAGGTGACCATATCGCCCGGTTACTTTTGCTGATTATTTTGTTGTAGAATCTAACAAAGATGTTAAGAGTGATGCAAGTTACAGGTCTTGGAGTACCAAAGATGTCAAGGTTCTCATACAATCTACGGTGAGAATATGGATCATGCACTCTATGATGAGCCGCACGTATTCTTGAGTTGGAACCAGATGTTAGCCATCCACTTGCATGGGTAACCATAAGGGAAAATTTTCTCCCATGATGCAGATTTCCAACTAGCAGCCACACATGTTCCTCACTTCTCCACTGTGCATATGATCGATGATGTGCCTTTAACGCCTCACTTAGCTCTCATTTGGGTCAAATGATTATGGTGCCATATACTTACAAGGTATATTATTTCCATTCTTCATAATGGATGTTATTTTCATATATAGGGGGTCACCCCAATGATCATTGGGAGATTTGTTAAATGGATCAAGGCACTCTTTATTGTGTTGTTTACTTTGTTCTTAATTTGTAGTCGGAAGTCAACACCCTCTTCTAGTAAAGTGTGGCATTTCTTAGGGTTTTGCTTGTAATAGTAGGGAGTGCTTAAAAACGGGTATCGTGTCCATATCCCCATCATACGTAACATCTTCCATCTTTCCCTCATACTCTCATTCATGGTTGAATTGTATGTGTCCCCATCCACCCTTCAGTAGTCCCATGAGAAGAAGAGGTTAGTAAGACTGATTCTAATGCTAATGAAATGAAAGTTAAGAGCAATTATAAAACGCCGAAATGCAAAAGAATAATAAAAGGGATACATAATGCACAAAATCAAAAGCGAATTGAGCTACACCGCCTCATGTGAGGCCATCACCCCTAGTCCTATGCATTGAATGCATATACCCAAAAGGGACCACTAGAGTATCCCATTGTCCCATGTGATGAACTACATATAAACGATGGACATGATGAATCAGACTATAAACATATATTTATATACAAGCATTATGAAATGAAAAGCAAGATGTCCCAATCAAATATTCAAGAAGGGTGTACAATGTTAAAAGGCAAAGCAAAGGGGTGGAAAGACACAATACTGAGGAAAGGATAACTCAAACCATCACGGAAATCCTCCACAAAGGCACTCATGGGATTAATATTTATTGACCTTACTTGACTATGCAAGATTATGAATGAACCCTTTTATTTCCCTTTTACCATACTCATCTTACACTTTTCACATATCCCTTGATGGGCTTTCCAAGACCTATTTCCTTCCTTGGGTTTTGTTGCATGTGATAGGGGTAGGTGATGGCTATACTGTATCTAGACTTGGTAAATTGTATTAAATATTGAGCTATTGTGAAGTTTGATGAGGATTCTTGGTGTGATCTAACCTAATGACCCTTGTATGTGACATGACACACTTATTATGTTGTTTTGGAAGTATGTTCCCCAGATGTATGATGATATGAGCCCACACAGATGATGATACACCATGATGGAGAGGACCTTCTTACCATGATGATGATGACTACACTCTCTTTCCATTGTTCCACCTATTTTGATGATGATTTGGACCATTATTGATGGCATTAAGCTTCTTGGTGACCTTGTACCTCTTGGAGAGGGCATGCCACCCCCATGATGGCATTGTACCTTCTTGATGGATGTTAAACCTTCTCTTGATGATGAGGGCACACCCCTTTGGAGGGTTCATGACACCTTCTCCCTTGACAATGTCATGCCCTAGCTTGAGGGCATTGCACTTATGATGGGACATTTCACTTGATGATGATGTATGACTACTTTTGGAGCTGACCTAGCATGATGAGGAGACACTTGGCACATTTTGATGATGAGATGTGACTTTTGGACGATGAGGCATGGCCTTTGATGAGACATTGCAGGCTTCCATGGAGAAACATGACTTATGCAGAATTATACACCACTTTGGAGGATGGCATCATGCTTATTTCATTCACTCACTCACACACGTGACTCTTGGACGGCATTTATGATGGACATCTAGCATTTTTGGCATCTTTTACTCATTGATGAGGTATCTTTTGGGGTCAACCTTGACCTATCCGCCTTGTATCATGCATTCATTTCATTTTAGGACTTTTACTTCATTTAGGCTATTATAGAGGCTAGCACTTAACCACTACTTCATTTGGATGGTTGCACATGGTGGAGACTTCTCTTACCTTCTATTTATTTTATCTTGTGTGCCATGGATGTCTAATTAGAGCAACCTCTTAAGGAGGACATGATGTGGATTGCACTCTCTTCTTGGATGGATATTGGTTGGATGAATGCAAGATCATCTAAGAAAGTGGGCTTCTTTTGTCTTGTTTATGTTTATGGATGATGGTAATTAACTATTAAGCACGTGAGCATGGCATTTTATTTTCATTATCCCCCAAACCCTTCTTCCAAGTCTTTTTGGAAGGAGCAAGTGGGCTCCTTCCCTTATCTCATCCTTGAAGATTGAGAAGCCTTGGATCAATTTTCTAGGGATGGTGAGTGGACTTACCCTAGTCTTTTGAACCTAGATCTACTCCAATCCTCTTCAAGTGTGTTGATCCTTGACTCATATGCCCTAAGTAGAGAAAGGCACTAATCTTCTCCTTTGTGACAATCATTATGTCATTAAATTTTATTTTCTTTTTATGTTTTAGGGTATTTAGAGTTAAATTGCAGCAAAATCTTTCATTTTCAGCATTAATTGAGTTGGATGTCTTAGTTCTAGGGTTAAAAAGTGTTTTGGAATATATTATAAAATACAAAGTGTCAATTTTAATCCAATTTTAAACCATTTTCTAGGGCTGATGTCTAAGGTTTTTAGTGCTACTATATACTCTTTTTCTGCAGAAATTTGTTGTGATTCAATTTCTATGTTACTCTCATTGTAGCACTTTATCATAGATGTCATTAAATTTTATTTTCTTTTTATGTTTTAGGGTATTTAGGGTTAAATTACAGCAAAATCTTTCATTTTCAGCATTAATTGACTTGGATGTCTTAGTTCTAGGGTTAGAAAGTGTTTTGGAATATATTATAAAATACAAAGTGTCAATTTTAATCCATTTTTAAACCATTTTCTAGGGCTGATGTCTAAGGTTTTTAGTGCTACTATATACTCTTTGGCTGCAGAAATTTGTTGTGATTCAATTTCTATGTTACTCTCATTGTAGCACTTTATCATAGGTTTTGGGCCTATTTATTATTGATGTTCTAAATTGGTTTATTGCTGCAATTTTCTATTTTACAAGCCAGTTTGCTACATTGTATAATTTCTTGATTGTGTGTATTTGGGGACCTTCCTTGAGCTCATATGTGTTGATGTAAGCCATTCGAACAGGCATAGTAACCCTTGAACTCAAATCTGAAAATTATCTTCAAATCCACCATAAACAACAATTCTTTGATCCTCTTGATTGATGGTGATAGAAGTAGAAGCCTTAGGGGGCACTTCAATTGGTTTGATTGGGCCTTTATATCCCTAAGATCTACTACAGTAGCCTCCCTTGTGTTGGATTGTATCCACCACTAAAACGAGGGGAGTAGATGCTAAGATGATAGTGGTGACTCTCCCATGTTACTCGTTTTCTTGGTCACCTAGTGAGGCCTTGCACATTTTGCTATAACAAGTTCTTCCACTTTTATGAATTTTCAAATTTTGTCTCCAATCATCTCAAACACTTCTCTATGCTAGAGATGGAGAGGTAACAATGGTAATATTCCTCCACTGATTGATGTTTATTTCAGCCAATTCAAGTATAGAATGATAAACAAGACAGGGGAAGTCCAGTGATCGGCAGGGTGACGAAGGAGGGCAGAGGAAGGACAAACCCCGAGAGTACAAGGGATGAGCCGGAAAGGAATGTTAGAGGAGAGGGCAGGACAGAGAAATCGAAGACGGGCAGTGGAATAAAGACAAGTGGCAGAGCAGAGTCAAAAATCCTACGGCAAGAGCAGCCGGGAGAGGAAAGAAGTTAATGCAGGACAACGGTGGATAGGACATGAGGGCAACATCCCAAGGCAGGAGGGAAGGGATGCGTGCCAAGGAAAAAACAGGACAGCTGGTGGTAAAGACAAGAGTCGGGAATGAAAAAGAAATAAAGCTTAAGGAAAAGTGGAAAGAGGCATTATGCATGCAGACGAGAACGAAGAAAGGTGACGAGAAAGGAAGAGGAGGCAGCGAGAAGATGCAGAAGGCGGAAGAAAGGCGAAGCTTGGTAAGCGGGTATGTAATACCTCTAGCCCTAAATCCTGAAAGCTTAAATTGTTTGAGAAGTAGGTTAGGATTGTGGTATGGTAAGCAAACCTGGTATCGTTATTTCAATTGCGATAGCAATCTCAGTGGAATGAAAGAAAACAAACCCGAAGAGATCTCGTTTGCTCTGGACAGAGAGAAGGAGAGGAGAGGTGGAGAACCTAATAAGAACGAGGGCATACCTGAACAAAATTTCAACAATTCCCACCTTAGAATATGGGTCCTGGCAAGACTCATTGGAGGGAAAGGCAGAATGCCTGCAGCCCCGAGAGAAGTAAGTTGGGAAAGGAAAACCCAAAGCTCCTGGGAGATGGCATTGCATCCTAGGGGGAGGGTAGAGAAAAAAGCTAGCAGAAACCCTGCTGACAAGCCTGAGAAAACTGGGCTAAGGGGAGGCCTTTTTTGCCTAAATCTAACCAAGGGCGAGGCCCTGGGAGAGAAGAGGCAAAAAAAGCAGGAGTGGAATTCCTACGTGGGTTGGGAAAAGAAACATAACCACTATTACCCCATGACCCGAAGAATTAAAAAGGTCGGAGCCAAATTCAGTTGGGTAGGAAACCAGACGTTGGGAAACACAAGAAGGAGGGTGGGGGGAAACCCAGGGAAAATGATATAAACCTATATAATATGGTTAACATATGCTTTGATTCTGTGATAGGTCTAGCAACAGAACAGGGAAAGCACGTGGAACAGGTCAAGGAGCAAAAGTTTAAAGGCTTCAACCACCAAGCTGAAAGCAGAATGGCTCCTAGGAGAAGCAAGAGGACAGTTAAGAAAGACGAAGGAACAAGCAGCCAGGGAAAGAAAAGAGGCAGGAAGCAAGACGGAGACCACATAAAGACGATCATTGATTCCTACATGGAAGGAAATCCGAAGGAAGTCAGGGACCAGATTAATAGTTGGGAGCGAGATCTAAGAGACAATCTTAGATACAGAGACATACCCATGGAGGAATGGGAAAGAATGGTGCAAGACCCCAGGACAACGAATGGAAGACAATCCCTGTTCAAAAAGACCCTGCACCAGTACTGGATCATGAAAAATGTCGTGGCACGGGCCATGACCCTCCACCGCGAGCACATGGAAGGAGAAGTATTTGACAAACAGGAAGACAGAAAGGAGAAGGACCCTGTCCGAGCTGAACTTCTCAAGGAAATAGCGACCATACAGATACAGACTTACCGGAACAATCTTGCCCTAGGAAGGATTGAACAGACCTTGACAGCGATAAAGTGGAAACTGGAACAGAGATGCGAGATGCCAGGCTCCAGTGCAAAGGCACCAGCTCCGATAGTATCCTCAGATGAGGATTAATCAAGTGAACCAGAATGTTTTGATTTTTGAATTTTGAATTTGATGAAGAAAACAAGCATGTTTATTTTGATCTTTAGAGATAGCAGTAGAGACAGTCAACATAGAAACAGTGGATGGATTGTTATGAACTTATTCAAATTTTGGACTGGATTTAAAGCTGACCAGTGGTCACCTGGTTTCCTTCGGGCAGGTGACTACCCGGAGCAAATGGATGTAAAAAACTTTTGAAAATAGCTAATACATAGAGACCTGCCAAGTTTACAAAAAAAAAATATAGAATGATAGAAACAAAATAAACATAGACCTCCTTGAAATATATTTAGTTTATATTTGTAAATGAAAAGTATTATAAGAAAGCCTCTACTCAATTTGGTGTTGGAAATACCAGGGGCAATGTGTTGTTGAATTTCTCCAGTATCAGCCCCACATATTAGGGAAGAAAGATATCTTCCTTGGGAAGTACTTATGGTTTAATGACGCTAGATCATGGGATGATTGGAGGGTGTTAGCTCATCAAAAAGATTTTGCTTCAAACAAATTGTCTATTCGAGAGATTCAAAAGTTGATTGCCACAAAGGACTTGTCTAAGATGGACATTCAAATGCAAGGCCCAATTTGGGGAGATTGAAGTTGGTCATTTGTTAAGCTAATCCAGAGTTATGATACAAAGAAATGATATACATTGGTGCATCAAGAGCTTCTTTTGGCTAAGATTTTGAATGTTGGGTAGGCTTCTTCAAATCAGGGGAGCATATGGAAACAAAGACTCCATAGTGTATGGCATTTTCAGTTAAGCTGGAAATTATGAGTTTTTGCTTGTTTGGTCATTTATCAAGGATTACCTAAGTCACCTGACACGGGGATTCGGGATTCGTAGGATACGGGGATTCAAGTGTCGGATTCAGACACGTTGAGCCCCCAGAACAGGACACGTAGGATTCGTTATATATTATTTTATATATATATATATATATATATATTAAAATTAGATATTTCTTACACAAATTCTCATTAATGATACAAATTCATTGATTTCAAACATAGATCTTCATCTAGATGTTGGTTTTACTGTTTACAAAGTAAGTTAGTAACATTATAGCATGGATAGTACATACAAAATTCAAATATCTACATAAACCCTCACAAACCTCATAAACCATCCTAAACCTCATAAACCCTCACTCATAAACCCTCATAAACCCTCACAAACCTCAAAACCCTCATAAACCCTATATATATTAAAAATTAGATATTTCTTACACAAATTCTCATTAATGATACAAATTCATTGATTTCAAACATAGATCTTCATCTAGATGTTAGTTTTACTGTTTACAAAATAAGTTAGTAACATTATAGCATGCATAGTACATACAAAATTCAAATATCTGCATAAACCCTCACAAACCTCATAAACCCTCATAAACCATCCCAAACCTCATAAACCCTCACAAATCTCATAAACCTCATAAACCCTCACTCATAAACCCTCACAAACCTCATAAACCCTCCCTCATAAACCTCATAAACCCTCACTTTTTTGGGATTCGAATCCCAAAATCGGGATACGACTAGGATTTGATGGTGTCCTATTAGGACACATGGTGTCCCGTTTTAGGATTCGAATTCCCATCGAATTGTGTCGGATTCGTGGGATTCGGACACGTGGCCTGTTTTGGACGAGTCCGATTTCATAGGGGATTACTAACAAAATCTCATTTAGCAAAAATACAATTTTATAGATGACCTGTGTTCAATGTAGTCTCCTAAGCACATGGGAGTCAAATAGCCAAAGGCTCTTGGCAACAGGCTCAAGCACAAGTGCTTTCTATCTTTCAAGGGACTAATCATTGGAAAGCCGCATTGTTAGGTGACTCTAAGCAGCTAATCCTCTCGACTTTTATGGGTCTTTGGAACTCTCTCTGAATTGCTGGTTTGTTTTCCATCTGAAAGTTAAGATGTGAGTCCATTTTGATAATGAGATAAGCTCTGCTTCTTTCCTTCTGTAGGATTTGGCAAGAAGAGGTCTGTATCTAGCTCCAAGCCAAGGGTTCGCTCCTAATTCGAGATGCCAAAAGTATAGATGCTCTAGCTTATTCAGAATTCATTTCAATCCTAGTAGCGCTTTATCTATTTCTGCTCCTTGTACAAACTCCTCGTAGTGAATATTTTATCTTTGACATAAGTCGTACTTCGTCGCAAAAAGAGAAATCTTTTCAAAAACACAAGAGGGACCCACTATTTTCGAGGGGCTTCCACAAAGCTTGCTACAGTGCTGCTACAGTGCCGCGCGTTATGCTGTCGCGCTCTGTTGTCTTGGCCTTGCTGTGTCTCTTCGTTTGTCTTCACTGATCGACCTCTGGTGAACTTAGTGCGAACCTACTCGGATCTTTCACGCTCTGCAACCTTACACACAGCTTCCTCGCCTTTCAACGGTCTAGCATCCCTTCAAACCTTTGGCGAACCCCTAATGAACTTCAAGTGAAGATTATGAGACAACTACTACACAACAGACGATTTATAAAAGCGCACAGGTATTCAAATGCGGAAAATGCCTTCTCATATTATTTCTCAGAAATGGATATAGATTACAGATTACAGAGAGTATTCCTTACAGAGATAGACTATTGTTGCATTTATCGGACTTTTGCTTTTCACTGAGGAATAAGCATTACTGAAGGCTTCCTGGCAACAGATAGGCTCTGCCTAAGAATATACAGACTCGACTGGTATGCAGACTGACTTCAGACTTCTAATAGATCTGGCCACTTTAGGTTCTTACCAGTGCCAAGCACACTGATATGCAGGCTTCTCAGATCTCTAAACTCTAAGACTCTAACACACTCCGAATGCGAATGCCTCAACAATGAGCCTTACTCTCAATTTATAACAAATGAGAGGGGACAAACATTACTGTAGGGCATCAAACAAAGGGACGGAATCATTGCTTTCGGGTAACACCGAGGTGACATCCGCACAAAGATTCTTGGTCCGGAAAAGTAAATACTATTCAAAAATCTACGGAAAATATGTTGTCTACAATGTTTACAAAGTGGATACTTTTGTCCAGCAAAGCCCACGAGAAAAGCTGGCCACAATTAAGTCCTTGTGACTGGACAACATTATTACAATAATGGATGCTTTTGTCGGTTAAGCCCATGAGAACCGTCAGAATACAGTAATGTCAGGGAATCTATGCTTTTTGTACAATAATTCATCCCATGCTTTGGTGAAAATCCTCCGAACAATCATAGGTTTCCCTAAAATGATTTGATGTTTCACCTTAGTTAATACAAGCCATTCATAATGGCGGGACATGTATTCTTTTAAAGTTTTATTCTCATCATGAAAAGGAGACCAATCTCCTGCCGTCATTTCTTTGACAGTTTTATAAGGTATGTGGAAGCAATCTGGGATGTTGTGTTCGAAACAAATATCACAGTGGAATCTGCAGTATGCTTCATGATAGAGTGGGTCCATTGTTGTTCTGTTAACACCGTAGTCGGCCCACCATTTTTGTAGCCAGTCGCATTGTTGATTTCTTTGCATTATCCCCGTTGTACTAAATTTTAATTTAGTATAATGGGTTTCTTCTTTGTCATCTACATTCAGAAAATCCCACCACAGCTGTTTATATGCTGAGAAATCATATACTGTGTCTGGAAAGATTATCTTGGGATCTCCTCCTGGCCATAATGCAGAGGTCTGAGTAGGCATGGGCCATGCAAGATTTCTGGTACGATTTATGCAGAAATATTTTTCATAAATCCCACGGCGGATACCTCCATGTGACCAGATTCCCGAGATATCATGAAAATCTCTTTGAAGGGCATCTTCTGCATACAATGCATCTCTTTTGGCTTTTGTGTAGATCATGTCATGAATCCATCTACTGCCTTTTGGGTACACCCTTCTTTCTGGTACAAGATGTTGAATGTCAGTATGCGCTTGTAAATTGGCATCTAATACTTTTGTATTTCTCAACTGCCAGGTTGGCTTCCATTTGTCTCTGTATTCTTCCCAGTCCTGGTTGTCTGGTATTGTACGCAGGACTTCCTGTTTCTGGCTTTGGTCCCATTCTGTAACAATGACCATTATATGTTCTTGTGGCTGGATAAATTCTCTGCTGAGAAAATCTGGTAAATAGTTCTTTGTGCCCTTGATATGTTCGACTTGAAAGTCGAAGTTGGCGAAGAGTGCTTGCCACCTAGCAAATTTCGCCTCTCCTGGTTTCTTGATGTCCTTAGTTAAAACTTTCTGCAAAGTTGAAGCATCAGTTCGGAGTAAGAACTGTCTGTTTATTAAATGGACATCGAATTTGCTAATGCAGTTCCACGCAGCTTTTACTTCTTTCTCAATTGTGGAGTAATTCTGCTCAGCAGGATTCCAGGTGCCTGATGCAAACTGGACAACTTGTTCAGTGCCATCTTTTCTCTGCTTTAGGATACCTCCCCATCCTATATTACTGGCATCTGTTTCAACAATCTTGAATGCACTGTCATCAGAGACATATAGAATAGGAAGAGACTTTACCTTGGCTTTGATGTTCTGAACAGCTCTGGTGTGTTCTTCCGTCCACTGGGGTGGCTCTTTTTTAAGCCTCTTATTTAATACGCTCCTGTCTGTGGCACAATCCTTGTAAAAGTTACTGACATAATTTAAACAACCCAAAAACCTTTGAAGCTGGTTTTTGTCTGTAATAACATCTGGGAATTTGTCAGCAAACTCAAGCGCATGCTTCTGCAGAGAAATTTGGCCATTGAAAATAGTATGGCTGAGAAATTTGATAGTAGTTTGAAAAACTTCTATCTTTTTCTTGCTTAAAACTAGACCATTATGCTTTACCAGCTGCTTAAATGTATGAACATGCTTGAAATGGTCCTGGATGTTCTTAGAAAAAATTAGAACATCATCAATGTAAACTATAAGCCAGTCAAAGTATGGCTTAAATATTTTATCCATTACCTTCTGGAATTTAGATGGAGCATTTTTCAAACCAAAAGGCATGACATTCCACTCATAGTGGCCTGCTGGAATACTGAAGGCGGTCTTGAACTTATCTTCCTCTGAAATGGCTACTTGCCAAAATCCTGCCTTCAAGTCAAACTTTGAAAATATCTTAGCTCCTGCTATCCTTGCAATCAGATCTCCTTTGTGGGGAATTGGATAGGTGTCATCGGCAAGAACAGAATTTAGAGGTTTGAAATTTATTACCAGCCTTGGAATCCCTCTGATTTGTTCTGCTCTTTTGTTGACATAGAATCCGTAACAGTTCCAGGGACTGTCAGATTCTCGAATGAGCTTGCGATCCAGAAGTTGCTTGATCTCTTTTTCACAGAGATCTCTGTATTCCTTATTCATTGGAATAGCTCTACTTTTACAGGGCTTGCCTGTATATCCTTCCTTGTATGGGAGCTGGACAGTATGCTGCTTTCTGTGCCAAAATGCATTTGGTTCTTCTGAGCAGCATTCTTCTTCAATATGTTTCCTCAGTTCCTCAATTTTCTTCTTAACCTGAGGATTTTTTAACTGATCTTCTACTTTCAGTGTAGATTTCAGATCTTTTAGATCTGACAGTTTTGCTTCTGCTTTGTCCAATTCTTGGACAGTCTGGACCATTGTAGAGATTCTAGGATTTGAGATATATGGTAACTCAATCCTTTTTGTTGTTCCTTTTGATGTAGGAACAGAGATAAAGTAACCAGCTTTATTTTCTTTTAGCCTGGTTGACCCATGAGGTTCAACAGCTGCTAGGAAGATATTTCCTAGAATACAGTCGACTGGTATTTCTGCTACTGCAAATTTCAAATTGATGCAGTGATGATCAAAACAAATAGAGGCCTTGGGAACTTCATAATTGAGCGTTTTGTTACCCAATCCTACAACTCTTCTTGTTGCAGAAATCCAATACTTTGCTGGTATCACTTTTTTATTTAAAATGTTCACATCAGCTCCTGAGTCAAGGAGTGCTGTTAGTGCAAACATTTCTCCTTTTATGCAGATATTCACCTTCACATGATGTTGTTGGTAGGAAATAGCAAGAATTCTCATTTCTTGAAACCCAAAAACAGGATCTTTCCTTCCTTCAATGATTTCAAGATTTGGATTGGAATCTTTAGCATATTCTTCTGTGTCCCATGAGTGAGAATTTTCTTCCACAGATTGCTTTCCCTTTTTAATTTCAGCAAGTTGGGATTTCAAAGCAGAGATTTCAGATTTAATGTTATGGATCTCTCTACTTACCTCCCCCAAGGTGAGTGAACGCACCTTGCCTGGCTTCTCTTGATGTCGCTGGAAAGATCTGGTATTTCTTTCAAAAGAAGCATCAACAAATAATGGTTTTTTTCCTGTATTCCTGGAAGAACTGGATTTGAGCTGATCCATGAATGCCTCTGTCAGCCGATTCTTCATTTCTCCATCCTCCATTGCTCGAATCTGAGAGAGAATTTTTATCTCATCTTCCTTTGTAGCAGCCATTAAGACTTTTTCTTTCTGTGGTCTGAAGGATATTTCTTCATAACTGGAGTCACTATATGATTCTGAATCAGAATCATAATACATATGACAAGCACATTCTTCTGACTCTGGACATGAACAAGACTCTGGTTCTGGACATGAACAAGAATCTGGTTCTGAACATGAACTATCTTGTATATGAGCTTGTAATTCTTCTTCACATGAAGAACTATAGGAGTCAAAAGACGACTCTTCAAGTTGCTGCTGCTGTATTTGGTCTTTGATTACCACATTCGGGCAGCATTCTGTTCTATGAGTGCAGCGCACTTCATGCATTGTATCTGTCCCTCTGTTTTGACAGTTTTACCTCTCTGAAATGAGGCTTGGGACTTCTTCCCTCTATTCTTCTTTAATTCTTCTCCTTCTGGACATCTTGAGGATGTATGTCCAGTTTTGCCACACAACCAACAAGTGAGTTTGTTCCACTTTTCTTGCATTAATGTGTGTAAATGGATGTCAGAGGGTTTATAATAGTGTGTCCTTGGGACATACCTGTAGTAGCCTTTCTTGGCTTTAGAGGAGCGGCCTTTATATTGCTGAGAAGGCTTTCTTCTTTCTTTGTAGACTTTAGTAGTCTGCTTATACTCCTTTTTAGCCCTTTTCTTTGCTTTCCTTCTCTTGACCAGAGGGTCATCAATTGTGAGTCCATATTTACTACAGATGGACTTTCTATCTGGAAGCTTATCAATGTTTTTGTAATGTGAGAATAAATCTAACCCCAAGTATATGATTCAAATGGCAACTGGAAAACTTCTTGCAACCTGATATAATCAACAAATCTGGATGGAAGAGCAGCAAGATATACCTATTTCCATAACAGATTCTTTGAATCTTTCACTTCATAGATTCTTTGCATCCAATCTCGGTGAAAGTCTTCATATTGTGACATCTTGTGGCACTTGAGATTCATGAGGATAACTTCATGCTTATCTGCAATCTTCGTTTCACTGCCACACCAGTGTTCTAAGATCATGGAGGTTAAAGCTCCAATCATGTTGCTTGTAGTTGAGCCATATGAATTGTGAATCACATCTCCTGCTTCATCTTTAAGCACTTCAGCGTCTATTTTTATCAGTAATGTTGGAGATGATTCAGTGTCCCACCACCTAAGCAGTGTTCCTGTAAAACACTAAATAATGGTCTTGCATGCTTCAATTTCAGTCTTGCCTCTGAGACACATGAGTTTATATTCTGTAAACATCATATCTATTAATTGTCTAATCTGACCAACACTCAGATTATCAATATTCCATTCTCTGTGTGATTCAGGGAAGAAAGTATGAGCTTCAGGAAGCTTGCCTTTTCCTTCAAGATCAAGTGCAGGATATTTATTGAACCTACTTTCTAGAGGTTCATATATGGGAAGAATCTGAGAATCAGATTCTTTGTTCTCTTCTTCTTCTTCTTTGAATAAAGAGGCAATGGTAATTTTTTCTGTGGCCTCTGTTTTTTCTGCAGAAGATGTGGCTACCTCTTTAGGAAATAATGCCAGGAACCTGTTGATTGGTTTAACAGGATCTTGAATCTTGATATTTCTTTTGTAGAGAAAAGAAGTGGGAACTGGTTTATCAGTTTTAGACAGGCTCATCTTTTCAACCTTTTCAGTTAAACCAGTGATTAAGCTTTTAGTAGTACCCATGTGGTCTACTATCTTTTCCTCTACTTCTTCTATCTTATTTAAAGATTCTTTGGCATAAGATCTAACAACAGATGAAGTATACTGTACATTATTGAGATTTCTGTTAACCTCATTCAGAGAGACTTGAACAATGTCAAACTGTTCCTTTATTTCCACAGTCTTTGCTGAATTTATTTCTAAGCCTTTTATTGCTGTATTGGTCCAGTTGATCTGTTCACTGGTCTTTTGAATTCTTCCATCTATTCGTAAATCATCTTTTTGAACCAAAGGGATGGCCTTTGCTGCATTCTGATTCTCTCCTATGATAATTCCTCGATAAGGGGGGAAAGTAGATGGAGTCTCTACTCTACTGCCATCTAAAGCAGTCCAAGCATGTTTGGTGGATGATGAAGAAGATGATCCAGTTAACACAACTTCAGGGGAAACATTCCTTTTCCATTCATAAAAGGAAATCCAGGAATTTGTGACTTCCATGTAATGTTTCCAATCCTCGGATAATCTAATTTTCTCCTCAATGGTATGATTAAGACCAAACTACTCTGCTTCTAGATGGGTGAATAAGTCCTAATTCAACATGGCTTTCATCCATTTGGAACTTATTTCTGATTTCAAGCAGCCATTCATCAGAGTAAAGAACTTGTGCATCTCCATGACTGCAGGCTTTTTACAGTCATCAGGAACAGGGCCAAATCTACATGAAGGGATTAGACCCTTTGCTTGCTCTAAATAGCCTAATCCATATTTAGGCTTAGCTAGCCTCATTGTACTGTACATTTTTGTCAGTCTGGGATCTTCTCCTTCTAGGGTGATAATCTCATGCATCATCAAGACATGGTCAGACTCTGGCTCATGGGGAAAGGGATGTCTGAACATTTTGGATTCGGGCATGGATTGACTGATGTTGAAGGAGGGGCTTCTCTGGTCCTCGGATGATGATTCTCATGGATGACAGATTCAACAAGAGTGCATAGATTTACGGCAGACTGGCACTCAGGACATTTGACTTCTAAAGAATTGAAATTTACAAGCTGGGCAAATTCGAACAAAGAAATATGTTTACAAGAAACTGAGCTAGAACAAGCGGTATCAACAGTGGATGGATCACGGTAAAAACAGGAATTTTTACAGGCTCTGTCAATTCCTCTGTAGTCAATAGTGGATCTTCTTGGGAAAGATAGAACGACAGAGGATTGGTTCTCTTGGATATCAGCTGAGGTTATTCTTTTAAGAGCTGGAGGCTTGGGATTAGAAACTACCCAGTGTTCAGGGAATGTAAGATCTTCCCAATGGATTGTCTGATGTTCTATTTTCTGATTTTTAGAATCTATTAGAACAACGACACTTGCTTTTGAATCTCTACTGGGTGTATGGCGTATAGCCGGCCATAAGGTGTTTGTGTGCCGGAAACATCCTCTGGATTGTATGGCTATGTTATGTCTTTTCTGGTGCATATCAAACCCTGAGGTTTGGATCTGCAACTGCAAGATCTGATCTATTGTTTCGTCAAAGACATAGACTGAGAAATTAGGATAACAGTCGAAATATACTGGGCCATGCGACAGAGGGGCGACTATACCTCCTATTAGGGAATCGGTATATTTGTTATGAGTAAGATCTCTGACTGTGGCTAGCACGAAAGTGTTTAGCCCCTGGTGAGTCAAAGGATTGATCCCGATCCTTATGCATCCCAAGTGCAGATATTTTGTTTTTAACCTTTTTGCTTCGGCCTGTAAAGTCTTTGGATCCAAAAGAGGGATAGACTGGATATTGTTAGAATTCTCTTGAATCTGACTAATAGACTCCTTTATACTAATTCTAGTGGCGGCTTTTAAATGAAATATAGACAAATCATCATAAACTTCTGATGCAGAGATACTAGGTAATTGCCATCGAGCAGAGGGCTGTGGCTCTTCATATTCTAGTTCAGCTTGATTTAAGACTCGACTAGAACTTGATGCAAACATGTCCCTGAGGGGATTCTCTGTGGCGGATGACTCTTTGTCTTCTAATTCATGGAAGGATACAGACTTCCTGAATGGATCCATTGATGTGAGTGATGATTTAGAATACCAACCTCTTGAACCAGACGTTACTGGCTCCAATACCAATTTTATGCAAGTGCTTCCACAAAGCTTGCTACAGTGCTACTACAGGGAGGAATTAACAGAGGATGAGCTTCCAACCAGACCGTCATTTGTCAGATTAATTATTGGATCCTAAATGAGAGAAGACGTAAGATTAAAGGAAGGGACCTACTCCCTACTGTTCAGAAGTCTAATCAAATCGCTTTTCAAATTATGGTTTTGAGAACTTAATTATTGGATCCTAAATGAGAGAAGACGTAAGATTAAAGGAAGGGACCTACTCCGTACTGTTCAGAAGTCTAATCAAATCGCTTTTCAAATTATGGTTTTGAGAACTCACAGCTAACTCGATCAAAGCTTTAAGGAATAAAAAAAGGCCAACAATCCCCTTGTGAAAGACACGAGAAGAAGTTAAAGAAAGATTAAAAGGCAGAGACCATAATTTTCCAACCCTATTAGCTCGACAGGACTCATCAGCTTGGATGCCATAAAACTACCAGTAGAAGGTTCAAATCTGGCTGAGTTTGTACTACCCTTCTCTAGTCAGATAAATGAAACCAGCTTTAGAAAACAGCATGAAATACTCTGAGCGAAAGGAAGCATTTAAGAGTAAAGCGGTTATGAACAAGGAATTCACTAGAAAAAGAGGAATACCTGCAAGGGATTATACGACGAATGCATCTGTACTGCGTGAAGATGGTGAGCAGTGCCAGTTCCCCTGCGCTCCTGCTTGGCCAGATACTTATAGTGTTTTCCATCCAAGACCTCCCAGCACACAACATGGCCGTCGACCAGCGCAGGTTGTATATCAGTGAGGGGACCTTTAACCATAACCTGTGGCTCTGTGGATGACTTACGGAGCATTTCAGGTGCGATCCTGGTAGATTGAGGCGAGGCGAGGTTGGCACTGAGCCGCACTGTTTCTCGCATGAGAGTTGCGGCATCTTGCCTTGCTGAAAGCCTCTGCGCAGAAGAACCCTTCACCTGTATAGGAATAGGAGGAGAAGGAGCCATTGATACTCTAATTTCTAGAGTACTACTCCTGCTTCTTCTTCTTGCTTACGCATACAATGCAGACAAGGAAAATCAAACTCGAAATGTCTTTGTGCCGGGCCTGGTTTTTTATTTATCGCTCAAGGTTGGAAAGTGTCGATACAGTTGGCTTTGCTCTCCATGTGACACATAAGCCCCCTCGGTGTTTTTCTCAATTTCAAATACATATTTATGTAATGAACATCGATTGCATCGTCCACCCCCATTGTAGCTGTCAATTAGGGTTACCATCAGAGATTTCTCTCTCGGCAGTCATTGCTGAACTGCCAACTGCCAACCAACGGAGAAGCAAAGTCAGTCAAGCAAGCTCTAATTCCTTCCTTTCTTCCTCAAGAGAAGGCCTACATTTATGTCTGCACCATCGACTTGGCGTCTGGTGGTTAAATGTGGCTTGCCGCACAGATGGGCACAGATGGGATTCTTTATAAATGACATTTGTGGTTGCAACTAATCTGATTTTTATGCTCCTGTACATTTCACATGATGGTACGTCACCGGCTCTATCACCGACTCCATGCCTTTTGCAAGATTTCGATGCGACAAAATGTAAATAGATTATCATGTGCATCATTCTCTTGGATGGGCTTTTCTTTTTTTCTTTTTTATTATAAATGCAAATGATGACTAAGGTCAAATAGCAGGAGGCTCCACGGAAACAGTGCTTGCAAATTTTGAGTTTAGTTTGGTTTGACTTTTTAGTTATTAATATTTTTAATATTTTCAGTTACCGCAGTTTTTAGGTGAGGAGTTCGCGATGCATTCGTGTTGATTAGGATAGGGGCTCAGTGAAATTTTGAGTAAATTATAGTATAATTTATGCAATATTCACTTTCATCTCTTTTACCCAACTCCTTGACATATGAAGTGAGAGTGGAAAGTGGAAAGAAATATTAGATAAATTATAAAGGCTTCACCATAATGTATTTATAAATATAAATTTGATTTTAATTATTATGAGTAAATTTGACTTTAATTATTAAGAAAATTTTAAAGATGAAAAATTATTTTGAAGTTTAAAAATTTTGGGAAAAAAATAAAGAGAAATATTAGATAAATTATAAAGGCTTTGCCATAATGTATTTGTAAATTTGATTTTAATTATTAGGAAAAAAAGTAATATGGAAGATTATCTTGAAGTTTAAAAATATTGGGAAAAAAAAGAAGAAGTTGGTGATTTTTTTTTGAAAAATCATGGAAAATTATATTAGCCCCTAAAAATTTTCATGTGTTATTAGTTATTATGTGCATTAGGATAAGGTGTTTTAGTAATGTATTCATGTTGATTGAGGGTGGGGAATGGAGGAAATATTAAGTAAATTATAATCACAGGTGAGGAAAAATATTGGGTAAAATGGGTGGAGGAAAATATTGGATAAGTTATATTATAATTTACTTAATATTACACTCTCATGTGAGGGTAGGGTTGGAGAAATATGAGATCCAAATCATTTATTTTAGTGTATGGTTTGTTACTTTAGAAAATAATTTAAAAATTGTTATATGAACGAACATGGTTATTTGAGATGATATTGTTGGGCCTTTACATAAATTTGGGCAATGGTTCATAAATATTTCAAATTCACCAATGTTTTTGTTTGTTTGATTATTTTTGTGTTGATTGGGTTGATGTTTTTTTCAAAAAGATTAATCGCCATTTACCATTAATAGTCACCCATTGAGTTATAGCATGCAAGGCTATGGTGGTGTGGTCACCACTACATTATAACATGCAAGGCAAAGTTGGTGGCATCTCTACTCTTTATCTATAAGGTTCCTTCCCATAGTTTCTTATATTAATCTTGCTTGTTAACTAATTGGCCATAAACCCAAAACATGATATCTCCATCAACAAGGAGTTGATCTCCATCCCAACTAGGCACACTTGAACTAGAGTCGACACCTACTAATAAAGACAAAAATATGTTTATTCAAAACAAAATGAAGACAAAGACAAAAATGGTAAGCTCTCCGCATATTTTTAATAAATTGTTGGTTATTGTGATTTTTGTTGGTTTATATTGCTTACAGGTAAATAGGTAAAACTACTAGCTATTATGATTGCTTGCGAGTGAATGGAGAGAATTACTAAAAAAACTAACTAAACTTACCAATTATGAGTGTGATTTTGTGGAAAACTTGAAGGGATTTATGTTACTTATAGCAAGAAGGACCATTGTATTCCATTACAAGCACTCAACACAATAGAGGAGATCTGTGGCGAGTATTCACATTTACTATAAGTGCTCTTGATTATTGGAGTATTCACTACCACTTAAATATAAGACTCATCTCTTCCTTTTACTAGTTGTGCCTCATCAAAAGCACCAACTTTTGGTCAGTGCTAATACACCAACATATATGAGAAAGTAGAGTTGTAACAAGAGAATTTATTTCTCTATCTAGTACTAAGAACATGTATCTAAGGTGTTCTTTCAATGATAAGGAGAATGAATGAATAGAATGTTTATGTGGTTCAATAGTGACTTTATGATACCTATACCTACTAAAACGAAATTTAAGAACGTGTTATTTTTGCCTCATTTTGTCCTTAACAACACATACTCCTCAAATCTACTATTACTTAAAAAATGAAAAACAATCTTGTGTTTTCCAAGAATTGCTCACTGTCCTTGATGTTTGTATGTTCCCTTTCACTATTCTTTCACATGAGTTTTATTAATGTTGATTAGTCCAAGCCTCCACTCACATCATGTTTCCTCTCTCCATTGGAAGTTCAAGCCCTTTGTAATGTTCCTAAGTAGGAATATAAGTGATATTCTAAAGAAATAAAACAGTGCAGCAGCATGAAATTAAAAACATGCATTATACACCCATAAAAACATTGTAAATCTGGAACTGTTGAGCCATATATTATAAAATCTGAGAGCATAGATACAATATAAATGAGATGGTGCAACTAGGCTTGTCTCAAGGACAAACTGGACCAAACCCAGGTGATGGAATAGCTGAGTTGAAGGCTGCCCAGTTGTTGCACCACTCTGCATTACGTTGTCCAAGTAAAACTACAATCCTACTCAAATTAGACATGCTATAATGTGCCCAAAAACTACCCAGAAATATATATCCTTTCAACCTTCGACTCCTTGGACAAAACCCAGAAAAACCCAGAAGGGAATTTCCCTGATTTTGACTTTGGATTTTTGACTTCCTTGGAGCCTCTTCCCAACTACTGCTGCCAATATCGACTTGCAGGAAACAGCCTGCAAATCCCTTTGAAAACACCCCAAGAATGTTGGGTTCACCTGTGATGATTGTCTCCTTGCTCCCCGGATGATCCTTGGCCTAGATGACTACTCTCCTAAGCACCACGAGTTTGCTGCCAGAGGCCTCTACGCAATCCCTCTGCCCAAAAATTCGTACTGTTGTAACCCCTAACTAGCTGGCTGCAAAACTCACTAAAATTGTCCTTAACCAACAGCCTTTCCAGCTCCCAGAACTCCCAACAAACTATGGACCTCCCGGCTGGCTCAATCCCCTTCTGCGTGTTTCTAGCTACCCAGAAAATACGCAGTCTCCTCCTCTGCGTGGCTGGATGAAGTGTATGTTAATGTTGGAACCCCTAAAATCTTTGTGGAACAGCCTCCCTAGGGTGGGCACGGATAGTCCCCCAAAGTAGAGGTTGAATCTCCCCTGCGGAAGATCCGTGGCTAAACAGTTGGTAGACTCGCTAAGCAATAAAGCGTACAAAGATAAGTTTGTTTGTAAATTGATCAAGATCCTGCAAAAAGAGATCTCCTTCTTCTTTTATACTTTGGGTCCCCTCAGCCTCTTGTGGCTCCCTCCTTCCACTAATTCAATTCCCTCCAAATCATGCAATGGCCAAGTTCAAATTATTCATGTGGGTGGTCCCCACATTCCACTGGCTGCCAAAAGTAAAGTTGAATTGCCTATAGTTCCTAAGTTTTGCGTGTGGGGTCCTCCTCCTAAGCCAAAAATGATGCCAAAATTGTGTAGCTGCACCCCATGACTAATACATTTGAGAAGGGACATGACAGTCCTCCCCTCCCAAATGTTGCTTGCCCTCAAGCAACCTCAAAGTCGGGTGCTCCAATATGTGCTCACACTCCTAGGTGGCATCCTCATCCGGCAAGTTCTTCCAGTGTACCAAGAACTCCCTGATGGTCCTACTCCTTAGTCTCCTCTCCCTGCTCTCCAAAATGGCCTCTGGTTCCAACACCAAATGGCCCTCATTGTCTAATGGGGGTAGATCAGCTACTGCGGTCACCTATTGTCCCAACACCTTCTTCAGGCATGAGACATGAAATGCGTTATGGATTCTACTCCCCGGAGGCATCTCTAGCTCATAAGCCACCTCCCTAACCCGCCTAGTCACTTAGTAGGGCCCATAGAAGTGTGGTCGTAGCTTCTCAACCCCCTTTTGTTTAAGCTTAAACTATCTGTAAGGCTGCAATCAGAGGTACACTAAGTCCCCCTCCTCAAAGTGCCTCTCTATCCTCTATCAATCAACATACAGTTTTTGTTGATTTTGGGTTGTCGCTAAATTATCCTTGAGAGCCTTTGTTGGCTTGATGGGCCCTGACCCAGGTTCAGCGTTAGTCAACCAAGAAAATCCCTACACTACTGGCCCTTTTGGCATCAGCCCGCAGAGCGCGGACCGAAGTCTCACCCGAAGCAGTATGGGGGGATGTAGGAACCAAGTTTCCACACCCTAAGATGGTCGTGATGTCGGTCTATACTTCTTGATCCTGCCTTCGTGCAAATCGATAAGCCTTTAGGGCTTATCGATGTTCCTTCTCTTCTGTCCTTCAGTACCTTCGCGAAGGTACTCGACTGATCTTCGTGCAACCCTAACCCGAGGTCCAGGCACTTACGCGCCTCTGTGACTGAGTTACTATATAAGTTCCCAAGTTATCTTAAGGGTTACCTAATCTACCATGCATTTACAGTTACCTTCACATAATCCTTTACTCTTGCTTGTGTTCAATTAACAGATATAATCAGATACATTCGCGCATCAAATAAGCATTATAATGTAAACCCAGATCGTAACATAATATAATCAGATGCATTAAACAGAGACAAAATACACTTTGATTACAGAATAATTCTCTTTATTGATATCTCAAGTTCAGTACAGACTCTATTCGCCCTGCGCACACAGCTGCAGGGGTCCGCGCACTCGGCTGTGGACTTCCACCCTAGGCCTTTGCGCACTCAGTTGCGGAGCCTCTACCTATGCTAAGACTCGAGAACACTTAGAACTTCTTATCCCAAAAACCTTCTTTCCATTACCACTGCCCCCTTAAACTCTTCTAAGACTCCCTTTTTATACAATCCCATGGTTCGCGGACCATGGGTAGATCTTTACAACCGACACGAGACTTCGCAAAACAATGGCAGACAACCCTTTGACCTCTTCACGCTCCGCGACCACAAAATGCAGATTTTTTACATTTTTATTACAAAACATGGGCTTTTAGCCCCATAACTGACTCTTGGGAGAACCCATTCCCAACAGGCCCCCAACACAAACATGGTGACTCACCCTCGAGTCACTCTGCAGGCGTAGAGATCTTGGCGCGAAGACCCCCCAGCTCGACCTGTATGACTACTACCTCGGCGGTGCACTATGCGGTTGCCTGCTTTATTTCTTCGACCAACTGCTCTGTTGCTGGCCCTACACTGTCAACCTGCAGCTTCTGCCGAGTCTCCTGCAAACTAGCCAGCTTACCTTCAATGGAGGTCATGATCAAGTAGGCCTTATCCAACCAAGGCTTCAAGCGCACCTTCAGCATTACCTCTTTGTGTTGAGCTGCATCTACTAGCTCCTTCAGTGCCTTGGCCTCCTGCAACTTTGCAAGTCCCTGTGTGAGGGAAACAGTACACACTGTCCCTTTTACCTCATCGTAGCACTGTTGCACCTCCCGCGCCTCTGTTTCCAGCCTATGCACAATAGGGTCTTCTTGTACGCTGGTTAGTACTTCAAATGACTGTTCAAAAAGCATTGTGCAGTCTGCCACTGCACTTTCTACTGCTGTTATTGCCTCTGTGATAGCAGTCGCGCGCTACTCCTTGACTTCCGGTGGAGTCGAAGGCTGGGCCCTCAACTGCAATTCTGCAATTTGGAGGTTCAGCTCCAACTAAACCTTTTCCAATTCTGTGCGGGCGTCGCGCACCCCCATAGCGAGTTTGCGAACGCGCACATCTACCAGCTCATCCGCAGGAATGGCCAACTCCGGGACCATTCGGCATGCTTCCTCCACGACCTGGACTATGTGCTTGTTCTTATCGGTCACGTCGTTTGCAGTGGCGATGGCAGAATCTCGTTGTACAGCCATCTGAGCATTGTTAATGATCTGCTCGCTGATCACCTGCAAAGCACGTTGTTCGCAGGCCCTTAGCTCCGCGATCACCCCATCCTACAGCAGGTGGAGTGCCTCGCTAGGAAGCGTTGCCAAGTTCAGCCCTACTCCCTTGAGTGTGCTGACAGCGGGCTTGTTAGCTTTGGTCTCTGTCGTCAGTGCTCCATCTGGCAGCACTATGGCTCAGGAGTTGTTGTGGAGGTAAATCCTCTCTGCGGACAGAGACGATCCCTACTAGCCCAAACCGGGTCTAGCAACAATCACACAATGCTATCACGCAAGTTCCTAATTGCAAATAAGAAGTGGATGATGAGAACCTACTTGGATTCCAACGCTAGTATTCGTAGAAGAGATGTCGCCCTCATTCCTTTGCCTTGGCCGGTCACGATCCCCACGATCTCCTTGATAAGACACCTGCACATGCAAAGAACAACACAAATACAAGCACAAAATCCAATAGATGCAACTATATATCAGTCAGAAAAGATATAACTCAACATCAATCATAAGACAATGAGAGTGGAACCATAATGATAGTCATCTATTATTGATAAATAACAAAGAAGAATACAACCATTTTTCTGACGTCAAATCCTCCTTTGGCTGGGTAGTCAGCTACACAAGTCTTGCAAAGCTTGTTGGGATGAGGAGCAAGCCTCTCTCTCTTTGGGTGACAAGAATCTCCTTACTTAGATTTGGCCTTATGGGTGCAAAGAAGGCTCTTGCAACTTCAAACTCTCTATCACTACGTTGGGGCTAAAACTATTGTAACTATGACTAGCTTGCTCAAGGCATAGAGGCAAGCTTTTATAGATAGAGAAGAAAGAGATAGGATCAACCACATTATTCATGGGATTGGCTTTATCACTTGGAAACTTCCATGAAAGGTGGCAAACCACTTTCCCTTCTATGAAGATTCGAAGCCAAACCATCCTAGCTCGACATAGATTCAGTTGGTGAATGGGTTGAAGAGAACCTTCGGAAGCTTATTCGTTGAAAACTTTACTCAATTTGGTTGGCGCGAGTGCGACTCTGAGACAGAGCGCCAATAGCGCGCTCTCTTTAGAGGATTTCCCTCATTGGCGCGGGCAGTGAACTGTGAACCCGCGCTAATGCAAAAGGAGCTGTTTTCATGGGTATTTTGCAGGAGATGTCTTCAGGGCATATGAAGCTCATACTTAGAGGAATATGATGCAAGTGGTTTCAGGTCATGTCACTTCTCACAAGTCCCGGAATGAGTCCTCTAGTGTGCGGGTGAGGGGTAACAGGGACGGTGACAAACGGTGACAAATTGCTGTGTAACAGATGCCCCCTAAAGCATGAGGCCCGAGGGAGAGAGAGGGGTGAAATGCTTTACAAGAACATGTGTAACTGAAAACACTGTCGCCGGAGAACCTGCGTAAAGAAGTACAACAGATATCTCAAATACATGACATATCTGGTATGGGCGCAGCCATCCATAACAGAGTACGTAATAATCTAGATCCAAGGTATGGGCGCAGCCATCCAGAGAGGATCGATAAATAGACTCAGGCATGGTCGCAGCCATCCAATGAATGAGTCATGTAATGATCATAATAAACCACAAATCACAGCCTGGATTCCAACAAACAAAATCCAGGGTCTTGCGCTCCATCTCGACCCGAACAGAGTACAAGTTCAAGCATGTGAATACATGAGTTGAAGTCGAACATGCATGAACATCGTCTGATTACCAGTCAATGATGAAAACTGTTAACAGACGCGAGAGGTACCACCAATAATGACAATGGCCCTCAAGGTACTATAGGTACAATCTACGGCGTGCGAATAAGTGAGCTGGCGTCGAACACCCGCAGAATCATTCAATCGGAGGCCAATGATGAAAACCTCTCGTCGAACACGAAGAACCTGCCATTGAGGCATGCAGGCTCCAAGGCACCGGAAGGGAGTCTCTAGATCAGCTTCTTGGATAATGAGCTGAAGTCGACAGGAAGTGACCTTGATCAAAGGTGGGCCATAGTGTTTCCCACATCAGTGACACGAGACAGAGGAAGAATGTTGTGGTGAATCAAAATTATGTGAGGTACCAGAGGGAGGTTGTAATTCTGCAGAGGTCAACTTCTCTTGAACATATCGGCGGCACGATAGTGGACTTGGCAGTATTTGACATCAAATGAGCAGAGGTCATGGTGACAAGGCAATGAGCAGATGAGAGGTCAAATAGGATCACCCAAACCCATGGAGGCTAGTGTAAAACAAGATGAGATGCTCCCACCCAGACACGAATGCAGACTAGTGCCATGTTCAAGAGCGACATACTGCCGACACGACAATAATTATGGTTCCATTTTGCCCACCATTTCTGGCGAGTACCCCGATTATTTTTAACAAGCTTGATAGGGATAGCATATGCTTGTGAGCGTCATTACGACAGAATCCGATGTCCTTATGTTTTAACGAGTCTGACAGAGGAAGAACTCGGCGTCTTTTCCTGTTTAGAGAGTCTGAAAAGACAGCAGAAAAGAAAACTCCAAGGGGGTCCTTTTTCGTAAAGTTGTGTCTCCCGAGCCCGAAAAAGTATAAAACAATGCTCGAAAGAACCGCCCGACCATTTCGATCGAGGAGTACTTTTCATATATAGTGACATCGACCTGAAAAAGTAAAAAAGCGATCAACATCACGTCGTTTCGTAACCATTAACGAACCTGAAATGACAAGGGTCCGACGATCTTTTTGTTTTTACACGGTCGGAAAAGAGTTTAAAGACGACCGCCTCTTATTTACGTTTAACGAGTCAAGAGGGATAACTCGGCAATCTTTTCATCTTTAAACGGTCAGAAAAGAGCTGAAAGTAGACCTCCATTTTTATTCTCTTTAACGAGTCAAAAAGGGAAAATACTCGGCAATCTTTTCATATTTTACGAGTTAGAAAAGAGCTTAAAGGTGACTCATCCTAGAGGAACGAGTGGTATAAAGGGTAGCAACTGGTTCCGGTAATGGTGGAACTGCTCAAAACATGTAATGGTCAAGAGGCTGGCTAATAAAACCACTCATCGTTGCGGTTCCTCAGGAAAGGATAAACAACCAAGTGAAAGCATATGATCGGCCAAAGAGATGGCGGCGATGGAATGAAAACAACCAAGGCTCATCTAGCAGATAAAGACAGCAATCACGAGATGTAAAATGGGTATGGGTTCATTTTTACACAAGCTTGAACCATGGAGAACTTTGCTTGGATTCGGTTTCATGTTTACACAAGCTTGAAACGAAAAACTATGCTTGTTATGTGTTCGCATGCCCCCAGCATAATAACACAAAACGAGGCACATGCCCCCCAAGCTTCATTGCATTCAACAAAGTGGATGGAATGAAGGTTCACTCTCGAGATCTATGAAAGACTCGACTTATATTTTACGAGATCCTAATCAAAAACTCGATTTGGAAAAGGAGGAGCTGTTTCATTTTTTAATGAGGTTGACACAGTAAAAGAACTATCCTCATAACCCTTGTTTCATTTTTTAAACGAGCTTGACACAAGATCAGGAACTATGCTCGACCACCTTGTTTCGTTTTTTAACGAGGTCGCCACAAGATCAAAACTATCCTCGGGACACATTGTTTCGTTTTTTAACGAGGTCGCCACAAGATCAAAACTATCCTCAAGACACAAGCTTGAACCAGGAAGGACTCTGCTTGTTGGAAATGCGCATGCCCCCAGTGCAATGGCACAGGATGAGGTACATGCCCCCCAAGCTTCATTGCATTCAACAAAGTGGATGGAATGAAGCTTCACGAGATCTTAATTGAAAGACGCGATTGGAAAGGGGGAATTGTTTCATTTTTTAACGAGCTTGACACAAGACAAGGAACTGTGCTCCGGACTCTTTGTTTCATTTTTTAACGAGCTTGACACAAGACAAGGAACTGTGCTCCGGACTCTTTGTTTCATTTTTTAACGAGCTTGACACAAGACAAGGAACTGTGCTCCGACACCTAGTTTCATTGTTTAAGGAGCTTGACACAGGGAAACGAACTATGCTCCAATGGAACTTCACCATAATGAATAGGAAGTTGAGGCTCCCAAGAGTGCCACTCCTGATGGAAGGCCAACATCTTGGAAGTCAAGGCCCAATGCCTCCAGGACACTATGCACGACGGCGGCATCACTGGATCTAGGCACGGGACAGGTGGCCACGTAGTTGATTTGTAATGGGGCAGATTCAACTGGTGGATGAAAACTAGGAGGGGACAACAACGGCGCAGGAGGCATCGGGGGACTAACGAATGACACTTGATCGATAGTCACAATTCGTCCATCGTGCGGAAAGCAAACCACACGGAAAAGTGAAGAAATGAGGGCCCCCATGGCATAAACATAGTCGCGACCAAGGAGAAGACTAAAGTCTAAAACACCTTGGGTAACCAAGACGTCTATATAGACGGTTTTGCCTCCCAAAGTAATAGGGAACTTCGGGAGAACTCCTAGAGATGGACAGGCTCCTCTGTCGAAGGCCAACAGATTCTGAGTGACTAGCCCAAGCTGCGGGGAACCTAAAGCTTGCCAAGTAGTGTACGGCATAAGACTGACAGACGCCCCTTCATCCAAAACAGTGCCAGGTACTGCCTTAGCACAGGCATGTACTGTGATCTGGAAAGGCACATGGGATGGAAGGCGACCGGCGATCAGGTGATTCCAATCAAAGGAAGCGACCAGACTACTTGGTGGGGGAATCGTATGATTGCCCCCATGTGATAAAGGAACCGAAGGAGAACCTTCGGGAGCAGCTGGGTTAGGAGAGTCATTTCGGGACTCAGGAGAATCTGAAGAGACGAGAAGAACATGGGCATGATGCTCTTCCGAAACAGAGTGATCGACGGGTAGTGAACTCGAGTCGACACTCTTTCTGACCAATGGTTGGTCTGGAACAGGCTGAGCACAGCCAGGTTCGGGAAGAGGAGGCTGGACAAGAGAAGAATATGAATCAATCTCTTTGTCAGCAGGGGAACGGTCTGCGGCTACAGAGAGACGTTGATAACCAACGGGAAGTTGGGGTGAAGGAGCTGTAAGACTCTCCAAGACAACGAAGGCTTTATCCATGAGTGGACAAAGGTGAAGGGGATGATTGCCTTCACAAAGTCTACAGGGGATTCGAATCTTCCCTTTTCCCTTACCATTCCCAACTGATAAGGTAGCATCGCCGTGAGCTTCAGAGGACGATGAGGGGCGGGCCGGATCGCGAGACCATACTTCTAGTACCCTGGGAATGCCAGGACAATCGCAAAGAAGATGGTCTGCCTTGCATAATCGACAAGGAAACTTGACCTTCCGCGGAGGAGCGGAAGGGGGCCCGACTTCAGGTGTACTTGAGGGAGTAGCTACACTTGTAACCTCTCCCTTAGGAGCCTTCTTCTTCTTCGTCTTCTTCTTCTTCTTCTTAGCCACCCGGTTACTCAAATCTAGACTTTCACCAGGTGAAGTAGAAGATGAGGACGTAGAAGTGGGCGTAGAAGGGGAGAGATCCACCTGAGAATCAACATGATGTTGTTCAGGTGGAGGGACTGATTGATCAGTAGGTGAGACGGCAGGGACCAAAGAGGTTGAGAACAACCAAACCGGCAACCCAACAGTTAAACCTGGGAGGGACAATGTTGCCATATAAGGAGCACCAACATTTCCAAAAGGAGCGAAATGACCAGGGTTCCCGTCAGAGGGGGTCCCTGGGTTGGTGAACCCCGGAAAAGTTGCCATCGAGAACGAAAAGAAGCCTACTCAAGCTAACGCAAACAAGATCTAACCGGGTAAATGTGAATCGTGGCCAAATAAATTTTAAGACGTAAGGACACAACTTGAACTTTTCATGTTTTAAGAGTCGAGAAAAGGACAAAAAGGTGACTCTAGTCGCCTTCGAATGTTTTGTGAGCCTGAAGTGACAAACTGCTCAAGTGAGCCTTTTCTTTTAAGGAGTCTGAAAAGGATCAACAGTGACTACTCTGGAGAAACTAGGCAAATGGTTTACCAGACAACCCGTAAAACTGCATATACACCTTGGCAATCATATGAAAACCAAGGACTTCCCGTACGACAGTCAATCTTCCCGAATGTTGTGTTCGGTGTGTTACGGCTTGTAAGGTGGCAGACACGGCTTCCTATGGATCAAGGATGATAACCTAGTGGGGTCTCCCCTATATACGCGACGGTACGTGGGAGCTCAAGTCCATGCTAGACCACTATCGAGTCACAAAAGGAGGAATCACCCAACCGTAGTGTGAAACAACAGTGACTAGGTTTAACGACGCCGAAGCACGTCTCTAGCCTAGACCTCTAATCAGTGAGCGTTATGTTCCAATGCGTTTTTAAGTTTATTTAGTTCATTTTATGTTTGATCTTTGATTAGGTTTTGATTTCCAGGTCCTACCGTATGTAATCTCTCACAATTCCCTAAATGCAAACTATATGCCAAAGAATATCATTTCGTTCGATGAATACTAACTACGAGAGAGTTAAGATTTTTTCAAACAAAATGACCACAAACAATCAAGAACCACTCTAATGCAGCTAATGACAAATAAACGAAACTTTTCTTTGTTTTAAATTGCTTAATCAATGAAAAGCTTCTAATTTCAATTAACTAATGCAACGCAAAAGAGATTATTCGTTTTCTTTTCAATGGCAAAGTGCACTAAACAAATTTTTAGAGATAATAAGGACGAGTAAAAGAGACAAACTTCACTCAATGAGAACAAAATCAAGTCCCTGAAATACCAAGGCAGTCCTTCAAACCAAGAGAAGATCTCAAAGACCTCAATGGGCCATGTAATCTAAGCCCAAAACGAAGCCAAGTGAAATCCAAGCGAAAAGAAGAGAATCACTCGAATAACGCAATAAAAAGTTTAACAATCACTGGACAAGTGTAAGAGAGTAACCAAAAAGTTGACTGGACCAACAGAAGACCAAAAATCCTAAGAAGGCTCGATGCACAAAGCCACTAGATGCCCTAGGGCTAAAGTGTGAAATCGGTGGAAAATGGCAAACACCCAAAGTATGCAAACGTAATCTATGCACACTTTTCATTCATATCCTGAAAATGAGAATTCTAATTATGCAAGTGTGATCTATGCAAGAGAATTCTCAAACACATGATGATTCTAATGTAATCTAAGAACCAATCAAGTGCAAATCAAGAAAAACGGGTGTGAGTTCCAAAGATCATAAACTAAAAACACTCAAAGGCGATTAACACTCATACACAATTTAGCCCCCCCCCCGGCGAATGAGGGGGAATTTTTTTTTGCAAAAACAAAAGCAAAAAGATGCAAAATTGTGAAAAGACTGAGACAAACCTCCAAGTAATGATCAAAGGAAATCAAATTAATAATTTGCCAAAAAACTCAAAACCAGTCAAACAAGACTCTGACACACTCAAGTGATTGAAAAAGGTGTAGCTAGACACAAAACCCAAGCTTGGAAGGCTGCAAACAAGCAAACTGGAAAAGTTCACAGGCCTGGCGCGACTGTCAGGCGGAAAACTAGCGCCAATTGAGGATTGGCGCGGGCTGTACACTGGCAAGTGGCGCCAATTGGCGCGACTGTCATGCAAAAAAGAGCGCCAATCAAGTTTGCTAGCTTAAAAATAAAAACAAGCAGTCCAAGGCTTGGTCGACAGTATCCAGACAGACCAGGAAGCAAGAGACAGCAAGAAATCCAACCCAGAAAGCTATCTAAGCAATGAAACAAGAGAACCAAAGAGACAAGACTCCCCAGCAGAGTCGCCAAATTGTTGTGGAGGTAAATCCTCTCTGCGGACAGAGACGATCCCTACTAGCCCAGACCGGGTCTAGCAACAATCACACAATGCTATCACGCAAGTTCCTAATTGCAAATAAGAAGTGGATGATGAGAACCTACTTGGATTCCAACGCTAGTATTCGTAGAAGAGATGTCGCCCTCGTTCCTTTGCCTTGGCCGGTCACGATCCCCACGATCTCCGTGATAAGACACCTGCACATGCAAAGAACAACACAAATACAAGCACAAAATCCAATAGATGCAACTATATATCAGTCAGAAAAGATATAACTCAACATCAATCATAAGACAATGAGAGTGGAGCCATAATGATAGTCATCTATTATTGATAAATAACAAAGAAGAATACAACCATTGTTCTGATGTCAAATCCTCCTTTGGCTGGGTAGTCAGCTACACAAGTCTTGCAAAGCTTGTTGGGATGAGGAGCAAGCCTCTCTCTCTTTGGGTGACAAGAATCTCCTTACTTAGATTTGGCCTTATGGGTGCAAAGAAGGCTCTTGCAGCTTCAAACTCTCTATCACTACGCTGGGGCTAAAACTATTGTAACTATGACTAGCTTGCTCCAGGCATAGAGGCAAGCTTTTATAGATAGAGAAGAAAGAGATAGGATCAACCACATTATTCATGGGATTGGCTTTATCACTTGGAAACTTCCATGAAAGGTGGCAAACCACTTTCCCTTCTATGGAGATTCGAAGCCAAACCATCCTAGCTCAACATAGATTCAGTTGGTGAATGGGTTGAAGAGAAGCTTCGGAAGCTTATTCGTTGAAAACTTTACTCAATTCGGTTGGCGCGAGTGCGACTCTGAGACAGAGCGCCAATAGCGCGCTCTCTTTAGAGGATTTCCCTCATTGGCGCGGGCAGTGAACTGTGGACCCGCGCTAATGCAAAAAGAGCTATTTTCATGGGTATTTTGCAGGAGATGTCTTCAGGGCATATGAAGCTCATACTTAGAGGAATATGATGCAAGTGGTTTCAGGTCATGTCACTTCTCACAGGTCCCGGAATGAGTCCTCCAGTGTGTGGGTGAGGGGTAACAGGGACGGTGACAAATTGTTGTGTAACAGATGCCGACGGCTTTTAAAGTACCAATGGCCAAAGTGGTGGGTGTCGCGCCAGTCTGTGTTGCCCGAATCTACAACTCTCGCAGATTCGCCTGAATGGCCCCCAACACTTGATGTTGATGCTGCTTAAACTACTGCAGTAGTTCTGCAGTGGCATCCCACACTGTATCCCCAATGTCATTCAGATCCCCCTCTGTTAGGGTGATCGGGTCCATGGACATCTTGCTGGCCTTGGACTTCTTCCATGGCCCTACTTTTTCTTGTCCCCTTGGATGCTTGATATGGAACGGAGGTGTCTACAGGTCCTATCCTCCCTGTTTTGTCGGATCGTCCTCTTCTTCCTCTTCTTCTGGGGAGGGCGACTTCTCTTTGTCGGAGCTGCACTCCTCTCCTCCTATCTGTCCACTTGTCTCCTATGTGGCAACGCGGTCTGCCCTAGCCTTATCCTCGGCCTCCTTCCTCATTTTCTCAGCCAGTTGTTCCATCTTGAGCTTGGCTTCATCCTTCTTCCATTGTGCGCTGTCTTGCTGGATCCCGCCATTAAATCTGAGGCAGTGTGCCATTCTGTCGGCCAACTGTCAATAACCACTTGAATCGCATCATCCATCACTAAGTAGGGCAAGTCATGCCACTTCTGCTCGGGGTCCTTTCGCGCCCTTATGGATACATGGTGGAAATCAGCCTTAAACTCCGCGTACGGCTGCAATTTATCAAAGACAGTAGGTGACAACCACGGCTTGCGGTTGATGGCCATGTGCACGTTCATCTCCATCAAGATCCAAAAGATCTTGTTATCCTTGATCCGTTAAGGATCCTTAGTCGCCCATAGCAAAGCGTACTTCGTGGCCTTAGGCAGGTTCGGCATGACCGAGGGAAATTGGTTGTCTTCGGGTAGCTCCCAGGCTACTAGCATGATGGACAGCAAGAGCCACGCATAGTGGAAGGTCTTGCTGAGATCCTGCACCTCGCGGCAGTTCGCGAGGAACTCACCGCAGAGGTAGTGCGCCCAATTAAACTGAACCCCCTCTGCACATTGGGCCGCTAGGGCTATGACAGGCATCGATACTTCATCGAAGCGACACTTCCGCATGACCTTCCCTGCCAATATTTGTGTGGCCACTTTGACCGCAGGGTCGGAAATACTTGTAATCGCATAGCCACGTGGCTTCTTTACTAGTCTAAACTTCTTCTTCATGGCCTCCGCGAGGGCCAGTTCGCTCGCCTTTCCACCAAACATCATAGCCGAATTCTCCCCTAAATATGGCAACCTTGTGATTCTGTGGATTAGTCTATCAGTGATGGGTATTGGCTCCTCCAAACATAAACACCCATCATGTACCAAGCACAACAGTTGCTTGATTACCAACAAGGTAATGAGTGTGCGATTGTAGTGCATCTCCCATAGCAGGTTGAGCAGGCCTGCCTTATCTACTCCTTTAAGCTACTTCTGTGGTTCCAACGCGGTCACCCCGGTGGTCTTATGCAGGACGCGGCGCATCAGCTGGTATGTCGCCAAGTGAGGGAATTGCTCAGTATCAGCTAAGTCCCAGTCCTCCAATTTCAACATTGGCAGAGGTGTGTACAAGGTGACCTTGCTCTCGTCAATGTCCTTAGGCACCTTGGCCTTGCCCCTACGCGGAGGGACGTACTCAAGCAATTTAGTAATGGGGTCAGACCCCTCAACTTCAACGTCCTCCGTGTCGATCCCAAGATCCTCATCGTCCATTGGGATATCCCCAATTTCTTCCTCCTCCAGTTCCAGGTTAATGGTTTTTCCCTTTTCCTGAGCGGTGGGCTTGTCCTTCGGCGGGTTTCTCCTAGGTGACGTGCGCACCGGTGGTGTCGCGACCTGCTTTCCTTTCTTGCCTTTCGCGCCTTCCTAGGTCTGGGTAGGCCTTGGTCTAGGTGACCGTGGTGACTTGGGTATCTCTGCAACCTCCAGAGTAGTTCCCTTTGCTTCCATAGCAACCTCTAGCATAGCCCCTTCGGTTGTCACTGCTTCCCCAATATCTACGGTTTCTGTCAGTGTTGACATGACAATATCCAACAGTTTTTGGGTCTCCTTTGGTAATTGCTCAAATGTCGAACTCGCTATCAAAGCTTCAAAGAATTCACGGTTCATACGCGTCTGAGAGCTCAACAACTCAATGCTAAAAATGCCAAGTGTTCTTCGTTGGGTAGCCACATGTAATTTATAGACCATTTTGAATTCAAATCGGACCGTTCCCCCCAAAATCAGTTCATTAATGCTAGATTGGCGACAGATTTTCAAGGATCTTGCCCATAGATTTCGTCTTAAATGTCGCCCCCCCGCTCCATTTGGTCATTTTTTCGTCATCAAATCATGAACAATGACTTTAACGGTCACTTTCCGGCTGACCTGCGCAGTTTTATCCCAGGTTGCGCAGCTTTCTGCACGCTCGTGTGGTCTTTGTGACATCTCCTCATTTCGTGCAGTTTCTTCATCACGCAGTTCCCCGACCCGGGCAGTGTAGTTTATAGTCCTATGCCTCCTTTCAGCTACCTGGAGCGCTAAGACTATGCTTCCTTCATATAGTCACCTAGCCAGATCACCAGTGTATGGCTTCAATTGGCTACCATTCACTTTTCTTGGGAAGGGATCCCCATTTAACTTAACCAACTGAACTGCTCCACCGTCGGTAATCTCTTTGATGACATAGGGCCCCAACTAATGCATCCTAAATTTTCCTGGAAATTTATCAAACTTATTGTCATACAGCAAAACCAGATCATTTACCTGGAAGGTGCGCAGTTTAATGTGTCGATCATGCCATGCCTTTTCGTGCTCCTTTTGAACTTGTTGATGAAATCCAGCTAGAAATCGGTCCTCTTCAAGCTCTGCTAGCTGCGCGAGCCTCTCTTCCAAGGCTCCGCGGTCCGCCATTCCTGTGAGTGCCGCTATGCGCAGACTAGGTACAATGTATTCCATTGGCATCACAGCTTCTATGCCATACACAAGTCTGAAAGGCATTTGCCCAGTCAACTTCTTGCAAGTCGTTTTGTAGGCCCATAGCACTGCTAGTACATGCATATCCCAGTCACTTCTCTGAGCATTGCAGACCTTTTTCAGTGCATTCTCCAGTATTTTATTGAATTCTTCCACCGTCCCATTGGCCTGCGGGTGATAAGGCGTGCTCTTCTGATGATACACCTGAAATTCTTCCATCAACGCATTGATTGTTTCATTAAGGAAGTGTGTAACATGATCACTCATCAAGATCTTTGGACAGCCAAATCTCGTCAATACGTATTCAAAAAGAAACTTTGTTGTTATCGCGTCAGTACAGTGCTTCATAGGCTATGCCTCTGCCCATCTGTTCAAGTACTCTGTCGTGGTGATGATGTACGCCGCACTTGTTTTCTTCCCCTTAGGCTGAATTGGTCCCACAAAGTTAATCACCCATTTCTCGAACAGTTATAATGTTACCTGCGGTGTCAACGACAGTTCATCCCTTCGCGATGGCCTGCCAATCCTCTGACATGCGTCACAGGCCCTACAATATGCTTTCGTGTCCTTATGCAGAGTTGGCCACCACAATCCAGCACGCAGAACCTTCTGTGTTGTTTCTTTTCCTGCATAATGTCCTCCTACAGCTCCTCCATGAGCCTCCACGAGGATGCTGCTTCGCTCAAAGTCAGGTACATAGCGTCACAATATTTCATCAGACCCCATTTTGTACAGATGTCCTGCAATGACGGAAAAGTCTGTTGCGCGCACTACTAACTCCTTCTTCTACTGGCTTGTATACCCTTCTGGAGCAGTCCCTATTGTCAGGAATTGTATGATATCCTCAAAGTGACTGTCGGCGACACGTACCACAAAGAGCTATGCGTCAGGCAGTCCTTCCTCCAAATTAGTGGGCTCCTCTCCCATTTCGATGTGCGACAGATGATCTGGTCCCATGTTCAATCATCCAGGCTTCACAATAACTTCAAAATCATACTCCTGAAATAATAACAACCACCTGTAGATCTTCCCCCCCAACACAGGCTTATTAACCAGGTATTTTAACGCAGAATGATCTGTATACATCTTAAAATGTCCACCTAGCAAATAGTGCCTGAACTTTTGGAGCATGTATACCATGGCTAGTCCTTCACGCTCTGTAGTGGAATAGTTCTTCTCAGCCTTGGATAGCTTCCTGCTCGCGAATGCTATAGGATGGTCCAATTCCCCCTCGCCCGCCTGTGTCAGCACAGCCCCCAACACGGTACATGAGGCATCCACGTGCATGTTGGGGCAAAGTGATTGCCTATCATTTAATTTTTCAACCTAGGGGTTTTGTAAACTTGTGAAGCATGCGTGCACTGTATGTGCTAGAAATTGTCTTTCAGTTTAGATCAATCTAACTACAAAATAACGAAAACCAATTCATCTAATGAAAATGAAATTCAACTAACCTGTGAAATAAAAAACAACTAATGTATGCTTAGTTACTCCAGCATTCAATTATGAAGTGTTACCTTCTTGAGATGATGTGTAAGCAACTATTTATACTTTAACTTCTAATGTCCTAGAAGAGCAAGTAAAGTTTGCAGAAAATAACTCAATAATTGCATGTATCAAATATTCAACCATTCAATCTTGAAATATGATTAAATCAATTTCTTAGAATGATCTTTAGGAATATCAGTTAATGCAACTAAATGAGGATCTTAAAAGCAAATATAAAAGCACGAAAAAGTAAAGTTCAATGATTGCATAGGTTGAACATTCAATCACCTAATTTGAAGTCACCTTCTTGGCCTGATCCTTTATTCAATTATACAATGAATTGATGGTTTGATCTAAGAAAGTAAATAACAGAACATGAAAGGAAACTAAATAACTATGAGCCCTTGCCTCAAACTTAATCCAATTAGAAAATACATAAATCTTCCCTATTGAAATGTTTTTAGAAAAGCAAAGATTACACAGTCATTCTAAAACTAATACTAAGAAAGCAAATGAACTTTAATCTATAAAAGCAATTAAATCTCACAATCATTAGATAACCATTCCAATGGTGTATGAGGATGGCAAGTGAAGAAGCTCCATATGCAAGCAAAAATAAATCTTCAAATCTGCAAGTATAAGCTCCAAATTCTCTATTAAAAACATGAGCATTTCTCCCACTTTACACATGCCTTTCAAAGGAAAAGGCTCCCCTATTTATACAAAAACATAAGAAGCTACCCTATTTAATGAGGATCCACTAAAATCTCATATAGTTACAACCAAATAGCTCTTAATGAGACACATATCCCCTAGGTGTCTCATAGAGTTCTAATCCAAATAAGAAATGATGAGACACCTCATAGAGTTACAATCCAAATAGGACACGTATCCTTCTTTGACCTTTATCCAAATATCCTTTGAAGGGAATTCGACTTTGAGCATTGGAGGCCACATAAGGGTGCCTTGGAAGCTTCAAAATAACCTACACATGTCATGAAACTCAAGCCACATATATAGATACATGAAACCATGTTAATTTCCTAGTTTTTAATCATAAATTCACTTTAAACACATAAAATAAATAACTTTGGTAAATAAGGATCCTAACCCATATATTTATGAAAATGGTGGCTAATGAAAGGTTATATGGTTATGGAGTTGCGACATGTGAGTGAAATGGTGGTGATAAAGGTGAAAGTGGATATCATTTTGAAGGCATTTTGGAGGCCCAACAGTGCACATGAAATTCCTTCTTCCAGTCCGGAAAGACTAGGATCGGTGCGTGACCATTTTCTCTTTCAGCACGTCCAATCTCTTATGACATTCATCACTCCAACAGAACGTAGCATCCTTTTTCAACAGCTTCTCCATGGGCGCGGTGATCTAGGCATAGGTCTTGATAAACTTCCTATAGTATCCAGTATGCCCGAGGGTCGCATGCAACTGTTTCACATTCCTTGGCGCCTCCAAGTTAATTATCACCGCGATCTTTGCAGGGTCTACCATCAATCCTTGTCTGCACACCACATGCCCTAGCAGGATCCCAAAGGGGACACAAAACAGACACTTCTTCAGATTGAGCGCGATCTGGTACCTTCGACACGTATCTAACATTAAGCGCAGACTTGCCACATGATGCTTGACCAATCCAAACACTGTCCAATCGTCAAAGTACACTTCCAGGAACTTATGAATGAAGTCTTTGAATGCCACAATGACTACGCGTGAAAAGATGGCTGGCGCATTCTTCAGCCCAAAAGGCATTACAGTATACTGAAAACATCCCCATTCCGTCACAAAGGTCATCTTGCTTCTATCTTCAAGTGTGATTTTGATCTGATGATACCCAGAGAACCCATCAGTGAAAGAGTATGCTTCTTGGCCACCTACATTATCCAGGACTTCATCAGTGAACGGGGTCGGGAAGGGGTCATGCACGCAAGCATCATTCAGCTTCCAGAGATCCACGCATATCCTTATTTCTTCTTTCTGTTTCTTTTCCTGAACCACTATCGGGCTTACCCAATCAGACTCTTCTACTGGTTCAATAATTCCTGTCGCGAGCATCTTATCCAACTCAGCGCGAACCCTTTCCTTATACTTAGGATTAAGGTGGTAAGGTATTTGTTTTACAGGCTTCATGTCTGGTTTTAAGGTGATCTTCATGACACCTAGGTCTCCTATTATCCCTTTTAGATCAAAGAACTTTGTGGGGAACAAATCCTGATATTCACGGAGGAGCTCAGCGACCTTGTCTATTGTCGCATCATCCCAATAGTCCCCAATTTTTGCAAATTTTGGTTCCGCCTCTGTGCCAATGTTGACCTACCTAGTTTTCAGCAGTGCGGTTATGTCAGGATCCTCTATTTGCAGACCTTCAACCTCGCGGTGACCTTCAGTTTCCATAATATTAACTTTTCGGGGATCCTCGTCTTCTTCTTCAACGGTCATGTTATAGCATTCTAGTGCATGACTCAACTGGGTAGTCCAATTAGGTTGGATCAGGTCCAAAGGATCTTGTGGTATCCTAAATATCATTGCTTTAACCTCCTGTAGTGCTGCGTCAATACAGTCAAACCCATCCTCAAAGTTGAACGTCATTAAAAATCCCTGGCGCAGGATGTCCCATTCTTCCGTGCCATGGCAGAGCTCGGTTTCCAAGTACCAATTCATTGGTATGACACCCAGGGTATGACAAAATAGATGCACCCATTCAGGTTGGGGCTCCATGCCATAAGCCTTATTCCATTTAGCCAGGTGATCGCACAGGTCATCTCGTCCGTCATACTTATCTGTCATTCGCACTTTTGGCTGCCCAAAATGTATTCTCATCATCCTCCTATAGTCACGCCAATCACTAAAACTATCCTTGTGCGTACCCCACCATCTTGTAGGTGTAGCGCGCAGTACCCAGTCCAAGGCCTGGAAGCGATGTTTCTCTGGTACTTCTCTTTCAAATGCATCCAAAAAGCAATCAACATCAGTTAGCCCATCATAATGAGGCAGATTCCTGACCTCGGATGACACACAACGCAACGATTTGGTCATCATATTACAATGCAGCGTCGAGACTTCATGTAGTCGGTTCTGCCAATGCTCCAATTCCTCATCCGAGTCTGACGTGCAGGAGCTTTCGCGATCCCATGCAATGTGTCCGTCCGCTGTCGGATTCACCCAATCCTGGTCTCGCACCGTTATTTTGTAAATCTGGTCCAGATCATCATCGCTTTCATAATCTCGGACTGGTTTTGTATAGCGCGGTCCCTCTGCGGGATCTAGTGGCACCACTACACGGAGCAACTTGTTTTCAAATATCATCTTCTGCTTCTTCAGGTTGATTACCCCATTCATGTCAGTGGCCCAATCGATTCCAAGGAGCGTAGGGTAGGGATTGCTATCATCCACAATCTTTATTACCTCAAAATCTGCCAGCGCGCTTGCACCCTCAATGTCAACTGTGACCCCTTGCAGCCTCCCCATTGGGATAATTTTTTGTTGATTCGCCATCCTTAACTGTATCGGAGACCACTAGAGCGCAGGTCTCCCCATTCTCTCCCAGGTCTGTTTTGGAAAAACATTCACGTCAAACCCCAGATCCAAGATAACTTGGTCCATCTCGTATTCCCCTATCTGTGCGGAGAGTCTCATCTCTCGGTCGGTCCTTGCCTTGTGCTTGCCAAGCTTCCTAACCACGCGCGGTTCACCAGTAGCGCTATCCTTACCAGCGCACTGATTGATCAACTTCCGCAAGCCCTTCACAGCCTTATTGTCACGGAGCAGCTTCATGCAGGTCTCCAAGAACGTGGTAAGCATGGACAGGTCCATTTCTTCCACTGGTTTCTCCTAACTTTCGGAGGTAGATGCCTCAATGAATATTTTCTTCACTTCCATAAATATTTCTTTTGCGCGCTCCAAATCAAACCCAGTCTCCTTCTCTGGTGCTTTGCGGACCCATACACCTTCTGCAAGCTGCTTCCCTTTATCCTCCCTAGTCGTGGTTCTGCTCCGCAGCATAATGTTTACCTTAGGGTCTTCCTCGCGAGGCTCAACCCTCATCATCTAGAGGTTCTGCGTCGGCTACGGAGGCTGTGCCCCCTTTTCGTGAATCTTGGCCAACAATATTGGGCAATCCTTAGTCGCATGGTCAAACTAAGTGCAGTAGCGGTATGACAATCGCGTCGGATTTGGACAGTCCCTCGCGTAGTGTCATGGGCCTCCGCAATTATAACAAATAAATTGTTCTCGGCCTCTCCCAAGCCCTCCTCTGCCTCGGCCTTGGCCGCACCCCTAATACTCACCTCGCTTTCCCCCAACGCCTTGGTCTAGAGGCCGTGTTTCCGTCTGCATTCTGTATGCAGGTATCCTATCCATCATCAATTCATAACTTCGACAATTATGCTCATCATGGCCTACTGATTGACAAAAATTGCATAACATTCGTTGTGGTGTTTGTACAAATTTCTGTAGCAAATGGCAATTATCAGTCGTATGTTTCCCTGCTACCTGACATATAGCACACCATAGCGTAGGCCCTGCACTTGGCCCTGCTGCGGCCTCTGGTCGTAGAGGCATTGGTCCTCTTGCTGCAACGTAGTTTGCGAACACTGGGTAGTGATCCTTGTCATGCCCTTGACCCTTGCATTTTATGCACCAAACCTCTTCGCACGCCTCCGGCCGAGCAGTTCTATCTTGCTTTAGACTTTGCATTTTGAGACAAAGGTTTCGCAACTGTGCATGAATCTGTTGAACCCCTAGATTTAGATCTTGTATCGGAGTTTCATGCAATCTCATTGCAATCTCCAAGGCTTCCGCCTAAGTCGTAATCTTCTGTTGGGACAACGCAACCCTCAGGTGATGCAGGAGTGAAGCCACGAACCACTCGCAGTGTTGCCCATTTATCAAATTTATATTAGCTTCGCGGATTTTACACTTCAATCTCTGATCTAACTCTAAAGGGGTCTCACCTGGTTTCATCACGATTTCCTTGAATCCCACAATCGACTGCGCTTCAGACTTAGGCCTACTGAATTCCTTATTCAATGTGGTCTGGCTCTCTGCCAGCGTAGCTGGTTGGTTTTCATTAGAATACTTAATGTACCAGGTTAGCACGTGATCCTGCAAAGCACTAACCAACGTCGCCTTCTTCATGTGATCATCCACAACGCCCTGAGCTTCCCATACAACATTTATGACGAACCAAAATTGGTTTGGGTCCTCATTCCCTATGCCTTTGAATACAGGTAGTTTTATGGAGTTCGTTATATTGAACAGTGGAGGTGGCGGTGGTGTGGGTGATGGGTGAGCGGTGGAGGCGAGGATGGAGGTGGTGTGGATGGATGTGATGAGGGCGGAGGCAGTGTAGGTATTCGCGGGAACCCTCGTCTTATCAACTAACTAGCGCTTAGGGGAGAAATTTGCGGTGTCCCTTCGTCGTCACTTAAAGGGAGTCCGATCAATGGGCTATACTCAAGACCTTTTCTTCCTCCATCCCTGAAAGGTTTTCCGCTTTGTGTAGCTCCAAAGATCAAGGTAAATGCATAACTCGTTGTTCACACAAGAGCATCTTAATCCAAGTACGATTTCAAATACTTACCTCGCGGTCCTTTGAAGAAGCGACGCTCTGCTTCGTTGTAACTGACAGAGGTGTCGACCGTGAACTCGGTCACAAATCCTCTTATGATGCGGTCGAGCCAATGGTCGACAGCGCGCGCGATCTCATCTTCAGAAGCTTCTAACCTCTGTACTAGCTCCTGTGTCTAAACAATCGGCTTGTCAAGCCTCCACCTTCCTTAGCCGTCTGCCAAATTTGCGATCCACTCGTATAACTCAACCGGGAAGGAACAAAAGAAGGTTTCGTGTATTTCTGTGTACAAGTATCTGTCCAACCACTGTTCTTTCGTCAATCGTGGGTTCTTGTTTTCTTGCGCCGCAAATTCATGGATCTTTCTATCTTATCAGGTTTTAATTTCTTTCTTAGTTGGATTCCAATGATACGACATCACACATCTCTCATGTAGTTCACAGTCCCGGCAACAGAACCATTTGTTGTCTTGATGGGCCCTAACCCAGGTTCAGTGTTAGTCAGCCAAGAAAATCCCTACACTACTAGCCCTTTTGGAATTAGCCCGCAGAGCGTGACTGAAGTCTCACTCGAAGTAGTTTGGGGGGATGCAGGAACCAAGTTTTTGCACCCTGAGATGGTTGTGATGTCGGTCTATACTTCCTGATCCTACCTTCGTGTAGATCGATAAGCCTTTAGGGCTTATTGATGTCCTTCTCTTCTGTCCTTTAGTACCTCCGCGAAGGTACTCGACTGATCTTCGCGCAGCCCTAACCCGAGGTCCAAGCACTTATGCGCCTCTGTGACTGAGTTACTGTATAAGTTCCCAAGTTATCTTAAGGGTTACCTAATCTACCATGCATTTACAGTTACCTTCACATAATCCTTTACTCTTGCTTGTGTTCAATTAACAGATATAATTAGATACATTCGTGCATAAAATAAGCATTATAATGTAAACCCATATCGTAACATAATATAATCAAATGCATTAAACAAAGACAAAATACACTTTGATTGCAGAATAATTCTCTTTATTGATATCTCAAGTTCAGTACAGACTCTGCGCACACAGCTGCAGGGGTCCGCGCACTCAGCTGTGGACTTCCACCCTAGGCCTTTGCGCACTCAGTTGCAGAGCCTCTACCTACGCTAAGACTTGAGAACACTTAGAACTTCTTATCCCAAAATCCTTCTTTCCATTACCACTACCCCCTTAGACTCTTCTAAGACTCCCTTTTTATACAATCCCATGGTCCGCGGACCATGGGTAGATCTTTACAGCCGACATGAGACTTCACAAAACAAGGGCGGACAACCCTTTGACCTCTTCGCGCTCCGCGACCACAAAATGCGGAGGCTTTACATTTTTATTACAAAATTTGGGCCTTCTGCCCCAAAACTGGCTCTTGGGGGAACCCGTTCCCAAGAGCCTTGAGGATATCTTAGCTCTTTTGGACCCAGTCTTTGGCCTTTGGGGCCCGGCTGTCTCCGAAAATAACATCAACAAAAGTTAATGCATCATATCCATAGAGGGCATGGAAAGGAGTCATACCGATAGACATGTGGTGTGTGGTGTTGTAGCAGAACTTGCCCAAGTGCAACCACCGAATCCACTTCCTCTGTTGACCTGTCACATAATTCCTCAGGTACCCCTCCAACCACTGGTTGATCCTCTCCATTTGAGTGTGATAACTGGTGCTAGGAGTGAGCTCCAGCCCAACCAACCTAAAGATCTCCTGCCAAAAGCCACCCATAAATATGTTGTCCATGTCGCTCACAATGTTCTTGGAGAGCCCATGTAGCCTAAAAACCTCTCGGAAGAACAACTCGGCAACCTGTGCAGCCGTGTATCTAGTGTGGATGGCGAAGAAGTGGGCATATTTGGTCAACCTGTCGACCACTACATATACGCAATCCTTCCCGTGTACCGTGGGGAGCCCAGTGATAAAAGCCATCGAAATACTTTCCCATTTCTTCTCCAGAATGGGAAGTGGTTGTAGTAGTCTTGCAGGGTGAGTCAACTCCCCCTTGTTCCGTTGGCATACCTCACACTCCCTTATGTGTTGCAACACGTCCTCCTTGAGGCCTTTCCACGTGAACCTATCCCAAACAACCATGTAAGTCTTCTGGAACCCCTGGTGTCCGGACAGTGGTGAATCGTGAGCTGCTTGGAGTACCCTCTCCCTCAACTGCGAGTTGGGCACCAAGTAAATGTGCCCCTTGTAATAGATGACCTCATCCATCACATGGTAACGCTCATCTACATGTGTCACCTCCAGCACCTCGTAGACCCTCTTGTCCTTGGAGTACTCTACCAACAACCGAGCCTTCCAATCCTGGCAGATGCTCCTGAGAGATAACCCAATTGGTCTCCTGGATAGAGCATCGGCCACCACATTGTGCTTGCCTCGCACATACTTAATGTCAAAATCGTAGGCCTGCACCTTGTTGACCCATCTCTGCTACCTGTCACTGAGGCCCTTCTGCCCCATGAAATGTCGAAGCCTGTTGTGGTCAGTCTTCACTCGGAATCGGTTGCCCACCAAGTACTCACGGAACTTGGCCAATGCATGCATAATGGCCAGCATCTCCTTATCATATATGGAACATGATAGCTCATGCGGTAGGAGCTTCCAACTCTCGAAAGCTATGGGATGCCCCTCTTGTGACAATAAGGCTCCAACTCCCACCCTTGATGCATCACACTCCATCGTGAATGGCTTAGAAAAATTTGGGAGTGCCAGAACATGGCAAATTCTCATCACTTCCTTGAGGCGATTAAAGGCGTCCTATACTCCATCAGTCCATGCGAAGGCCCCTTTCTTGGTCAAGTTTGTCAACGGTGCTGCTAGCTATGAGAACCCTTTGACAAACTTCCTGTAGTAAGTGCAAATACCCAAGAAGCCTCTCAACGTAGTCACATCTCGGGGTACTAACCAATCTCGGATGGCCCGAATCTTCTCCTCGTGAACCTTCACCCCACCTGCTCCAATGATATGCCTGAGATAAAGCATCTCCGTAAACCCAAACTCGCACTTGGAGAGCTTGGCATAAAACTGTTGCTCCTCCAGAATGCGCAATACCTCCTCCACGTGTTGGAGGTGTTCCTCCCACGTTCGGCTATAGATCAGGATGTCATCGAAGAATACCAGCGCGAACCTCCTCAGTTGTCCCCAAAAGATATGGTTCATGCAAGACTGAAATGTGGCGAGAGCGTTGGTTAGTACAAATGGCATGACCAGAAACTCAAAGTGCCCATAGTGGCACCAGAATGTTGTCTTCGGGATGTCCTGATCCCGAACTCTGATTTGGTGGTACCCTGAACGCAAATCAATCTTAGAGAAGTACTTAGCTCCTCTAATCTCCTCCATCAGCTCATCAATGTGAGGAATGGTGTACTGGTTCTTAAGGGTCTTCTAGTTAAGGTCTCGGTAGTCGATACACATCCTGAGGGTCCCATCCTTCTTCTTCACCAGCACTACAAAAGAAGCGAAAGGACTGGAACTAGGCCTAATATGGCCCAACACAAGCAGCTCCTGAATGGCCTTCTCTATCTCGTCCTTATAGGCTTTGGGGTGCCTGTAAGGAGTAGTGATGACTGCTTGTATACCCGGCTCCAGCTCAATGGTGTGCTCAAACCCTCTATCTGGTGGCTGCCCTGGTGGAATGTCTCTGAACACTACTGCGTACCTGTCCAGTAGAGCCTGTATGTCTGCTGGTGGTGGTTGTGCCTATCCCCCAACCTCTGAGATCCTCAACTCGACTTCCCATGCAATGTCCCCATGCCGAAGATCTGCCTCCATCCTGTGGGCCGAAACTGTCTGAGGCGAATAAGATTGCATGCCTCTCAAGACCACCAGTTTGCCATCTGGCCCCATGAACTCCATCTCAGGTTTCCTCCAATCTGTCATGACTCGCCCAAGGGAATACAGCCACTAGACACCCATCACCACATTGGTGTCTGGCACATCGACCACAAAGAAGTGGTCCGTCATCGAGTAATTTCCCATAACTACTACCAAGGAGGGCACGTATCTGGTACACTTAATGGTACGATCATCTGGTACTAGGACGGAGAAACCCTCAAACTCTGCTGTGGTGAGGCCCCTCCTCTTAACCAGCTATGCATCTATGAAGTTGTGGGTAGCCCCACTGTCCACCAGTACTGACACCCTCTATCCTTGTACCGTACCTTTGATCCTGAGTGTTAAAAACTTAGGAATCCCACATAAAGAAGCAACAACTCCTCCTGATGAAGCAAGAGATGCCCCTCCCTGTGGAGGTGGTGGTGGTGGCTCTTTGTCCGCCAGACTGTCTCCATCTGTCCCACCACAATCCTGCTCCACCTCGTCCTCTTGGTCACTGTTAGAAAAGATCTCAATGTAATGTGCTCTACCCACAGTGCACGTATGGCCAAGTGCCCAGGGCTCTCTACATGTGAAGCACAGCTTCCTCCTCCGGAGGTCCTTCTGTGTCTCCTCATCTAGATGCCCCCTCTCTTGTGTGGTCCTTGGTGGTGGGGGTCTAGTCTCATGCCCCTTTTGCGGAAAAGGGGTCCGTGTAGGAAATGGCGCTCTGGTATTAGGGATGGCCCCCTGTAAATCTCTAGTGCGCACCACTACTTCCTGCAACGTAGAGGGTATGCGTGACTTCACCAGTCCACATAGAGGCTCAAGCAAGCCCTCAATGAAGGTGTATACCCTCCTTTCCTCAGACAGATCTGGGACCATCACTGACACACGCAGAAAATCTGAGAAGTACTGCTCTGGGTTGCCTGTTTGGCGCAGTTGTGTCAGCTCCCTAAAAGATGCCTCTGGATCCCTTTGATCAAATCGCTCCACCACCCTCCTGGTGAAGTCCTCATAAGAAACTATTTGGGCATTCCCTAAAGTGGTCAGGCCGTGAAACCACCAGTCATGGACTTCCCCCTCCAAGTGCAACACGACCATCTTAATGGCTTCCTGCTCCGTCATCCGGTTGAGTTGAAAGTATGTGTCCATCTTTTCAACCCGAGCCTTGGCTGTGCACTTGGCAGTGCCATCAAATGTAGGGAAATACATCCTCCCTATCGTTCTTTGCAACTCATAGTTTTGGGTCCCTTGTCCTCCGTACCCCTTATTCCTCTCACTTTGCTTGAGCTTGCAGTAATATCTCAAGGAGAGGGCTTCTTTGAAATCATCATACATCACTTGCCACTCTTTGAAGTAATCCCCCATTTGGGGAGTGTCTTCCTCCCTTACTGGTTTGATTTATGCCATTGGCGCGAAAGAGGGTAGTGTAGCCCTAGTTGGCACACTAACTGAAGGGCGTTGTGCTGCTGGTGAGGAGTGATCAAAAGGCTGAGAAGCCCCGAAAGTTTCTCCACACAAAAACCCTCTAGGTGTGGCCCTATCTCGGTTTTGTGATTTGATCTCCTCCAACATGTCTTTCTGCCCCTTGGCTAAGTCACTCAAAGCCCTCAAGAGGCTATCGAAAGCCATCTCCTCCCTTCTCTTGGGCTCTACGATTTCCTCCTCTCTAGCCACTTCTTTTCCTCTTTTCTCCGTGTCTGGCGTAATTTCTAGCTCTCTCTCTGCTCCTGTACCTCTGCCTTCGGTAAGTGATGTTCTCCTGGTCTTCTCCTCTCATAGGAAACCAACCCCACAGCTGAGCCAAGAACTAGGCTTTGATACCACTGTAATGTTCCTAAGTAGGAATATAAGTGATATTCTAAACAAATAAACAGTGCAGCAACATAAAATTAAAAACATGCATTATACACCCATAAAACATTGTAAATCTGGAACTGCTGAGCCATATATTATAAAATCTGAGAGCATAGGTACAATATAAATGAAATGGTGCACCTAGGCTTGTCTCAAGGACAAGTTGGACCAAACCCAGGTGATGGAATAGTTGAGCTGAAGGCTGCCCAGTTGCTGCACCACTCTGCACTGCGCTGTCCCAGTAAAACTACTGTTCTACTGAACTTCGACCTGCTGGAATGTGCCTAAAAACTGCCCAGAAATTTATATCCTTTCAGCCTTAGACTCCTTGGACAAAACCCTAAAGGGAATTTCTCTGATTTTGACTTTGGATTTTTGGCCTCCTTGGAGCCTCTCCCCAGCTGCTGCTGCCAAATTCGACTTGCAAGAAACAACTTGCAAATCCCTCTAAAAACACCCCAAGAATGTTGGGTTCACCTGTGATGACTGACTCCTTGCTCCCCGGATGATCCTTGGCCCAGATGACTGCTCTCCTAAGCACCACGAGTTTGCTGCCAGAGGCCTCTACGCAATCCCTCTGCCCAGAAATTCGTACTGTTGTAACCCCTGACTGGTTGGCTGCAAAACTCACTGAAATTGTCCTCAACCAACAACCTTTCCAGCTCTCGGAACTCCCAACAAGCTATGGACCTCCCGGCTGGCTCAATCCCCTTCTGCATGTTTCTAGCTGCCCAGAAAATACGCAGTCTCCTCCTCTGCGTGGCTGGATGAAGTGTATGTTAATGTTGGAACCCTTGAAATCTCTATGGAACAGCCTCCCTAGGGCAGGCACAGATAGTCCCCGAAGTAGAGGTTGAATCTCCCCTGTGAAAGATCCGTGGCTAAACAACCAGTAGACTCGCTAAGTAGCAGAGCGTACAAAGATAAGTTTGTTTGTAAAATGATCAAGATGCTGCAAAATGAGAGCTCCTTCCTCTTTTATCACCTTGGGTCCCCTTAGCCTCTTGTGGGCCCCTCCTTCCACTAATTCGATTCCCTCTAACTCATGCAATGGCCAAGTTCAAATTATTCATGCGAGTGGGCCCCACATTCCACTAGCTGCCAGAAATAAAATCGAATTACCTATAGTTCCTAAGTTCTGCGTGTGGGGTCCTCCTCCTAAGCAAAAAATGATGCCAAAATTGTGTAGCTGCACCCCGTGACTAATACATTTGAGAAGGGACATGACACCCTTATATCCTCATGTCCATCTTAAATACAAAGCAATAGTGAGATAGATTTCAAGATTTTTCCATTAATGAGGACATTGCCAAGTTTTAGTTTCTTGCTTAATACAACAACAAATACATGCACATGTAACTTTAGAACATAAATTTAACCTCAATGTGTTGGTTAGTAAAACTTATCATGGGATATGTTTCATCATTGAAATAAACAATAGACAGTTTTTCTCTCTCTAGTAAACAAATGGGTTCATTAGTGATTTACCAAGCATAAGACAATTTGTGGTTGGTAACTTGTTTATCCTCTAACAAAAGGCAACAATACATGCAATAATTATCTCGTTAAAGAATTTGTTTTCTTAACCTTTGTTACCCCAACGAAATTGGAATGTTGTCGCAATAATAGTCTAAAGGGAGTTGAAGCATTTGTAGTTCTCAATGATAGTTGTTTGCTTGTCTCATTACTCCATTTTTTTTAGTTGGTTGGCATATCGATGGGCTACCCTTATCCAAGCCACCATGGAGGTGATGATTTACCTAACATAATGTGAGATTGGAGTTTTACTCATAAATGATAATTGGTGCAAGGAAAACATTATGTCCATATAACTTTGCTACCCATATCCACTAATAGGGAGGACATCACAAATGGCTTTCTAGAACCTAATATAGTGATGTAGTTATGTGTATTTTTAGTCTCAATAGAAGCTCTACAAAGGGTTTCATATATGACACTTCATCTAGAAATTTAGAACAAAAGGATGCACTGAAGAAGAAAACACATGGAGCTCTAGAGTACGTGACTTAGAAATTGGTGGATGAGCTTAGTGAAGCGATTTTAGATGTGAATCACTCGTGATTATTGCTAGAATTTTTATGTGAATCGATGACCTGCTCTAGGTTCTTTTACCCTTTAGCATGAGCTTGGCTTATTGCTCTCCTTGAGAAGGTGGCTTCTAGAGGCCATGTGCAAGACACCCAAAGCCGTGATATGCCTAATGTTCCTTAATGACATACAACTAGAGCATTGGATTGTCTTGCTTCATAGTGCAAATAGGCATACTCAATATAAAACAATGTAAACTTTGAAACGAGAACTGTACCGAGTACTCGTTTTTTTGAAGTAGCAAAAAATCATCCGATTTTAAAAAATGTTAATTCAAAATACACTTTTTTTTGGAGCATATTTTTGACACTTTAAGTATCAAGTATGAGCATTTTTTTTTAATGTTAGAGATTTTCATGTTGATTTTGAAAAGTGTTGATACAACATCAACCTCTTTTTTAAGAATGTTTATTTTTTACACTTTAAATTTTCTAATGTATTAAGTGTGGATTTTTATTTTTATTTTTTTTGTAGTTGGTGATTTTCATGCAGAGTTTGAGAAGCATTCAATATTTTTTTAAAACATTTTTTACTTTTTTAAAACATTTTTGACACTTAAATTTTCTTATGTCCTTAGTATGCACAATTTTTTTTTAAATGACTATTTAAGAACTTTTCAAGTTGTTATATTTTTCGTTCTAGGATGTTAGTTTTTTAAGAGTTTTCCAAACGTGTGTTTTTTTTTGTTTCACTTTGCAATGTTTTTTTATAATGATTTTTTTTTTTTTGCGAAAATAAATAAATAAAATAAAATTGAATAGAAACGATGGTTGGAGTATTAGCAAGTGTTGGATCCCTACCTTGTACTTATAAGTTTTTATAATATTTAACTATTTCTTTTAATCAAAATTTTGGTATTCTTTTATTTCTTATTTATTTACAATTCATTTTTTTTATCATAATATTTAATTTTTTGGATTTAAGTAATAAAATTGAGTTAATTTATTATTTGACTTATATTTTGTTTTTCATTTTCTTATTACTAATTTTAGTTTTATTGTTTAGAATAATTAAATTTGACCTTATTATTTTTATTTTGTTTACTTATTTATTTTATTTTCATTTTTCCATTTTCTTATTACTATTTTTTAGTTTTATTGTTTAAAATAATTAAGTTTGACCTTATTGTTACTAACCTTCATTTTGATTAAAATAATAATAATAATAATAATTTATTTTATTTTTTATTTACAGTTAATTTCCATCTATTACTTTGTTTTAATTAAAAAAATTGTTTATTAATTAAAGATAATTCTTTAGCCAAAACTAGTTGTTTTATAAACATCTCTCTTCATCTATTTAATCTATAAGTTTGATCTTATTGTTAATAACTTTCGTTTTGATTAAAACAATAATATATATATATATATATATATATATATATATATATATATATATATATTAACGGCTAATTTCCATCCATTACTTTATTTTAATTTAAAAAATTGTTTATTACTTAATGATAATTCTTTAGTCAAAACTAGTTTATTGAGAAGATTTTCGGCGATAATCACATCAAAATTCATTTATCGACATTTCGAACCAGCGAATGTGATTCATCGCCAGCACGAGATGAAGAGCCAAATCATGGCAACAAATGAACCACACTTGCTGGTTCGAAACGCGTCGACAAATGAATTTTGATGTGATTATCGCTGAAAACCTTCTCAATAAAATTTATATGGATCACAGAAGCTTAAATTCAAAACTAGTTGTTATATTCTAACGGCAAGAAAACATCTCTCTTCATCTATTTAATCTAATGCCATGATCTGTTCTTCACCTTGTCTTGAAGATGAACCACACTAGTTGGTTCGAAACACGTGGACTTATAGTTTTTATATGTGATTTTTACTGAAAGATCTCTAAACATTCATAATATGGATCACAAAAAATAAAAAATAAAAACTATAAATAAATAAATAAAAATATAAACAAATATTTACGAGGAACCAGATCTAGGCAATGAAATAAATAGAAGAAGAGAGCAACTAACTAGAGGTTAGAATATAACAACTAGCTTGACTTAATAGCCATTATTAATAATTAAAATTTGACAAACATAATTAAAAAATAAAATAAAAATTAATCCAAAAAAATAGAAAACAATTTAAAAGAAAAAAACTTAGAAAATAAAATAATATATATATATATATATATATATATATAAAAAAATCAATTAAAAAAAAACATTTATAAAAAAAATAAAAAATTGAAGCCCTATCCTTGGCAGGTCGATCTCGAGAATTGGTCTAGGCCCCAGGCCAATTCTCGGAATCGACTTGCCAAGCCCAACATCTTTGGGCTGGGCGGCCTTGGCGCATAGTTGCCAAGGTTGCCCAATCTAGTGGCCCTGGGTTGGCTGAAATCGGCCAGCCAGCCCAAGGCCCAAGAATCAGTGAGCCATCCCAGGGTAGTTCGATTGGGCGCAGCTGCCAAGGTCACCCAGCCCAATGACCCAGCGGCCCTTGGCTTGGTACGCCAATTCTGAAAATCGGTTTGCCAAGCCTAAGGCTCCAAATTTTTAATTTTTTTATAATGTTCATAAATGTTTTTTTATGAGAAAAAGTTTTTCAGCGTAAATCACATGATAATACATTTGTCAACGCGTTTCGAACCAACGAGTGTGGTTCATCGTCAAGACAAGTTGAAGAATCAAATCATGGCTACTTATTAAATAGGGAGAGCAGATCATCCAACGGCTAGGTTTGACTGAAAAAAGGCTATATTAGATCAGATTGGATAAACGACTAAGATTGACCAAGAATGACTAGATTTGAATATTCAAGTTGTTTAATTATATAATATTATTATGCTAAAACAAATATTATTTTAATACCTATTGTTGAGCCTCAAACCTGCACTTCTTTACACATCCTCTCAGTCTCCTTTTCCTATTCATTTACTTCTTTTGCCACTCATTCTCTCCATCAAATTGCTCAAATCATTGTATTTTAGGATTTTTTACATGGTTTGCTAATTATGCTAATGACTGTTGTTGGTTTAGAATTTTGGTTCAAAGTGTTGCATTTCCGCAGCTCACACAGGGTTTCCGCAGCTGATCCCGGTTTCCGCAGCCAACCCCGGATTCCGCAGCTGTTTTATTAAATGATATGTTCCAGGTGTCCTCCGGGAAGAAGAGCCACATGGGCAAGTTCGTGGAACCGAGGACATGGTGTGTGTCCTTCCAGCTCACCCAAACCGGTCATAAAAACCCGTGGTCAACGAGGAGGCAAATACGGTCAACAGAAGTTATTGGCGGTGGCACGACTCTGCGTGTTCTGTTTTGGAGCACGTGAAGAACAGGTGGCATCTTCCTCAGCCACGAAGACAGTGGGAAACATGAATCCAACAGCAGATTGAATGCCCACAACGACCGTTGCCTAAATCCGAGGACGCAACAAGATTACGTGTTTTTACACAGCTGCTTGAATAGCTTAGTTTTCGTTAAGTTAGTTTGCTTTCCTCTGTTATAAATAAAGCGTCTTTGAACGCTGGATAGTTAGTCGTTGCTGTAATCGTTTTGTAATTTTGAGCTCCCCACTGTACTTGACATTTTGATGTTTAATACATGAGAAGACTGTTTTACATCTAAGCGTATATTTGCTCATTGAATCGGCTGAAGTAGGCAGAGGGCCCCTGTTTGCTGAAGTCCTGTATAGTAATCTTTAATTTCTTGCATTTCTTTTTCTGATTTCATGTATAATAGCTGTACAGATGTCTTTTAATTGCTGCGTTTTCAACATGTATAATAGCTGTACATAAACTTTGATTTCTGCTGATTTACATTTCTGCACTTTTGTTCATGACTGTTCAGTGTGTTATGCAGGTTTCTTAAGCGAGCCCGGGACAGTTTTCTTTCTTTTCTTTGTACAACTAGTGGCATGTGTGATCATCTTGTCTAGGCTGCTGACCTTTATTTTTCTGCAGTTTGATTTTCATTAGTATCATTTCTTTAACTTGCACTTTACTTTCTGCTCAGTAGTTATCAAGTTGTTCATTTATTGATGGTTTTTTTTTTATATAATCAACTAACTTTATTGGAGCCAAAATATCACTTAGTGCAGCTTGGTTTATTTTGCTTTAAGACTCACATTACTGACCTGTTCATAATTGTTCTCACATGATCAAGAAAAGGTTAAAATAGTGTGATTTGTCTCACTTAAATTTCACATTGATTAGATTTTAAAATAGTGTAAAGTAGTGTAAAGTAGTTGTTCTTGCTTTTCATTGAGTTAATATAGATTTCATTTTCATTTTTATCAGCAGCAAAGATACTGGGTCGATGCCATTAGTCCTTTATTTGATTTTAAGCTTTGATTTTATTTCAGTTATTGTTCAAGTTTTCTTTTAGAATACTCTTTAAGTTTCAAGAAATCACTTAGAAATCATCACAATCACCCACATTCACTCGCTTTATTACATCTCCATCACATCACATTAGGAAAGATACAATAAAAAACAAACTAAAAAGATAAAAACGACAAAAGACTTAGAAAAGGTTATCTAAGTACATATAGTACACCTCACTTCATCAGCTTACGAGCCCCGGGTTGACAATTAAAAGTAGCAATTTAGACATCACTAAATTGACCAAACATTTTGGCGCCGTTGCCGGGGAAGTGAAATTAGGTAGCCAATTCTTAAAAAAAAAAAACAAGAAAATTTCAAGGAAGGAAAATTGATAACCTCTCAAAGTATGCTCTCCTCTTGCACTTAATGTGATCTGGAGGATCAAAAAAGAGAAAGTTATTGGTTTAATAGTTTCTTGAGTATGCTCTCTTCTTGCACCTAGAGTGACCTGGAAGATCAGAAAGAGAATTATTACCCCGACTTGAAGGAAAATAAAAAATGACATGCATAGAGCAAGAGATTCTAGGGGAAGGTTTTTAGCTAGAGCCAAGAGTTCGATTTTTACAAGTCCATCTACTTCAAGGAATAGACAAGAGACACCTCCATCATCTCCAACTTACACTCCTAGCCCTAGGATTCCTGGAATTCAAGAGGCAATAGTTGACTCTCCCACACCATCCATCGAATCTGAATTAGGAAGGGACCCTTTTCTTCCTTCCATAGGAGGACAAATTGTAATTGAAGAAGTAGAATCATCTGAAGAAGAGGGAGAAATTCCTTCTCGTTCACCCTTAGTAGAGGAACCGAAAAACTCTGAAGTCTCCGGGGAGACTACCATGACAGAGGAAGGAGCACCTGTATTTGGTAGAGGTAGAGGTAGAGGAGGAGGAGGAGGAGGAAACAATGGAGGAGGTCGAGGTAACATTGGGGGAAATAGGGATGGAGATAACTCATTCGGATTTCCTATAGTCGATGAGGACTCCGAGCCACCATGAAAAACATCTCACCATCTGTCCTCCCAAACTTCCATGGGATGAGGAATGAGGACCCTGAAACATTTCTATTTGAGTTTGAGGTAGTGTGTCGAACTTATGATTATCTGGAAGACTCTCAAAAACTCAAACTGTTCCCTTCAACATTGAAAGGAGCAGCCTTGAAGTGGTTCATGGGATTACTCACTCAATCCATTAGGTCTTGGAATGATATGAAACAAACATTTTTGGATAGGTACCTGGACTATTGTATGCCCACCAATCACAAGGATGAGGTATTCAAAATGATGCAAAAAGAAGATGAAAATTTGGAGGATTTGCTTGAAAGATTTCAATACAACTTGAAAAGAGCAAAAATGAACAACATAGATGAGGAGACCTTAAAAGCCCTTCTATTGAAAGCCATTAGAGATGAATGGATAGATATTTTGAACATGATGGGAAAGGGAGATATATCTCAACTTTCACTCAATGATATAGCAGAACTATGTGTCCATCTCTCAATGGGGAAGTCTAAAACTCAAAAAGGGCCTAGAGATCCTTCTCTCATCAGAGCAAACAAATCTGCAACTGGATCAGTAAGTAGGGCTTAGATTGGCAATATGCTTGATGAATTTAAAACTGATATCTTAGGGAGTCTTAGCGAGCAACTAGACACTCTTAAGATTCACAATAAGCAGAAAGCAGAAGCTGAGGCTTTGGCCATCTTTTGCCCAAAGTGTAGGAAGAAACATGCTCTAAGGGAATGTCCCTTGGATGCAAAAGTTGTAGAGACATGTGTAATTTGTTCAGAGAATCATGAGACCAAGGATTGTCCTTCAATCCCTGGGCTCAAAGCTGTCTTTCAAGAAGATCCAAATACACTCGAATCTCTCTGTTTTGTCGCAAGGAGACCTTGGCAGGGGCAACAAAATCAAGGGTTTAACAACTCTATGAATTTTCAACCCCAACCAAATTGGAATCCTTGGCAACAACCTTGGTCCCAACCTCAAAATCCTTTTCAATCATGGGTACAAGGTATGCAAAATCCTTATGGGAGATTTGCTCAATTCTACCAATATCCTCCATCTTTTCAAAACCAACAAGCTCCACAACTTCCAAATCAAAATCCACAATTATCATTGCCATTTCCACAACAACAACAACCTTCTCAACAGAATCCAAATTCTCAACTCTTGCTTCCATTCCAACAGAAGTCAAATCAACTTCCTTCTCAGCCATTGCCAAACCCCAATAATAAAAACCCTCAAAATGCTTATATGTTGGAAGGTCAACAATTTCCTACCTATATGATTGTTCCTCTCAATGAAGTACAACTCAGATCAGGTAGAGTCTTAGATAAGCCTCCTATAAATGCTCAAAAGCAAAGCATTTTTGAGGAAGAATCTCTTGAAGCCAATAAGGGTTCTGAAGCATCTCTTCAAAACCCAAACACTCAAAAAGAAAAAGAAAAAGAATTAACCCCCACAACTCCCATAATTGAGCAACCTGCATCTTTATCCACACCTCCTTTTCCTGAAAGATTACAAATTGACAAAGGAGTGGAAAAAAAAATTTGGTTGCCTGACTATAATTTTCTAGATGAATTGAAGAATGTCTGTATCAAGATTCCCTTGTTACAAGCCATTAAGGAAATTCCTATTCTAGCAAAAGCAATAAAGGAGTTGAGCCTTAAAAGACCAGGAAGGAAACCAAGAGATACCAGAAGGATCCACCTGGTAGGAAAAATTGCAGATATCATGATGGGAAAAATTACTATGCAGAAATATGTAGATCCCGGTAGTCCAATTGTCAAAACACATATCAATGGGGTAGAAATACCAAATACTTTGATTGATTTAGGGGCTGCTATCAACATCATGAGTAGACAGACTATGGAACAGCTAAAACTTCCTAATCTTCTTTTTACACCTACTTTATTGCAATTGGCAGATCGATCAATTATTAAACCAGATGGTGTATTAGAAGACATTCCAGTCTCCCTAGACTCTTGGGAATATCCAGTGGATTTTATGATTTTAACTCCCAAGAGTAATCTAGGAGGACATCCTCTTATTTTAGGAAGACCTTGGCTAGCCACAGCTGATGCTTTCATAAGTTGTAGGTCTGGGGATATGTATATTTATGATGGTAATTCGACAAAGAAGTTCAATCTGTATCCTCCAGCAAAAGCAATTACAGAAATAGGGGATAATGAGTGGATTGATGATGAAGATACTATACAACCTGTCTTTACCATTTCTGAGGTTAGTGAAGATAGTCAAATTCTGAACACATTAGAAAACTTTGAACCATCTTCAGAATATGACTCCACACAATTTCAGTTGGATTCTGACATTGAGTGTCTATCATCTAGACAAATGTCTCTTTTCTCTATGGAAGAGTTTGGTAGTTCTACCATTGAGATCTTTCCAGGAAAAACATTGAATATCAACAAAAACTTGGAAAAATCACAACAGGAGGAGCTAACCAAAATCTTGCAAAAACATTCTACTGCATTTGCATGGGAGTATACCGATATGAAAGGTATTGACCCTAAGACTTGCATTCATCACATCTACATTGAGGAAAACAGTAGACCAATCAGACAACCTCAAAGAAGGATGAATCCAAACCTTAGGGAGATAGTGAAAGAAGAGCTCCAAAAGTTACTTAATGTAAACTTCATTCACCCCATTTCAGATAGCCGGTGGGTTTCCCCTTTGGTTATAGTACCTAAAAAGAATGGTAAATGGAGGGTTTGCATTGATTACAGGGAATTGAACAAAGCAACTTTGAAGGATCACTTTCCTTTACCCTTTATTGATCAAGTATTAGATACTTTAGCAGGCAAAAAGTATTTCTCATTTTTGGATGGTTTTAGTGGTTACAATCAAATTCAGGTAGCACCTGAAGACCAGGACAAGACCACATTTACCTGTCCATGGGGAACTTTTGCTTACGGAGTACTTCCTTTTGGATTATGTAATGCACCCGCAACATTTCAAAGGGCAGTATTAGGAATCTTTTCTGATCTAATTCATGATTGTGTAGAGGTCTATATGGATGATTTTACAGTTTATGATAATTCATTTGAAGAGGCATTAGAAAATTTGGAAAAAGTCCTTATAAGATGTAAAGAAACAAATCTCTCATTAAGTCATGAAAAATGTTTTATGATGTTTACTGAAGGGATTGTTTTAGGACATCATATTTCAGGAGATGGAATTAAAGTTGATAGATCAAAACTGAAGTCATCTCCAAGTTACCTATTCCAAATTGTCAAAAAGATGTTAGAAGTTTTCTTGGATTTACTGGATATTATAGAAGATTTATTGAAAACTTCACCAAGATAGCATCTCCGCTCTTCAAATTACTTACAAAAGACTGTGAATTCAAGTGGGATCCTGACTGTCAATCTGCATTTGAAACTCTAAAAACAAGAATATCTGAAGCACCCATTTTGAGAGGGCCAAATTGGAAACTTCCTTTCCATATTTCTACAGATGCTTCAGATACAGCTCTAGGAGCTGTGTTGGGTCAAAAGGATTTAGTTCCTTATGCCATTTATTACACCAGTAAAAATTTGACTCCCACTGAGTTAAATTATACTGTGACTGAAAAAGAGTTCTTAGCCGTTGTTCATGCAATTAACAAGTTTAGACACTATATAACAGGCTATGAAACTTTTGTCCATACTGATCATTCTGCAATTAGATATCTCATGAACAAATCTGTTACTAATGGCAGAGTTACAAGATGGCTTTTACTTTTACAAGAATTCAATATTACTGTGTTAGATAGACCAGGAAAACAGAATACAGTAGCTGATTTCTTGTCTAGAATCCAAAATACTAACGAAGATTCTCCCGTAGAGGATAAGTTTCCAGATGAATATCTGTTTGCAGTAACTACTAAAACTCCTTGGTATGCAGATATTGCTAACTATTTGGTTACAGGGAAGCTACCTCCACACTTATTTCCTAATGAGAAAAGGAAAATCATTCAGGAGAGTTCAAAGTATTCATGGATTTCTAATGAATTGTTTAAAATAGGGCTATATTGTGTGATCAGAAGATGTGTTCGGGAAGATGAAATGCCCGATATCCTTAAGGCATGTCATGATGAACCGTGCTGTGGACACTTTGCTGACAAGAGGACGGCCTATAAAATCCTTTCTTTAGGATATTATTGGCCTTCTCTCTTCAAAGATGCAAAACAATATGTTAGAAGGTGTGACAGCTGCCAAAGAGTTGGGAGACCAACTCTTTCAAATGAAATGCCATTACAGCCACAGGTACTCATCGAACCCTTTGAGAAATGGGCTTTAGATTTTGTTGGACCTATTAATCCACCATCTAGACAAAAGAAGTATATATTGGTTTGCACTGATTATGTTACTAAATGGGTAGAAGCCAAGGCATTGCCTTCTGCCACTGAAAATTCAGTTGTTCAAATTCTTTTTGAGGATATTTTTACTCGTTTTGGTGTCCCAAGAGAAATTGTGACAGATCAGGGAAGTCAATTTACATCTAACTTGATGGAGAAGCTGATGGAGGAATACAAAATTAAGCATAGAAAATCTACTCCATACCATCCGCAAGCAAACGGTCAAGTGGAATCTACAAACAAAGTTCTTGAGAGCATCATCACCAAAACTGTTCATCTCCACAGAAGAGATTGGGCAGAAAGGCTTCCTGAAGCCTTATGGGCCTATAGAACTACATGGAGGAACACAACAGGACATTCTCCCTATGAACTTGTTTATGGGAAAGAAGTCTTGCTCCCCATTGAGTTCCAAGTCAAGACCTTCAAGATGGCAGTTCAGTTGGGGATGAGTCTATCAGAAGCCCAAAAGCACAGAATGGAGCAGCTGAATGAGCTAGATGAAATAATACAAGATGCAATTTTAAGGACCGATCTAGTTCAGCACCAAAGAACTAAGTGGCATGACAGATATGTCAAAGAGAAGAAGTTTCAAAAGGGAGATTGGGCGTTACTGTTTGATTCAAAGTTTAAAGACTTCAAAGGAAAATTTCAAACTCATTGGCTTGGGCCATATGGGATTGATGAAGTCTTTAGCAATGGAGCAGTTCGAGTCAAGACTATTGATGAGTTTCAAACTCCTCTCATTGTGAATGGCCACCAATTGAAAATTTATCATAAGCCACTCTCAAAAGAGGACTTTGTCAAAATGTTTCAAGAGAATTCTGCAATGAGGCTGGTGGAGAAGAATTCTTCTCCTCCATCAGCCTAGTCTTTGTTTCTTTCTGAATTAATTAAAAAAAAAAAAAAAAAAAAAAAGTGTATAAGCCTGAAAACCAATCTCAGATTGGCAGTCTTATACAGAAAATATGGAGTGAAAATCAGGGACACCTGACACTATATTTTCCAAAAAAAAAAATCTCTCTTTCCATCTCATTCGCCATTTCAGTTCATCCACCTCACTTCCATCTCCATCTCCATTCCACTTCATTTTCATCTCCATTCCATTTCATCATCTCTTCATTCCATTCACTCCATCTCATATCATCAATAAAAGTCCCTCTCAGGACTATTTCATTAAGTTAGCTCTTTTTCTAACTATTTTGTGCAGTTAAAGGGGTGTTGTCTTAGTTTCCGCAGCTGGGAACCGTTTCCGCAGCTCGCACCAGTTTCCGCAGCCAGTATCACTCTGTCTCTACAGCAGCACTCTGTTTTCAAGGAAAAAAATCTCAGTCAAAGGTTAACATCATCATCACCAAAGGCAGCAAAGGATATGAGGCATCTGCAAGATCAGAAAGCAATAATGGGTCAGCAACCTTAATCAACAAATGGCAAACTTATGAAGGTATGATCAAAATATTTTCCAAACAACAATTTAATGTCATTTTATGCATAGTTATTAAATCGTGGAAAGAGCCACTAAATGCAATGATTCGGCAAGATCATCCCACTCCTCCTCCACGATAATGCTTCATCCACCTCATACCTTTCTAACGGTTCCATAATCACTCTTAATTCAAACTCGAAATGGGACTGCGCTTTCATTTATTGGCCGTACCTCTATGACGTAACCCAATGTACCACGGCTCTCCTTACCATCATTTCCGCAGCCAACGCTGAGACGTGTGTGTAAGCCACCTGACTCTAAAGGATTCGGTCGTTATTCCGTCTACTTATCACTTCATTTCCGCATGCATTGAACTCATCTCTCGTGTTTGTCTTCTACTCCCTCGTACTCACACCATTTCCACTCTCATTTCCGCTGCAAACTCCACAACTCTGTTTCAAACCCTGATTACAGTTCTGCAATACACCTTGCATTACGTTACGACTACTCCACTTACAGCCGTAATCCACCTGTTTTTTTCCGTGAGCATCCTCCTTGAGCATCCACACACAGTCAAAGCTTCAGCCGAAGATGGGGAAGCTGCTTAGAGCTGAACCTGAGGGTCCGAAGTATTTAGAAGGGTATCCACAGACGAAGGAAGCATTAAAGAAAGCAAAGTGGTTGAAGTTTATTCAAAAATTCAGAGGGTATAATAAGGAGGTAACGAAAGCATTTGCTCGATCCTTCATTGGACACACCGTGGAAGTAGGGGACCTGAAATTCACAATAACAGAGAACACCATAGCAACAGCAACCAGTTTACCACAAGAGGGAGACAGATGGTTTAAGAACAGAGGGCTGGAAGATCAGGAATGGAAAGACATGCTTAAGAACCCAGGTATGGGCACTTCAATATTCACTAAAGGGATTCCTGTGCATGTAATTAAGGAAGAATGGACTGCATTGTTATTAATTGTTCAAAAGTTTATTACATGTGAGGGCCGCTTTGGCATTATGTATATGTACCATGCAAGGATTATGATGAATTTCATGGAAGGCCATACCCTCAATTTACCCTACTTTCTGTTAGCAAGCCTGAAGAAAATGAGCTCCACTGTCCAGAAAAATATAGGCCATATTGAACCCCACTTGTATCATCACGGGTTCATTAGAATTCTCATAGAAGAGCAATTGAAGAATAACAAGGATACATGGGAAAAGTTTCTAATCAGAAACCATTTCCAAGAGGTGACTGAAGCCTCTAGCAGTTCCCCTAGAATCCCAAAAAGAAGTAGGAGAAGAGAAAGAGATGTTGTAGCCCAAGATCCTCCTACAGTAGAAACTCAGGAAACTGCTCAAGAAAAAGAGGAAGAGGGAGATAAAACCAAGAAACAGAAAAAGGATAAAGGGAAAACAATTGTTCAAGAATCATATCCATCACCTGAACCTTCAGTAGAAGAAGACTCTCAAACCTTGGCTGATAGACTAGCACAACTTCAAGCTGCTGCCCTCTCAAAGAAGAAACAGAAAGAAAAACAGAGTGCCCAGCAAAAGAGCACTAGTGCACAAGTGAGAAGAAGCAGTAGACTTAAAGAAAAAATGAGTGTGACTAAAGAAAAACAATCACATTTCATTGATTTGGGAGAAGGTACACCTGAAAAAGCTCCAACTCAGCTTGACCTTGAGTCGAGTCCTCCACGTGTTGAGTCCACTCCTCCACGTGAAGAGAGTCCCTTTCAGCCAGAACCTCAAACATAATTTGATTTTGAACATAGCCCAAGAAGAACACCTGAAATTGACCTGACCAGCAGGAGGTATACAATTATTTGGAGACCTTGGAGCAATCAGTTGCAGGTCCAAGCACTATATTGCCTCTTGATGAACAGGTCCAATCTTTAAAACAGGAGGTGTTTGAGCTAGAAGTCTTGAACCGGCATATTAAACAAGAAAACGAAGCATTGAAAGAACAAAGCAAGGTGGACAAAATTGTCCATGACAATACCATGCTTCACTTAGGACTCTGGCAGAAGAAGAACAGAAAATTGAAGAGAAAATGTAAGAAGCTGAGCAGGGCATTGATCAATTTGAAATTCAGGTGTTTAGTCAGAAAACCAAGGACAATTTTGGCAGCAAGGAGAAAGAGAAGAAGGCTAGATGTTTTGGCAGAAGCATCTGAGCACATGGATTGAAAAACAATGACAAAGTTTTGGTTGCATGAGGACATGCAACACCTTCACAGTGGGGGTATGTTGAGCCTCAAACCTGCACTTCTTTACACATCCTCTCAGTCTCCTTTTCCTATTCATTTCCTTCTTTTGCCACTCATTCCCTCCATCATATTGCTCAAATCATTGTATTTTAGGATTTTTTACATGGTTTGCTAATTATGCTAATGACTGTTGTTGGTTTAGAATTTTGGTTCAAAGTGCTGCGTTTCCGCAGCTCACACAGGGTTTCCGCAGCTGATCCCGGTTTCTGCAGCCAACCCCGGATTCCACAGCTGTTTTATTAAATGATATGTTCCAGGTGTCCTCCGGGAAGAAGAGCCACATGGGCAAGTTCGTGGAACCGAGGACATGGTGTGTGTCCTTCCAGCTCACCCAAACCGGTCATAAAAACCCGTGGTCAATGAGGAGGCAAATACGGTCAACAGAAGTCATTGGCGGTGGCACGGCTCTGCGTGTTCTGTTTTGGAGCACGTGAAGAACAGGTGGCATCTTCCTCAGCCACGAAGACAGTGGGAAACATGAATCCAACAGCAGATTGAATACCCACAACGACCGTTGCCTAAATCCGAGGACGCAGCAAGATTACGTGTTTTTACACAGCTGCTTGAATAGCTTAGTTTTCGTTAAGTTAGTTTGCTTTCCTCTGTTATAAATAAAGCGTCTTTGAACGCTGGATAGTTAGTCGTTGCTGTAATCGTTTTGTAATTTTGAGCTCCCCACTGTACTTGACATTTTGATGTTTAATACATGAGAAGACTGTTTTAAATCTAAGCGTATATTTGCTCATTGAATCGGCTGAAGTAGGCAGAGGGCCCCTGTTTGCTGAAGTCCTGTATAGTAATCTTTAATTTCTTGCATTTCTTTTTCTGATTTCATGTATAATAGCTGTACAGATGTCTTTTAATTGCTGCGTTTTCAACATGTATAATAGCTATACATAAACTTTGATTTCTGCTGATTTACATTTCTGCACTTTTGTTCATGACTGATCAGTGTGTTATGCAGGTTTCTTAGGCGAGCCCGGGACAATTTTCTTTCTTTTCTTTGTACAACTAGTGGCATGTGTGATCATCTTGTCTAGGCTGCTGACCTTTATTTTTCTGCAGTTTGATTTTCATTAGTATCATTTCTTTAACTTGCACTTTACTTTTTGCTCAGTAGTTATCAAGTTGTTCATTTATTGATCGTTTTTTTTTTTATATAATCAACTAACTTTATTGGAGCCAAAATATCACTTAGTGCAGCTTGGTTTATTTTGCTTTAAGACTCACATTACTGACCTGTTCATAATTGTTCTCACATGATCAAGAAAATGTTAAAATAGTGTGATTTGTCTCACTTAAATTTCACATTGATTAGATTTTAAAATAGTGTAAAGTAGTGTAAAGTAGTTGTTCTTGCTTTTCATTGAGTTAATATAGATTTCATTTTCATTTTTATCAGCAGAAGAGATACTGGGCCGATGCCATTAGTCCTTTATTTGATTTTAAGCTTTGATTTTATTTCAGTTATTGTTCAAGTTTTCTTTTAGAATACTCTTTAAGTTTCAAGAAATCACTTAGAAATCATCGCAATCACCCACATTCACTCGCTTTATTACATCTCCATCACATCACATTAGGAAAGATACAATAAAAAACAAACTAAAAAGATAAAAACGACAAAAGACTTAGAAAATGTTATCTAAGTACATATAGTACACCTCACTTCATCAGCTTACGAGCCCCGGGTTGACAATTAAAAGTAGCAATTTAGACATCACTAAATTGACCAAACACCTATCATATGTTATTTAACCATATTTGAGTTAACAATACTACTAGGGAATATTTATAATAAAATTGATTGAAATGTAACATATAATAATATATCGAGGGAAAATAATTAATAATAATTAATAATTAATATTATATTATTATAATAATAATGTTATAGTATTAATCTTATTATTAATGTCTTGTGTAACTAATTAATATAAATTTAATAGTAAGGTTATTTAATTGGAATAAGTATTAATAGGTCTAGGGATATTAGTAAAGGTAAGAATTTAACATTAACTAAAATAATATTAATTATTGTTATATTACTAGATCATTTAGATTAGTCATGAAAGGGAATATCTATACTAATATTTAACATATATTATTAGTCATATTAACTAAAGTAATATTAGTTATTATTATATTCTTATTATAGTAATAGTATTATTCTTATTATTAATGGTTAGGGTATCAATCTATTAGTAATCTAATAGGAACATATATTAATAGTTCTAGGGAAATTAATAATTGTAAGGATTTATTGTATTATTATTATTAATATGATAGTGTTATAATAATAATATTTAATTAAAGGATGGGTAACTAATTAATAAATATTTTTTAGTAAAGCCGTCTAATTTGACCATAAATTTGCTATTTAAATATCTTATACTAGATAATTTAACCCATTAAGATAGGTATGAAAAGGACTATCTCTTAAAAATAAGAAATCAAGGAAGATTTCCAAAGAGGATCAAAGAACTATGGCTAAAGAAAGCAGGTTAAAGGATAACAAGGGGAAATTTTTTTATTTTATTTTTTATATATAGGAAATCTAGAACAAGCTATAATAGAGGGAGGGGAGGAAGGAGAGGAAACGACTAGGAAGCGAGGGCCGGGACCCAGCAACTACTGATCTTCCAACCGTCATCTCTATTGAGATTGCTTGGCCTTTTTTCAATCTCAATGGCTTCCCTAAATTTTCAGAGATAGAACTGCGAAACTTTAGCAATAACATTGGCCTCCTCAATACAAACATGATGTTTGGTCTTCTCCGCATGCTCTACTAGTGCGGAAGACTTGGTTCTCCTATGTTTAAGGTCAGCTGCGTGCTCATTAATCCTTTGATTAATGGAGCGTCCAGTCTCACCAATATAGGGGTCCCACAGGAACAAGGAATAATATAGACACCCTTCATGTCCTTAGGGTCGATAGGATCCTTCACTGATCGGAGGGACTTACGAATGGTGTTAAGGGGTCTAAAGGTCGAGGGAACATTATGCTTCTTAAGAATCCTCGCAATCTTATCAGTGGTCCCTTGAACAAAAGGTAGATGGACCCCTGGGACTCGTTCTTTAGGTTCTTTTTTAACTACCAAATTTCTAGAAGCTTTAAGGAAAGCCTTCTGACCAAGGTGTCTACTATAACTGTTCTCAACAAAGACATTAAGGAGATGGGATTTCTCTTTCTTGAAGCTCTTTTCATTAGAGATCCTTAGGGCACGAGTAGCGAGGGTGTTGAGAACGCCCAACTTTTGAGCCGAGAAATGATGGGAACTGGCATGAAGATATTGCTCCGTATGTGTTTTCTTCTGAAACACTTGGTGGGAGAGGGAACCGTCAATATTCTTTGAAATAAGAATATCAAGGAAAGGGAGGCAACCATCGACTTCCTGTTCCATGGTGAACTTAATGGCGGAGGATTGACTGTTGAGATGATTGAAGAAGAGATCTAACTCCTCTTGGCCATGAGACCAGATGACATTAGTGTCATCTACAAATCTTTTCCAAAGTTTAGGTAGGAGGCGGGCTGAGGCCAGAGCCTTGGATTCAAAATCTTCCATAAAAAGATTAGCAACGACATGGGATAGGGGTGAGCCCATGGCAACACCATAGGTCTGCTCAAAGAACTCCCCCTCAAAACTGAAAAAGGTGGAAGTGAGACAGATCTCAACTAACTGAGCGGTATCGGGATTCGTTAGGCAATTGATCACCTCCATGACCTCCTTTATAGGGATGCAAGTGTAAAGGCAGACTACATCAAAACTAACAAAAATGTCCCCAGGGTTAAGCTTTATGTCCTTGAGCTCTTCAAATTGTCCTAATGATGAACCACACTTGTTGGTTCGAAACGCGTCGACAAATGTATTATCATGTGATTTACGCTGAAAATCTTTTTCTCATAAACTTGATATGGATCACAGAAGCCTCAATTCAACAATTGAATCCCTGCATGGAAAATCCATTGCAACTAAGGTTCATCAATTTGAACAGGCACACTTGCAGGTTTCGAAGTTGAAGTCAGATCTGGCGTTTCTTAAAAGATGCAGAGACTCCTCCATCATCCCGGTCTTCGCCCAGATTAATCATCGCCTCCACACTCCTCAGAACCATTGGGTATTCCTAAAGGCCAGTTTAGCTTTATTAAGATCTGAAATTAGCAAGGTTAGACGATCCCTGAATCTACTCTCTCAGAATCTTCTGAGGTTGCATTTGGATCTTTCGAACTTGATTTCCGCCTCCCTTTGGGCCATAATAGATGCATGTTCAACATTGAAATAAAAAATTGGCACAAAAATCTGCGGTGTCCGTTGGCCCTTTCGAATCCGTGGAAGAGATTTCCCACAACCAACTTTCGGTTGATAAAAAATCAGCCCTACAGACTTGGTTATCCTATGGCTCTTCCGGTGTTTTTGACTCTTCCCCCCCGCTGACGGTTCAAGAAAACTCAGTGAATTCGGACGCAGAGGCCATCTCCTCTGGTCGCCTCAATCCACTCCAGTCTTTTTCGAATTCAGATTCCATCTCTCCAGTAACGCGTTCCTGCTTGGCTATGAACCCAGAGCAATCCTGTCTCAACTCAATGGACAGTCTTTCATCTTTCGAGCCCAGCCTAAGGGTTTGTATCGCGCTGAGCTCCTCAGAACCATCGCACAAGGATACGCTCCATTCGAGTCAGCCTGATCCAAACGGTGGATTACGATGCAACTCTTCTTCATTACGCAGAAGTGATATGCCAGTAAGGCTATCACAGTCAATTACGAGTAACCCTGGTCTGCCTAACTCCAGCGCTAGTTTTCGCTGCCAGACACCGGGTCTTGGTTCATCCCACTGCTATTCATCTCCGGCTGGTTTATCTGAGCAAACGGTGAACCAACTCTCAATCTCGCCGAAGCCGGATCTTTCCTTGGTTCCTGTCGCAGATATAGTTAGCCCTATCTGCCTCAGCAGTGAAGGCACAAACCTATCCCACTGTAGGGATCTTAATAATCGTGATTTAAGTTTTGTATGTAATAATAACAACAACAACAACAACAACAACAACGTAGTATTAATTACTGACAATAAAAACAATGATATATCCATTAATAATAATAATAATAACATTAGTAATAATTTATTTCTTGTTGATGATAATAATAATACTAATATTAATAATTTATCACTTAATTACAACAATAAGATTAATAATAATAGTAAGTTATCGATTCTTAACAGCTATAATAATTTTGATAGAAACATTAATTTTATGTTTAATAAGAATTGTAATAATAATAATATTAATCTTCCCCCTCCCTCTCGTAATAATAAAGTTATCAATTTATCTAGTTTCTCCTTTCCCCCTTCTATTTTTAAGCTTTTGGGTAAAGGTTTAAATTTTGCCCTGGCCCCTAAGAAGATCCCGGTAGATGACATTATTTGTGACATAGAATTTGGGATTAGAGGTTTACCTGATAATATTAAGGACACTATTAGATAGGATTGCGTTGTTGTCCTTAGGAAGGCAAAGCCCCCTCAGAGCAACCTCAGCAAGGAAGAATTTGTGGCCCTCAGATCCTTAAACCAGAACAAAGATATCATTGTTCTGAAAGCCGACAAAGGAGGGGCTACTGTCATTCTTGACAAAGAGGATTACCGCAAAAAGATGTTAGATCATCTTTATAATAGTGGAAGCTATAAAAAGCTTCCCAAGAACCCGCTAAAGAAGATTTCTAGGACTGTGGCTCTTGCCATCAAGTCCAGTAGCTCAATGAGTTCCCTTTGCCATAAACTCATTGAGAGCAATCCCATTACTCCAAGGATCTATGGGCTCCCTAATATTCACAAGGAGGGGGCTCCCCTAAGGCCCATTGTCAACACCATTGGTGGTCTTACCTACCTTCCGGCTAAATTCCTTGTCTTAAAGCTTAAACCCTTAGTTGGCCGTACAGATTCCTTCATCAAAGACTCTGCATCCTTTGTTGAAGAGCTCAAGGACATAAAGCTTGACCCTGGGGACATTCTTGTTAGTTTTGATGTAGCCTCCCTTTACACTTGCATCCCTATAAAGGAGGCCATGGAGGTGATCAACCGCCTAACGGATCCCGATACTGCTTGGTTAGTTGAGATCTGTCTCACTTCCACCTTTTTCAGTTTTGAGGGCGAGTTCTTTGAGCAGACCTGTGGTGTTTCCATGGGTTCACCCCTATCCCCTGTTGTTGCTAATATTTTTATGGAAGATTTTGAATCCAAGGCTTTGGCCTCAGCCCGCCTCCTACCTAAACTTTGGAAAAGATTTGTAGATGACACTAATGTCATTTGGTCTCATGGCCAAGAGGAGTTAGATCTCTTCTTCAATCATCTCAACAGTCAATCCTCTGGCATTAAGTTCACCATGGAACAGGAATTCGATGGTTGCCTCCCTTTCCTTGATATTCTTATTTCAAAGAATATTGACAGTTCCCTCTCCCACCAAGTGTTTTGGAAGAAAACACATACGAAGCAATATCTTCATGCCAGTTCCCGTCATTTCCCGGCTCAAAAGTTGGGTGTTCTCAACACCCTCGCTACTCGTGCCCTAAGGATATCTGATGAAAAACAATAAAAATACAGACTGTTGCGCACGCATGCCCCTGACCTAGCCGCCGTTGCTGCCTCTTGCAACTTCCCACAGGTTCCCTACTTGGCAGCCACCTGCTGCTGAGCCCTCTCTGGCACTGCCCGGTCTCCACAGAGACCCTCTTTCGATTGAACCGCTCATGTCTGCGAGCTTCCTTTCCTTCACCCATTGCAGCCACACGCAGTCCCCTTACTCGGCAGCCTCCTGCTATTGAGTTCTTTCAAACAATGCGTCCCACGGTAGAGGGAGACTCCTCCCAACAAGGGAATGATGAAAATGAAGCAGCATTTGCAACTCTGATATCAGAAAATGGAGCTCCAAGAACCAGGCCATCGGTTAGCAAATTTGTGAAGAAACTAGCAGACATTCCAGAGATTTCACTACCGCCAACTCTCCCAAGGAGAGCTGCCATTTCCTTAGCAGAACGTGGCCTTGTTGGACAGTTCACAGGGCTCTAGCCTTCCCCAAGATCAGTTCAGAAATGGGTGGAAAGAAATTGGAGTGCAAATACACAAGGGAAGATAGCTATTCGTTTCTGTGGAAGGGGATATTATACTTTCCTATTTGAAACTAAGGAAGACAGAGACTTAATATTCAGAAATGGACCTTATTTTATGGATTCGAGAGGACTATACCTGAATAGATGGACGCCAGACTTCGATCCAGAGATGGATATTCCAAGTGCAGTTCCGGTCCGAGTCAGGTTGCCGCATCTACCCCTCCACTGTTGGGGTTGTTACACAGTAATTTGTCACTGCCTTCCTACCAGTCTTCCTACTGTGTCAAGAGTCCAAATCATTCATGCTCATGCTCTCTGATGTTGCCAAATGACCCACTTTGCCAAAGTTTTTTCCATCATCGCGACTGTTGTAAAAATAAACGCGCTGATGAGCGCTCCAAAACAGACCGAACGCGCTGCCATCGCGGAAGTACACGTGATTCCCGCGATGGTCAAATTTCATGAGACAACGCAACTATTGCTTATATTTGATCGCGCTGACATGACTTTCTTCGTTATGCAGTAGCGATGTCAGCGCTCCAGTGCAGTTATGCACCCGCGATGATCCAGTCTGGGCGAGTTTGTTCTAACAGCCGGCCTTCTAGATGACTCCAGACCTGGTTGTTGGCATTGTATATGTCACCCTCCCTTCTCTAGCATGTCTGTTTCGTCATTTGAGCCACCTTCCTTGGAGATAAGCTCATCCTCCCACCATTCATGGAGACTCCTTCTCCTATTTAAGCCTCCACCATTGCTATGAGCTGCTAGTTTGGAATTCATAGTGTTTGGAGTGTTGCTGATAGTGTGTGAGCTTGATAGGTAGCTGGTGTGACAAGTGTGGGATTGTTAAAGAGCTTAAGGAAGGTTGTGAAGTGTTTTGATCTTGTGTAAACTTGTGTGTGAGAGAGTTTTGTCTTGGGAGATCTACCTTCAAGGGTGAATGCTTGAGGAACTTGCTGGCTGGACCCTCTTGAGAAGGATTTGACGTCAGAACTATGGTTGTATTCTTCTTTGTTTATCAATAATAGACGACTATCATTATGGTTCCACTCTTATTGTCTTTATGATGGTGTTTGAGTTATATCCTTTCTGACTGATATATAGTTGCATCTATTGGATTTTATGCTTATGTTTGTATCGTTCTTTGCATGTGCAGGTGTACGTGCACGAGGATTGTGGGGATTGTGACCAGCCGGGGCAAAGGAAAGCATCGACTCTTCTACAAGTATTAGCGTTGGAATCCAGGTAGGCCTTCATCATTGGTCTTTAATTTGCAATTAGGAACCTGCGTGTTAGCGTTGTTTGATTGTTGCTAGACCCTATTTGGACTAGTAGGGATCGCCTCTGTCCGTAGAGGGGATTTACCTCCACAACAGGGGTGATGACTCGGTAAGAGCTATTGGGAATGCGGTAGGCATGTACATAGACAGGTGCTAACCCAAAGACAACATGCATGCCTGCGCAAGAATTTGTGAGGAAGTAGACCTGGGGAAAGGTCTACCCAAGGCGATCAAGATCAAGGTGGATCAATGGACTCATATTCAGCAACTGGACTACAAACAAATTCCGTTTAAATGCAAGGTATGTCATGAATACGGTCATTTCACAAATAGATGCAGTAAAAAAGAAGAAGTTGAAAGTGTGGAAGTTCACGAAGACACACGGGAACAAGTTAAAAGAAAGAAGCCTCTCAATAAACAAAATGCAACAAACCCCTCACAGCCTCAAGAGACCAATGAAGCAGCCCCTATTCCTCCAATAAATACCGCCCCTCCAGTTATAACTTCCTCAAATCCATTTGAACCTTTGGGAGAAGACTTTCCATCTCCAAGATCTCCTTCACCATCCAATGCATTAGCTCTCATCACCTCCCCCATCCAGAGCCCATCCCCTCCTCCGCCCACAGTAGATCGAATACAAACTAGAAACAAAGCAAAAGAAAACACCCAAGCATGGGAACAACCAAAAAAAGTGGGAAGGAAATCTAATAAAGAAATAAGGGATGAGGTAGCAGCAAAGGAAATGGCCATAGGAACACAACAACCAATGGATTCTTTCCTCGGCAAGCATACAGGAAGTGGAAAAAAATATCAGCACAAAGAAAAGGGAGGGACACATCATAAAAACAGTAAGTAATGATTACAGTCTCTTGGAATAGTAGGGGTCTTGGAACCGCCTTTAAAATCAACACAGTCAGGGATATAATAAAACAGGAGCAGCGAGACATCTTTATGATCCAAGAGACCAAAGTAAGTAAGCAAGAACTTCAAAAAATGATTCAAAAGCAAAAAGACTTTGAAGGAATAGCTATAGATTCTAATGGAGCCTCAGGTGGAATATGCACAATGTGGAACAAAAGGAAATGGGATCTAGTCAACCAAAAAATCAATAATCATTGGGTAAGAACAGATCTGAAAAATAACAGTACAAAGGAGGAGTATTGCATCATAAACATTTACTCCCCCAACCACTACAGAGACAAAGAACAATGCTGGAAGTTAGTGAAAGAAGAAGTAGCAGAAAGGTAAAGAGGCAAACTAATTTTGGGAGGAAACTTAAATCTGATCAGAAATATTGATGAGAAGCTGGGAGGTAACTACTACAATGATCTTTCAAGAGCAGCGCTGGAAGAAATCGTTGAAGAAAAAAAATTACTTGACATTCCCCCAAGTAATGGAAAGTATACCTGGAGCAATAAAAGAACAGGAAAACATAACATAAATGAAAGATTAGATAGAATTCTGATCCATGAAAATATAGCAGCATCATTCACCATAGTGAAAAGTAAAATTATTCATGCGTCAACTTCAAACCATAAACCAATGGTATTGATTTTGAGTAGGCTGAAAAACCAAGGTCCGCTCCCTTTCAAATACAATAAAATTTGGGACAGCAAAGAGGACTTCGGCAAACAAATAAGAGAAAGTTGGAAAATCAATGTAACAGGCTCTCCTCACTATGTGTGGGAAACGAAGTTAAAAAATTTAAGACTTCGCTTAAAATCATGGGCAAGAGAAAATGCACTCAAAGAAAAAGCAAAAAAAAAAGAACTTCAAGGAAAACTGGACAACATTAGTAAGGAAAAAGAAAACAAACAAGAGAGTGAGCAAGATTATGCACAAGAAAAAGAGATTTTTTTGGACTTATACAAGCAGAATCGACAAGAGGAAGAAGAGAGCAGGTAGAAGTCAAGATGTTTATGGCTGAAAGCGAGGGATAAAAATAGCGTCTTTTTTCATAATATTATGAAAATAAGGAGAGCTGGAAACCAAATTGAAAAAATTCAAGTAGAGGGGCAAGAAATAAGAGGAATAGAAGAAATTAAAAAGGCAACTCACAACCACTACAAAAATCTCCTTTCAGCGAGGGATCAGCAGGTGGACAACGAGGAATTTTTACAGCAAATTAAAAAAAATCAGCGAGTAGCAAAACAAAGAATTAGATAAAGAGGTCACCGAGGAGGAAATTAGAGAAGCAGTGTGGATTCTACACCCGGAAAAAGCCCCAAGACCAGACGGATTCACAATTGCTTTCTACATGAACCATTAGGAAACTATCAAGAAAGACTTGATGAGAATGATAATAAATGTCTTCAAAAAAAATAAAGTTGGGGGAAATACAAAAGCCTCATTCTTGGCTCTCATCCCTAAAGAGACAAACCCAATTTCTTTTAATAGATACAAGCCTATCTCCTTGTGTAACTCTTCATACAAAATAATCACAAAAATTCTGGTAAATAGATTAAAAAAATTCTGCCATGCATCATCTCAGAAAATCAAGGTGGCTTTGTACCAAGAAGACAAATTACTGACAATGTAATAATTGTACAAGAAGCCATACATAGTAGTATACAAAGAAAAGAAAAGGGAATGGTCATCAAATTGGATATGGCCAATGCCTTTGACAGAGTGAACCACAACTTTCTTGCTGTTGTCCTTCAAAAGTTTGGCATCTCTTCCAAGTTTATAGACATCATTATGACTTGCATCACCAATCCCTGGATAGCTCCTTTGATTAATGGAAGGCCAAGCAACTTCTTCCAAAGCTCTAGAGGATTGAGACAAGGCTGTCCTCTCTCCCCCTTCCTATACATTATTATGGCAGAATCACTAAGTGTACAACTAGAAAATCAAAGGGAAAATAAAAAAATAACAGGTATCCGGATCTCAAGAGGAGTCAAAGAGATCAACCACTCCCTCTTTGCCGATGACACCCTCCTCATTAGGGGAGCTTCTGGAATCATTGCAAAACGTTTTAAAAAAGTTCTAAATGACTTTCTCCATGTTTCAAGAGGATTCCTAAACAAAATCAAATGCAGAATTTACAGCTGGAATGTCTCAATAAACACAATGCAAAGAATATCCCATATAATGGAAATACCGGTACAATTAAAATGGAGCCATTTTATATACCTGGGACTACCATTAGTAAAAGAAGTGGTCAAGGCAGAAGTCTGGAATAAGCATGTGGAAAAAATGAGGGGGAAAATTCAGAGTTGGGGAATGATGTGGCTCAATCTTGCAGGAAGAACAATAATGATCAAGGCCCTCCTTTCAGCTCTGCCAATATATCAGTATGCCATAATAATGGCCCCGGAAAGTGCCCATAAACAAATGGAATTAATTATCAGAAGCTTTCTCTGGCAAGGAGGAAAGCAAGAAAATAAAAAATTCAGCCTTGTTCGATGGGAACAAGTAACTCTCCCCTATGAGAAAGGAGAGATTTCAATCCGGATACCAGGACTAATGAATAGTGCACTTGGGATCAAGTTAGTTTGGAGAATGATAAATCGCAAAGAACAGTGGTGGGAAAAAGTTTTAACAAGAAAATATTTAAACTGTCAAAGGACAAAAATGCTCACTGAAATAATTCCAGAGTGGCCTTGTACACAGGTCTGGAAACTAGTTAAAAATATTGTTCCACATATAAGAGATCAAATTTCCAAAAATCCTGGGGATGGGAAAACAATCTCAATATGGGATGACAGAATAATGGGAGCAAATCCATTAAAACAACAACAAAATCTAAGAGAATTAAAAGATTGGATGGAGGAGACAAGCCTAACCACCTTATACTCTATTTCTGAATAGGAACAAAATATCTGGACAAATTGGAGAGTGCCGGCACTTCCTTCTAGACTGAGAAGCCAATGGGAAGAACTGAAAACCTTCTTAGTAGGAGCAACGCCAATAAAAAAAGAAGATCAAGATGAGTTTATTTGGGATCCAACTGGAGGAAATTACACAGTGAAATCAGGTTACAACTATCTTCAAAATTACAACAGTCATGAGGATTGGAATCTATGGACAACAGTATGGAAAAATGAGTGTTTGCCTAAAATTAAATTCTTTACTTGGTCACTGCTGAAAGGAAAAATTCTTACCGCGGAAAACTTGAAAAAGAAAGGCTTTCAAGGACCCTCCAAATGTGTCATGTGCCAAAGGGATGAGGAAAACATTCAACCCTTATTTATGAATTGCATTATGGCAAGAGAATGTTGGAAGTAGTTAATTAGCCCATTATAGCTAAGCATAGACACTACAGTGTAGCTGACAATTCTCCACAAAAATTGGGTCCAAAGCTACCCCTATACCAAGAATAAAAAAGCAGTAATAAATAGAATATGGAAATGTTTGCCCTCTATTCTTTGCTGGCAACTATGGCTAGCCAGAAACAAGTGCATCTTTAAGGGACAAAAGCCAAGCATAGGGATTATTATATTGAAGACTTGGGGACAAGTTTTGGAAATAATAAGTATAAATGGAGCAGGAAGAATTGAAGACAAATCTGGAGTCTACAAAAAAATAAATAAAGGTAGGGAAAAAATCAGGGATTGGAAGCTTCGTTTGAATGACATGGAAATGGCAGAGTGGATTAAAGAACAGAAAAAGTACATATTATTTTTTGATGGAGCCTCAAAGAATAATCCAGGCAGAGTAAGGGCAGGCGGCCTAATCCTAGATCCGAATGGTAAGAAAATAACAACATATGAATGGGGCCTAGGAAAGATGACTAATAATAGGGCAGAAGCATATAGTTTGTTGATAGGCACTAAGATTTTACAAAAAAGAGAGATAAAAGATCCAATATTAATTGGGGACTCTGCAATCATTATAGCAACGATGGAAGCAGAGAAGGAATTCAAAAGTGTAGCCTTAAACAAAATAAGACAGAGAATCATATCAAACACAAAAAACATGGGGAAAATAACTTATAAGCATGTATTAAGAACTCAAAACAAAGATGCAGACTTATTAGCCAACAAGGCAGTGGATAGACAAGCTGGAACTGTGAAAGAAAATAACAAAATCTATGAAGAAAACATCCCATAAAGTGTTCTCCTTGGAGGACTGGTTCGAAAACCAAAGAAGGACAAATAGCATCAAATCATCAAGAAGAGGAAAGGAAGATAACATCAACGAGCAGGAGATTCCCTTACAACTGTCAGGGCATACAATCAAGTATTATTCTCCCCGTTCAAAGATGAGGATCCAAATAATCTCCAAAAGGACTCATCGTGATCTGAAACAAGCCAGTAATCGTCCTCGTGCGCTGAATGAAGTAGGCAAAGGTCATATCGGGCACGATCACACCAGAGAAAACAGTGATTGCCATCCGAATTGGGTAGTGGACATCTGTGCTGGTATGGGGGAAAAATTGTGAAGGAAACCCACAGTAACAGGTTAATGCATGGCACAAACAGCTATAAATTGAAGTATCAACAAAGGAAATCACAGCACTTGGGAAAGCAGCGAGAGAGTGTCATAGTTGGAAACATAAGAGATAAGAGAAAAGAGTGCAGAAGCAGAGAGTGTCACAAGTCCAAGCGAAACAGAGGTCAGTGAAGTTTTGCAGTCGGAGCCTCAAGAGCTGATTGCAAGCTGGGTAAAATCAATAATAGTCAGACTCAGAAACAAGGTAACAACATTGCCACATTTCTCAGTTGTTACTTACAACATTTTCTTCTTTTCGGTTTAAGGACTGATAAAAGTGTTAGTGTGGTATTGTTGCACGATAACTGGCCTCATAGACTCCTCCTGAGCCGCATTCCGACCTTATTTGATCCTCTCCAACTTTATATCATCCTTAGCCTCAAAATCTATTTCGTAGATACAGAGAGCAAAATCCTCTCCCCTCTAATTTCTCAAGGTAAAAGCATCGTTCTATGTCTCTGTTGTCATTCTCAGTTTTATCTACTTCCCAGCACTAGGACTGATAATTATTTTAGTGTTGTCTTGTTGCTTGATTACCGGCCCCATAGACTCCATCTGAGCCACATTTTGACTTCTTTCGATTCCATCCATCCTCGCATCACCTCCAAAATCAATTCTCAGCTCTTAGATCCTGAGTCCACAAGTTTTCCTCTTCAAATTTCTTATAATCAGACCATCAATCAGCTCTGTAACTGTAAGTGGGAGTTGCATTATAAGCAGCGTTACAGGACCAACAAAAAAGCCAAGCAGATAGTGCAAAGAGGTTAGACAGAAGGCAAAAGAAGCAGAAATAAAAGAAGTCATCAACTCAAGCATACAGGACCTTCTCCAGGCAAAAACAATTTTGTTGAAAGACCAAACCAGAAAGAAAATATGTCTTGTAATCCCCTTGAAAAAGTTGAAAAAAATGAGAGTTGTCCGATGTGTCGGGCTAATAGATTTATGATAGGACGCTTCATCCAAACTCTTAAAGATCTGCGATCTGAGATGAAGATTATAAATGTCCATAAGCAAAGTGAAATAGACAAGAAAAGAGCAGAAATTGAAGAACTGAAGGATAAGTGCAAGCACTTGGAGGATGCCGTGGATTACATCAACTCACTGAATCAAAGCCAGCAAGGAGAGACTTCTTCAAGGTACAACAAGAAAAGAGGACAGCAGCCAGAAGAGTCAGTGAACCAATTTTGGTGAACATCATGCAATCATCTATCTATGCTTTGTAAATATTGCTTGTTGCTTGGGCAGTTTGTTAGACAATATGTTTTCATAAATTTCCAGAATTTCAGAATCAAGGTCTCAAAGGTAGAGATAGAGACTGTGCTCCCATTTTGTACCTCTATTGAAGACCAGCTGTTCCTGGAATGTAATAGGACTTAGCTCCTTTCTTTTTTTTGTAATACAAAAGTAATCGACCGTGTTAAAAAAAAAAGATCTCTGATGAAAAGAGCTTCGAGAAAGAGAAATCCCATCTCCTTTATGTCTTTGTTGAGAACGGTTATAGTAGACACCTTGGTTAGAAGGCTTTCCTTAAAGCTTCCAGAAATTCGGTAGTTAAAAAAGAACTTAAAGAACGAGTCCCAGGGGTCCATCTACCTTTTGTTCAAGGGATCACTGATAAGATTGCGAGGATTCTTAAGAAGCATAATGTTCCCTCGACCTTTAGACCCCTTAACACCATTCGTAAGTCCCTCCGATCAGTGAAGGATCCTATCGACCCTAAGGACATGAAGGGTGTCTATATTATTCGTTGTTCCTGTGGGACCCCCTATAATGGTGAGACTGGATGCTCCATTAACCAAAGAATTAATGAGCACGCAGCTGACCTTAAACATAGGAGAACCAAGTCTTCTGCACTAGCATAGCATGCGGAGAAGACCAAACATCATGTTTGTATTGAGGAGGCCAATGTTATTGCTAAAGTTTCGCAGTTCCATCACTGAAAATTTAGGGAAGCCATTGAGATTGAAAAAAGGCCAAGCAATCTCAATAGAGATGACGGTTGGAAGATCAGTAGTTGTTGGGTCCCGGCCCTCGCTTCCTAGTCGTTTCCTCCCCTTCCTCCCCTCCCTCTATTATAGCGTGTTCTAGATTTCTTATATAAAAAAAAAAAAAAAAAAAAAAAAAAATTTCCCCTTGTTATCCTTTAACCTGCTTTCTTTAGCCATAGTTCTTTGATCCTCTTTGGAAATCTTCCTGATTTCTTATTTTTAAGAGATAGTCCTTTTCATACCTATCTTAATGAGTTAAATTATCTAGTATAAGATATTTAAATAGCAAATTTATGGTCCAATTAGACGGATTTACTAATAAATTCTTATTAATTGGTTACCCATACTTTAATTAAACACTGTTTTTGTTTTGTTTTTTGTTTTTTGTTTTTTGTTTTGTTTTTTTGTTTTTTGTTTTTGTTTTTGTTTTTGTTTTTGTTTTTTGTTTTGTTTTGTTTTTTTTTTCTTTTTTTCGGTAAAGACTAAATCTATTAAAAGAAAGTAAAAATAAAGTTACAGGGAGGTCGAAACCTCAAAGGAGAGCAGAAACTAGCCTTCAGCTCATCAAGACTATCCCAAGGTCGGGAGAACCAGTTACATAATGCCCCAAAAACCATACATTGAGAACTGAACATATCAGTAAACCATAGAAAGGTTAGGTGGTAGCCTTAGGCAAAGCTATCAATACTAACCAGAGACCCAGAGGAAGAAAACGAATGCTAAACCAAAGACCTGTAGAAAAAGACACTACCAGAACCAAAGAAACACAACGAAGTGACCTGGGGAGCAAAAAGAAAAGCTGGGGGAGCACGCAGGGCCCAGGAGGCATCAAACGACTGCATCTTGGCCCGGACCTTCCTCCACAACCGGGCATGCATTGCCAACCCAGAATTCGCCCTCCTTTACCTCATCATCCATACCACTTCCACCTGGATGTGCCGACGAACGACGTTTGCCACAAGAACTATCAGCAGGGTCAACAGAGCCCGAGACTCCCTAGAAGTTGCCATCTGGTGGCTGGGTGTCATCAGGAACATTTCCCTCGACATGCAAATCACCACGATTGATCACATTGCCTTCGTCTTCCAGATGCTGCTCGCTGCCATGGCTACCCTGAGAATGCGTCGCCGAGGTGTGCACTGAAACGCTAGGCAAAGCCTCTTCCTTCGCGAAGATGATAGTAATGCTGGCCGAGAGAATAGGCTTGTTGAGGCTACTTTGAAACTTGAAATGGGTGGTCTGGAAGGTGTTATGCGGGAAAGGCTTGCAGACAGAACTGGGCTGAGGCGGAATTGCATGAGCTGAAGGAGGGGACTCAGGAGCCACAGGGATATCAGACGAAGGAACAGGCTGAGACCGCCCACGACCACCACGCCTACCGCCATAGCGACTTCGCATGCTGTGGCGCACCATGGTCAGGATGCGAATGGAGACCGAAGCAGAGCAGGTAACAGAATAAGGAATACAAGACGGCCTGAAGGGAAACCGCCCAAAATTCAGGTAGCAGAGCTGAGCCTTTGAAAGGGGAAGCTTGGCTTCCGCAACAAAAGCCCCTCCAAGCCAAACATTGATGGTTGCAGTCGAACCACTACAAGAATTCTGAGTCTGACGCAGGCTATAGCATGAGGACCAGGAGTAGATAATGGATGGGAGAGCCGATGAACCCATGAATAAAACCTCAGGAGAATTTTCTCGACCAAAGTGAACAATAAATTCAAAGTGCATGCTGATCAGCAGGTGCCTTGTGTGAGCCTGCGTTAACCAAGAGAGAGCATAGAGGAGTGTGCAATCCTGCCACTTGCAGGACCAAACGCCGGCGCAGGAGAACCTCTCCATTAATGATCCACTAATACACCCGCATCCGGGTACTTTAATTAAACACTGTTATTGTAACATTATTATACTAATAATAATAATACAATAAATCCTTACAATTACTAATTTCCCTAGAACTATTAATATATGTTCCTATTAGATTACTAATATATTGATACCCTAACCATTAATAATAAGAATAATACTATTACTATAACAGGAATATAATAATAACTAATATTACTTTAGTTAATATGACTAATAATATATGTTAAATATTAGTATAGATATTCCCTTTTCATGACGAATCTAAATGATCTAGTATATATAATATAACAATAATTAATATTATTTTAGTTAATGTTAAATCCTTACATTTACTAATATCCCTAGACCTATTAATACTTATTCTAATTAAATAACCTTACTATTAAATTTATATTAATTAGTTACACAAGACATTAATAATAAGAGTAATACTATAACATTATTATAATAATAATATAATATTAATTATTATTAGTTATTATTAAATCCTTTCGATTACTAACAATTATTTTCCCTAGATATATTATTATATGTTATCATTTCAATCAATTTTATTATAAATATTCCCTAGTAGTATTGTTAACTCAAATATGGTTAAATAACATATGATAGGTATTAAAATAATATTTGTTTTAGCATAATAATATTATATAATTAAACAACTTGAATAGTCAAATATAGCCGTTCTTGGTCAATCTTAGCCGTTTATCTAGTCTGATCTAATATAGCTGTTTTTCAGTCAAACCTAGCCGTTGGATGATCTGCTCTCCCTATTTAATATGTAGCCATGATCTGATTCTTCAACTTGTCCTGACAATGAACCACACTCGTTGGTTCGAAACGCGTCGACAAATGTATTATCATGTGATTTACGCCGAAAAACTTTTTCTCATAAACTTGATATGGATCACAAAAGCCTCAATTCAACAAATGGTTTTTTTTAATTATATTTTTTAATGATTTTTTTAATTATGTTTTTTTTTCTCTATTATAATGTTTTCTATTTTTGTTTTTAATTTAATTGTTTTCTTTTGTCTTTTTTTTGTTTAATTTCCTAAATTTTATTTATTTATTTTTTAATTATGTTTGTTTCTAAATATATAGATATATATTTTTGTATATATATATATATTTTATTAAGTTAATTTTGTTTTTTTTGGGTAATTTTATATGATTGATTTATTTTTTGTGTTTTTCCATATATGTTTTTATATTTGTGTTTCTTTTTTTGCCATGTTTTTTAATTTTTCTATTATTATTTACTTCTTATAATTATTATTATTATTTTTATTATTATTATTTTTCACTGTTTAATTTTTTGTTTTTTTTGTTATGTTGTGTTGTTGTTGTTGTTTTTTAATTTATTTATATATTATTTATTGTTTTGTTTTATTTTATTTTTCTTTATAGGTCTGTGTCGATCCTCAACTAGTATCCCGATCCCATTATGTCTCAATTTGATTGTTAATTTTAAAATTTTCGTTATAAAGGATTGAGTTCGCCCTCACAATGTGTCAATTGCATGGTTGGTATTTAAATTTTCATTACAATGGGTTGAGTTTAGTTACACTATATGTAAATTTGATGGTTGACTTTTAAATTTTTGTTGCAATTTGTCAAGTTGTTTTAGGCTAAAATTTTAAAGTCGTCATATTTTTAGCATTTAAAAAAGAAATTACTCATAGTATACTGACTCCTTCATTTGAGAAGAATCGTGGAGGCTGCGAAGCAGAGCCATTTGGCTACTAGAAGGTGATGATAACACAAAATTTTACCATAAGTTTGCTAATGGATGAAAAGTAATAAATACCATTTGCATTTGAATAATGAACAAGGTATCAGAGTGAATTCCTTTCAGCACCTAGCCTCCGTTTGCACATCTCACTTCAAGAAGCTCTACAAAGCCCCCCCCACTGCATCACTGGCTGAAATCATTAGAGTGGCTCAATTGTTTCCCCGGTTTGTTGATTAGGAGGATGTTGTGGATCTCAATAAGGCTGTTACATTGGGGGAGCTTGAGGCCACACTGAAATGGTTCAAGAAAGACAAGATCCCTGGACCAGATGGATGGACGGTCGAGTTCTATATCTCTTTTTTCGAACTCCTTGGGGAAGATCTTCTCAAGGTCATTGAAGACTGCAGAATCTTTGGGCGAATGTACGAGGCTTACAACTCCACCTTCATAGCACTCATCCCTAAATCTGACAACCCTGGCTCCTTTGACGACTTTCGTCCCATATCCCTCTGTAATTGTATCTATAAGATCATTGCCAAAATCATAGCAAATCACCTTCGTCCCATCCTATCCTCCCACATTTCCTCTGAACAATTTGCTTTCCTTCAGGATCGACAGATTCATGAAGCTGTAGGTACTGCACAGGAGGTCTTGCATTCCATTCAGATGAAGAAATTGAAAGGTATGATACTCAAAGTAGATTTTTCCAAAGCATTTGATCATGCTAGTTAGTTATATATCAGAATGCTTTTAACTCATCTCAGTTTCCCCATAGAGTTTATAAATTGGATTATGTTCTGCATAACAAATATATCTTTCAATGTCCTTATCAATGGATCAACGTCCCCATTTTTTCACTCGAAAAGGGGCCTCAAGCAAGGATGCCCACTCTCCCCTCTTTTATTCCTACTCATTATGGAGGGCCTTAGGAGACTCATATTGGAAGAACACAGGATGGGGAGATTACAAGGTATCAGGATCACAGAAAATTGCATACTGACTCATCTTCTTTTTGTTGATGATGTGTTGCTCTTCCTGAATGGTGGCATTGGGGACCTGACAGACCTACAAAACATCATGGCCATATTTAGAACAACAACAGGAATGGAGATCAACAGCATAAAATCCACCATCACTGCTTCGGGCTGCTCACCACATGAAATACAGTATGCTCTCCATAGATTCCCATTCACTCTTCAAAATTTGGAGGATGGACTTAGATATCTGGGATACAGGCTAAAACCCCACTGTTACAAGATTGTCGATTGGATCTGGCTGATCTCCAAGCTCGAGAGAAGACTTAACATCTGGCACCATAAGTATCTCTCCAGAGCAGGAAGGCTGGTCCTTATAAAAGTTGTTCTCGAAGCCACACCTGTATATTGGATGTCCCTAGCCTAGATTCCTAGGGGCATACTCACCATAATACAAAATCTCTGCTGCAGATTCATTTGGAAAGGCCAACAAACTAGAAGAATATTTGCCTTGGCTAGATGGGAGATACTTTCTCTACCAAAGAAATGGGGAGGATGGGGAATTAAGAGACTGGACCATTTCTCAACTGCTCTGGCTACTAAGTTGGGATGGCAGTTGGTTACCACGAGCAGTTTATGGACAAGGGTGGCCTACTCGAAATACATTTTCCCCCACAACACGATGGACTGGATCAGACAACCCAGTTGGAACAAGACTGGGATATCCATCATCTAGAAAGCAGTAATAAATTCCCTACCCCTCATCCGAGATGGAATCACCTGGAAAATTCAGTCCGGCTCATCGGTGCACATTGGTTTGGATCCCTGGATTGGCAGTGGCAACTCTCACAGGCTCCCACAGGAACTGACCCTACTACTCAACAATTCTGGTATCACATACATTAATCACATCGCAGATCCAGAACAATCTACTCTATTCCAACAGGCATGGAAGACAGCTCGTCGACTACACCTCCCACAGATCTGGCATCACCACTGGGGTGAATACATCTCTGCTCTGACTGAATCACACGTCAGGATCACAGAGGGGGAAGATGAGCTTGTTTGGGCCCAAGCAAAACATGGTAAATACTCACCCAAGGAAGGATACTTATGTATTTTTGTGGACCATCAACCACCGATTGTTGAGCATTGGTGGAGCCATCTGTGGAAACTAAAGGCGCCCCCCAGAACGTGACTGTTTATGTGGACAGTGCTCAGGAACAAGGCCCCCATGGGGGACAATCTAAATAAGCGAGCATTTCACGGACCATCTTGGTGTTGCATATGCAAGAACAACACTAAAACCATTGATCACCTCTTCCTATATTGCCCGACCACTGTGGATCTATGGCACACAACCCTTTGCGCCATAAACATCCATAGCCGATGGCAGGGCACATCTGTAAAGGACGCATGGCTATCTTGGTGGACATCGACTGTCCCGAATAAAGCCAGAAACCTCCCCTTCCTACTCTGCTGGGCTATTTGGATAGCCCAGAACTAATATATTTTCCAGAACATCACCCCAAATTGGCACTCTATCTCAACTCGCATATTGGCCACCTATAACATCATCCCTGATGATGATGATTCTCCTCCCTCTAGAAACATTGTTCCTAAGGCCATCAATCGAGACTACCCCTGGGCTTATTTCGATGGGTTTGCCCAGGATGGAGGGTGTGGGGGGGGGGAGCTATTCTATACCTCTCTGATTCTCATTTCTTTAAAATACAAATGGGTCTGGGAAGGGGCACAAATAACTATGCCAAGCTGATCACTATCAGACATCTCCTTCAATTCGCCATGGAAAAGCATTGCAAGAACATCCAAATCTTTGGGGACTCCAAGAATGTTATCAACTGGATAAATAATTCATCTATTTGTCATGCTTATACTCTGAGACCCATTCTGGAAGAGGCACATAGATTCATTGCACATTTTGATCACTTTGTTTGTTGCCATATATACAGGGAACACAACTATATTTCTGATCAACTATCCAAGGAAGCTGTGAACCAGCCTCATGGTACATGGATGATACAAGAGCAGAGGGATGGTGATCATTATCAGTACTACCATCGCCCATACATGGACTACAAAGCATAACTGGCCCGGAGGGGCCTGATTTTACATGTTTATATTTTTGCTGCATAATTTATCAGTATATATGTATATCTCGATCATATTTAGCTGTATATAATGGCAGATAAAAAACTGTACTCCCTGCGTGGAGTTTTTTGAACTTTGAAATTATTGAAGAACTGTTCTCCCTGCATGGAGATTCATAGACCCTTTGATTATCTTTTTTATAGGTGAACAACCTCACTATATAGCATATGCGACACAACATCTACAATATGTAATTTTCTTACTATCAATGAAAATTACAATTTTTCCTTGGGGAAAAAAATGACTCCTTCATTCAGGTGGTCATTTTTAAAGTTTTTTTAGTCATAATTTTTTTCCATAATGTCATGGTTAATAAATTGTCTAAATTTTAAGGTTTTCTGTCATTCTAGTATTCCTGCATCAACTTTTTTCGTTTTTAGGCTATTTTTCATGTTTTTTGTCTAGAGTTTTCATTTTGAGTTTACAGTTCCCGTTTCAAAGTTTACATTGTTATAAGCATAGCATTAACAAATGCATTTAATTTTCATTTATAAGAACAACTGAGAAGAAAAGACTGGTAATAAAATTGCAGAAACGTAGAATTGAGATGGTGAAGGCACTTAAATAGTTGGTCTATGTCATGAAAGAACGACGAGTAATGTGAAGAAAGCATTACCAATTATTTTAGAAAAGAAGAAATGGGTATGTGATCTTTTGTAATATAAACATGGTTCCTTGATGTGCACATGCCATTTACATGATGATTTCTCGATCCTACCCAAATAATTATTATCTGTATAATCACACCAATTATATTTAAGACATTAATCTACACAATCGTTTCACAAACCTTAGTATAATCAATTGATATGTATTCATGTAGTTCAAGGGTCAGAATAATGTCTTTGTAAAAAATGATAACAAAATAACCGAGACTCATGAAGTAAGTAATTTTCTAATAAGTTTTTATGAATATAATATTGATTCAAATTAAATAACGATAAAGTATGTTGAAAGAACATATATACCAATTATTGTAAGTACATTATATAAGATATGTCTTAAAGCGCTTCCAAAATAAGTGACCCTATCAGATTAAACAATCATTTTAAAGACCTAGTCCTTTCTAACCAAATTGTCAATACGTCTAGCTAATAAAGCCTCTCACGAATAGCTCTATAAAACCAGGCCCATGGTTCAAGGGACTATTGTTATTACATTTGTTGTTATATAACACTTGCATAACAAGAAAACACCCGACATTAATATTTGCATAACAATAAAACATTAATAATATCTAGAAAAAATTATATATATATATATATTAAATTGCTTAAATAAATGACTCTATCATATCAAGGAATTCTTTTAAAGATTTAACCCTTTTTTTCTAGATCATTAATGTAATCCTATCTAATAAAACCTTTAACTAAAAACATTGTGAAACCAAATAAAAAGAAGTTGCATGATTCATAGCTCAATGAAATATTGTTATTAGATTTATTGTTTTGTAACATTTACATAGCAACAAACACCAAAAACTAACACCTACATAACAACAAAAACACCAACCATACTAAAAATAAATAAATACAATAATTTAAATTTAAATGATTTAAATGCCAAACATTGAATTTGATAACTTAAATCACATAAATGCTAAACTTTACACTATTAGGTATTAACCACCACATAACATATCCTTATTTTTTTAAAACTTGATTGTAACATATCCCTTATTTTTAGAAAACCTCACTGTGAGTTGTTGCCCATGTTAAATGTGAAAATGACATTGAAAACTCTTTAAACTAACTAGTTTGCTTCTTCAAGGAGGGAATATGTAGAGTAGACTCTTTTAGAAAAATCACCACCACATGTGAAGCCAAGTAAGTTGATTAGTCATGGTATTAAAGAAGAGTCACGTGACCCAATGACATATTCTTGTCTCTTTCCTCTATCTTCGTATGATGAGGAACCCGCTGATTGAGGATTTCAAAGTGAAAATAAGAATTGAGAGTGCGTATTTCCCTTAAAAATTAAAAGGGTCTCAATAGAGACGTTGAAAACAATACATGTGTGAAGTTTTCAAATTATTATTGTTCAGTGATTAGATTTTTTTTCAAATAATACAAGAGCTTTGTATGAGAATATTTTTCACCATCTAACAAGTCAAATAAAATAAAATTAATGAATGTGTCATTGGATGGTGTAAATGCTGTGTGTTAATATTAACATCGGAGAAATATTTTTTCATCATTTAACTAGTGTTACATAGTAGTTACTCTTTTGTTTAATTTAAATATAACTAAATTAAAATATATGTTATTGTTAAATATGTTATTTTTATTATTAATTTGTACTCTATATCTGTCTATTGGCCATGAAATCGATCATAACATTTATTAACTTTAAAATAAGTGTGAACTAAATAGTTGAAAATTTATATTTATCTCAAATTATGATGATAAGATATGATAATATATTTGGCAATTTTTAAATGAAAAGTTAATCAAGACAAGAATGTAAGACATATCAGTTATATATTTGAAATTGGTTTAAAGATAATAATTTGGGTGGTAGCTAGTGAGTTTAATTATCACTTCACTTGGATTCTATTCTCCCGAGTACGAGAGTTCGTTGGGCCTAGAAAATACATAATCAAAAGGGAGATTAGTTTTGTTGAAAATATTATTAGGCCGAAACCACATTTGATCTTGAAGTAAGACCTAAAATTACTTTTTGATTGCCTAAGAATTCATCTTCCTCAAATGAAAGGAAACCCTGTAAATCATTAGTACGTTATTTCAAATAACAAGATTTTCCCTAAATAATGATAACAACTCTATTAACCAAAATTTACAAATAATTATTTTCATTACCTACAACTAAATATATATCAATTCTAATAATAATTAAAAATATTTTTAGAAGTGATATATATATATATATATATATATATATATATATATATATATATATATATATGGAGTTGTCTTTAGTGCGATTTTTTGAACTTTCCGGTGCCGGACTTTGGCAAATTTTTTGAGGTCAAATCTTGATTTGTGTTATGTAAACTAGTTTTTTAACTGTATATATGGATTCAGCACCCTCAAAAACCCCTAGGGCACTTAGATTGTGCAGGGGTTACCCAATCGAACTTGTGATTTCAATAAATTCCTGCCGATTTTAGATAAATTAGACCGGAAAAACCCACCTGAAGAATTTCCAAAAAGTCGCACTAAAGACAACTCATATATATATGTGTGTGTGTGTGTTAATTACTCTACTAAAAGAAAAAACATAACGTTATGGATGAATAAAAAGATAAATAAAAGTTAAGCTTTAAATGATTAAAAACAAAATACAACATTTATACTAAATTCTTTTTTTAATTGAATTTGATTTTTAATAAAAATTTAGAAATGTCAAAGATTACAGCAATAAAAACAATTAATTATAAATTTAATGTTTAGATATTACTCATCAAAATCAAAATTAAATGTAATTCATAATTCTAGAAAATAATAAAGGAACAAACAAAGGGAAATCGAAATTCCAAGCATGATCAGAATATGTTTTTTAGGCCATGAACATATATGCCAAGCCTCCAAAGTATGCAAACCATGAATACAATATGACACCACATATTTTGAGATTTAAATGAAAATTCTCCTGTTGAATTTGTCCACATTATCATGTTGAAAACTATGATATTATATTGCCCCTTTGATAACGTAACAATCAAGTGAGAATTGAATGTTTACCACTGAAAAGGGTTGTCAGCCTACTTAAGATAAAATAACATTTATCTATATTTAGACACCATTTAATTATTATTATCTTTTATTATTAAAATAATACTTTTTAACCACTTATGCATTAATTGATTTGGATATTTGGATTTTCTCTACGATTGATATTTTCCGAATGGGATACTTGGATTTTTGTTAAGATGGATATTTTCCATTTTATATGGAAACAATATGGATGGTGATTTTTTTAAAATTATTTTATTTGAAGGTTTTATTGGAATGTTGCGTACGTAAAAAGTCCAAGTACACACAATTGAATCCGATGAACACTGCGTTACTTTAATTGCGGCATCTGGTTTTCTTCTCAGAGTATTTGTCCATGATCCATTAATGAAAAAGGTATCATAGACTATGTGTGAATTCACTTATGTTACTTAATGCAATAGATCGAAAAGATTGCGAATAACATAAACATATAAACAATTTGAAGACACATTTAAACACATCAACACAGCCAAATTTAATAAAGGAGTTCACTAGACTTTCTGGCTATGTCTCCTGGTCCTTTCACTTCCTATGATGACCTCTTTATTTTGTCTTCAATATTTGTTACAGGCATGAGATCAAAAACAAAGTCTCAAATGATAAAATGGACATCACCACTACGTCCAGCTCGAAATTTCGAGTGAAATGAGTGTAAACTCGACCATATTTGGCCCCAGTGACCTCCAGACCCCCTGGAAAGTTAAAAACCACCATACACCTGCAAAAACCACCTTTACGCTACACAAAACTGCCTCTGTGGATGAAAAACCACTTCTGCAATCAAAACCTGCTTTGAAATGCGCGCTAGTGGTTTTGGTTCGGTTCGGCACCTGCATAAGTTTAAAGAAATTTTGGGCGGATGGAATACCAAGCTCCACCGCTTGGTATGTTGGCTAGCGGACTTGTGTGAAAGCGCTGTTTATATAAGTGTTTTGGCTCGGCAGTTCGAAACCTTCGCCTGACCCTTCTGCCTTATCCCGTTGATTATGGCTAATATATATATATATATGGTTTGTGACTACATATATTTCCGACAGTTAGTTTGGCACTAAGTGTTAAGGGACCGACGATCGTGGGGTTGACCCCGACTGTCCGACCCTTTTTTGGCGGTCAACACCCGAAACCATAAATACAACTCAATCCGGTTAGTTAACAAGTCTTTCCTGTAGCCCGATTGGTGCGCTATTTCGATGAGATCTCAGCCTTTCTGGGAGGTCAGGGGTTTGAATCCTCCCTGACCCTGAAAATTTTGGGATTGCATACCAATTTGGGCAAATCGGGCTGCCATATGTCAGCCCTGGATTGGCCCGTTTCAACCAATCAAATCATGACACATCATCAACCTTGATGACATCACCCTAGACATATGTCGCATTCTCGGGATGACACGTGTCCTGCTGACATCACCCTGGGTTAACCGTTGACTTTGACTGTTTGACTTTGAATTTTCCTCATTTTGCCCTAGTTTGACTTGAAACTTTGACTCGCCTTAACTTCTTCATCCGAACTCGGATTTACACACCATTCACACCGTTGGGATCATCTCATCGAGCACTTCGACTTGATCCCACTTTCAACTGACTTTGAAGACTTTGATCTAGAGGCAAAAATGGATCCATTTTGGATCACTCCTCCCCACTAGAAGCTTTTGGACCACCAAAAGTTGGTTTTAGTTATCGAGTAAGTGAGGATAAATTTCCCTCCCTTTTGAAATCTCTATCCATTGTGCCTTACTTGGATTTGTACCTTTGAGTCCAAGTCGAAGATACTCAACATTTCCCCGCCGCGAAGTCCTTATCCTCCTGTCAAGAACTGTGTCCTCTGTAGCTCATTGAGATACTCGGGCAAAAGATCTTCGATGGAAGGTAGCTGACCTTGCTCTTCGGGATCTTCAATCAATGAAGGTTTGTACAATCTCAAGTTTTCAACATTTACAACAGAATAGATTTGCATGTAAGCTAGTAGATCTAGGCGGAAAGCATTTTCACCAATTTTATCAAGTATTTTGAAAGGACCATATCTAATTGGTTTCAACATTTTACCTTCCCCTTTCAGTCTCTCTTTGCTGATGTACATCCAGACTTGATCACCAACTTGAAAACTATGCTCAACTCGATGTTTGTCATGTCGCGCCTTATACTTTGCTTGACTTCTTTCCAGCTGTTCCTGTATTGCCTGGTGAATTTCCTGGATTTGTTCAATGAACTTGGTTGCTTTGTCCACATCACTGTGTCCATCAACTGCTATGTCTTTACCAAAGACAAAATCCAAGGGAGACTTTGGTGTAAAACCAAAACAAGTCTCAAAAGGAGATCTCTGGGTAGAAGAATGTTTTGCATGGTTGTAAGCATGCTGCACATAACACAAATGCTCATCCCAAAGTTTGGGATGCTTGCTGCAATATCCTCGAAGCAACTGTATCACTGTCCTGTTGACCACTTCTATCTGTTTGCGGATGAAATTTCGTGCTCTTCTTTAACTTTGTGTCCATTAACTCCCATAGACTTGACCAAAATTTCCCGACAAATTGAGAATATCAATCAGATACAATAAAAGTGGGTAACCCAAAATGAACCCATACATTTTGAAAGAACAACTTTGCAGTTTGTTCAGATGTGACTTGTTTATTACATGGTGTCAAAATACACATCTTACTGAACCTGTCCACAACTACATACAAATAATCATGACCCTTTCTAGACTTTGGCAACCCCCCAACAAAATCCATGGAAACACTTTCCCAAGGACAAGAAGGACTTGATAATGGAGTATACAAGCCTAATTTTCTATTACTTGGCTTGCTTGTAGCACACATAGTACATCCTTTAATATATCTAGAAACTGTCTCATTCATTCGTGGCCAATAGCAGAATCTTTGTAATTGTGCAACTGTTTTACTTACCCCAAAATGACTTGATACGAGAGAAGTATGTGCTTCTCGAATTATATTAGCTCTTTCAGTTTGTGGAATGCATAACTTTCCCAAATGATATAAGAGTTTGTCCTTTATGTAATAATCCAATTCTTCTACCTGCTTGCCATGACTTAAAGTTGCATATATATCCTTAAAATCCGTGTCTTGAGCATATTGTTCAATGTAACTTTCATGAATTACTGAATTATGCTTAAGTATTGTGGATGCATTTATAATTGGTCTTGATAACATGTCTGCAACCTTATTATGTATGCCCTTCTTATATCTGATAACAAGATGAAATTGCTGTAGAAAACCCATCCACCTGTAATGTCGTGATTGTTGCAATTTAGTTTGTGAGTTTAAGTATTGTAGTGGTTGATTATCTGTATGTATGATTGTTTCTTTACCCATTATGCAATGTTTCCACTTTTTAACACTCTGAACTAATGCATATAATTCTTTATCATATGTAGGATAGTTAACTACTACTAATGTAAATGTCTCAGAATGAAAGCATATAGGCTTTCCATGCTGCATCAACATTGCCCCCATGGCATATTCACTTGCATCTGTCTCGATCTCAAATGGATGCTGAAGATCTGGCAGTGCTAGTATTGGCGTTGTACTGATCCTTTATTTCAATGTGTCGAAGGCTTTTTGCTGTTTGCCTCCCCACTGAAACACCTGTTTCACACTTTTCAAAGCATGTAAAGGAGTTGCAATCAACGAAAAGTTAGCAATAAACTTCCTCCAATATTGCGTTGCCCCTAAGAAACTTCTAACTTCTGTAGTAGTATTGGGCTTAGGCCAATTTACAATGACTTTGACCTTAGAGGGATCTATCTTCAATTCACCACCCCCTACAATATAACCCAAATAATTTAAAGATGTTATGCCAAATTCACATTTTGACAGTTTTACATAGAGATTTTCTCTTTTCAAAACATCTAAAATCTGCTTTACATGCTTAACATGTTCATCCCATGTTCTATTGAAAACAAGAATATCATCTAAATAGACTATTACAAAATCATCAATGAATGGTCTAAATACATCATTCATGACTCGCATGAATGTAGCTGGAGCGTTAGTTAAGCCAAAAGGCATAACCATCCATTCATAGAGTCCTTGCTTCATTTTGAAAGCAGTCTTCCACACATCCTGTTCTGCAACTCTGATCTGATGGTAGCCGCTTCGCAAGTCCAATTTAGAGAAGTAAACTGCATCCTTTAACTGATCTAACAAATCATCAATACGAGGAAGAGGATAATGATTCTTTATTGTGATTTTATTTAATGCTCTAAAATCAATGCACATTCTCCACAAACCGTCTTTCTTTCGCACTAACACAATAGGTGATCCACATGGTGATGTGCTTGGTCGAATAAACCCTTGATCAAGAAACTCCTGTACCTGCTTCCTTATCTACGCATTCTCTGGAGCTGATAACCTGTACATTCCAATGTTAGGTAGTGGAGCATATTGCTGCAAATAAATCTCATGTTCTATCTCTCGCTTGGGTGGAAGCCCTTTAGGCTTTTGAAACAGAATATCATAATCGGAAACAACTTTAACTAGATTTGCTTTCTGTTTAGGATTACAGCCTTGGAATGCATCAGATTTATTAATATCCTTTGCTTTTACAACCATAAGTAAAAAATGTTTGCTTGCATTTACAATTCTTTTCATATGTCCTAAATTTATGAGAGAGAAATTATCTTTGAGTTTATGAGCCCTTACAATATATTCAATTCCATCCTTAGTGAGTTGATACTTATTTTCAGTTCGATAGAAGATAAAATTTCTATCGTACAAGTATGGACTTCCTAATACAATTTTGTAGAAATTCCCACTGTAGATTAAACTAATTATGCAATGTACTAAAGCAAAATACTTAATCTACTTCTACAATCAAACTTGCGGAAGCTTAATCGAATTGAGCAAGATCAATGAGAACACATATAACTGAGAATGAGAAATCAATCACACATAACACAGAAGAATAACCTGTGGAAAGCCTCAGCCTAAAACCCCAATCTCTGTATTATCATACAAGCGGAAATATGTTCAATATTACAAAAAGAATCAGCTCACAAGTTATCCTGCTCTCTCTGCAATCCAACTGCTACTCATAGACAGTCAAAGGCTTCTCATAAACCTTCTCCTCTGCCCTCCAAGCCTCCTATTTCCTTGCGCAGTTTTTCCTGGGGTCCAGTGCTGCCACCTGTGTGAATTGGCCTCTTCACACACTCACTAACCTCAAATCTAACTGCGAAATCCTGAAGGAGATAATTCCTTCTGCATGGATGAGTTTCCTTTATAGGAAAAATCCTCCAACTAATAGTACACTGTCCCTTCCTCTGATCTCAACTGGGTCTCTGACTGAACTGACATGCATGAGTTACTTATGAGAGAATATTCAGTTATTTGAAGTGCAGCAGTTACATGCATGCATGCATTAACTAACTGAACTCACAATTAATTCAATAAACTATTTGAACTAATCTAACTGGACTTAACTCAGTTAACTGAGCTAACTAATTACAACTAAAATTACAACTCATCCTTATCTCTTTAACTGAGGGATAAATTCCTTAATCAATGGAGAAACTGTTGCATGTCCTCACATAGACTTCATGTTTAATTTTCTACAACTAATTAACTCAAGATGAATTAATTAATTATTTTACAAACAGCTGCTAAGATCAAACTAGAATTTTACTTCTCAATTTTAGTTCAGGGACTAACTAAAATTGGAATCCATCCCAAAATGCTATTTATAGCACTTCCATTTTTCATTCCTTGTTGCTATGTCCAACACTGGTACCCAATCTGCTATTTATAGCAGTGCTATTTTTATCACTTCTGTTTTTAGCATTTCTTGTTGCTATTTTCAACAAATTCCACATATGTCCAATGGGCCTATGTCTAACTCAACCTCATCTACAAACTTTGACCCAATAGCAAAACGAAGTTTACATTGTTTCGTAACCTGTAGCTTAGTTTTATCACACACCCAACCTAATGAATATGGCTTTTTATGAGGCTTTGTTTCTAGACCCAATTTCTTTACAATTGCTTCAGAAATCAAATTAACTTGTGACCCACTATCAAATAAAGTATTAATTTTAGTATGCTTGGAAATGACTCTTATGTGAAATAACTCATTTCTTTTCCTCTCATCATTATCATTATCAACATAATGTGAAGAAGTACTTGTAGATGCTTTAGAATCTTTACCTTTTATACCTGTAGTTGTAATCATTGTCTCATCACCTGAATCTGATCCCAAGTCCTTTTGAATAACAACAACATTCTTTTTCTCTTTACCCCCAAACTTCTTAGGCTTCAATTCCGGATGCAATGACCAGTAATGTGCCTCATCGTGTCGTTCCTTCTTACAATGAGTGCATGAAGGTTTGTCTTTCTTCACAGTGTTTGTTTTCTTCTCCTTCGATTTCAGTTTCTTCTTGCCTTTATTCTTGCTTTCAATAGGTTTGGATGATTTCCCAACATCTGGGGTTACATTTTTACCTCTAGCTTCTAGATGAGTTCCTTGAACTGATACATCATCTAAGCTAGTTGGATTAAACATAAGTATGGTATGCCTCAAATAACTATGAAGACCACCTATGTATTTCAACAATGTCTCTGGTGAGTCCAATGAAATGCTGTTGTGGCCAGCAACAACCCCCCTTCTTATTGGTGTTATTACTAATACTAAATAAGTGGGGACCCTTAGTTAAAAATTAAAAAAATCAATTAGTGCTTGAATTTCCTTTTTCAATAAAACTTACCATCATAAACTTATGAGAATACCCTTGAAAAATCTAAAAAACCTAAGTTTTATGATAAAGTAGAATCTTTCCTTAAGAAAAATCGCATCGCAAAAAGGATAACGAGATACCTCCTTACAAACAAGGGTCTAATATTGCGAGATCGCGATGTGGAAACTACACATTAAGAAAACATTTATCGCATCACATGTATCAAAGACCGCTTACGCTGAAAAAACCTCAAACCGCCGATATGCGATAGCTCATATCGCAAATCGCATTTCGCAGAAAACTGATTAACAAATGATTGACATATATTGTGCTCCTGCAATTTGCGATATTGCGATATAGCGATAATGCGATTATGTGATGAAGCGACATTGCGATATAGCAAGCAAGCGATAAAGCAATAGAACGATCTTGCGATTCTGCGATGTTGCGATCTGCGATATTGCAAAGCAAATCGCAAAATCACTTCATCGCAGATCTTTCGGGCTCGTTGTTCAAAAAAGTATTTTCCATAAACCGAGACATGGTTATGCGCTTTAATGCTAGTTAATGAGTTAGTTGCCAGTCATTAATGGAATATGGTTTTGTGCTTATCGAAGAGTCATTTCATGTAAGGTGGTATATTTTATATGTCTTCGGCATTTAAAACTTTCCCGTCACCTTTCCTTATCATTATTCTCACTTCACTTGTAAATTGCAGGAATGGAGAACAGAGAACGATACAAAGCAGTACGCAGGATACCATGGGAAAGAAAGGCAAAGCCCCGAGCTCTGAAGAGAAGGAAATGGCGCCCTTGTATACAAACACCACCTGTAACAGAGACGCTAGTATTGCTACTTGGGAAGGCATGTATAATCTACTTGAAGAAGAGAATCCGAGAGTAATGGAGGTTGAGGCTACTGCAGGCTCACATAGTTCTTCTGAAGCATCCATTACAGAGCTAGCTTGTTCGTTCTTACACAGGATAATGGCGAGGCCCAAAATTCTTCCATACACGGACATGGTTAAATGGATACTAGACAGCACTGATATCAGGGATAGACAGTTTAAGACTCAGGGTTAAGAGCTTATGAAATCATTATTTTTACAAAATTTGAGCTTTATATCTGCTAAAAAAAATGCGCAAAAGGCAAAAAATCGCACCAGGGAAGCCCAGATCAAGAAACAGAGGGAGTTTCCGATGCGCGATTGCTGAGCAAAACTTCTTGAAAAGGAAAGCTTCTAATTGCTCAGTCACCTGTAAGCCCAGAAATTTGTAAGAAAGCAACGATAGAGGTAAAAAGTAAAACTTGAATCCTAAAACCAGTGGTATTTGTCAGAAATATCTTCAAAATGATATGTATATATGCTCAGCAACTACAGACAGGCTGGAGACAGAAGGCTCAAGAAAAAGGTAGAATCAATCCAAAGATTAACTAAGTTGAATTGGGATCACTACTGGATGTACTTGGTAAAACCACACAGCCAGTGCATGACTCTCAAGTGTATCATCAATTCTGCCGAGAAGATGGCGCCAGCTCTTGCCGATTCTGTTTTCTTAGCACAGCTAAAATCGGAAGTTGGCTAGCCGACTCTTCTCAAGCAAATGCTGAACACATGCGATTTCAAGGAGCAGATACAAAAATAATTAGTTAGTAGTTTTAATTTTAGATTCAGTTTTAGTTTTAAATTTTGTTTTATTTTTGCCTAAAATGAGGACGGTCATTTAAACCGCATCCTACATTTTTGTAATAAGTTATTTTTAGATTTAGTTAGTAGTATTTAAACCCTTCTCATGCATTTAGAGAAGGGTCCTGAAATTTATCAAAAACTTATCCCCAGAACATGCACTTTTGTACCCTCTAAGGAGGTTTTGATGAATGAATGGAACATGATTTATTGTTATTTGCATTTAATATCTGCTACTGATGTTGCACTTCTGTACTCTTAGTGGATGTTGGATTAAGAAGAGATAAATCATTATCGCTTGAAGCTCATGAGTAGGACCAGTTATAAATGGTACTTTTATCTCTTAACTATTTCTGCCCTTGTGTTAAAAGTGATATTCATGTTCAGTTGTTTATATATTGATGCGTGAATGCTTGAGTTATCATTTGGCACTTTTGTACGGTGATAGCTATTTATTTATGCTTAATGTATGAGTAGCTTATTATGTGATATGCCTTTCACAACTGTTTCGTCTAACTTTTTATACGAAGTGGTTCATCTTTATTGAATTATTTTCTCATAACAGTTGAATGATCTTTATTACCAATTGTTATCTGAAATCATTTTAGATCGCATAACAGAAAGATTACACCCCGGGTTAGTGTAGATTTAGATATTTCTGTTTATTAGAATACAATTTGCATGTTATAAGATTAGAGTTAGAACTAGAGCATCTCACTTAGGAACTTTTAGAAAGGGAAATATCAATTCTTCACACACACACACATAAATTGGGAAACTGGTCCCATATCCCAAGTCGGACCCACTATACCAAACGGAAAAGGAGCTGCTAACCAAGGTCCGGACTGGGTGGGTATCCCCCTTGTCGTAGACCCGATTTTCGGGGCTTCAACATATCTGGCACTAGAAGGAGGGCCCCGAACTGTGGATGGAAAGCAAGTCTAAATCAAAATACCATTCTGAGAGTAAATCACCCTCACCATCTCCCCCGACTTCTCCATTGCATTTAGAATCTTTAAATCCAGAGCTAGAAGTCGCAAGAGCAACAACCGCTGCTACAAACCTTGACATTTTAGAACAATCTACTATTGAACCTCCTGAAGTTGAATCTTTGATTCACAAACTTCAGCGAAAGATCTGATAAATCTCAAGGCAACGTGACTTCGCAATATAACCCTGCTCATCCTCTTACCAGATTAAAGAGCGAAAAATTTGGTGTTCAGCCAACAGAGTTACTTCTACCTACAAGGAAGAGAGAAAGGAAATCTCCTAAAGGGTCCGATAGTGAGTCTCTTTCATCATCATCATCCATCTCAACCTCTCGACCGCGAAGTCAACCATCCACTCCTCCACTTCAGATCATTGTCCATCAGTCCACCGGTACTCCTATATCTCCTTCTCAATCATCTGGAGTCATAATATCCTCATCTTCCCAACCGCAGGGATCATCTTCTGCACTTTCCTCTATTAGTAGTTCAGTGATGGCCCAATCTCCATGGAATAACCTAGGGGCAGTCTTAATGCCTGCGCCCTTGAGTCAATTACTGGCGCATCCTGAAAAATCGCTGCCTAAGTTTAATCCTGAGGCAGGCATGCTAGCCGAAGAACATATAAATAACTTTATGCTATCCATAAATCTCAATGAAGTTACCAACGAAGACGCTGTTGTTCGACTTTTTCCATATACTCTGCAAGGAATAGCCAGATCATGGTATTTCTCATTACCGTCTGGATCTATTACTAGTTGGGAAATTTTCCAAGAACAATTCCTAACTAAGTTCGGTGACGACAGGTCTACAGCGACACTAATCAACGACCTGTCTAACCTTAGGGCCAAGTCAAAAGAACCTATCAAATATTTCAATTTACGTTTCAATAAAATCTTAAACAAAATTCCTACTGCTTCCAAGCCTAGCGAAGAAGTGCGAAGTGAATGGTACATCACTGCTTTATCATCAAACATAGTAATCTTTGTTGATAGGGCTAATAAAACAACTTTAGTTGAAAATATGAAAGAAGCAATAGTAGTAGAGAAACGTATTACAACCTTAGAAAAGAAAAACACGATAGAAGAACGAAAATCCAAGAAGGTTTCTTTCAAGGAAGATCCCAAGAAAAACAATCGAAAGATCCATTCGATTTAGAAGGATTGCAAAAAGTTTTGAAGACCATGTCTAACGAGATGGTCGACATTAAGAAACAAGTGGTAGAAACTTCTTCTAAAAAGCCGTACAGACCTTTTAAAAGAAACCCTTCGACCAATTCCAAACCCCCTAACGCTATTACAAGTGCTGAATCCGAAGAAGAAGAAGAGGAAATCGCTACTGAAGAACATACCGATGAAGAAGAAGTTGTAGAGTTACAAGGTATGTGGGATTTCATCCTCCCAGACGAAGAGGATCAAGAGGCATCCCCGGTTAGTACTCGCAGCAGAAATCAACTTGATCCTCCTCAACCTACACCTAAGCCAAAGAGCGCAAGCTCGATGACTAAGGATAAAGTCACAGCCAAGAAAACTACACCTAAAGCGACTCAAACCAGCCCAGTCCAAACAGACCCATCAAATCCATCTAAAACACTGATCGTTTCAGATGAAATGGAGTATAATATCATAGAAGACATGAAAAAGACTAGGGCCAATATCACTTTTTATGAATTGAGCAAGTTAAAACACCAGCAAAAGGTACTTTTGAAAGAATTACATGCTGTACCAGTTGCACCTTTGCCCGCCGCTGTAATCTCTCAAGCTTCCCATGACATGGGAAGACCTCCAACTAATGTGATTAATAAAGTTGATCCAAACGATATCGCCTTAATTGGAGGTAGATCGAGGTCTCATACTCCCCCATTTCTTCTTACTTATGAAATTTTCAATAAAAATTTGCATAATTTCTTAGTGGATTCTGGAGCTTCATCGAATATTTTACCAAAATCAATATGTGCAAAATTGAACATTCAACCAAAAAAAACAGCTGTACGCATAGTTCAATTAGATCGATCGCAAGTCGAAGTGATTGGCGAATTAAATCAGGTTACCATAAGGTTGTCATCCAACCCAAAGGTATGTGAAGTTATCGACATTTTAGTTGCTGATATTCCAGAATTTTATGGCTTAATTCTTAGCAGAGATTGGTCAGAAAAACTTCATGGATACTTTGCAACTGACTGGTCGCACATGTGGCTCCCTTACAATGGTAAACCAAATCAGATAAAAGTTGAGCGGGAAAGACATCAGAAATACATAGTAACAAAACTGGAGGGAGAAAATGAAATAGTAGCATACAACAATAACATCACTCGCAACTACTCAGTAGATTCTTTCCTAGGAAATTTTAATGCTCATACTTCACCCTACTTAGAACATTCTGTTTTATCTCATGTAGAAAATTTCTCTCAAACAGATAGTTCTAAATGTATTAATTTTATAGATAGTCCTGTAAATAAATCTTTATTTTGGAAATTATTTTTTGACGGTTCTAAGTCTAACGAAGGAGTAGGAGTAGGATGCGTGTTAATAAGTCTGGAGGGAGATAAAACTATGCTAACTTGCAGACTTGAATTTGATTGCACCAACAATACCGTAGAATACGAGGCTTTAGTCCAAGGGTTATACAAAGCAATCAGATTAGACATCAAATACCTTCAAGTTTTTGGAGATTCTGAAATTGTAATCAGACAGGTACGTAATACTATACATTATTTATCAGGTCATTTAAAACATTACCAATTTTTAGTTCAAGATCTGACTGAACACTTTATAACATTTAATATTTCATCAATTCCCAGACTCCAGAATGCTAGTGCAGACCTCTTAGCTAACGTAGCTTCCAAGCTCATTCCTTCAGAAGATTTTAGCCCTGATCAATTTTCAATTGAATTAATTTTTAGACCATCTATTCCCGATAACATTACCAATTGGAGGATTTTCAATGACGATCCTGATATCGTGAGTTTCCTCACATCTGAAGGATCCTATACCAATCAAATAATTGACGAAGACCAACATGACCGACCATTGCAACAAGATAGCACTAACAATGCCATACCTAAGTCAGTAGTCAAGTTAGAGGACCTTTATGATTTGAAAGATCAGTTTAAAAGATCTACCAATTCAAAACTCCAAAGTTCAACTTTGAACTATGAATTAGTAAATCTAGGAACTGATACCAAACCACAGAATATCAATCTAGGCCTTGGTCTAGCTCCTGAAGAAAAATTAGCATATATTCGTCTCTTGAGACAATACAAAAGTGTCTTTGCTTGGAATTATGATGAACTCAAAACGTATGACACCTCCATCATCCAACATACTATTCCAATGATAGATGATGAAAAACCTGTCCAACAAAAGTTGAGAAAGATCCATCCCAACCTAGAAAACCAGATCAAATTTGAACTCAATAAGTTATTGAAAGCCAAAATAATTTTTCCCGTTCGACATTCCAAATGGGTTTCCAATATGGTCCCTGTTAGAAAGAAAAACGGAGACATTAGAATCTGCATTGACTTTTGAAATCTTAACAAAGCCTGCCAAAAGGATAATTTTCCTTTACCTCCCATGGAACAAATATTGCAGGCAGTCGCGGGCTCAGAATTAATGTCATTCTTGGATGGATTCTCAGGATACAATCAAGTGTTGGTACATCCCGATGATCAATTGACAACCACATTCAGAACTAAATGGGGCACATACGCATATCAAAAGATGCCATTTGGTCTGATTGACGCTGGTGCCACATTCCAGAGAGCCATGGACATCACATTCAAGGGGTTAGGGTTACTATAATATATTCCATCTCTCCAACGCTGTCAAAGGTATGGAATTTCACTTAACCCAAAAAAATCCTTTTTCGCATTAAGTGAAGGAAAACTTCTCGGATTCATAGTGTCCAAATTTGGAATTCACATTTCCTGACAGAATCAAGGAGATTTCCGTAATACCCCTACCTCACAACAAGAAAGCCATGCAATCTTTTCTTGGCCAGATTAATTTTGTAAAGAGATTTGTTCCAGATTTTTCAAGAATCGTATCTCCTTTACAAGCAATGATTAAAAAGAACTCAAACTTTAAATGGGGTCAAGACGAACATGAGGCATTTAATCTAATTAAACAAGCAATTGGTAATGCTCCATCTTTAGCAACTCCAAATTTTTTCGATCCTTTTATTTTATATACATTTGCCTATGATAGATCATATGCTGCGATACTCACTCAAGCAAATCAAGAAAAGGCAGAAGCCCCAATTGCTTTTTTCAGTTCCAATTTACAAGGGGCTGAGTTGAATTATTCAGATGTGGAGAAACAAGCTTATGCTGTTTTCAAAGCAATTAAATATTTCAGACCTTTTTTACTCAAAACACATACAAAAATCATAGTACCGTTTCCAGCGGTAAGAAATCTTCTAGTACAGAAAGATGTGGGTGAGAAAAGAGCCAATTGGGTGACTGCCTTACAGGAATATGACGTAGAAATCAAACCAGAAAGTATTGTAAAAGGTCAAGGCTTTTGCAAAATGCTGGCCGGAGCATCGCTTATGTTCGAAATTCCATCTGCAAAGATACAAATGTACGAGGTAAGCCTAAACGATGTTGAGTCACTATACGCTGATATCATTTATTATTTAAGGAATGGATATGCTCCTTCAAACCTCGATCATACCAAGAAAAGAGCTCTAAGGTTGAAAGCCAAACAATATTAGCTCATGAACGATGTTCTTTTAGAATAAATTATGATTCTGTTCTCCTTAGATGTCTTGAGAAATTTGAAGCTGAAACAGTCTTGCAGGAACTCCATGATGGGCCAGCAGGCGGACACTATGTTGGAGATGCTACTGCTCATAAAATCTTATGCGCAGGCTATTACTGGCCCACATTATTCAAAGACTCACATAAATACGTGAGGAAATGTCAAGTCTGTCAAACCGTTGCTGGGAGACAAAAGAAACCATCCTTGCCACTACAACCAGTTAACATTGAACATCGTTTCGATTAGTGGGGATTGGACATAATAGGTGAGATTGTTCCTCACTCTTCTAAACAGCATAGATATATCCTTACAGCAACAAATTACTTTACTAAATGGGTAGAAGCAGTTCCACTCAAGACGGCTAATGCTGAACATATCATCGAATTCATAGATCAGTTCATAATCACCAGGTTTGGGTTGCCTTCTGCTTTAATGTTTGATAATGCATCATATTTTTCTGGTAATGCAATGACTGAATTTGCACTCAAAAGGGGTTTCAAGCTTAAATACTCTGCCAATTACTATCCACAAGGGAATGGGTTAGCTGAATCTACAAATAAGAATTTAATCAGAATCATTAAGCGAACCATTGATCAAAATCATAAAAATTGGCACAAGTCTTTAATATATGCTTTATGGGCAGATCGAATAATGCAGAAAGCCTCCATCGGCACTTCCCCCTTCAATTTAGTTTATGGGAAAGAAGTGGTTCTTCCAACTCATTTGGCAATTCCCTCTTTAGCCTTGGTTCAATATATTGATGAAGCACCAACTTCTTCCTTACAACTAAGGCAGTTGGAAATAATTAAGTTGGAAGAACAATGAGAACAAGCTAAAATAACTCATGCTCATCACCAAGCATTAGTGAAAGCTTCTTTTGATTCAAACATAATATCCAGAAAATATTTTCAGATGGGAGATCTAGTTTTAAAATGGGACAAGGCTCATGAGGAAAAAGGGAAACATACGAAATTTCAAAGAATGTGGCTTGGCCCTTTTCAAATCGTAGAAGTCATAGGTCCATCTACTTTTATGTTACAGGATTTAACAGGAAAAAGAGATTCTTTACCTGTTAATGGACAGATCCTCAAAAAATATTTTCCATAGGAGATCATTCTTCTATTTTGTAGAGTAGTTGTTTTAGTTTCATAATAAAACCAGTTGTAAATGGTTACATTTGAGATTCACGAAAAAGACACAAATTCTCTTTTAGATTTTGTTTTTTCACTTGTATAAATAGAATTCTTTTAGAAAATTGATCGTTATTATTGAAACATACAGTTAAATACTCTACGCCTAGAGATGATACTAGTTTCAACTGTATAAACTTTGACAAAAAACGACCTTTAGTAAGAAATTGTTTTATATCAGTCCAATGAAAGGTATCAATAATAAAACAAAGATCCTCTGTAGAAAAAGCCCTTTCCAAAAACTCTACTATTGTCGTCCAGAGCCATCTCAAGGAAACAATGACTTCCTCCCCACCTAGGAAACTACAATGTTCAGAGAATGATCCAAAAGATACACTTTAACTTAAAGAGTAAGAGGTATCATCACGAGCCGACTTATCATGATCATAGATATTATAGCTTGCTGACTTTGCCAATACTGCATACCACAACAGGGCAATGGCTCAAGATTGTTGCAATCAAAAGACAAGGGGTCTCATCACGAGCCAGCTTGTTCAACAAAGCTATAAATCAGTGAATGACTGTGTCATAATTTTTCTACCAAACCAAGACATTGTTCTTTAAGGGTAAAAAAGAAAATGAAAGCAATAAGTGTGGATATGGGTTTCCCTTTGAAAGTTGTAAATTTCTCTAAGTAGGATACATGATCATTGCTGGGTAACATGTAACCTTGTCGAGGCTATAAACGCCTGCTGGCAGCAGAGGCTCTACCTACGACAAATGAGCATATTCAAAACTGATTTACAAAGAAGGCTTTGTTTTTATCTTTATAAACCAAGTAATGACTGATGTAGATACAAGGACTAGCTTGAGGGAGTAAATAATCAAAGTTGAAAATAGAAGAAACAAAATATCATTGATAGGTAAAAGCATAATGTACTTTGTCTTTCTATAATAAAGTTCAATTTTCTGGAAAATTTTCTGTTTTTGGAAGTTTAGAAAATCCAAAAGAAAAGCAGAGATAATTGGTTCTTCCATGTGAATCGCCAATTGTTGTGGCCAGCAACAACCCCCCTTCTTATTTGGTGTTATTACTAATACTAAATAAGTGGGGACCCCTAGTTAAAAATTTAAAAAATCAATTAGTGTTTAAATTTCCTTTTTCAATAAAACTTACCATCATAAACTTATGAGAATACCCTTGAAAAATCTTAAAAACCTAAGTTTTATGATAAAGTAGAATCTTTCCTTAAGAAAAATCGCATCGCAAAAAGGATAACGAGATACCTCCTTACAAACAAGGGTCTAATATTGCGAGATCGCGATGTGAAACTACACATTAAGAAAACATTTATCGCATCGCATGTATCAAAGACCGCTTACGCTGAAAAAACCTCAATCCGCCGATTTGCGATAGCTCATATCGCAAATCGCATTTCACAAAAAACTGATTAACAAATGATTGACATATATTGTGCTCTTGCGATTTGCGATATTGCGATAATGCGATAAAGCGACATTGCGATATAGCAAGCAAGCGATAAAGCAATAGAACGATCTTGTGATGTTGCGATTCTGCGATGTTGCGATCTGCGATATTGCAAAGCAAATCACAAAATCACTTCATCGCAGATCTTTCGGGCTCGTTGTTCAAAAAAGTATTTTCCATAAACCGAAACATGGTTATGCGCTTTAATGCTAATTAATAAGTTAGTTGCCAGTCATTAATGGAATATGGTTTTGTGCTTATCGAAGAATCATTTCACGTAAGGTGGTATATTTTATATGTCTTCGGCATTTAAAAATTTCTCGTCACCTTTCCTTATCATTATTCTCACTTCACTTGTAAATTGCAGGAATGGAGAATAGAGAATGATACAAAGCAGTACGCAGGATACCATGGGAAAGAAAGGCAAAGCCTCGAGCTCTGAAGAGAAGGAAATGGCGCCCTTGTATACAGACACCGCCTGTAACAGAGATGCTGGTATTGTTACTTGGGAAGGCATGTATAATCTACTTGAACAAGAGAATCCGAGAGTAATGGAGGTTGAGGGTACTGCAGGCTCACATAGTTCTTCTGAAGCATCCATTACAGAGCTAGCTTGTTCGTTCTTACACAGGATAGCAGCGAGGCCCAAAATTCTTCCATACATGGACATGGTTAAATGGATACTAGACAACACTGATATCAGGGATAGACAGTTTAAGACTCAGGGTCAAGAGCTTATGAAATCATTATTTTTACAAAATTTGAGCTTTATATCCGCTAAAAGAAAACGCGCAAAAGGCAAAAAATCGCACCAGGGAAGCTCGGATCAAGAAACAGAGGTAGTTTCCAATGCGCGATTGCTGAGCAAAACTTCTTGAAAAGGAAAGCTTCTAATTGCTCAGTCACCTGTAAACCCAGAAATTTGTAAGAAAGCAACGATAGAGGTAAAAAGTAAAACTTGAATCCTAAAACCAGTGGTATTTGTCAGAAATATCTTCAAAATGATATGTATATATGCTCAGCAACTGCAGACAGGCTGGAGACAGAAGGCTCAAGAAAAGGCAGAATCAATCCAAAGATTAACTAAGTTGAATTGGGATTATTACTGGATGTACTTGGTAAAACCACACAGCCAGTGCATGACTCTCAAGTGTATCATCAATTCTGCCGAGAAGATGGCGCCAGCTCTTGCCGATTCTGTTTTCTCAGCACAGCTAAAATCGGAAGTCAGCCAGCCGACTCTTCTCAAGCAAATGCTGAACGCGTGCGATTTCAAGGAGCAGATACATTTTAGATTCAGTTTTAGTTTTAAATTTTGTTTTATTTTTGCCTAAAATGAGGACGGTCATTTAAACCGCATCCTACATTTTTGTAATAAGTTATTTTTAGATTTAGTTAGTAGTATTTAAACCCTTCTCATGCATTTAGAGAAGGGTCCTGAAATTTATCAAAAACTTATCCCCAGAACATGCACTTTTGTACCCTCTGAGGAGGTTTTGATGAATGAATGGAACAAGATTTATTGATATCTGCATTTAATATCTGCTACTGATGTTGCACTTCTGTACTCTTAGTGGATGTTGGATTAAGAAGAGATAAATCATTATCACTTGAAGCTCATGAGTAGGACTAGTTATAAATGGTACTTTTATCTCTTAACTATTTCTGCCTTTGTGTTAAAAGTGATATTCATGTTCAGTTGTTTATATATTGATGCGTGAATGCTTGAGTTATCATTTGGCACTTTTGTACGGTGATAGCTATTTATTTATGCTTAATGTATGAGTAGCTTATTATGCGATATGCCTTTCACAACTGTTTCGTCTAACTTTTTATACGAAGTGGTTCATCTTTATTGAATTCTTTTCTCATAATAGTTGAATGATCTTTATTACCAATTTTTATCTGAAATCATTTTAGATCGCATAACAGAAAGATTACACCCCGGGTTAGTGTAGATTTAGATATTTCTGTTTGTTAGAATACAATTTGCATGTTATTAGATTAGAGTTAGAACTAGAGCATCTCACTTAGGAACTTTTAGAAAGGGAAATATCAATTCTTCACACACACACACACATAAATTGGGAAACTGGTCCCATATCCCAAGTCGGACCCACTATACCAAACGGAAAAGGAGCTGCTAACCAAGGTCCGGACCGGGTGGGTATCCCCCTTGTTGTAGACTCGATTTTCGGGGCTTCAACAAATGCCTAGTGTTAAATCTCTCTTACGGAATTCCTGAGTATAACTTTGAACACTTTGACCTTTTAATTGATGTAGTGTTTGCCAACTCATCATTTCTTGTTGCATATAAGCCAATGGATAAAATTGCTTTTTAATAGCAGAAACAAATTCATTCCAAGTTGAAATGATTTTACCATGATTTTGGAGATCTGCTTGTGTCTTGCCTTCCCACCATACAAGTGCAGTTCCTCCAAGTCGAAGGCTAGCAAGCTGGATCTTCTTTCTTTCTGAATCAACTTTCTGCACCCTGCAATATACATCAATTTGTTTTATCCAATTATCAACCTTTTCAACATTAAGTTCTCCATCATAAATTGGCAAATCAAATTTTACATCTAATTTGATCAAAGAGGCTTTCTTTTTCTTCTTCTTAGAAGAATTAGTTTTATGAGAAGAAGACGATGATGATGATGATGATAGTGATGATGGAGGAGATGGAGGAGACTTTTCTCCCTTTCCTTTATTTTCTTTATCTAGAGGAGTAAAAATAAAAGGTTCCTTTGCTCCTTTGTCTGGTTTAGGTGATGAAGTGCCTTCAAATTTACCCTTTTTAAACTCATGATACCTCTCTTCCAGCATGGCACGTATCGTCATGAAACTATCCATGAATTGGGATTCTGACCCAAGTGGAGTTTCATCTGCCATCCTTCTTTGTGAAAATACCCTTCCAATCTTTGGATTCGCCTCAACAAGCTCTCCTTCGCCTCATTTGAGCCTCAACCTAGTAAGCATCCAAATATTCACACAAACTTGTCAAACCTTAAAAACCTTGCTGCTCTGATACCACTTGATCCATTAATGAAAAAGGTATTATAGACTATGTGTGAATTTGCTTATGTTGCTTAATGCAATGGATTGAAAAGATTGTGAATAACATAAACATATAAACAATTTGAAGACACATTTAAACACATCAACACAACCAAATTTAATAAAGGAGTTCACCAGACTTTCTGGCTACATCTCTTGGTCCTTTCGCTTCCAGTGCTAACCTCTTTATTTTGTCTTCAATATGCTTTTATAGGCATGAGCTCAAAAACAGAGTCTCAAATGATAAAATGGACATCACCACTGCGTCTAGCTCGAAATTTCGAGTCAAATGAGTGTAAACTCGACCATATTTGGCCCCAGTGACTTCCAGACCCCTTGGAAAGTAAAAAACCACCATACACCTGCAAAAATTGCCTTTCCGCTGCACAAAACTACCTATGTGGATGAAAAACCACTTCTGCAATCAAAACCCGTTTTGAAATGCGCGCTGGTGGTTTTCGATCGGTTCGACACCTGCATAAGTTTAAAGAAATTTTGGGCTGATGGAATACCAAGCTCCACCACTTGGTATGTTGGCTAGTGGACTTGTGTTAAAGCGTTGTTTATATAAGTGTTTTGGAAGGTCAGCGGTTCGAAACCTCCGTCCAACCCTTCCACCTTATCCCGTTGATTATGGTTAATATATATATATATATATATATATATATATATATATATACACACACATATAATACCATATGATAGGTATATATATATCATATGATATCTGTTAACACCGCGCATGTGGGATATACCTATCATATGGTTTACATATATATATATATATATATATATGGTTTGTGACTACATATATTTTCTGCTGTTAGTTTGGCATTAAGTGTTAAGGGACCAACGATCGTGGGGTTGACCCCGACCGTCTGCCCTTTTCCGGCGGTCAACACCTGAAACCATAAATACAACTCAATCTGGTTAGTTAAAAAGTCCTTCCCGTAGCCCGATTGGTGTGCTATTCCAGCGAGCTCTCAGTCTTTTCGGGAGGTCAGGGGTTCTATCTTCCTTGACCCACAAAATTTTGGGATTGCATGCCAATATTGGGCAAATCCGGGCTGCCATGTGTCAGCCCCGGATTGGCCCGTTTCAACCAATCAAATCACGACACGTCATCAACCTCGATGACATCACCCTAGACATATGGTGCATTCTCGGGAAGACACGTGTCCTGCTGACATCACCCTGGGTTGACCGTTGACTTTGACTTTTCCTCATTTTTCCCTAGTTTGACTTGAAACTTTGACTGGCCTTAACTTCTTCATCCGAAGTCGAATTTACACGCCGTTCACACCGTTGGGATTGTCTCGTTGAGCACTTCAACTTGATCCCACTTTCAACTGAATTTGAAGGCTTTGATCCAGAGGCAAAATTGGATCCATTTTGGATCAGTCCATGCTCCTTGGCTTGCTGCTCAATTGCACCACCATTAATCCCTTTTCTTCCATGTGTGAAGAATGGCTGGTTGCTCAACTCCTTCCCACAATGTCAACATCCGAACACTACACTGATGGGATAATTGTACGTGTGATTTATGAGATATATGCTTGACTAGACATCCTCTCTTATATTTTAAGATCATTTAGTTATATGATTTTTTTTTGGAAAAGATTTGGGTGTACGTTGAATTGTGGGATTTTAGAGAAAAATACATAAAATGGATTTATATTTATTATTGTTGTATATTTAATATTTTATGATGGGACAAGGGTTGTCAGCCTACTTTATTAAATAAGTTGAATATATATTGCAGGACCATATTTTACGATGAGACATTTGTAATTTTGGCTCATTAATCCATGCATTGAGCAATAACACGTTCATTTTCATAACCAATCAAATTACTGAAAAATAAATCAAAATAATATCAAAAATAATAAATTTCAATATACAAAGTTAAACTGTGGAAATTTGATAAAAATTTTAAGTCAACCCCAAAGTAATATGAATTTGACCATAAACTCAATGCAATATCCTCTGCCTACACCAGGGATAATAATGTTGAATAAAATGAAAAAATAATATCAAGTAGGAATATATTATTTAATTATGCATAGAAATTGGAGGAAATATTTATGGTTAATGTGAATTTTGTTGTGTAGATTAATAAACATTAGATTAGATTTTTCTTTCATATGTTGATTTCATGTAATGTTTGGTGTCAAATTCTATTTCTATTATAGATTTTTATGTTAATATCATAATAGAGTTATTATTTCCATAGAGGTTAAACATCTCATTTTCTAATGTAAAGGACGATAATAAATGCATTCAATAGCTATTGTAGATTGTTCATACAATTGTTCTTATATCTTGTCAATTTGAGTAGCTTAAACCTCTTGTTACAAATGAAATTAGCATTGATAAAATTAGCAAATGTCATGGTGCAAAAGCATGGCACTATAATTTGTTGATATATGAAAATGTTCGACATTGACTTCATAGGTTCACCTCTCAAAAGGGCCTAATTAGGCCTTCCTCCATTGAAAATGCTGAACTCTCCAATGATGGCTTGTTTATTGTAACATAGGGGTATGAAGCCCATGGGGCTAGGTTGAACGATAGATGTCTCGCATCAAAAGGCATTTTCCAACTAATATAGGGGCCTCACCAAGTTCAAAACTCGGTTTACCTATTTAGCGAGGCTCGTGGGTGGTTGCGCTAGGCTTAAGCGTATAGTGGTAGTCCTAATGACTTGATCCCTGGTCTCCTCGATGATAGGCAACAATTCTAGCAATGTAGTATGAAATGCATCTAACTAACCCTACCCACAAGCAACAACTAAAATTGATAACATTGTCAATAATAAGGGGAAAAGTCCAACATTGCAATTAAAAACAAACTTGAGCCAAGCTTTCCATTTCTTCTCATGAGGCCAAATTAGCTTAATTTGTAGGAGCATTTCTCCATTGTAAAATCAACAATCTAAAATGAAATGAGTGAGGAACATTGCATAAGTGAGAATGATCTACTACCAACACAAGAAATAACCAAAACCCATAAGCACTTGAGGGTAATCTACAAAATAAGAAAACACCATGTGTTTTAAAATAGATGTTATCATACAAAATATAAGGGAGCAATAAAAAGAAAGCAAGGGGATAGTCCATGCGATGTAATATTAAAACCCACAAACACCAAGAGAGTTGGGATAGGAGGGAATAGTCCACAACCAAGCCTAGATCTACAAAAGCATAAAAAATGGCTAAAGCATATTTATAACATATGAATAAATATTACAATGCTAAAAACATGATCACTACAAAATGTTTGAAATAGGTATAACTAGCAACAATAACATAAGTAAAAGTGGTTGATATATGTTGATTGATGTCATTTTCCATTCATCAAAAACTAATTACATTAATCAATGTATATCAACCACTTTTACTTAAGTGATTAATATTGTAGTTGCATGGGAACCACTCCCAACACTTTCTAAACTTATTCCCTCCATTCTGACATTTCCGGAAGCTAGGAAAGAGAACAAAACCTTCTTAGTTAATTGGGAATCGTTCTACAAATTTGGGAACTTCAATTTCAAGAAAATGGAAACTTGGGAATTGGTTTCAACGTGGAAAACTTTAAATTAAAATTCCATTTTTCGTATTAATTAATACCTTTTTTATTCAATTATTACAAACACCTACTCTATTACAAATATTTGATTATATTTACCAAAATATCACTATAACATAAATATTATTTCCAACAAAAAAAAAAACTTTATAGTTGTGGATATGAATAATTTTTAATGCATGCATGTGTATCTTTATGTTGAGACTAAACATGGAAATTTAATAAATCAATGTTCCAATGTGTTGTTACAATCAACCAATCACATAATTGATTTTTGTTACAAGAGTATTACTATTTAGTGTTATTTCCAATCCAAGTCAAAACAATGATTCAAATTTACAAAGATGTCAAATTTTGTATATGTAAAATGTAATTTTACAAAGTATTCAATTTTTTTTAACATAAATGAGTATTTGTATTTCATTAAGTATGTGTCTGGTCATAGGGAATACTCAAGAGATACATTGTATGTCATATCATTGCCACTTATTTTTATTGTGATTGTATACTTCTATGACTTCTAGTGGACTACAAAGTTTGACAAAATTGACTATATTTCTAAATGAACATACCCAACAAAAAGTTCCTAACAACAAGTAAAATTTGCAACAGGACATAAATCATTTTATATCCTCACCCCCTCCCCTAGTGTTCGATTGAGATCTAGAGCCTCATTCACCTCCTTCCAGTTGCCTAAGCTTGATTCATAAAAATTGGTATTGAGGAGTGGAATGTGTCACTGTAATTCTACAATAGGTTGGCAAAGAGCATCTATTTCATCCATTTTCTTGGTGATCTGACCCTTCATATTTTGAAGCTCTTCCATCACATGCACACTTGTTTCCATCTACTTCTGTTATCACATATTCATCATCATCCTGTCTATTTGGAGGGTCTCCATTTGCTCCATTAGTTGAACAATTTGATCCTTGCATTTGTAATTGTCAGGTCTTTCTCTATCATTGCCTCCATATGATTTCATTTTTTTGCATCTCATCTTTCCCTGTCCAATCCTGAGAAACTGGTTGCTCACTTCAACACACCACATTGTCACCTCTCGACCTTCATCTTCATTCGTCCTCACTGTCTCCCCTGCTTCTCAGCTAGTGTTATTACCCTCCAATAAAGTCAAACTATTGCACTCTTTGTCCTTCAATTCACCTTTATCTGGCTCTGTCTTCCCTTTCAAACACCCTTCATTCAGTGAAAAATTAGTTAAACCTCCACATAGTTGTTGAAGGCTTGAATTTTGAATGTGACCTATTCCCCAAAATCAATCCAAGAGAGGTGAACAAGCCCCATCCCTAACCATGCAGAGTCATAGGTCCTTTAGTCATTGGGTCTTTTGCCCCTCTTAATGGAGCATCCAAGCTTTCGTTCCTGCAAATACATTCATATTATTCGTCCCCCAGACATGAAAATAGATTATTCCAAGCAACTTACAATCTTGAAGACCAACCTAGAGTACAAAAGGAACAGAGGAGGATGGCACACCTGATTGGTTGTGGCTCAATACAACTTGCCATATTTGGTGGCCAATCCCCAAGTTTTCAGTCATAGAAGCTTCTCTCAAATTGGTAACCCTTGAATTACTATTAAACAACGTTCTTTGTGTTTCACCGTGCTTTCTCCAAATCCCACATGAGTGCAGAGTTAAGGTTACACGTTGGTTCATAATTGTTGTGCTTGCCTGAGAATTTGTCATTGGAGTTGGGAGTACGCTCGCTATTATACAGAATTTTCACTATTGCGAACAAAGCTGAATTCTCTAGATCTAGTGGTTTGCCCTAGAACAACAAAAGACAAAAATATTCAAGTTTCCCTTAGAGAGATTAGAAAATGGGAAAGAAGCCTACTCGGGATCCGTAGAAAGCCTTCCCTACCTCCTTGCTTGTAAGATCCAACTCTAGCTCCAAATGGCGATGATTAGAACCTACACACATGACTTAAACAAGCAAAGGAACCGCAATCCACGTAGGAGAATCTAAAATCTCTATTCAATGAATCAGCATGGCATTGAAATACATGAGTGCAAACATAACACAACAAATATAGGAAACCAATATACGTTTTTTCTTGACAAATATAGGAGAGAGTTTACAACCAGAAATAGAAGTTGAATTTGTAGTTATCTCCCCAAGTTGACTTGTCCTTCCTTGTCACAAAGCACACCTCAACATCAACCCAAATGCATGAATATGGTGACTCCTTTAGGCTCAAAGAAGCAACATGAGGGCACTATCAATCTCCAAAAGCCAACCTAGACTTTATGGGAGGAACTAAATATATAGGATGAGTGTGGTAGTTTAGGATTTACCATCTTAGGCTTGAGATCCACATATGAGTGGGGGATGAGCCCAAGAGATAAGAGATAATGTCTCCAAGATAGGATCATATAGGAATTGGAGCTCTTTATCTATGGTAAATAGTTAAAACTACATTCAAAGCTTCTGGAAGAGGAAGCTTCAGAGATATCTTTTTATTTTTCCTGAATTTCAAGATTATGCGCACCTACAGAAGGGAGAAACATGTGTTGACCAGCGTTGGCTCTTAGGTATGAAACATGCGTTGAACGCAGGTGGCCAAGCATGCAAGGTGCGTTGGGGCTAAAAACAATGTTTTTGAGATAATTGTCCCAGAAACTCAGACTTTTTGGAGAAGTGATGCTTACGGGTTTGTGAAGGGATCATGACAAAATGTTCAAGGATGTTTGATTGATTTGATTTGCAAGCCTATTAAACAAATGTGATGAAATGGCCTATAACAAATTGCTCCCAAAAGTAAAAAGTCAAAAGTAGTGGTTGAGGATTGAAGTTCTTTACCTTGTGACAATTCTAGACCAAGAACAACTGGTTGAGATCATCATCTGTTACAACACATTTTATCATGATATCACTACTAAGGGATGATATCCATACTCAACATATAGGCCATATTACATGTACAATGATAAAAAAGTTTTGTCCACAGATGAAAAAGTGTGGACCCATGCTTGGATAATCTTCGGTATGATCATAACCATCATACTATTGTGATCTTGTATGAATCTTGAAATGCAGCCCACATGGATGAAACTAGATTCGGGGTCTTCTATCTTGTTTACTCGATCGCTTGATGTACAAGTCTAACCATGCGAATAAATGAGTTGAAGTCGAACATGGTAGACACCATCTGATTACTGTCCAATGATGTAAGTTGTTAACACATGCAAGAGAAACCACCGATGAATGGATAAATTGAAGTCGAACACCACACAAAATATTCTGGTCGAAGGTCAATGATGAAGACCTATCTCCGAAAGTGAGGAACTTTCCATTGATGTATGCAAGCTCCAAGGTACCAAAGGGAGTTTCTAAGTCAACTTCCTGCATAATGAGCTGATGTCGACAGGAAGCGACCTGTCGCAAGAGGGCCTTGATGTATCCCCCATCAATAACATGAAATGGGTGTCAATATTTGAGACAGAATGATGCTGATGTGGAACTGGTTCAGGAATGACAAACAAGAATGAAATCTTAAAGGTATTATAACATATATCAACCAAAGTACTTCTCTTGAACATATTAACGACAATTTAATGGAGTTGGCAACATTGACCCAAAACCAAACGCGGAGGCTTTTGATATGGTGTGATTAACCAAAGAGGCAAGAAGATTTCCCAACCCAACAATCATGGAGATAAAGTGAAAGAGTGTCATGTTCAAGAGCGACTTGCCTCCATTAATAGGTCAAGTAGACTGGTTTCCCAATTTCCCCAACCATTTCTGGTCAGTACCTCTTTATTTTTGACAAGCTTGAGGATGACGACATATGCTTGATCTAGAAGTTCATCCTTCAGATGAATCCCTTTGACTATTTTTAACGAACTCTGAGAAGGAGTGGTTTAGTCCCATCATGTTCGATGATTCCAATGCTTTTTGATGTTTTTATGAGTCCAACGAAGTTGTAACTCAACTTCTTTCTCATGTTTAGAGAGTTAGAAAAAGAGGTGAAAAAGAAAACTCCAAAGGTTCCTTTTCGTAAAATTGTCTCGAGTCTGAAGAGGCAGAAAATGGTACTCAGGAGAACCTCTTAGCCATGTTCGACTAAGGTATTCATTTTTCATAAATAGTCTATTTGTTAAAATTGGCAACTAGGGCCAAATTCCAACTTGGGACAACTCATTTGATGGAGATGATGATTGCATTAAATTCCTCTTTTCTAGAGGACCAAAATTGATATAAATATCATCCAATTTGGACAAGCGGAAGTGAATTTTTGAATTTAAGCCCATTAATGTGCAAATTGTTCAGGTCGGCCACATCAACATGTAGGTTCACGAAGCCCAATAGAGGTGACTCTTCACCCACAATGAATTGTATAAATACAAGTGACCTCTCACCCCATTTGGCATCTTCATCACTCACACATTCTCTCTCCTTATTTCATTGGTTCGTAAAACATTGGACATTCTCTCTCTCCCACGTGTGGCACAAGGAGGACGAAATTACAAGACAGAATTGCAGGGTCGAAAATCTCAGAAATTTCTGCAGTTTGACAAACGTCGACTTTGACTTTCTCGGCATCATTTGACTTAGATTTTCTGGGTATATTTTTGTGTTAACATGCCGCATCTTTGGCATAGGAATCGAGGCAATTTGAGCACTTTGACCTCAGACCAAATTACAAGCTAGTTGCATATTTTAGGACAACAGTTTGACCAAGTTTGACCATAGATTTTGTGACTGTTTTGGGCTGACTTTGACCTCCTGATCAGGCCGAATTAGACTGGGGAAGACCAAGCTATTTTGAGGACATTCTATTGCTGATTTGACCAACGTTAACTTTCTGGTTAGGGTTGATTTGACTGTAGATTTTGACAAGGCTGTTTTGACTTTGAATTTGGCAAGTCAATTTGACTTTTGTACTCTCTCTCTACTGAACATTTTGATATAATAATAAGAAGAATTGATCAAAGGGTTTCCCCGCATTCATGTTTTTCCTTGGCATCCACCAAATTTGGTGTTCTCTTGTCTTGGCTTGTCTTCTGCATTTTGTTTCATGTTCTATATACTTTTATTGTCAATGTGATTAATGGTTAATGTGATTTCTACTAGAAATCTAAATTGGAAATTGTCATTGGGATGTTAAAAGAACATTGAAGTAATTGTGCTAAGCATAGAACATACCATTGTTAACTAAAATTAACATGGTATTAGAGCTAGGTTAAGACAAAGCCTAAGAAAGAGAGAGAAAATCAATTACTAAGAAAGAGCTGTTGGACAAGAATATTGGTCTAGCTTCAATGACAACTACATCATACTTCAAATCCGAGAATAAGATCAAGGACAAATCTGACTATCATGCATGGAAGATGACTTTGGATTTGACTTTGGAAGAGAATCACATTATGGACTATGCGCAGGGAAAAGTGGTGGAGCCTTCTTCAAATGCACCTATTGCTGCAAAGACAAAGTACTAGAACGGTGAGGTCAAAGCTAAAATAATCATCATTGATTCCATTCAAAAGCATTTGGTTTCTGATTTGGGAACATCTAAAGAGATGTATGATAAGTTGATTGAGATGTTTAAAGTAAACAATGCAAATCAAATCCTCTTTCTCAAGAACAAGTTGAAGGACATCAAGATGGATAGAGGGGAGTCTATCCAATCCTACTTCATGAGGATTACAGAAACCAAGAATGATATTCTATCTATTGGAGAAGTTGTTGTTGACAGGGAGCTCACTCTTGTCACTCTTGGAGGTCTCACAAGAGCATGAGATGTGTTTAACACCATCGTTCTTAACAATGATAGGATTCCTAGTTTTGATGAATTATTGGCTAGATGCACTAGAGAAGAGATGAGGTAGATGGATAGAGACAAGCCTTCAAATGGAAATGAACCTACTGCTTTCTCTGCTCATGCAAAAAGAAAGAAAAATGTTGGTCCAAAAATACAAGGTCAAGGATTCAAGCATGGATTCAAAGAAGGAAGAAAAGGAAGGTGCTACAATTGCAATAGGTTTGGCCACTATGCTAGAGAGTGTCCTCAAAAGAATGATACTCCAAAGGATGATGACAACAACAACTTCAAAGGAAATGGAAATCAAAGGAACAACAGGTTCAACAACAATGGTAAAAGGAATGCTCACATTGCTCGAGATGGAAATGGTCGACCTCTCAAAAGGACAAGAAATTCCAGGTATGAGGAAAGTAATGTTGTAGGAAAACAAAAATAATTTTATATTATTTCCGCTTTATATATTGCCTCTCCTCCGGATACTTTGGATCATTGGTTGATTGATAGTGGAGCCTCAAGGCACTTCACTAGGTACACGGAGGCCCTCTCAATTTTGGTTGAAAAGAATACTAACTTGGAAATCATACTTGGAGATAATGCCACCTATCTCGTGAAAGGAATAGGTACTGTCACTCTTCACTTGAATCAAGGTAAAACCATTCATCTACAAGAAGTGTTGTATGTGCGTGATTTAAAGAAGAACTTGGTGTTTATTTTTGCGATGGAATATTAGGGCTTCAAGGTAGCATTCATTGACAGAAAGGTACGTATTTGGCAAAGGAACCCTAGAGATGATTTTACACTTTGATTTAGGGTTGAAGGTATCTATCAAGTTGGAGGAAGTCATTTGGGAGCCTTGACTTGCGATACTTCTCTTCAATCTGAATTATGGCACCGAATAATTTCTCACCTTCATTACAAAGCCTTACCTGGGGTAAGGAAGATGGTCACAGATATGCCCGAGTTCAACATGAACCATGAAGGAGTTTGTTAGGGTCGTGCAATTGGAAAATTTACAAGGTGACCATTCCCTTCAAGTGAAAGTCAAAATATTGACATTCTTCCATTGGTCCATTCTGATCTATTTGGTATGTTTCCTGTAACATTATTAGAATGATATTTATACTACACAATTTTTGTGGATGACTTCTCTTGCAAAACATGGATCTACTTCTTGAAGAAGAAGTGAGAAGTGTTCAAATGGTTTTGTTTTTTCAAAGCCTTGGTGGAAAATCAAACAGGGAAGAAGATCAAGATATCAAGGATGGACAATGGAACCGAATATGAATCAAATGAATTCAATGACTTTTGCAGAGAGGCTGGCATTAAGAGGGAGACAATTGTTGAATACACTCCTGAGAAAAATGGTTTTGCTGAAATGAAGAATCGAACAATCATGGAAGCCACTCGTGTTATGCTCCATGATCAAGGACTATCGAAGTTCTTATGGGGAGAAGCTTCCAACACTCCCGTGTATGTTCAAAATAGGAGCCTGCATCAAGCACTGGATTTCAGGACACCCGAAGAAGTTTTCACTGGTAAGAAACCTGATGTTTCTCATTTTAGAATATTTGGTTGTCTCGTGTATTTTCATGTGCCTAAAGAGAAAAGAAACAAGTTGGAAGCACCTGGGAGGAAAGGTATATTTGTGGGCTACAGTGAAATTTCAAAGGCATATAGAATCGATGTTCCTGGACAAAGAGATATGGAAGTTAGCCATGATGTCACCTTCGATGAATATTTTTCCCTCGGGAAGGCCCGAGATCTTTGTATTCCAAGGAAGGACAATAACGACGATGTTATAGAAAAACAGGATGAAACTTCGAAATGTGAGCCTATGCCCGATGTTGAAGGTTTGATGGATCCTATCAATCCACCTCCTCATGATACCTCTGCCTCATGGAAACATCCACTATGGCTCAAAGATACTCTCGAAGATGCTGAGAGACATATTGCTCCAAGAGGGATTTTTCGTGAAAGTAAGAAGCCAAACATGTATCAAGGTTATTTGGTTGCTATGAGTACTATTGTTCAAGCTGAACCATGCACATTTGAGGAAGTGATAAAACACCAAGTTTGGAAAGATGCGATGAATGAGGAGTATGAGTCAATCATGAAGAATGATGTCTGGGATGTGGTGCGTAGACCCAAAGACAAGTTTGTGGTCACTTCTAAATGGCTTTACAAAATTAAACATGGAGTTGATGGGAGTGCTGAAAAATACAAGGCCAGGTTCGTTGCTTGAGGCTTCTCTCAAAAGGAAGGAGTGGACTATGACAAGATATTTGCACTGTTTCCTGATATACCACTATCTGATCTATTATTTCTCTTGCTGCCTCTCAAGGATGGAGCCTACACCAAATGGACGTTAAGATTGCTTTCTTGCATGGCTCACTTAAGGAGGAAGTCTACATAGAACAACCTAAGAGGTTCGAAGTACAATATCGAAGGACACATGTATGCAGGTTGAAGAAATCCCTCTGTGGGTTGAACTAAGCCCCCAAGGTTTGGTATGAGAGGATTAATAGCTATCTTATGAAGCTAGGATATACAAGGAGCGAAGATGATCCTACCTATATTTCAAGGTTGAAAAGGACATGCCTCTCATTTTGGTCCTTTATGTAGATGATCTCTTTCTGACAAGTGTAGACCCACTCATTTATTAATTCAAGAGGGAGTTGGCTTCTGAGTTAGAGATGAAAGACCTAGGTCTGATGCATTACTTCCTAGCCCTGGAGGTTTGGAAAAAGCTAGGTAAGATTTTCCTTTATCAAGGAAAATACATTGTGAAGCTGCTCGAGAGATATGGGATGGTGGATTGCAAATTTGTGTCTACTTCGATGGAACTCAACTTCAAGAAGCTATGTGCAAGTGTTGCTGGGCCCGAACTAGCAAATCCTTCCAAGTATTGACAACTTGTGGGGGCCCTGAAGTTCTTTGTAAACTCTTGTCTGGACATATGCTTAACCGTGAATACATTGGGTCAATTTGTGGCAAAGCCTCATCACATACATTGGATTGCTGCTAAGAATCTCTTGAGATATCTCTGTGGCATAATCAACTATGGTCTGAGATACACTGCCAGGAATTTGAGGTTACATGGATATACTGATGTTGATTGGGATGGGAATGTGGTGGATTGTAAAAGCACGTATGGGTGTTGCTTCTCATTAGGGTCTGCTTCAATTTCTTGGATGAGTAGGAAGCATAAATCGGTTGCTTTAAGAACTGCCGAGGATGAATACATTTCCGCTAGTATGGCCTGGGTTGAAGTTGTTTGGTTGAGGAAGCTCTTTAGTGAGCTATTTGAGCATGTGTTGGATACCACTTTAATATTTTGCGACAACCAAAGTGGGATTCGCCTTTCAGAGAATCATGTGTTCTACAACTGCTCCAAGCACATTGATATCAGGTACCACTTTATCCGGGATATGGTACAATGGGGAGAAATAAGGCTCCAACACATCAGGATTGATGAGCAGGTCACATATATCCTCACGAATCCCTTAGGGAAGGCCAAAGTATTAGCCTTATGAGAAATATTTGGAGTCGTGGAAAGACCCTTCTATGAGGGTCCCACTTGAGGTGGACACTAAGCTCTGGGAGCTCTTGGGGGCTTGGGGTACTTCTTGAAGTTATGAGCAAACATAGGGTGAGTGGTTCACCTTCCCCTATCAATGCGTTATGTACACGGTGAGTGGTTCACTTTCCCCTATGATACCCCATAATGGTCAACATGTGTGTAGGGTGAGTGATTCACCTTCCCCTATGTATGATGACACATGTGCGTAGGGTGAGTGGTTAAAGTTACCCTACGATTGACATATGCATAGGATGAGTGGTTCAACTTAGGGAAGGCCAAATTCTTAGCCTTATGAGAAATATTTGGAGTTGTGGAAAGACCCCCCTATGAGGGTCCTGCTTGAGTTGGACACTAAGCTCTGGGAGATCTTGGGGGCTTGGGGTACTTCTTGAAGTTATGAGCAACCATAGGGTGAGTGGTTAACCTTCCCCTATCAATGCGTTATGTACAGGGTGAGCGGTTCACTTTCCCCTATGATAGCCCATGATGGTTGACATGTGTGTAGGGTGAGTGGTTCACCTTCCCCTACGTATGATGACACATGTGTGTAGGGTGAGTGGTTAAAGTTACCCTACGATTGACATATGCATAGGATGAGTGGTTCAACTTCTCCTATGGCATATGAGTAGGATGAGTGGTTCACCTTCTCCTGTTGATGCCCCAACATACATCCTACCCATGTAGTCTGGGAATCATGGGAAGTACCTCTCATCTGGACAATGAGTTGGGAAACGTGGATAGGGACCATAACACTATCGATGGACGCATCCTATACTGCCGTACTCCCTATGGCTAGGATGCATGATGTTCAACAATTTGATCTGGGGTTAAGACATAAATTTGTCAGTGTAGAGTGATAAGGTCTTGTGACTCACTCTCGATCGATTCTTATTCATTATTCATATCAGTGTTCAACAAAGCAGAGATGAGACGAGACACATATATAGTACATGACGACATGATGGCATGATGATCAATGATTGGCAGGTGTAATTCTCCATAGTTGAGAGGGAGTGTTAAAATTGGAAACTAGAGCCAAATTCCATCTTGGGACAACTCATTTGATGGAGATGATGATTGCATTAAATTCCTCTTTTCGAGAGGACCAAAACTAATATAAAGATCATCTAATTTGGACAAGCGAAAGTGCATTTTTGAATTTATGCCCACTCATGTGAAAATTGTTCCGGTTGGCCACATCAACATGTAGGCTCATGAAACCCAATAGACGTGACTCTTCACCCACAACGAATTGTATAAGTACAAGTGACCTCTCACCAATTTGGAATCTTAACCACTCACACATTCTCTCTCCTTTCATTGGTTCGTACAACATTGGGCATTCTCTCTCTCCCATGTGTGGCACAAGGAGGACAAAATCGCAAGGTCAAAAATCTTAGAAATTTCTGCAGTTTGACCAGCGTTAACCAATGTTGACTTTGACTTTCTAGGCATCATTTGACTTCAATTTTATGGGTATATTTTTTTTCTCAGCGGGTCGCATATTTTGGCACAAGAACCGAGGCAATATAAGCACTTTGACCGCAAACTAAATTACAAGTTGACCACAGATTTCAAGACATTAGTTTGACCAAGTTTGACCATAGATTCTGTGATTGTTTTGGGATGACTTTGACCTCCTGATCAAGCCGAATTAGATTGGGGAAGACTGAGTTGTTTTAAGGACATTCTATTATTTCTTTGACCAATGCTGACTTTTTGGTTAGGGTTTATTTGACTACAGTTGACTGCAGATTTTGATAGAGCTATTTTGACGAATTTGGCAAGTCAATTTGACTTTTGTACTCTCTCTCTCTCTCTGTTGAACATTTTGATATAATAATAAGAGTAATTGATGAAAGGATTTCCCCACATTGGTGGTTTTCCCTGACATGTGCCAAATCTAGTGTTCTCTTGTCTTGGCTCATCTTCTGCATTTTGTTTCATGTTCAATTTATTTATTTATTTTTTCGAGGAAAAATCGAACTTTCTATTAAGGCAATAAAAAATTTCATATGTAGATGCAATTAAGCATTTTGAGTACTGTATGTCCACCAAAAAACATAGCAAGACCACAACAGAACTGATCATAGCAATGCACTACTCAGTCCCATATACCAAAAAATATCCATGTCCAGTTCCTGAGCCTCCCCATTAATGGAGAAAATGACCCATACAATAGTCTGTTTTTACAAAAAACAAAAAATAAAAACTAGTATCCACCAAACCATAAAAATTCTAATATATAGTAATATGTCCACAAAAATAGCCGAGTTGATAAAAGATAAAAGTTCACTGTCAGGCCAGGATGTTCAAAAATTGTATGGCTAATGATTCGACACACGGATCCTTCCATCCTCCATTTCAGTTATGCACCAGTCGCCCAAAACCTGTTGCAAACCTTCCTTAGAAAGGTGGTATGCATATGAATTTCACTCCCTATAGATTTGGCAAACAATTATGAGATCGAAACCCATTTTTAAATGCAATATTTCTTCTAATATTGGAATCAAAATATGATTTTGACATCTTTGTGCTCCGTTAAAGCAATTAATAACATTTAATGAGTCACCAAATATTTGAACTGATCCCATCCCCAATTGAATAAGCCAACACAATAATAATTTCAAAGATTGAAGTTATGCATAGTTGTTTGATCCTGAGTCAAGGCCAACTGAAGCTTTGAGAAATTTGTGTTCATTGACGTGGTTAACTAGCCCCAACCCACATTTGTTCTGTGCGTTCTTCCATAATGATCCTAGAGGTCTTTTTTGGAGATGGCAAAGGGATTAAAGCAAAAATAGAGGCACATTCAGCTGTAATCGAAGAGGGTGATGATGGGAGGTCCTGGAAAATGCCTTTGTTCCTAGCCAGCCATATGCCCCAAGAGATGATCAAAGGGATATTTCTAAAATTTTCATATGTTACAGAGTTCCACCATATTTTCCAGGCATCCAAGATATTTTCCCCATTCCATGTTTGAGTTATCCCCAATAATCTCTGCGTTGACTCCCAAATCTTGTTTATGAAAGGACAACTTAAGAAAAGGTGATAGATGGTTTCTTCCAAGCTTTTGCGTAAAGTACACCATCTTGGGCTGTGTTTGTTTCATTTATGTAGATTATCCCAAGTGGGCACTTTGTTCTTTAGGATGCACCAAAAAAATAGTCTTGATTTCACTGGACTTTTCAATTTCCACAGCAGTTTGCACCACTAGTCCTGTACCCCCCATGCCCTTCTTACCATTAAATAACTATAACCATACTTTGGGGAATATTGGCCTATAGGAGCATGAACCCATCGAATCACATCTGGACGATCCCTTATCCTAACATTTGTGCACTGCAATTCTCTTATATAATTATGCCATTCTTCTTCCTAGTGAGGCACTAGTTGTAGATCCTCAGTTGTTTTCCATCCCTGATGCCAATTTGTTGAGAGTTCCTCCCTTGCAATCTGGTTCAAAAATTGAACACCTTGGGTGTGTAAACAATCCATTATCTCCCTTGAGAGAGCGAACCCCTCATTACACCCCACCCACAGATCAATTCCTATTCTGAGTTTTTCCCCATTTCCAACATGCCAGGCCAGACCATCTTCTACAATGTTGAAAGAGTCCATTGTCACCTTCCATACTGTTGATGTGTTTAAGGATTTTTTATCAATCCTGCGCATCCATTCATCAATGGGGACAGGGTCTATGTATTTTCTTTTCACCACTGTCATCCACAGATTTTCCATTGATAATAACCACCACCCCGATTTTGTTGCTAGAGAGATTGCAAAAGATGAGAGGTCCTTTATACCCCAACCTCCCCAAGCCTTTGGATGAGCAATTTATCCCAAGCTACCCAAGGAAGTACTGCATCCTCCTTTGATCCAACCCATAGAAAGCGGCCACACACTTTCCTAATCTGAGTGAGGATGCCTTTTGGAACCCATGTGAGAGCAATCCAATAGACTGGAATAGCTAGAAGGACCAATTTAATTAAAACCAACATCCCAGCTCTCGAAAGCCACTTATAGCTCCAGTGTTTTATACGATTTTCAATTTTTTCCAAAAGCCAATTCCAATCATGTTTCCTGTAGGTATCGGGTTTAAGATGGAAACCCAGATATTTGAAGTTGTCCTTCATGGGTTTTTCTTCAAAGGGGAGTACCGAGATGATCCTGTTTACCTCATTCCCTGAGAAGCCTTCATAGACTATTGTTGATTTATGAGCATTAATACACATCCCAGTTGCTTTTAAAAACAAATCAAGAGAAAGTTTCAACTGTTGTATATCACTTCTAGTTCCATCATTGAACAAAAGTATGTCATCCACAAACAAAAAGTGTGTGATAAACATATTGATTGCTACTTCTATTCCTTTTATCTCACCTCTTCATTTCACGACCAGAATCAGTTGACTTAGGCCTTCTGCCACCAGTAAAAAGAGGAGTGGGGACAGAGGGAAACCTTGTCTAAGCCCTCTTTGGCTGTGGAAGAAGGGGGATGTTGCACCATTTATTAGGACTGAAAAACTAACATTTGAGATGCATCCCATGACCCAATTGATGAAACCGATATTAAATCCCAGGTGAGTCAACAACATGCATAAGTATAGCCAGCTAATTCTATCATATGCCTTTGATAGGTCAATTTTAACTATCAAGCCTTTTTTCTTGCTCCTCTTAATGCTATGCAACGACTCCTGAGCTACCCCGATAACTTCATGAATCTGTCTACCATCGAGGAACCCAAACTGTTCCTTGGATATATTACTTGAAAGAATTGGTTTCAGACAAACAACAATAATTTTGGCGATGATTTTATAAATATAGTTACAAAGGGATATAGGCCTGAACTCCTCAAAGGATGAGGGATCATCAGATTTAGGAATTAAAGCCAGGAAGGTAGAGTTGAAAGGTTCATAAACATAGCCTCTAACTCGTGATTCCTCCACCACCCCAGTAAGCTCTTCCCCAATTAGATCAAAAAAATGTTGGAAGAATTCCACAGTCCAGCCATGAGGCCCTGGACTCTTATCTTTCTGCATAGCTTTTAAAATCCCTTCAACTTCCCCTTTTTCCACAAGAGCCATTAACATCTCATTTTCTTCCTCCTCCACATAGCTAGGGAAAAGTTGAGCCACCCGAATAACCTTTGCAATTTAAACCTCTTCTGGAGCTCTTAACAAATTTTTGAAATGGTATCTTCCATTGAGGCTAGTTCATCAAAGGATTTTTCTATGCCCCCATCTTCCCTATTCAATCCCCATATAGTATTTGAATTTTTCCTTCCTTTTGCATAGTTTTGAAAGAATTTTGAATTCTCATCACCAGCTGAAAGCCATATTTCTCTACTTTTGAGTCTCCATTGTTCTTCAATATCATTAAGAATTTTCCTCCTTCCTAACTCCAACTGTTTGATCCTTTCCCTCTTCTCCTCAGTCTCATACCCATCTGCTTTCGGTCTCTCCAAAGAATCTAGTTCCTCACCAATCTTGTTTAAATTAGCTTCATCCCTTATCTTTTTTTATTTCGCCCACTCTATTGTTTCCCTCTTCATTCTTTTTAGATTCTCCATAAAAGACTAAGCTAAAGATGAATCTTGTTGACTAACCAATGGCCTCCATGTTTCTTTAACTAAAATGTTGAAAGAGGGCTCTTTGAGCCAAGTTGGGTTGAATTTGAAGGGTGAGCCAGGCTTCTGACTGGACCCTTTCAGCTCCAACAGGATAGGAAAATGGTCTGAATCTCCTCTTGTTCCAACCCATTGCCTAAAAAAGGGAGTTTGATTAGCCATTTCCTCTTTCAGTAGGAAATAATCCAATCTCTTCACTACCATGGCTTCCCCCACTCACCTATTCCTCCAAGTAGGTCTAGATTTTATCAGATTTACATCAATAAACTTTCCTGACCAAAGCTTGTTCATAAAGAAATCTGCCAGAGGGTCAGCTTGGGCTAATGGACCCCAAGTCTCAGACATTCCCAATGAAAAGTTGAAACCCCCCCCAACAACCAAATTGGGATTTTTCATAAAAGATTTAGAAAGAAGGTTATTCCAGAACAGAACCCTATCCTGACACGACCCATAAATGTTAATGAGAGAAAATTCTGAGCATAGTTCCAACGAGTAGACCTCGGCCCCCAACACCAGGTCCGATCCCCATGAGTTTAACAACTTCACACTACTATCTTTGAAACCCAAAGCCAAACCCCCAGATCTCCCTTTTGCATCAACCGTCACAAAGGACCAGCCCGACATCATTTTACTAAGGGAATTTCTCACTAAATCGCTAGCTCCAAGAGTTTCTTGAAGCATAATAACATCAGGACAATAATTTAGAAAAAGAGATTTTAGAGCTAGCTTCTTACGGGTGCTAGCAAACCCATGACAATTGAAGGACAAAATAATCATTTGGTAACCCTGACAGGGGCCTACGCTGCTCTAAGCACCCCTTTAAGTGATAATTGTTTTCCATCAACAATGTCAATTTTTTCTCTTAACTGAGCCTTTGATAGATTAGGCTTTATACCTTGAGTCTTTCGAGGTAATGAGGGTGCGTGGATGTCTCCCAAACCACCTAAAGCTTCTAGAGGAATATCCCTCTTTTCCCGAGGTCGTATATTATAGTGAGGTTTCTTAGCAGTTTCCAAAAGGAGGGAAATAAAAATAGGGCCATCAGTAGGAGTTTTGGCTATTTTAAGTGTCGGGATAGAGTTTATTATACTGTCCAGGGAAAAAGACACAGAGTCTATAAAAGGATCTTCCTTCATGATAGGCTTGGAGGAACTAGGCCTAGGGAGCATATTTAACAAAAATGGAAGATTTTCATTTAAAGAGGAGAGGGGGAGAGAACAAGTACCCACCAATTGGGGCATTGGGTTGATTATAACCACCTCCCCCCGAGCCTCCCGATGGATATCCTGGTGATGATCCTGCTTAGGCAAGACTTGTATCCCCAACCACACACTTTGATCATCCTGAATTTCCATCGGCACCTGCTCACCCTCCTGTTGATTTCCCAGTTCCTCTATCTATACAATTTCCTCCTCTTCAGCCTGTGGCTGACCTTATATCCCTGGATCACCTCTATGTCTTCTTCTCCTTCTGGACCCCAAAGGATAATCACACACTAGATTTCCATATTTATGACATCTCTAGCATCGGAAGTGTAATTGCTCGTAGTCAATGATTTGAGAGTAAGAGTAATATTGAAGTTAAAGATGAATTTTCTCTACCAAACCCTCCCTTGGGTCCAATCTTACCAAAATATGAGCCATGCTCCTATTTATTGTCTCCACAAATGACATATCTGCCTCCAGGAAAATACCCAAAGTGTTACCTCTTGCTTTGAAAACATCCTCTGTTTAGAGTTGCAGGGGTAGATCCAGCAGACAAACCCATACTAGTATCTCTGCAACATTTTCTCTCTGTGCATCGAACAGGGGTGTTCACCTCTTGAAAAGAATTAATGCTGTCCTGAAGCACCATTTGCACTTCATCACCCATTCCAACGACTTGCCCTTATAGAATTTGACCATGAACCAACCCCTAACCAAAGTAGTCACTTCGTCCTAATGATTCAGTGCCTCGTTCCATGCCTTCGCTATCCATTCTCATATATAATTTGTTGAGTATTGTTTACCTTTTTCTCTTCCAACCAGTGTTAATTCTGAGGCTTCCATGGCCTTATCAATCTGGATATCGACCCCAAGAATTAAATTTGGGCATGCCACCTTCTTCCTTATAATTTTTCCTTTCTTTCTCTTCACATCAGTGTTCCGGTCCTTACTAGATGCTCCTGAAGATGACTTCCCTCCCACACATCATTCTCTTCCTTAGAGAGTGGCCCTAACCACTCCTCCACTTCTCGTTTCCAGTTAGTGAAAATCTCAGGTGTTATATGTTGCCCCACCGCCTCTGGGTTAGTATTCTTGAACCACTCCCCTGCCTCATGGGAGCCAGAACGTTGGAAATATTCATCTTCGAATACCAGTAAACCAGAAGAGGCACCACCAACCCTTTCCTTCCCACTATTTCCGGTTAAATTTCCTCCTACTCCTTCTTTTAGTGCTTGAATCTCTTGGAGAAAAACCTCTCTTGTCTCTGCTTCCAGACCGAAATTCACACAAAGAGTGGGCGCCTCACAAGCATTCTGGCTTAGAGAAGTCTTGCATGCATGAGTTATGTTCAACCTCTTACCCCCTTCATCAACATTTTGTACAAGATTCATATCCAAACATGATTTCAGGCCTTCATTTCCTTGTAGGCCACTATTAATGAAAATGTCCCCCAACCCTCCCAAAAAAAGACCCGAGATAGGAAACAATGAGATGTTTTTTGAGCTTACCTATATCCCCGCTAACTACCCTACAACTTGATCCACCAATGTCGCCGCTGTTTCCTGACCCTCTAAGAAAACAATGTTAGAACCCTAACCCCTCGCCTTTGAAACACAGGGTTTTCCTGCTTCCATAAACCCTAATCCGCCTTCCGAGTTCCAATCTAACAACGTGCCTCCCAATTTTCCAGCTGGGGAACTACCTAGATGAATCACCTTGGCTAGGTTTTGTTGAGTAGGCTCCAAACCCCAAATCAATAGGATATCTTCTGATTCAGGCTCTAGGTCTACACAATCCCGAGGGTTGACCATCTCTACTTTCTGTGTCTATAGGGTAAGAAAATAGGCATAATCTCTCTCGTTTTTTAGTTCCTGAACCGAGCACGTGAAGTTGAGAGTAACCACCAGTAATAAAACCAAAACTGCTGTAAAATCCTCCCTTGAAACTGCTTGTCTACCCTACTGTTTTTCCTAACAACGTCATTCCCGAGGTGCATGGTAAAGCTGCTAGGTATGGGCCATGCGTTGGCTGGTCCCTGCCACCGAATGCCATTCATATTGCATTTGCTTCTAACCATCCTCCTTCCCGATGCAACCCTCCACCAAAACCCTTATCTCCATCGCTCCACTCCTCTATGTAGGTTTTAACTCATACAAAAATTACCTCCATACAAATTCTAAAAATAGAAAATAAACAATGGCGAGAGCATAAAACATAAAACATATATACACAAAGATTTTCCCCTAGATCCAAAAACCGGGACTGCCAGATTGATTTTTCATTATATTCCTTTCAATGTTACAATACATATATATACATGCCGAAGCATCCATAAACCCCAATCCATTAACCCTGAATTAGAACATAACTGTAGTTCCCTTGCCCAGATCTACAAAATACCATGGGTAGAAAACCATAATGCCAAAACCATAGGTAGGTTCGCCCACCTAATATAGGGTCAAAAAAAAATCCTCGGGGTGTTGCCCCATACCTTGTAGAGGGGGGCCACCGTCCCCCTCAAACCCCCCAACAAGGGGGGCTACTGCCCCCCTCAAACTACCTGACAAGGGGGGCTGCCAGCCCCCCTGTTGCACCCGATGCAACGAATAGGGGGGGCTATCCCCCCTCGCGCGTGGGGCTAGTCGTTGAATAACACACACCCAACACTCTAATGTCATATTTTCGTTTCATGTTCTATCTACTTTTACTGTCAATGTGATTGATGGTTAATGTGACTGCTACTGGGAATCTAAATTGAAAATTGTCATTGGTATGCTAAAGGAACATTGAAGTAATTGTGCTAAGCATATAACATACCATTGTTAACTAAAATTAACTCTATCCTAGTATGGAAAAGGGTTAAACTTAGACTGGGCGGGCACCTTTTCATTTACTTTAACAAGTTTGAAAAGACAAGTGTTCGACAATCTTTTCATGTTTAAGGAGTCTGAAAAGAGCTGAAAGAGGACTCCAGGGAGTTGCTTCTTTGTGAGTTTACATACCCTGAAAAAGCGATAAAGTATTCTCCTCCATAAAAATGACATGTTTTTAATGTAAAATTATCATAAGATCCTTCCAACCACTTTTATCCTGCTCAGAACACCACAAAAGATTAAAAATGCATGATACATGGTAAAATTAGGTCAAAATAAAAAATATAATAAAATAATAATAAAATTGACAATAAATAGGCAAAAAGTAAATTCATTTTTACCATTTTCATTTTCCCTCTTTGTGAGTGAGGTTTGAGTGCTTTTCCCTCCAAAATTCAACAGTTGATTGCGACCAATCCGGTGGACCATTTCCAGTGCCGTCAGTTCTAGGTAGGAGATCTTACCTTTCTCTTTCTTTTCATGGTTTCCATTTTTGGTTTCATGCAATTTTTTAGAGTTTTAAGTGCATTTAGGCTTTAGATTTGTGCCCTAGCTCCAACACACCTTCTCTATGTCGAAAGGTGCGTTGAGCTAGATTAATCAACACTGGGAATAATGATTCAGTGCACCTCCCAAGGAAGGGAGGGTGTGTTGTAGCGCTCTTTCCTCTTAAGCTAGGGTGCATAGATGCGTTTCAAAAAATAGATTTGTGATTTTCACTTAAATTTCTCTCAATTTTTTGCATGGGATTTGTTCTAAATGTTCTTCTCATTGTATTGTAGATATCTACTGGAGAAAAAATGGCTTTGATTTGGTGAGAAAGAGAACATGAGTCCCATGACTTGGATGTTGCCAATGATCCAACAACAATACAGGCTTTAAGAAATTGTGGACTTCTCAAGTTCTTTTGGATTCCTGGCATGAGAGCCCAACTGGAATTATTGGAATATCTAGTCAAGGCATGGGATATTCAGGCACAATGTTTCAGACTTGGTGCACATACCCTCAGTATACAGGTGGAGGACATTTATTTTTTGATAGGTTTGTCGAGGAGGGGAGCTCCTATCTTGTTATTTGGCACAAGAAGAGGTGGGGAGATTACATTGTTGCACACTGTAGGCCTCGTTCCCAACCAACAAAAGATGGGAAAATAGAGATTAAGGATGTGGTCTGAATGCCTCTCAGGACAATCCTTTTTATCATAGCTAGATTGGTTGGCAGTGCTACTCTGCATTTGGCTAACAAGACCCAAATGCAATATGCATTAGAATGCATATAACCAACTGTGTTCAATTGGAGTGAAGCGGTGTTAGCAAACTTGAAGGAACAACTCAATAAAGAAAAGGATGCGAGATTGATTTTTTGGATATGATACCATATTCATATCCTTTTCCTTAGACAAGATTCCATTACTTCGTCCTCATCATATTTCGCTTGAGCTTCCAGATCCCAGGGCTCCACGGATGAGGCGATGGGTAGATCTCATGTCTCGCCATGTGGGTCCTTCTTCCATGAGTTTTAATCCAATTTTGTTTTGATGGTTGTGAATGCAGTTTATCATGATCAATGACTACCCATATGCCGTAGTAGACTTTTGAGGATACCTAGAGCTTGTTTAGTCAATTTAGTGTTGTCTAAATTGCTAGTATTAATTGTCAACCCGGGGCTCGTAAGCTGATGAAGTGAAGGTGTACTATATGTACTTAAGTAACCTCTTAGAGTTTTCTTATCGTTGAGGGGTGTTGTTGCGGTTAATTATATTCCTAAGATGGAATGATGATTTATAAACAAGTGAGTGATGGTGTGTGTGTAGTGTGAATCCTAAATGAGTGAGAGTGTGTGATTAGTGATTTCTAACTATTTGCTTGAAAGGAAATGCTTGAAAGAAATAAATGACTTGAAAGATCTTGAAATAACTTTGAAAGCAAATAACCACTTCCAATGGCACTAGACACCATTCATGCAGCTGCAAATAAAAGAAAAGAAAGTCACTTTTAAAACCAAAGATAAAGATTATCTCTCTCTAACTCGCTGCTTCAAACACATGTACTGTGTAAAGCACGGAAAGAAAGTAGCTTAAGTTGAATTAGAAAAGTGATTAAAAATGGGAAAAATCTGCTTTAAAGACTAGTGATAACGTTTTTCTCTTTCTAACTCTCTACTTCAGCCATATGTACTATGCAAAGTATGGTTAGAAAGTAGTGAAAGAATAGTCTAGAAAGCTCTTAAAACCAAAAATCTACTTTAAAGACTAGTGATAACGTTTTGCTCTTTCTAACTCTCTACTTCAGCCATATGTACTATGCAAAGTATGATTAGAAAGTAGTGAAAGAATAGTCTAAAAAGTACTCAAAGCCAGCTGCAAGTTAGTGGTATTCTGATCTTAAAAGATAACAATTTATGATAGAAGATCATTCATGTGTTAGCAGCTCCTTGAGAAATAAGATTAAAAATCAGCTATAAAAACGAAGGCAGCAACTTGAATTTGTCAACTTCAAATACCATTAGTTTGTAAAGCAAACACACACATAAAAACAAATCCCGGGCTAAAAGAAACCTGCAAAGAAGTAATACTGATCAGCGTGAAAGAAAAGAAAGCAAATAAATGAAACTATACATGCTTAAAGGAATACTGAATGAGAAAATAAGTAAATACTGAACATAAAATACTTTACAGAGGCTAAGATGAACAGGGGCCCTCTATTCATTCAGCCACAAGAAAACTCAGAGATCTGGAAGCTTCAAAACAGTACTATGTCTATTCCTCCATTTGCAAAAGTGTACAAAACAGAGTGCTAGAATAGCACTAAAAAACAGAGTTCACAACGCTCTTAAAATTAACACAAGTTCAGAAATTACAACTGATAAAAGTCTATTGAGCGTACGCAGACGCAGCTATTTATAGACATTTCTAAGATAGCCTAACACGTACATCTACTAACTGAAAAACAACTAACTGTAATGCGTAATTATGGTTCCTGGACACATCATACGGCTGCGTGGACGAGCTGGTGCTTCTGTCGTCATGGGCAATGAATCCCATGTTGGATCATGTCCCCTACCATTTGCAAAACGTGGACAAGTCACCGTTTAAGCTGACGTGACCTAGCAGCTCACAATCACCGTTAAACAGCCTTTAGTTGACCGTATCTTGACCAGCTTTGACCAGGGGTAAAGACGACGTGGATGGCTGGAAAAATGGGACAGGAACCTCGAGCACGTTGATACCTAAGTGCCCATGTGGCTCATCTGGCAAACTGACACGTGGAACATTGCGTTTAACAAAAAGGCTGCAGGATCATCAGATAGCTGCAGGATCATCAGATAGCTGCGGGATTCCTGCAAGTAAGTCAAAATCTAAACAAATAGTCATCCATTAGCAAAACTTGCTTGATCATGCTTAATGACACCTAATGTAATGATCTGGGTGGTTTTATAGTGAAAATGAGGCAAAAGTGAAGAAAAGATGAGGAAAAACTGAGGAAAATGGTAGACAAGTAGGTGTAGAGTAGAGGCTCTACATACCCCCACTCCGAGGGTATTGCATGTCCTCATGCAATGAAAACACAACTCAATCCACCTGCTGGGATGCCTCTGCTAAGACATCCAATCTCCTCTTCTTCCTTTGTGTGGAAACATTAACTTTTGGTCTCTTGAACATGCATCTGAATTTCAAATTGATTAAGGCTCTGTTTAGCCTTCTACATTTCTTCTTGAGTCTGCTGTTTTTCTTCTGCCACATGCCCATGTGAAGCAAGGTGTTATCTTGGATTGCTTTGGCAATATCAGCTTGCTGCTTCATTTCTTCATTTCTCTGCTTAATGTGGCGGTTTAGCACCTCAAGTTCATAGATCTCTTGTTTGAGTAAGTCTATTTGCTGCTCATGAGGTATGACATTACTTGGGCCAGCAGTGTTCTGCTCCAATGTTTCAAAATAGTTGTACACCTCTTGTTGAACTGGGTCAACAATTGGTGACTTCCTTGGACTGTATTCATGCTCAATTTCAGTTTCAAACTCCGGCTGAAATGGACTGTCCTCCCTTGGAGGAGTAGCTGCCTCACGTTGTGGACTATCCTCAAGGTCTGTTTTTATAGCACCCTTCTCAGGTGTGCTTAGATCAATGAAAAGTGTCCTTGTGGCTTTCCCTTTATTCTGCAATCTGCTACTCCTTCTTACAGTGGCAACACTCTGTGTTTCTTTTTGTGCCTTTTTCCTTGGTTTTTGTACTTTTACTTTCTTGGAGAGGGCAATTTTCTCATGGAGTTTAGTAACCTTTGTGCTAAGGGTTGGCTATCTCTTTCTTCATCACTAGAATGATCTGGAGTTTGATAAGTTTCTTGAATTATGGATTTTCCCTTGTCTTGCTTTTGTTTCTTTTTATCTTCTCTTCTCTTTTTGGCAGCTTCTTTGGCAAGTTCAGAGAGGGTTTCTGAGATAATCTCTTGAGCACTGTCCTCAGTAGGTTCAAGCTCAATCTCAGGTTCAGGATGATGTACTTCTATTTCCTCTACAGTTTGTCCTTGAACAGTTCCCTCTAAGATATCAGTCTCAGAGGTACTTTCTTTTCTTTTCCTTCTGCTTTTCCTAGGTATAGAAGTTTCTCCAGGTTCTTCAAAATGATTCCTTACAAGAAATTTCTCCCATGTGTCTTGTTTTGCTTTTAATTGTTCCTCCACTAACAACTTAACAAGACTATGATGACAGAGGTATGCTTCAATGTTTCGTGGATTCCGTTGGGCCATGGAACACATTTTCCTAAGGCTTTGGAATAGAAAGTAGGGAAGATTTATATCATGTTCTCCTTGAAATTGCAGCATAATTTTACCATGATAAACGTATAATACCCCAAATCTCCCTTCACACGTGAAAATTTTTTGCACTAACAACAGTAGAATTTTCCATTCTTCCTTAACATGAGAGATAGGAATTCCTTTTGTGAAAACACTTGTATCCATACCTGGGTTTTTAAAAATCCGCTTCCATTGTTGATCCTGGACTGCCCGGTTTTTGAACCAACGTTCCCCGGTTTGTGGAAGAGATGTAGCCTTTGCTATGCTTCCCTCACTGACTGCAAATGTTAAATCACCCACCTCTACTTGACTGTCTTTATCTTTGAATGACCTTGCAAAGGCTTTTGTTACTTCTTTGTGGTAGCCTTTAAACTTCTTGATGCACTGTAGCCAATTGGCTTTTTGCAATGCCTCCTCAACTTGAGGATATGCCTCCAAGAATTTCGAACCTTCTGGTTCAGCCCTTAAAAGTTTTCCCATTGACTCCTCAGCTCTGTTTAAAACACGACTTTGATGGTGGCTTTACACAGTAAATCCTCGGTTCTTGTTCAGACTTTGTGGAACAGAGGATATATGGGTTTAGCAACAGCCTTAGACACAGAGAATTCACGGCTTGAACAGAGTTAAATGGTGGATAAACAGCGTTAACACAGTGAAACGGTGGCTAGCGGTCGTAATACAACCGTAACATACGTTTACTGGCTATACGTGTTCACTGTTTCTCAGAATGAGCAGAGAGGAAAAACAGAGTATGGTTTATGGAGGCAATCGTAGTGAGTGAAATGGAATGAGGGAGATGAGAGAATGGAACAGCATAAAATGGAGTGTTATGAGTGTAGAGGGTTTCGAAATAATGAGTGAAACGGCTAGATTCTCAGATTTTGGTTGTAAGTTAACACATGGCTGTAGGATGAGGACTGAGAGAGTCGTAATACGGTAGGTTACGTCATTAGGGTAAAAAAACCTTAATGACAAAAACAGCCATATGTGATTTCAAAAATCGTGGGTATCATGAACTGATAGACGTGGAGGATTCGTGGATATGTGGTCGCGTGGTAGAGAAAATGGGTAATCATTACAATTAGTGGCCAAAAAGACATAACCCAGAAAATTCTGCGTAATGAAATAACTATAGGTTTAAGATTTTAAAACATACCTCAGATTCGCATTTGATTTGCCTGCTAATAATTTGCCACTAACCCTTTTGTCAACTTTATTCATGACTCTTTCCTCCTTGTTATTGGTGATTTCTGAACTGTGAAAAATTTCTCAAACAGACTGTATTTCTTTGTGCAGGTGCAGAGGGGCTGCAGAAAGGCTAAACAGCTGCAGAATTGCCAAATAGCTGTGGGAACTGCAATAGTGTCCTCCAGCTGCATAGAATAACCTTATTTGTCTGAAAAAACTTTTATTAATGAAATAAGATGGAATGAATGAATGGATGAATGGGTGGAAAATAGTGAGGTGAAGTGAGGATGGTGAGATGGAATGGCGAAGTGAGATGAAAGAGAGAGAGAGAGATTTTTTTTTTTGGAAAACATGAGGTGTCAGGTGACCCTGATTTTCACCTCATGTTTTCTGCATGAGACCGCCAATCAGAGATTGGTTTTCAGGCTCATACATTTATTATTATTATTATTATTATTATTTTTTTTTTAATTTATTGAACTGAAGTTGAAAGAAACAGAGATTAGGCTAATGGAGGAGAAGAATTCTTCTCCACCAGCCTCATTTCAGAATCACCTTGGAACAACTTAACAAACTCCTCTTTTGAAAGTGGCTTGTGGTAAACTTTCAACCGGTGGCCATTCACAATAAAGGGAGTTTGAAGTTCGTCAATAGTCTTCACTCTAACTGCTCCATTATTGAAGATTTCATCAATCTCATATGGCCCAAGCCAATGAGTTTGAAATTTTCCTTTGAAGTCCTTAAATTTTGAATCAAACAAGAGTGCCCAATCACCCTTTTGAAACTTCTTTTCTTTGATATGTCGATCATGCCATTTGATTCTTTGGTGCTGAACTAGATCGGTCCTTAGAATTGCATCTTGTCTCATTTCATCTAGTTCATTTAACTGGTCCATTCTGTGCTTCTGGGCTTCTGATAAGCTCATCCCCAATTGGACTGCTGTCTTGAAGGTCTTGATTTGGAACTCAATGGGGAACAGGACTTCCTTCCCATAAACAAGTTCATAGGGAGAATGTCCTGTGGTGTTCCTCCACGTAGTTCTATAGGCCCATAAGGCTTCAGGAAGCCTTTCTGCCCAATCTCTTCTATGAAGATGAAAAGTCTTTGTGATGATGCTTTCAAGAACTTTATTTGTAGATTCTACTTGACCATTCGCTTGCGGATGGTATGGAGTAGATGTTCTATGCTTGATCTTATACTCCTCCATCAGCTTCTCCATCATCCTTGATGTAAATTGGCTCCCCTGATCTGTTACAATTTCTCTTGGGACACCAAAACGAGTGAAAATATCCTTAAAAAGAAATTGAACAACTGAATTTTCAGTAGCAGAAGTCAATGCTATAGCTTCTACCCACTTAGTAACATAATCAGTACAAACCAATATATATCTGTTTTGCTTGGATGGTGGATTAATTGGTCCAACAAAATCTAGAGCCCATTTCTCGAAGGGTTCGATGCATACCTGTGGCTGTAGTGGCATTTCATTTGAAAGAGTTGGTCTCCCAACTCTCTGACAACTGTCACACCTTTTAACATATTGCTTCGCATCCTTAAAGAGAGAAGGCCAATAATATCCTAATGAAAGGATTTTATAAGCAATCCTCTTATCAGCAAAGTGTCCGCCACAAGGTTCGTCATGACATGCCTTAAGGATGTCAGGCATTTCATCCTCCCGTACACATCTTCTGATCATCAAATCTGGCCCTGTTCTGAACAATTCATTAGAAATCCAAGAATAATGTGAACTATCCTGAATGATTTTCCTTTTCTCATTAGGAAATAAATGTAAAGGTAACTTTCCAGTAACTAAATAATTAGCAATATCAGCATACCAAGGGGTTTTGGTAGTTACTGCAAACAAATACTCATCTGGAAATTTATCCTCTACAGGAGAGTCCTCATTAGTGTTTTGGATTCTAGACAAGAAATCAGCTACTGTGTTCTGTTTACCTGGTCGATCTAACACAGTTATGTTGAATTCTTGTAAAAGCAAAAGCCATCTTGTAACTCTACCATTAGTGACTGGTTTGTTCATGAGGTATCTAATGGCAGAGTGATCAGTGTGGACAAAGGTTTCATAGCCGGTTATATAGTGTCTAAACTTGTTTATAGCATGAACAACGGCTAGAAATTCCTTTTCAGTAACAGTGTAATTTAACTCAGTAGGAGTCAAATTCTTACTTGTGTAATAAATGGCATAAGGGATCAAATCCTTTTGTCCCAAAACAGCTCCTAAAGCTGTATCTGAAGCATCAGTAGAAATGTGGAAAGGGAGTTTCCAATTTGGACCCCTTAGAATGGGTGCTTCAGATATTCTAGTCTTTAAAGCTTCAAAGGCAGATTGACATTCAGGATCCCACTTAAATTCACAATCTTTAGTAAGTAGTTTGAAAAGAGGGATGCTATCTTAGTGAAGTTTTCAATAAATCTTCTGTAATAACCAGTAAACCCAAGAAAACTTCTAACATCTCTTTGGCAATTTGGAACAGGTAACTTAGAGATGACTTCGACTTTAGATCTATCAACTTTGATTCCATCTCCTGAAATATGATGTCCTAAAACAATCCCTTCAGTAAACATCATAAAACACTTTTCATGACTTAAAGAAAGATTTGTTTCCTTACATCTTACCAATACTTTTTCCAAATTTGCCAAAGCTTCTTCAAATGTATTACCATAAACTGTGAAATCGTCCATGTATACCTCTACACAATCATGAATCAGATCTGAGAAGATTCCTAGTACATCCCTTTGAAATGTAGCGGGTGCATTGCACAATCCAAAAGGGAGTACTCGGTAGGCAAAAGTTCCCCAAGGACAAGTAAAGGTGGTTTTGTCTTGATCTTCAGGTGCTACCTGAATCTGATTGTAACCACTAAAACCATCCAAGAATGAGAAATACTTTTTACCTGCTAAAGTGTCTAGTACCTGATCAATAAAAGGTAGAGGAAAATGATCCTTTAAGGTTGCCTTGTTCAATTCTCGATAGTCAATGCAAACTCTCCATTTACCATTCTTTTTGGGCACTATAACCAAGGGAGAAACCCATTGGCTATCTGAAATGGGGTAAATGAAGTTTACCTTGAGCAATTTCTGAAGTTCTTCTTTCACAATTTCCCTAAGATTTGGATTCATCCGTCTTTGTGGCTGCCTAATAGGTCTGTTGTTTTCTTCAATATAAATGTGATGAATACAAGTCTTAGGGTCGATTCCTTTCATGTCAGTATATTCCCATGCAAAGGCAGTGGAATGTTTTTGCAACAGTTTAGTTAATTCTTCTTGTTGTAGTCTTTCCAAGTTCTTGTTAATGTTTAATGTTTTTCCTGGAAAGATTTCAACTGTAGAACTACCAAACTCTTCCATTGAGAAGAGAGACATCTGTCTAGAGGAGAGATATTCAATGTCTGCATCTAACTGAAACTGTGAAGAGTCATATTCTAAAGGTATCTCAAAATTTTCTAATGTATTTAGAATTTGACTGTCCTCACTAATCTCAGAGATGGTTAGAACAGGTTGAAGAGTATCCTCATCATCAATCCACTCATCTTCTCCTATTTCTGTTATTGCCTTTGCGGGAGGATACAAGTTGAATTTCTTGGTAGAATTACCATATGATATATACATGTCTCCAGACCTACAACTTATGAAAGCATCAGCTGTGGCCAGCCAAGGTCTTCCTAAAATAAGAGGGTGTCCTCCTAGATTGTTCTTGGGAGTTAAAATCATAAAATCAACTGGATATTCCCAAGAGTCTAGTGAGACTGGAATATCTTCCAATACACCATCAGGTTTGATGATTGATCTATCTGCAAGTTGCAACAAAGTAGGTGTAAAGAGAAGGTTAGGAAGTTTTAACTGATCCATGGTCTGTCTACTCATGATGTTGATAGCGGCTCCTAAGTCAATCAAGGTATTTGGGATTTCAACCCCATTAATATGAGTTTTAACAATAGGGCTACCGGGATCCACATATTTTTGCATGGTAATTTTACCCATCATAATGTCTGCAATTTTTCCAACTAGATGTATCCTTTTGGTATCTCTGGTTCTTTTTATTGTTTTTTTCAAACTCAACTCCTTTATTGTCTTTGCTAGAATGGGAATCTCCTTAATGGCTGTTAACAAGGGAATCTTGATACAGACATTTTTCAATTCATCTAGAAAGCTATAGTCAGGCAACCAAATCTGCTTCTCCACTCCTTTGTCAATTTGCAATCTTTCAGGAAAAGGAGGAGTAGCTGAAGATGTGGGTTGCTCTACTAAGGGAGTTGATTCTTTTTCTTTTTCTTGAATGCTTGGGTTTTGAAGGGATGCTTCAGAACCCTTATTGACTTTGAGAGATTCTTCCTCTGAAATGCTTGGTTGTTGAGCACTTGTAGAAGGTTGGTCTAGGATTCTACCTGATCTGAGTTGTACCTCATTGAGAGGAACAACCATATAGGTAGGGAATGGTTGACCTTCCATCACATAAGCACTTTGAGGATTCCTATTATTGGGGTTTGGTTGAGGTTGAGAAGGAAGTTGATTTGGCCTCTGTTGAGATTGTAGCAAGAGTTGAGAATTTTGATTTTGTGGAGGAGGTTGTTGTTTTTGAGGGAATGGCAATGACAATTGTTGACCTTGATTTGGAAGTTGGGGAGCTTGCTGATTTTGAAAGGATTGAGGATATTGATAGAATTGGGCAAATCTCCCATAAGGATTTTGCATTTGCATGCTTTGCAACCATGCTTGGAAAGGATTTTGTGGTTGTGACCAAGGTTGTTGCCAAGGATTCCAATTTGGTGGGGGTTGGAAATTCATAGAGTTGTTAAACCCTTGATTTTGCTGCCCCTGCCAAGGTCTTCTTGCAACAAAACAAAGAGATTCAAGCGTACTTGGATCTTCTTGAAAGACTGCTTTGAGGCCAGGGATTGAAGGACATTCCTTGGTCTCATGGGTTTCTGAGCAAATTACACAGGTTTCCACAACTTGTGCTTCCAAGGGACATTCCCTTAAAGCATGCTTCTTTCTACACTTCGGGCAAAAGATAGTCATAGCCTCGGCTTCTGCTTTTTGTTTATTTTGAATCTTAAGGGTATCAATTTGTTCACTAAGACTCCCTAAGATGTCAGTTTTAAATTCATCTAGCATATTACCGATTTCAGCCCTACTCACTGATCCTATTGCAGATTTATTTGCCCTAAGGAGAGAAGGATCTCTAGGCCCTTTTTGAGTTTTTGATTTGCCCCTTGAGAGATGGATACAAAGTTCTGCTATATCATTGAGAGAAAGTTGAGAAATATCCCCCTTCCCCATCATGTTTAAGATATCTATCCATTCATCCCTAATGGCTTTTAATAAGAGGGCTTTTAAGGTCTCTTCATCCAAGGTACTCATTTTTGCTCTTTTTAAATTATATTGAAATCTCTCAAGTAAATCTTCTAAGCTCTCATCTTCTTTTTGCATCATTTTAAAAACCTCGTCCTTGTGATTAGTAGGCATACAATAGTCCAAATACCTATCCAAAAAGGTTTGTTTCATTTCATCCCAGGTCCTAATGGATTGAGTAAGTAACCCCATGAACCATTTCAAAGCTTGATCTTTTAATGTTGATGGGAACAGTTTGAGTTTCTGGGTATCATCCAGATAGTCATAGGTTCGACACACAACTTCAAATTCAAACAAGAATGTTTCAGGGTCCTCAGTTCTTAACCCATGAAAATTTGGGAGGACGGATGGTGATATGTTTTTCATGGTGGCTCGGGAGTCCTCATTAACAATGGGAAACCCAAATGAGTTATCCCCATCTCTATTTCCTCCAATGGGACCTCTACCTCCTCCATTGTTATTGTTATTTCCTCCTCCTCCTCTACCTCTACCTCTACCACCTCCTTCTTCCTCTGCCATGATGATTCTCCTAGGGATTTCAAAATCTTCTGGTTCTTCTACAAAGGGTGAATGAGAAGAGATTTCTCCTTCCTCTTCAGGTGAGTCTATTTCCTCAATTACAATTGGTTTTCTTGTAGGAGAAAGAGAAGAGTCTCTTCCTAGTTCAAACTCAATAGAAGGTGTAGGAGAGTCAACTCTTGGCTCTTGAATTTCAGGAATTCTAGGACTAGGAGTTTCGGTTGGAGATAAGGGAGGTGTCTCTTGTCTATCTCTTGAAGCAGATGGACTTGTAAAAATTGAACTTCGAGCTCTAGCTAAAAACCTTCCCCTAGAATCTCTAGCTCTATGCATGTCATTTTTTTATTTTATCTTCAAGTGAAGTTAAATAGTTCTTTTTCTGATCTTCCAGTTCACTCTAGGTGCAAGAAGAGAGCATACTCAAGAAACTATTAAATCAATAACTTTCTCCTTTCTGATCCTCCAGATCACTTCAAAGTGCAAGAGGAGAGCATACTTAGATAGGCTATTAACTTCTTTTCTTGAAATTTTATGTTTTTTTTTTTCTAAGAATATGGCTACTTAATTTCACTTCCCCGGCAACGGTGGCAAAATGTTTAGTCAATTTAGTGTTGTCTAAATTGCTAGTATTAATTGTCAACCCGGGGCTCGTAAGCTGATGAAGTGAAGGTGTACTATATGTACTTAAGTAACCTCTTAGAGTTTTCTTATCGTTGGGGGGTGTTGTTGCGGTTAATTATATTCCTAAGATGGAATGATGATTTATAAACAAGTGAGTGATGGTGTGTGTGTAGTGTGAATCCTAAATGAGTGAGAGTGTGTGATTAGTGATTTCTAACTATTTGCTTGAAAGGAAATGCTTGAAAGAAATAAATGACTTGAAAGATCTTGAAATAACTTTGAAAGCAAATAACCACTTCCAATGGCACTAGACACCATTCATGCAGCTGCAAATAAAAGAAAAGAAAGTCACTTTTAAAACCAAAGATAAAGATTATCTCTCTCTAACTCACTGCTTCAAACACATGTACTGTGTAAAGCACGGAAAGAAAGTAGCTTAAGTTGAATTAGAAAAGTGATTAAAAATGGGAAAAATCTGCTTTAAAGACTAGTGATAACGTTTTGCTCTTTCTAACTCTCTACTTCAGCCATATGTACTATGCAAAGTATGGTTAGAAAGTAGTGAAAGAATAGTCTAGAAAGCTCTTAAAACCAAAAATCTACTTTAAAGACTAGTGATAACGTTTTTCTCTTTCTAACTCTCTACTTCAGCCATATGTACTATGCAAAGTATGATTAGAAAGTAGTGAAAGAATAGTCTAAAAAGTACTCAAAGCCAGCTGCAAGTTAGTGGTATTCTGATCTTAAAAGATAACAATTTATGATAGAAGATCATTCATGTGTTAGCAGCTCCTTGAGAAATAAGATTAAAAATTAGCTATAAAAACGAAGGCAGCAACTTGAATTTGTCAACTTCAAATACCATTAGTTTGTAAAGCAAACACACACATAAAAACAAATCCCGGGCTAAAAGAAACCTGCAAAGAAGTAATACTGATCAGCGTGAAAGAAAAGAAAGCAAATAAATGAAACTATACATGCTTAAAGGAATACTGAATGAGAAAATAAGTAAATACTGAACATAAAATACTTTACAGAGGCTAAGATGAACAGGGGCCCTCTATTCATTCAGCCACAAGAAAACTCAGAGATCTGGAAGCTTCAAAACAGTACTATGTCTATTCCTCCATTTGCAAAAGTGTACAAGACAGAGTGCTAGAATAGCACTAAAAAACAGAGTTCACAACGCTCTTAAAATTAACACAAGTTCAGAAATTACAACTGATAAAAGTCTATTGAGCGTACGCAGACGCAGCTATTTATAGACATTTCTAAGATAGCCTAACACGTACATCTACTAACTGAAAAACAACTAACTGTAATGCGTAATTATGGTTCCTGGACACATCATACGGCTGCGTGGACGAGCTGGTGCTTCTGTCGTCATGGGCAATGAATCCCATGTTGGATCATGTCCCCTACCATCTGCAAAACGTGGACAAGTCACCGTTTAAGCTGACGTGACCTAGCAGCTCACAATCACCGTTAAACAGCCTTTAGTTGACCGTATCTTGACCAGCTTTGACCAGGGGTAAAGACGACGTGGATGGTTGGAAAAATGGGACAGGAACCTCGAGCACGTTGATACCTAAGTGCCCATGTGGCTCATCTGGCAAACTGACACGTGGAACATTGCGTTTAACAAAAAGGCTGCAGGATCATCAGATAGCTGCAGGATCATCAGATAGCTGCGGGATTCCTGCAAGTAAGTCAAAATCTAAACAAATAGTCATCCATTAGCAAAACTTGCTTGATCATGCTTAATGACACCTAATGTAATGATCTAGGTGGTTTTATAGTGAAAATGAGGCAAAAGTGAAGAAAAGATGAGGAAAAACTGAGGAAAATGGTAGACAAGTAGGTGTAGAGTAGAGGCTCTACAGAGCTCATGTTACCTAGAGTCAAGAAATGGGGTGACATAGGTAAAACAAAACCATTTTGAATGTTTTTTATTTATTTTTTGTTATTCTTTTATGTATCCAAGACTAACTATTGATTTCACATACAAATGTTAGATCGGTTTGACCAGTGGGTTCATCCCATCTTCAGTGACATGGAGAACCACTAATTGCACATATTGGAGCACAGGTAGCTGCAGGAGTAGAGGAGGAGATGCAAGATCTCAACGTAGTTGAGACTCTTGCAGAGTTTGAGCATCACGTTGAGGGATTGACCCATAGCATACCTAAGACCAGGGTCAATTAAATCCCTATGAGACTGCAGCATTACAACATTGGAGTGTCAGACTGCATTAGTCAACTGCTATGCAAAGTTTCCTGTTTGGTTGTCTACTACTGCTACTGTGATCACCATCGGGACTAGTCTACTAGGAGGCCTTAGAGCCATATTTTTTCTGCATGTATTTTGATAGTATAGGTTGTGTGGCCATATGTGTCTTGGACACAATTTTTATAAAACCAAACTTTTATATATATACAATTATCTATCAATGTTTCATATTTACTCTATTATTGTTCAATGTGTGATGTGAATTGAAATGTTTACATATGCTACAAATGTCTGTCTAAAACATAATTTTCCAATGCACCGGTTAATTTATTTAAACTTCTAGGAATGTGTTGATATTAAATGTAATCAAAATGTCTTTCTAGAATGTGAACCCTTAAAAACATATGAATCATAGTTGGACTTCAGACTGAGTAGACATTATTTAGATGTAGTACTACGAATTGTGAATCAAATCTGACAATCAAATGGGGAATTCCACGTGAAATAACATCAGACAAAATTTTGATCACTACACTATACTCACTGATGTTAAAGGTAGAGCGACCGAAACAAATCCCTTGTAAGCTCACTAACTCGCCACTGGGAGAATAAATAGCCCATGTTGTGGAGGAAATATTTTGAGTATTACAACTAGCACCATTAGCATAACAAACATATGGCTAAAGGGACACCGACATATGAAAATCAAATGTAATCCAAGATTAACAGAGATAGTAGGAAAATTCGAAGGAAACACATTGCAAACACACTAACACACCTATACAATATGTACACAATGACTACACAAAGATGATCTAAGCATAGTATTTTTTGAGGTACAACCCATTTATGGGTTACGCCAAGGGGATTCCATCAAAATCAATGAGCTCATAAGCCCCTTTTGCAAGAACACATTTAACTATGTATGGGCCTAACCACATTGGTTCGAACTTCCCAACCCCTAACTTATCAGCTTCTTGATCGTATAGAAGGACTAGATCACCTTCTGAGAAGGCACGAGGTTTAACATTCTTGTCATATTGTGCTTTGACATGTTTCTTGTGGGCCTCATTGGCCATTGCAACATCGCGCCAGGTTTCATCTAAATGTGCTAGATGCAAGAGACACTCTTCTTCTACGGAAGTTGTGGGGAGGAGTTCAATGACAAGCTTCAAAGATGGAATCTCACATTCAATGGGAAGGATTGCCTCTAGACCATACACCAATTAAAAGGGTGTGAATCCAGTGGCAGTCTAGATAGAGGTTTGATATGCCCACAAAGTTTCATAAAGGATGAGGTGCCAATCCGATTTGTGGATCCCTATCATGCGTTGTAGCATTGTTTTCAAAACTTTGTTAATGGCTTTCGCTTGCTCATTTTCTTATGGGTAATAGGGAGTTGAGTTGTCATGTTGAAGGCCCAACATGGTAGTAAACTCATACATCATGTGATTTCAAAAATGTTTCCCATGGTCTGTAACAATGGCTTGTGGTACACCAAACCTAGCAATAACACGATTAAAAAGAAACAAAGCAGTTGTTTCGTCGGTGTTATTATATGTAAGCATCACTTCAACCTATTTGGTAAAATAATCTACCGACACAATGATGTAGCCATGTCCCCCGGTCGGGTGAGGGTTACATGTCATAAAGTCAATGCCCCATTTCGCAAAAGGTCCAATGATGATAACAGGATGTAGAGGAGCAGGTGGAGCACGAGTTTTACAATCATAGATATGGCCAGTGTGACACTTTTGGACTGTGAGGATGCAATCGTGAAACATAGTAGGCTAAAACTAACTAGCTCGCAAAATTTTCTAGGCGGTGGCATATCCAGACATATGTCCACGACATGCCCCAGTATGGCATTCGTTTATAGCTTTCTCAACCTCCTCATGAGTGAGGCACCTTCTAAATATGGTATCGATACCACGACGATAAAGTGTGTCACCAATTATAATGTAATTTTTAGCCTGGTATCGAATACGTCATTGGTCAGAGTGAGAGGTATTAGGTGATAATGTCTGGGTTTGGAGGTAAATGATGATATGCCCATAACAAGGATCAGATGAATATATTAGAAACAATGACTAGTTAGGAATAGAATCGTTAGATGTAGACTCAGTTTCAGATGAGGGAAGGTCACAGATCAGTTCAATGAAGACTAGGGACTTCTTAGATTTGGATTTGATGAATTCCAAATCAAACTCCTAGAGAATAAAAATCCATTTAGAGTACTTTCCCCCCAATAATTGTCGTGACAAAATATATGTCATGGGGTTGCAATAAGAAACTACCATAGTCTTCTGAAGAAGAATGTAGTGGTGAAACCTTTGGACAACTTGAACAACTGCCAAAGCTAACTTTTCAACGTGAGTATATTTGATTTCGGTGTTGTTCAAATTCTGACTCAAATAATAAATGGGATGTTTTTCCCGACATCATCTTCTTGGACCAATACCATAGCAATGGTAGTAATGGAAACAACGAGATATAAGAAATAATCGCATTGATAATCGGGGGGATACAACAATGATGCTCGAACTAGAACATATTTCAAAGCATCAAACAACTTGTGGGCAATATTGTCCCAATGGAAGGGAATGCCTTTCTTCAACAATAGAGTAAATCCTTTAGTCAATTCAACATAGTTGGGAACAAATCTCTGTAGAAATTTAGTGTTCCCTTGGAGGCGTTGTAACTAAACAAGCGAGAAAGGAGCAGGCAGATCAAGGATCGACTGCACTTTAAGTTGATCAATACAAATTCCTTGCTTCGATACAATGAAGCTGAGAAGTCTAGTAGATTGGACACAAAACACACATTTTTGCGGATTTAACCTGATATTATAATGTCAACAACGTAAGAAAATGGCCCTGAGATGCATTAGATGATCCTCATGATGTTTTGAATGGGAAAGTAAGTCATCCAAATAGGGTTGTACAATGTGCTTAATATCATGGAAGACATAATTCATATCCCTCTGGAAAGTTTCACCAGTGTTTTTCAAACCGAAAGGGAGCTTACGATAGGCGAACGTGCCCCATGGACAAATAAATGTAGTTTTATGTTGGTTTGATGGGAGTATGTTGATTTGGTTGTAGTCGAAAAAACCATCCATAAATGGAAAAACTTCACTTCCAGCACAATCGTCAAGAATCTGGTCGATAAATGGAGTCAGATAATTATCCTTAGGACAAGCATAGTTGATATCTTGATAATCAACACAAACACGAATTGTACCTTGTTTTTTCATGATAGGAACAATGTTCGAGACCCAATCAATAAGAGGTAGTGGGTAAATGAAACCAGCTCACCAAAGTTTTTCAACCTTTGCTTTAATATTAACAACTTTCTTAGGATGAAATAGACGTAAGCATTATTATATTTACTTAACATCCAAATATGTTTTTATTTCATGTACACTGATATTGGGATCAATACCTGACATCTCTTCATATGTCCAGGCGAAAACATCCCAGAATTCTTGGAAAAGGGCTTTGTAGATCTTGACATCATCACTAGAACAAGATGCACCAATATGTATGTTCTCGACAATTCCAAGTTTAATCGAAATATCGAGAGGAACCATCTCTTCAATATTCGATAAGTTATTCTCTGAATCGACGCCGTGGATAGATAGAGAATTTGTAGACATCTCAACGACATTGGGTGAATAAATATCTCCAAGATTATCCTCAAAAGTCTTAGGTAAGGAGGAACGATGATGATTATCGTTCCACGGTGCATCATATGGCATCATGATATCCATGATGCTTTCATCAGTAGATAATGTATCAGAGAAAGGATCAGAAGATGAACCATAATCTCAGGAATGATCGACCCAATCTATTGAGGAGGAGAAAGAAAAATGTGTTGAACATGACGAATAGATAGCTTCATATTCAAGCTCAACAGGACTAAGCAGCATGCAGTCACCAAATGTATCAACATTAGAGGCATCTGGCACTATCCAAGGATCAGATGGAATAGTACAAGAAGAAATCATATTGATGAAGGAAACTGGATTTGGAATGTCAAGAGGAGGAAGGGAAAAAGTTCCCATCAAAGAGGAATCTTTAAGTAACCCTACTCCGACATGTTGGTAAGGTGGTGGGGATTCGCCCACAAGAGGGATGCTTCCAGTAGTCTGAGAATTATTGGCAAAAAGTTAAGCTGGTTGATGGCCACGATGCCCCCTGAGTGAGGGAAAGTGATCATCCTAAAGTAGGTCGAAACGACAAAGACCATGGCATAAATCAATGTACAACCCAGTAAAAGGTTATAATCCAATGGCTCGTATATAACTTCAACTTCTACTGACACCATTTTTCCAGCTAATTCTACTTGCAACGTATTCAAAATTCTGTAAGGCTTGAAGCCTCTTCCATCAAAGGATTTGAGAGTAGTTAGTGACTGATTAAGTGAAGGAGAACCAATAGCCTTCCAACAGGAAAGTGACATGATACAAGTTGAAGCACCTTCATCCACAATTGTTCGATGGATAGTCTTACTTCGAACAACAACCTAGATCATAAAAGTTAGTTATGGTGGAATTTTAGGTGTATGATTCTCGTGATTAAATACCACAAGATTTGAATCTGAAGGATCTATGCCTCCAATTGCGGCAAGTAAATATCTCTTATGGGTGGGACAATTCTGCAAAACCTTGAGAGTTGACATAACAAAAGGGGCTTGAGCTAGGTCTTCTACTATATTATAATTCTACACAACTCTCGTACAAGGATTGAATGTTGATTTGTGAATAATTCCATTGGGAGGTTTAATAGTTAATTTAGTCGGAACCACATTTGGAGAAGGATCCGAAGTAGATGAGGTAGAACTGGCAGGTTGATTGATAGCCTTACAAGCCAAGGGATTTAGATTACCATAGTCTTTATTTCTCGTAGCCACCATGATTTCATTTTTCTGTTTGGTGGAAGATAACATCATAACCGAGGAAGAGGAAGATGAGTCTCGTGCAACCATGTTGTCTCCTGATTAGGGAAGGGATTTGTTAACACAACAGGAATGACAAATGACGATTTGAGGAAGTGATTAACTTTTGCCCGATGTGGACAGTCCTAGATAAAATGTTCCTCATTACATATTAAGAAAGGATAAAAAGGTTTTCATTGTCTTCAGGAGACTGGTTACTTTGTTTATTTTGCAAATAATTATCTTTCTTCTTCTTTCCCTTTCCTTTCTTCTTACTTTTGGGTTGCTGCGATTTGCCTTTCGTAGATTGGATGACATTAATCTTGGAAGTAGTCACAGGAGTAGTAGAGGATGGGTTTTGAGTAGCTGCAATAGGAGATGAACCAAATAGTTTACTGATTGTATGTTGTCTGGAAGAACCAATCATGCCATCAGCGACACATGATTCTAATTTAGTAGGAGATGGTGGAACAATGTGTTGAGGTCTCAGAGCATTGGGTATTTTGTCGTAGAGTGTGTCAAATTGCGTATAAACGAGATCAAGATATTGGGCACGAGCAATTACTTGCTCTTTAGTAACAACTTTTCATTTAACAACATCTTCAGTTATGTGTGCTAACAACGATTTAGTGAATCATTCAGCTAATAATTGATAAGGAACGTAAGTTTTAACCAATTGATGTTGACGTCTCCACTCATGAATATGATCTAATATATGGGTGGAATCAGATTGTTTGAAAGAGGTCAAAAGTTTGGTTCCAATTTCGTAACAAATAGGCAACTAAAAGTGAGTTAGAAACATATTTTCTAAGGCACTGAAGTTGTTGAAAGAAGCTCATGGAAATTCGATATACCACTTAGCTATCGTACCAGTGGAAGTTTGTTAGAAAAGTCATAAACATATAGAATTATAATTTAGAGAGTTCGATGAAGACCATAAATGATATTTCATATCATGAGTAGAAGGGTATTCTCCAGGATTGCCATTGAATTTGGGAATGTCACTTGGTAATTTCATAGGAATGACTGGCCACCAAGGAGAGTGACAAATGGGATCATTTGTAAGTTGGGTTAAATCTGGAAGCTCAAGAGTTGCAATAAACAACAACTTCCTATTAAAGTTTGCCTGGGAAGGTTGACCTTGAGGAGGAAGGTTAACCTGTGGTGGAGGATACCCTGGATATGATGGAATAGGATGGGCTACGGGGATTTTCATTCCCGAGTATGGAAGATTTTGATAACCAGGATATGTATAACCAGGTTGTCCAAGGTAAGTATAATCTTGATAAGATTGGAATGGTTGTGTTTGAAGTTGCTAACCTTGATAAGATTGAAATGGTTGTGTTTGAAGTTGCTAACCTTGATAAGGCATCTGTTGCATAAGATTTTGACCAATGACCGCTTGCGAGATACCTTGGTATGGTTGCCCTTAGAGATTTTGCAACATCCCTACATTAGGTTGATTGGTTTGTGTCTGTGCCATGCCATGTGATAAGCCTTATCATTGGGTAATTATATGGGCCTTAATTCACCTACTAGCTTAGTCAAATCAACTATTCTCACAACTTATTGTATACTTTTTATTATATTTTGTTTATGAGATGAGTTAGAGTTGGATATTTTGCTTTGTGGCCTAATGTGCATTTAACACAGGATTAAAGGATAAAAGCAAGGAATTTTGGCAAAGAACTTGGTCAAAACTCAAATGGAGAGAGGAATCATAGGAGGTAAATCCTCCTCATTTACTACCCCTCCATTCGAATATTCCTCCACCAGCTCGGAGTGCAAACAGCCAAATCATGAGGACTAGAAGGGAACCGAGCAAGTGAAAGTCAAAGCACTAGTTTATCTCGAGTTTGCAAGCGAGCCTCCCTAATTTTAAGGAAGTCGTTGGAGACTTCAGTTGTATAAGTAGAGAGGCCTAGGACCTCAGTACAATTCAAAATTTTGATTGTAAAACTCTACTTTATTTTCGAGCTGCAAGACTTGTGATAGATTTTGATGTAATCCATTGTTTTTGATAATAAGAATGAGCCTTGTTTTGAGCCAACAATGAGTTAACTCAGAGGGTTGAAGCTCTTGGGTTAGGGCCCAAACCTAGCAGCTAAGGCTCCTCTTTATTGTACATGTATGCTAGCGTAGATTCATGGTTTAATCGTTCATTTGCTTAAGTAGCTGTATTTCCATCATAGTAGTGTAGCATAGATTAGTTGTGTTTTATTTTGCTTCCATTTGTGCCTTCTTTCAATTAGAAGGTTAGCCAAGAGTTCTTGCATGAAGTTTGTTGTCTTGATTTAGTACGAGGTTCATTTCATTGTCATCTTTTTCCATCACTTTTTGCTCATATGCTCATTTCCTTCAGCACAAAATGCTTAAGCAGAAGCTAATAAAACATATTATACCCGTAGATTTCCTTACCGTCTGATCCACAACAAACCTGACCAATCACCGTCTGATTCATTTCAACACTTGACTTTATGCGCTCCAGATCTCCATCGTCGATCTGTCTAGCTTGATCCAACAGCTATCGTGAATTATTCCACCTACTTTATGTGCTCCAAATCTCCACCATTGATCTATCGCACCCTCGATCCAACGGCTATCACGTCACCTGATCACCAACTAGCTCGGTCGATCTCCATCGTTGATCAATCTCACATGATCCAACGGCTATTGCGCAATCTCGCGCGAATTCTTGCACGATCGATATCCGCCCGAGAGCATGCGAGAAAAGTGGTTTTCCCGTGCTACGTGTCACTCACTTAGGCTAATCGCGTGAAAATTAGAAATACAGCTTACAACTTTGAGGGTGCGCGAGAAACTACTTACCACCTACGAAACCCGCTCCATCATTCCGCACATTTTTACCCTTCTGTCACCACGTGACTTGATGTGATCCATCCATCTATTCACTTCATCGCCGCGATAAGATCTCCGCCATTCATCTCCCGTTAATCCTGTTCGTCCATCTATTGACTTAACCTCCCGCGATAAGATCTCTGCCACTCAATCTTTCGTTAATCCTATTCGTTGATCGATCCATCCATCTATTCACTTAATCCCCGCAATAAGATCTCTGCCGCTCAACCTTTCGTTAATCCTATTCGTTGATCGATCCATCCATCTATTCACTTAATCCCCGCGATAAGATCTCCGCCACTCATCTTCTGTTAATGCTGTTCGTCCCTCTATTCACGTAATCTCCTGCGATAAGATCTCTGCCGCTCATCTTCCATTTTTACTGTTCGCTGATCGATCCAATGGTTCCTATGCACTACTGCCTCATTACGTCCTCCCTTCGCTGATTTCGATCTTCGATTGCTTTTCCGCTTGACTCCTTCCCAAACTTTGTTCTGCATATCATTTAAACACTGCCACTTCTGAGCTTCGATTTGGTTATTCAATCAGACTCTAACACTATCCGATCATCAAAAAACCAAGAAAGTGAAAACAGATTTAGTTTAGTTTCCTTGCTTACTCATTAGTTTGGTTTGATGCTCTTTACTTCTGTAACTTAGATAGCCGCATTAGGTTAGTGTTGATTTAGCAATTCTGCTTAGCATAGCTATTTAAATGGTTAATTAGGATATTGTGTGATTTAACATTACATGTTGTTTTATTCATTACTGCAGTAGAGTAGCTCTCTTATAATAGATTTTCTCTTCTTCCATCAAAGAATCAAGCTTATTATGACTCTATAAAAGTCTGGCTTGGAACCCCTAGGGTCTCTCGCCAAATGAACAAGTGACAACAAGCAAGACCTCCACTTCTACTTGTGCATATAGCACTGTCACCTCCAAGTTTGTACGAACCCCGGGTTGATAAGTAAAGCTGGTAGCCCAGGAGTTGCAACATCCTTGCTGCAATACTAGCGCTCATCACTTTTTGGCACCGTTGTCGGGGAGGTGTCTGAGTAGAATGTGAGTACTACTTTCTTTTCTTCTATTTCTAGTCTTCTTTCTTTTCTTCTATTTCTAGTCTCCAATTTTTTGCCATTAGTTTATTTATGAAAAAGTAATCTAGTAGCTTCCTTTCTTTCAGTTGTCATTATCTGCTTTCCTTTCCATTTTGCAAGTAGAATTTCAATTCAGCAAGTATTTTTTTTTGTTTTTTTGTTTTTATGTCAGTAGTTTTCATTCATTCAACAATTTCATTTCTGCAAAGTACTTTCTTGCTAAAAAAAATATTCCAAAAACCAACCCAAAAACATTTCCTTTCATGCCTCGTAGGAGTAGGGACAATTTAGGAAAATTCTTTCCAAATACCCCCAGTGAATCCAACAACCAACCTTCTCTCTTCTTCGGTGGTTGTGAATTGGAGGAACCTTTAGGTGAGCAACCTGACATATTTAAAGAACCTTAGGGGAAGAAGAAGAAGATGAACCCATTCCTACTGAACCAATGGCTGAAAACCGAAATGACAAAGGAAATAGAGAGAGAATTGAGGGTGCCTTCCCTATTAGGGAAACCAGTGCGGACACTAAGATGAAGAATATGAGCCCCTTTGATCTATCTCATTTCCATGGCCTGACCATAGAGGACCCTGACACTTTCCTATTTGAGTTTGCTGTTATATTCCGAACCTATGACTATACAGATGATGAGAAAAAGTTAAAACTGTTTCCATCTACCCTCAAGGATGCAACATTGCGCTGGTTCACGGGTTTAGCTGGAGATAACATCACAACTTGGGCTCAGATACAGGAGGCTTTTAACAACAAATATAGGGACTACTGTAGGTCAAAGGATACTAAAAAAGAAATTTTCAGGATGACCATGGGTCAGGATGAATCCTTAGAAGACTACGAAGAAATATTTCAGCTCAGATACTAAAGGGCCAGGTGCACACTTGACCCAGAGTCACTAAAGCTGGTCCTGCTTAGAGGAGTAAGGGAAGATCTTCTGGATACCTTACACTTGTTAGCAGGAGGAGATATCAACGGGCCGCCATCATGCCCCCGACAGGGTGAGGTAACGAACGCTCAACTGTTAAGGAGAGGGCTCGACCCACGCCCCCCCACCCAATAAGTAAATTGAAATTTATTGCTTGCTTGACGTTAGGAAAGCAAGGAACTTTAGTTGCTCGACCACCGGGAGAGGACCGACAACGGGGCTCGACCACCCCACCTTCAAACCAAACATCCCAAAGAGCCCTCCAAGAACCCAGAAGTAATTGAACAAAACTCCTGACTAGAAAAACCACTCTGACTCAAATATTTTCCATCCACCGACTGATGACATTAAAATTTATAATTTCAAGGTTTCCTCTCACACCCAAGCCCTCCATCCTTGGCTTAAATTTTTTTAGACTTCAGCACAGCACATTCCTTCCTGAAGCAAGCTGGGGAGTGAAAACTGAATGGGAGGAGAGCGGAAGAGTGTTTTCATTTATTATAATGAAGTGGCTACTTCATTCAATAGGGATATAAGGTGGGGAGCTTGCTGGTTAGCTGATTATTTATTTTTAACTAACTATTATCATGAATTATTTTAATTACTAATTTAACATAACATTTCAATTATTTATTAATATTTTTAACTAACTATTATCATAAAATTATTTATTAATAATTTTTTACTAACTATTATCATAAAATTATTTTTATTTAATTTATTTTAAGGGATTGGTCCCCCTAGGGTAATTTTTTCCCTTAAATATAATTTTTAATTATTTATTTTTAACTAACTATTATCATGAATTAATTTTTACATAATATTTTAATTATTTATTAATATTTTTAACTAACTATTATCATAAAATTATTTTTATTTTAAGGGATTGGTCCCCCTAGGGTAACTTTTTCCCTTAAATTATTAAAAAGGGTTTTGTTCCCGGTACCTAGTCAAAAGTAGCTGTTGGTCTTTTTAGCCATTGGAGGCTCTGCTCTGTCTATTTAACTTGCTAAGCTGGATCTGTTTCTTCAACTTGTCCTGACGATGAACCACACTGGTTGGTTCGAAACGCGTCGACAAATGGTTTCTCATGTGATTTTCGCCGAAAAATCTCTCGCAAACTTGTTATGGATCACAGAAGCCTCAACTCTACAAAAGAAATTAATCTTCAGGTTGAGTCTATGTTTCAAGGATAATTTATTTGTGAACCATGTCCTTTTATGAAAGGATGGGACGTGGAGCAATGCTTTTCAAAGAATCTTTACCCAATCAGAGATTTCAGCACAGGACCTGCAAGTGGAAACAATCAAGGACCCATTACTTATTCTCATGTCGAATTTGAAGGATGTAAATGTAAAACATGTAGGGATGATTCTTCTGATTCTAACAAGCCTGTAGGATACTCATGTGGAGAATCCCTGCGCACTTGCATTAGTGGTGATAATTAATACTTATGTACTGTCGAACTTGCCGACATTTGTGGAGCCAGTATGTTCTTGTGGGATTTCAGCAAAAGCATCCACTTTGTTCTTTTATAAAGGTTTCATGGGATTCCTTTAAATCTCCATTGTGTAAGATTTTATAGACGAATCTTTGAGAATCAGAGGACTTCTTTGACTTCTGGTGGGACTTTACCCACATCTCAGAGAATCTAGGGTAAAAGCAAAAATGTTCAATTACTTTAAGGTCGATTCTCTTTGATATTGTCAGTCCTTCATATCCCGAGAAGATACCTTATGTTCCCTTGAAGGATTATAAATAAATAGGAAGGGAACTCTTATAGACATTGAGAGTTAGGGTATTTCTCATTACTTCTTTTGTAGTTTGTGTTGTGCCCTACAACTATGTTTAGTGTGATTAGTATGCATCTTGAGAAAACATAGGAAAAGTCTTAGGTCTAAATTTGACAAGCATGCACACATGCATGCGAGTGTATGTGTAAACCTAAAGTGGCAGGATTCATAGGGTCTTATGAAGTTCAGAAGTCTAAAGTCTGTAATGTCTATTTTCAATTGTGATGGTTGCAGAGTCTGCAAGCCAATTGAGTGTTTGCCTCATATGTGTATAAGCAAAAGATGCGGTTGCAGAGTCTACAAGCTAATTGAGTGTCTGTCTCATATGAGTATAAGCGAAAGGTAGCAAAATTTCTGGGAGTCGTGATGGTATCAGAGCCTGGTTCAATTGGAATCATTGTTATATCACTGAAATCCTGTAAGCATTTTCTTAATCTGAAACTATATATGCAAGGATTCTGTTGTATGATGATGTTTTGAGAATTTTAGTTGAAATGCAAGGTTGTAAAGCCCTGATTTAAAACTAGTATTGAAGTTGTTGTTTTTGGGTAGTCATTTTATGAGAGTTTGCTCCATCATTTTGTAATGGATCCTTCTATGGATGAAATTAATTTAGTTGAAATATCAAAAGAAAATGCTTCAAAAGAAAGAACCATGGTTAAAGATCGTCGATCTACCTCTTTATCTGCAACCACTACTTCTCGAGGTCTTATATCTATTTCAGAGCCACATTCTTCCATTGATTGGAAATTTCCTCCCATATATCCTAAAGATGTTTATAAGCTTCATGGTTGGGAATACTTTTCTCACTCTTTCATTAAAGTGCATTTTGTGAACCAACCCTTTACTTCTAATGAAGAACCGCTTCATATAAATCTATTAGATAGAGATCTAATAGACTAGGGGAAGAAACAAAAATACAAGTACTGCCATCTTGGAGCTATAAAGTTTGGCCTGAATCCATTATTCTGACCATTTCTGAATGTGCATTCTCTTTTTTATGTAGTTAATACTAGACATAACGAGTTTGCAAACACTTTAATAGGCGGTTTTTCAGCTCCTTTACATAATGGTAAAACTTTTTGTACAGTCTATCTGAAGTATGTAGTTTCATTCAAATATCCCTACATCTATGATATTCTAAAAGCATATATTCTACCTGGTGGATTTGATATGTCTATTTCATCACTCATCTGTCAACTAAAATGTATGGTAATAGTCCACTTTGCAAATGATACTCTTCCACCTTTGAAATCATCTGTTGAAAGAACTTCTCATCTACACAATTTATTAGAAACAAATCATTCTTCAAACTCTCAGCTTGTTACCTTTGACTGGACTAGCATAAATTATCCTACATCTTGGGAAAATAAATATCAGTCCTATAAACAAGCATTGTTAGAAAATGAGAAGAGAAATTATTTCTGAAACCCTTTACCACTTCAAATCACTAAGGACCAACTCTCTTTTGGTCATAATCCTTCCAACTCTTGCATACAACCAATAAAGCCACAACATATATGCAAATATACTAAGTCTGGTCAACCTTCTCATTCTAGAAAATACACTGACTGTCTAGCCTGCATTGACAAAATTAAGGTTGTTTATGGTACCTCTAAGACAACCAATCTATACATGTTTTCAGTAACATTGCCAAGAGAAAATATAGAAATAACAGTCAAGCTCCCAAAAGGGAATCTTCTTTTATCCCAGGAAGAAATCTCCCAACAACTCCTTTTCACCAATACCAATCTGATGGGAAAATCAAGCAAGAATATATGCCAGTTAGATCCTCTACAACAGATTCAAGTGTGTCAGATGAATGCAAACTGTTAAATTATTCAAATATTCAAGCGAATTTAACAACAAAGAATTTAGATGATGTCCATAAGGATCTTCTCAGAATAATATATGATAATCAAGTTGAGAAAGAAGGATTGCCAAAAATTTAAGATAAAATGGACATCTTATCTCATGTTTTAAGTGATGTTGATGAAATAAAGAAGGCTATAGAAAAGTTAAATATTAGGCTTTCCATTCTTGAAAAGATTTATTATAGAGTCATAGAACTCTCTAAGTCATTTCAAAAGCCTATAAGGAATCCTGCTGCCTTTGACCCATTCAAACAGGAAATCATAAAAGAAGAAACTCAGTTCGGTCATCAAAGACAAAAGTCACTTGATTTGTTTGCTTTCGAAATAGAACCAGATTTACAATCAGATAATTTGTATTCCAGTATTTCTAAAGATTTAAATTTTGTCAGCCAATGGGATCTTTTGCTGCCAAATAAACAAAGATACTTAGATATTCTGGCCTTAGAAATTGAAGGACCAGAAACATTTAGGGAATCTATGGCAGAATCTTCCACAAGTACATCAAGAGTAACAAACATAGGAAATTTGGGAATTGGAGCATTAAATAGACTAATAGCCACTATGCCAAAACATCCCATTCTTAACATAGGTTTCCAAAGCAGAGAGGAGATTAAAGAAGCATTATAGCTCTTGGGAAATTGGAGTATTGCAAAACGAGCTGAAGATAGTACAATTACTCCAAAGCATATGGCTAATCTCCTTATTGCAGGATTTACTGGTCTTGCATGGGAATGGTGGCATTGGTTGCCCCAAACAACCAAAGATGAATTTCTAGATTCTCCTACAACTGACAGTGATCTGCTTGAAGCCTTAGGCTTATAGTTTTATGGATCCAAACAAGTAGGATCAGATGCAGAACATCTTCAATCTCTTTTCATGTCTCAGAGATTAGGAGATTTGTCTCTTAAGCAAAAATATTTCTGCTATATGCAGAAATTACTTATACAAGCAGGGAAAGCTAATGATCCTACATATATCAAGTATTACATCCGTAGCTTTCTAGGAGCCCTTCCAGATGTAGTAGAGCAGTATTTTAAAGGCAAAGACATCATATTACAGGGTATGACATTAGTTATGGCAGACTACCATATAGATATGGTAATCCAAGAGCATTGCCTCGAAAAAAGGGTCTCAAAGGATTTTAAAAGATTTAATAATATGTTTACTCCATCTTTGTGCAAGAATATCGACAAAATTCCAGAATGGGGATATGGTGCCTTTAATAGAGGACACCAATGCATAAATTTTGCATCTTTCTACTGTAAACAATGCAAGCACAAGAAGAAAAGGTATAGAAAATACTCTTTCAAATCTATATGGACCCCTGATCTTCCTACCAAATATTATAAAAACTCCAAGCCCTACAAACGTTCCTTTCCAAAAAAGTCCTATCTCAAAAGGCAATCTACTCTGAAGAAATATGCTCTCTGTTACAATTGCAATAAACCAGGACATTGTGCCAATAAATGTCCCAAAAATCCTAGAAACTCTCATCTTTCTACTCTATGGTGGGATCTTTATTTTGTAGATTCTACAACTCCTCCTTCCCTGTCAGATGATATTATTTTTCTTCCTACTGATGAAGACAACGATTCCTCTAAATAATGAATCCATACAGGTGGGGATAATTTTTTAGATAAGAGAGGAATAACCCATTAATGGAGTTTAATTAACCCGACGTTTCAGACTTCCAAGTGAGTCCATATTTATGGGATACACTAATAGTTTAAGATAACATTAATGATGTATTGTAGAGCTAAACTTATGTATGTATAGATTCTGGAAAGGATCAATAAGAAAAGGTTTAGCCGACTAAATCTTTTCTTATTGATCCTTTCAGGAATCTATACATACATAAGTTGAGCTCTACAATACATCATTAATCTTCTCTTAAACTATTAGCGTATCCCCTGAAGATGGACTCACTTGGAAGTCTGAAACGCTGGCTTAATTAAACTCCATTAACAGGTTATTCTTCTCTTATCTAAAAAACAATGATTCCTTTTCTGATACCTCTTCTGAATCCAATACTGACAACATTGCTGATCAATTTTGTCTCTTAGATCCATAAAGTTGGGGGGGAGACCAATCCCAACTACCCTTCCCTACAAATTCTCAATACCCAAGCTTTGAAGAATATTTTCAAAACCTGTAAACCCCACGCCCACAATATGACATGTTCATGTTCTCTATCCCTAAAGAGAAGAATCTCGAAGAAAAGCTAGAAGAGATTAATCAAAAGCTTAACAGTCTTCCTGTTTGGCAAGTCCAAGAAAGAATAACATTGAGAGATGAAAGAGATTTTCTTTTACAACAAATAACTAAACCTATTTCCCAACATCCTACAACTACCAGTGATTCTCCCTATAAAATAAATAGAACTATTTATAATCTTGTTGACCTCTATTCTGGCCCTTACAAACATTATGATAGGCAACAATTTAGAAAGGATAAACAAGCTCTTTTATTGGTTCAAATTGAAGAACAAAAGAAAATAGCTAAAGAAGCTATAGAAAAGGTCAAAGAGCTTAAAAGCATGCTAGAAGCTATTAGACTGGAGGAGATTGTCTCTTTAGATAATGAAATGTCCAGGGCATATGAAGAAATTAAAAAAGATCCAACCTATAAGGTAGGATATAGAAGAAAAAATAAGGGAATTAAGTTCACTGAAGAAGATGATAAATATGATGAAGAAATAAGGAAAAAATTAGAATTAGAACACCCTACATTTCTTTCAGTAGGTTTTCATTTATTCATAAAAGCATGGATCCTGTTAGTGTAAGTCAATTCTGCCTGTTACCAGTGATCAAATACGCTTTTACCAAGTTTTATTAGGGGTCTCAAAGTCAAATTTTATCATGTCACTAGGTTTTCAGAATAAAATTTGGTCGCTGGTTAGTGTGTCTAGGGTTATTTCTACTCTCTCAAGAATTTCACATGTCGGTCACTTTCATCGCTCAGCTAAGTGTATCATCATTAAGAGACTATCATCATCATTTCAGTCATCACCATCATGATTTCATTCAGTTCAGTGTCTCCATTAGGTGATTAGGGTTTCAAGGCCACTAAAAATTTCATTTCATGCATAAAATCTGGCAAAGGAGGAGTGGTAATAAGCAAGTCTCTTCAACAAATTTTGATTTCAAATGTAATTTTATGTTTTTATATGTAATAAGTACTTCAAAGTTCCAAAGGACACAATTTAGAGTTCCAAAAAGATCCAATGTTTCAAGAAAGCTAATAAAGTTACAAAGGTTCAAATTTCAAAGGTTATAAAGTGTCAAGGTTCCAAATTCGAGTTTAAAAGGATCTCTCAGTCATCATCGTGCAAACTCAAAAAGGAGAAAAAATTGTGAAAAATCGAGGGTTTTGTTGCATTTTGGGAGAGGTGCGACCCTTCTTAGGAGGTGTGACCTTTTTGAGTAGGTGCGACCTTTCTGAGGAGGTGCGACCTTTCTGAGCACTGCTACTCTTTGTGCAACCTTTTTGGCAGTGCGACCCAAGGAGCGACCCACAACGTGACCCTTATGGGAAATTCGTAGTGTTTGGATTTCTTCTTGGTTTCAAGATAATATTTGACTTCTTCCAACTTCCAAATATTGTTCAAGGACTCCTAAGCCTCCTTAAATAGTAAGTTGGTTCTCATGTCCCTTTGACAAGCCTTTTTGCCCAAAATTTCAACATAGGCAAGGTTGTCACAACAGGTATAGAGTTTAGTATTTCAACAGATATTATTTCTTCAGCCACAGGTATTCCCAATCATGGTGACACTTGGTTCAAAGGCATGTAATTACACCTTGATGATTATAAGATGTTCCTAAAACCTAATGTTAGATAGACTTCTAAACAAGTTTTTCCTTTTAGACATCTACTTAACAAACATGCCCCTTTAATGAAGCTCATTATGAAATATTTTACATGTGAAGGCAAATTCTCTAGATTATACAAGTATCATGTTAGGTTACTTATGCACTTCACCTCTACAAGAACACTTAATTTGTGCAACTTTCTGTTTAGGAGTGTGGTGAAGATGATTGAAAAAATTCACACCAGGGGACAACCTCATATCACCAATTTGTTTCACCATAGCCTAATCAAGATTGTGGTTATGCATAAGCTTTCAGTCAAGCAAATCACCTGGGAAACCTTTCTGGATAAACTAAAAACTACTCATGGTATTAGCCCCACCATTTCTCCTAGCAAAACAACACCATCAGAGTCAAGATCCACACGGCCAATGGAGCATGGTTCAACAAGAAAATAGGTAGAGGTTTCATAGGCACCTAAACCTAAGGTAACCAAGACATATAACATAGGGAACATGCTTGTGTTTGCTCCACAGATTGTGGAAGAGGCCAGGCCTTCTACATCAGCACAACAAGGATCACATTTGCAGGATGAGGAGATCATCCATCATGACATACACATAGTGGACTTGGAGTCCCAAGATGATCATCAAATCCCGCAACAAGTTATCAAAGAGAAATATTCTCAGATCATGGAGCTCCAGGACAATTTGCAAGGGACAAATTCATCATTTCCTTCTTTGAGCAAGAAAACAATCAACTCAAGGTCAAACAACTAACAATGGAAAAAGAGCAATTTAGGGTTATGAGGCAAGAGGTCAAAGGTAAAGCAGTGCTAGAGCATGATGAGCATGATGAACAATAAAATCAGGTTGGAAGGAAGTGGCCTAGGACAATGGGTCTCAAAAGAGCATTGCAGAAGGAAAGAGACCAAAACCTACTAGACGAGGATTTGAGTATTGAAGACAGAATTGCTAGGGAAATCAATGAAGACAGGGAATATTGACTAGGAAAAGTCAATGGCCATCTATAGAAGCTTCTTGAAAAGGCTAACAAGGACAATCAGATGTTGAGGCAATGGCCCACCACTATCAAACAAGGAATCAGATTGCATAAATCAAAATTGATAAATTGAAAACAAGACTGAAAGAAGTCCAAGGCAAGCAAAGGGAGTCAAGAAAAAGGGGTAAAAGAGTGAAATTGGTGGATAAAACACCCTTGGATGTTTAGCCTATCATCCATAACAGCCAAGGAGAAAATTTTGGAGCAATTTATTTATTTATTTTTTATTTTTTAATTTATTTTATTTTATTTATTTATTTTTATCTTTTTTTTGAAATTTTGCAGGAAATGGCACAAAGAAGCGCGACCCTTTTTCCCTGGATATCCAAATGAAATATTTCCTACATGGATGAGTGAATAACTACGAGTGCTTGCCAAATATCAGCTTAGTTTTGCATGAAAGCTTACTATTTTGATCAGAAACTAAAAAAAACCTCACCTTTTTCATGCCTCTACCATTAAATCTGGACTGGCACGACGCTTTTGAGTAAGGTTGGAAAAATCAAGTTTTGGAGGCCTTCCCATGGGTATTTTTTGGAGCTTGATGGCTCATTGGAAAGTAGACACGTGGGGCTACTTGACCCAGCTTTTAGAATGCATAATGGACTCCTAAAAGTCTGCCAAAATCAGCTCTCAACGGACATGACCCTTCTAAAATTCATGTTTTGGTGCATGCTGGTGCGACCTTTTTGCTGGCTGGTGCGACCCTTCTGGTCCTGGCACGACCCATCTAGTCTAGTAACTTTTTGAGCACTGAATGGTGGAAAATTCGAGATATTGTGATCTATTAATTTTACTTTAGGTTTCTTAGTTGGTTTTTTCCTCACTTTATGAGGAAATTTGTAATTAATGAGGAGATATGCTCTCCTAAACTTTAGCCTAAATTGTGGAAATTGTCTCAACTATCCTAGTTTTTAGGTGAGGACTCATCAAAGCCATTTATGATGAACCTTGAATAGAATTTTCGACCTGATGAGATGTCATATGTTGTATTTTCCTATATGAGATGGGGAAGAATCATTTTCCAGAGGTTGGACATCTGAGGAGAGAACTATTGTAGCTTGTATTTGACATTTCTGGAAATCAAAGGACACAATTTGCAGCTATTATTTAGGAATTCATGTGCAGTAAGTTTGTGATGTTGTTTTTCCTTTGTTATTACTTTATATGAATGATATTTATCTTCTCTTTCCATTCATCAACTCTTCAATAGTTTTCCTTACAGTTTATAAACATAATTCTTTTCACTAAGCTCTGTTTTGATGGAAAATTATTATGTGTTACTTTCTCTCTTGCTTAATGAATTCATGTTTCATGCTCATTAAGACATTTATGCTTCTTCTGAACACCATACTACACCGACAAAACCTAAAATCCATCACAAAAGTACTGCTACCTTGCTCCTTCATATCTTTGCTGTTGTAAACCTTTGACCCTCTGGCTTAGCTACCTGGTTTTTCTCCCTTGGCTAGCAACAAAACCCTAAATTTTCCAAAACCTAACTGAGGCTAGCTATCTAGCCTAAAATCCTTTACATCTTAATCATCTATTGGCTATGATTTCATAGAGAGAGCCTTCTCTAGTTTGGTAGGGATAGCTACCAAACTAAAAGCTTGGTTTGTGGTTACCTCTGTTGGTTCCTCTGAGCCTGGGACATTGTGGGGGATAACATTTTGGTGCCATTGCTGGGGAAATGAAAGATCATATCTTCCCTGGGAAAGATCGACAAAGATAAGATTTGATTATTGATGGTGAACAATTATCAAACACATATGAAGGCTGAACCATTCACCTGGCAACTCCCACTTGATCCAAAGACTCCACTGGTAGCAGGATCTAGAAATCGAAATGAGTTCTCAATCTAGAAGGTATGCTCCTATGCATTGAGATCATGTTCTAGGCTTTCCAAATCATATGCCTCAGGTAGATTGGCAAACATACTTGCCAAAATTCAGAGATGGAAAAGGTGATGATGCTACACTTCATTTAATAAGATTTCATATGCATGTGCGTAAGTTGAGGATTAATTTTCATGAAGATTTATTAATGAAGATGTGCATGATCACATTAGAAGAAAGAGCACGATTTTGGTATGAAAGCTTTCCTCCTACTTGTATTTATTCTCTCAAATATTTTCACTCAGTATTTTTTGATAAGTATAGAGAAGCCTATCCTTCTTTGCTTTTGATTGAGGATTGTTGTGATCACTTTGAGAATTTTATTCAAGAGCTGGAAAGTGCTTATGGCGATGAAGAGTTTATGGATGATGAACTCTTGGATGCTTTGAATGAAAACCCTTTTCACCACCATGATAAGATCATGGATTCTACCCTGGATGATAGCGAACTTGAGCAGAATTCTTCAAAAGATGACAATGATCTTCCATCATATGAAGTTGATAATAATTTGTAGCAGTCTTGCCAATCTTCAAGCGATCAAGATATATACAAAGATGTTCTTTCCAACTGCCCTTCATTCCTTTCCTCTTCTGAGTTTTTAATTCAGGAAGAAATATGTGTAAATCAAAATTTTGAGTTTGCTTGTATAGAAACTCTAGAGAGTCATGATTTATCCGTTGAGGTAAAAAACAATGTACAACAAGTTTGTTGTCTTGAGTTTGATGAACATGTTCAACAACCTTCAAATGATCAAGATATAGAATTTTTTCAAAGCCTAGACAATTCTTTTTCTGATATACATGAAAATCCACTTGTAGATATTTGTGTTGATGCTGATTTGGCTACCTCAATTGAAGATCTGCAAGAACATACAAATCTTGTCTCTGATCTAGATGGTATGGAAGATGACATTGCTACATTTCCATTTAAGAAGGATCACCCAAATGAAGAAGAACAATCAACCATTATATTTGAAAGCATCTTCCTTCCTTTTGTTGATCCACAAGAGGTAATGCTTCATGATTTCCAAGACCCCTTGGGTAGTCTTTTGCAAGCATCAGAGAAGGTGAATGTTGTTTTGTTTGTCAGCATAAGTCTTGGTTTTAGTTTTCATTGTGAGTTTCCTACATGTACATCATTCTGTCTGCTTACAGAGGATGTGAGCATAATTTCAGTGAATGGTCATCTCCTTTTTTGGCTTCATTGGAAATTTCGCATCACTTGAGTGAGCAGGTTATGGATCAGTTAGAATAGATAAGGTGTGATGAATAAGCTCAACATTATGAGCATCTTTTTTAGTGTCAATTTCTAGTAGATTTTGCAATTGACAATGTACAGTTCAACTTTCAGTTGAATTTGAGTCAGTTTGAAAATTGTATTTGCAATGACTCTATTGCACAATGAATAAGGTTACTTGGTCTACAGTGTTCTTGACACCTCAAGGAGCTACCATCCCCAGCTGGGGCCGATGTTAGTGTCAGTCAGTTATGCCTGTCACTAGTGATAAAATATGATTTTACCAACTTTTGTTAGGGGTCTCAAAGTCAAATTTTATCATGTCATTAGGTTTTCAGAATAAAATTTGGTCACTGGTTAGTGTGTCTAGGGTTATTTCTACTCTCTCAAGAATTTCACATGCCAGTCACTTTCATCACTCAGCTAAGTGTATCATCATTAAGAGACTATCATCATCATGTCAGTCATCACCATCATGATTTCATTTAGTTCAGTGTCTCCATTAGGTCATTAGGGTTTCAAGGGCACTAACACTTTCATTTAATGCCTTAAAATCTGGCAAAGGAAGAGTGGTAATAAACAAGTCTCTTCAATAAATTTTGATTTCAAATGTAATTTTATGTTTTTATATGTAATAAGTACTTCAAAGTTCCAAAGGCTACAGTTTAGAGTTCCAAAAAGATCCAATGTTTTAAGAAAGCCAATAAAGTTACAAAGGTTCAAATTTGAAAGGTTATAAAGTGTCAATGTTCCAAATTCGAGTTTAAAAGGATCTCTCAGTCATCATCGTGCAAACTCAAAAAGGAGAAAAATTTGTGAAAAATTGAGGGTTTTTTTGCATTTTGGGAGAGGTGCGACCCTTCTCAGGAGGTGCGACCTTTCCTGCGACCTTTCTGAGCACTGCTACTCTTTGCATGACCTTTTTGGCAGTGCGACCCAAGGAGCGACCCACAGCGCGACCCTTCTGGGAAATTCGCAGTGTTTGGATTTCTTCTTGGTTTCAAGATAATATTCAATTTCTTCCAGCTTCCAAAGATTGTTCAAGGACTCCTAAGCCTCCACAAATAGTAAGTGATCATCTACACCATCATTTCAAATAATTTCATCAAGATAAATTGATTTCTTCTCAAGGTTTTCTCCAACAAAGATTTTGGTGAATGAAACCTAGCTTCTACTGATTTACCACTATCATCTATCATCCATGAAACCCTAACTTAAGATCTCCTATCATTTCACTACTCATTCGCCATCGATTTCATCAAACCCTAGCCTTCCACTATGTTTTCACCTTTGAGAAAACTCCCACTTCATTTTTATCAACATCATCTAGCTAGGGTATTATCCTTCAACAAATTTAATGGAGTGAACAAGAGAGTGAAAAGAAAGTGCACAAGGGAGGACATCATTCAAGGTTTGAGCCATCCAACCTGAGAGAAATCAATGCTTCTCCATTTGTCTAAAAATGTTTTAGAAATGTAGGTTGTATGAAGTTTTGTGAGAATGTTGCATAGGTTGGTTATCATGTCCCTTTGACAAGCCTTTTTGCCCAAAATCTAAACATAGGCAAGGTTGTCATAGCAGGTATAGGTTTCAGTATTTCAACAGATATTATTTTTTCAGCCACAGGTATTCCCAATCATGGTGACACTTGGTTCAAAGGCATGGAATTACACCTTGATGATTATAAGATGTTCCTAAAACCTAATGTTAGAGAGACTTCTAAACAAGTTTTTCCTTTTAGACATATGCTTAACAAGTATGCCCCTTTAATGAAGCTTATTATGAAATATTTTACATGTGAAGGAAAATTCTCCAGATTATACAGGTATCATGTTAGGTTACTTATGCACTTCACCTCTACAAGAACACTTAATTTGTGCAACTTTCTGTTTAGGAGTGTGGTGAAGATGACTAAAAAAATTCATACCAGGGGACAACCTCATATCACCAATTTGTTTCACCATAGCCTGATCAAGATTGTGGTTATGCATCAGCTTTCAGTCAAGAAAATCACCTGGGAAACCTTTCTGGATAAACTAAAAATTGCTCCTGGTATTAGCCCCATTGTTTCTCCTAGCAAAACAACACCATTAGGGTCAAGGTCCACATGGCCAATGGAGCATGGTTCAACAAGAAAACATGTAGAGGTTTCAGAGGCACCTAGACCTAAGGTAACCAAGACATATCAAAGAGGGAACATGCTTGTGTTTTCTCCACAGATTGTGGAAGGGGCCAAGCCTTCTACATCAGCACAACAAGGATCACATTTGCAGGATGAGGAGATCATCCATCATGACATACACATAGTGGACTTGGAGTCCCAAGATGATCATCAAATCCTGCAACAAGTTATCAAAGAGAAATATTCTCATATCATGGAGCTCTAGGACAATTTGGCAAGGGCCAAATTCATCATTTCCTTCCTTGAGCAAGAAAACAGTCAACTCAAGGTCAAACAACTAATAATGGAAAAAGAGCAATTCAGGGTTATGAGGCAAGAGGTCAAAGGTAAAGCAGTGCTAGAGCATGATGAGCATGATGAACAAGAAAAGCAGGTTGGAAGGAAGAGGCCTAGGAAAATGGGTCTCAAAAGAGCATTGCAGAAGGAAAGAGACCAAAACCTACTAGACGAGGATTTGAGTATTGAAGACAAAATTGCTATGGAAATCAATGAAGACAGGGAATATTGGCTAGGAAAAGTCAATGGCCATCTAGAGAAGCTTCTTGACAAGGCTAACAGGGACAATCAGATGTTGAGGCACATGGCCCACCACTATCAAACAAGGAATCAGATTGCACAAATCAAAATTGAGAAATTGAAAACAAGACTGAAAGAAGTCCAAGACAAGCAAAGGGAGTTAAGAAAAGGGGGTAAAAGAGTGAAATTGGTGGCTAAAACACCCTTGGATGTTTAGCCTATCATCCATAGAAGCCAAAGAGAAAAGTTTGAAAATTTTGGAGCAATTTGTTTTTTTGTTTTTGTTTTTGTTTTTTGTTTTTGTTTTGTTTTGTTTTGTTTTTTCTTGAAATTTTGCAGGAAATGGCACACAAAAGCGCCACGCAGAGGCGCGCCCCTTTTTCCCTGGATATCCAAATGAAATATTTCCTACATGGATGAGTGAATAATTACAAGTAATTCCCAAATATCAGCTTAGTTTTGCATGAAAGCTTACTATTTTGATCAGAAACTAAAAAAAACCTCACCTTTTTCATGCCTCTGCCATTAAATCTGGACTGGCGCGATGCTTCTGAGTAAGGTTGGAAAAATAAAGTTTTGGAGGCCTTCCCATGGGTATTTTTTGGAGCTTGATGGCTCATTGGAAAGTAGACACGTGGGGCTACTTGACCCAGCTTTTAGAATGCATAATGGACTCCTAAAATTCTGCCAAAATCAGCTATCAACGGACACGACCCTTCTAAAATTCATGTTTTGGTGCATACTGGTGCGACCTTTTTGCTGGCTGGTGCGACCCATCTAGTCTAGTAACTTTTTGAGCACTGAATGGTGGAAAATTTGAGATATTGTGATCTATTAATTTTACTTTAGGTTTCTTAGTTGGTTTTTTCCTCACTTTATGAGGAAATTTGTAATTAATGAGGAGATATGCTCTCCCAAACTTTAGCCTAAATTGTGAAAACTGTCTCAACTATCCTAGTTTTTAGGTGAGGACTCATCAAAGCCATTTATGATGAACCTTGAATAGAATTTTCGACCTGATGAGATGTCATATGTTGTATTTTCCTATATGAGATGGGGAAGAATCATTTTCCAGAGGTTGGACATCCGAGGAGAGAGCTATTGTAGCCTGTATTTGAAATTTCTGGAAATCAAAGGAGACAATTTGCAACTATTATTTAGGAATTCATGTGCAATAAGTTTGTGATGTTGTTTTTCCTCTGTTATATGAATGATATTTATCTTCTCTTTCCATTCATCAACTCTTCAATAGTTTTCCTTACAATTTATAAACATAATTCTTTTCACTAAGACCTGTTTTGATGGAAAATTATTGTGTTACTTTCTCTCTTGCTTAATGAATTCATGTTTCATGCTCATTAAGACATTTATGCTTCTTCTGAACACCATACTACACTGACAAAACCTAAAATCCATCACAAAAGTATTGCTACCTTGCTCCTTCATATCTTTGCTACTGTAATCCTTTGACCCTCTGACCTAGCTACCTGGTTTTTCTCCCTTATCTAGCAACAAAACCCTAAATTTTCCAAAACCTACCTAAGCCTAGCTATCTAGCCTAAAATCCTTTACATCTTAGTCATCTGTTGGTTGTGATTTCATAGAGAGAGCCCTCTCTGGTTTGGTAGGGCTAGCTACCAAAATAAAAGCTTGGTCTGTGGTTACCTCCATCGATTCCTCTCAGCCTGGGACATTGTGGGGGATAACAGATCCATCCAGACAATAGAAAGCCCCATTAGATTGATTGTTTAGTGGATACTGGAGCACAACTTAATCTAATGAGAAAGCAAGTCATACCAACTTATCTATGGAAAGAAACAAGATTTAGGGGAACAACTATAAACAAAACAAAAGTAATTGTTTTTGGAGAAACAAATCCTTTATCCATAGAAATTGAAGGGGAAAAGTTAGAAATTGTGTTTTATGGTGTACAAGAAATTGCACATGATTGCATTTTAGGTTCTGATTTTGTAAATATGGTTAGCCCAATTACATTTGATGTAAAAAGGCAGGAATTGAAGTTTCATGTAAATAATCAACAGATTCAGACACAAATGTATAAAGACGACATATGCAAAAGTAAAATGGCAGAAGAAAAAATGGAACAAAATAAATCAGTCTACTCTTTGACTCTTATCAAAGAACATAACAAAATGGAACATAATATTTGTTATGCAGAAATACATTCAGAAAATGTTCTCAAGGAAATCTCAAGAAAACTGAGAGCAGAGTGTACTTCAGAATCTCCCAATGCCTTCTGGCATAGGGAACAATATTTTGTGAGCCTTCCCTATGATCCTTTAATGAATATAGTTCCACAGAAAGCCTCTGCAACATTAATGAGTCCCTCTGAAATTGAGATTTGTCAAGAAGAGATAAAATACCTAATGGAAAAAGGTCTTATTGAACCATCTAAAAGTGCTTGGGCCTGTAGAGGATTTTATGTAAATAAGAACTCAGAGCAAAAAAGAGGAAAACCTAGATTAGTGGTAAACTATAAGCCACTAAACAAAGTCTTACAACCAATTAGGTACCCTCTACCTAATAAAGCAACCCTCTTGCAAAAAATCAAAGGTAAAGTGATATTCAATAAATTTGATTTAAAGTCTGGATTTTATCAGATAGGCATAACACCCCAAGATAGGCATAAAACAACTTTTATTGTTCCCCATGGACATTATCAATGGACGGTAATGCCATTTGGATTAAAAAATGCCCCTGGTGAATTCCAAAAAAGGATGGAAGATATTTTTAGAGACTTTCCCTGGATAATAGTCTACATTGATGATATTTTGATATGCTCCAAAAATCTCCAAGAACATCTTAAGCATCTGCAAAATTTTATGAACTGGTGTATCAACATGGTTTAGTTCTTTCTGCAACTAAAATGGAGATAGGTAAGATAGAAATTGAGTTCCTAGGATATAAGATAGCTAAAGGACAAATCCTTTTGCAAGAACATGTCTTAAAAATATTCAATAATTATCCAGATAAGATCCTAGAAAAAACTCAATTACAAATATTTTTGGGAAGTCTGAATTATATCAGACCATTCTACAAGAAATAGGCAGAAGACATTCATATACTGCAACAAAGGCTAAAAAATAATCCTCCAACCTGTTCAAAAGAGATGACAACATCTGCCAAAATATTAAACAAAAAGTACAAGCACTACCTCCTCTTTGTTTACCTATTGAAAAGGGTAAATATATTATAGAAACTAATGCATCCCAAAATGCATGGGGTGGAGTCTTGCTAGAAGAATTTGAAGGAAAAGAGGAAATTTGTGGGTATACCTCTGGAACATTCAGAGGAGCAAAACTAAAATACCCCTCTAGCCATAAAGAGTTACTATCAATAAAAAAGACTATACTGCGTTTTAAATGATATCTTAAGCTTATTAAATTCATAATGAGGACAAATTTAAAAATATTCGCAGGAATGACGAAGAACAATAGTCTGTTGACAGATAGTCATACTCGTGTGCATGAATGGGCAGTCTGGTTAGAAAATTTTGATTTTGATATTGTACATAAACCAAATTACTTAAATTGCATAACTGATATGTTATCTAGAGAAGCTCATGATAGGTCTGATATAACATTATTTATGCTATCTAGTGCAGAAATGAAAAAGGTTAAAGAAGAAGATTTTGAGAGAAGAAAACAATTTGTTTTCTCTGCTCCTCAGACAACTGCAAAAGAATACATGGACTACAAATTAGTCCAATAAATCCTTTCAAGCCCATTAAAGATAAACATTCTAGAAAAGTGGGAAAGGAAAGAATTCTGGCAAACCAATAATGCTTATAACAGATTAGTTAGAGAAAAGCATGGTGTCTGGATAGATGAAGAAGATAATCAATGCTATTGTGACCTCGGTTTTGGCACAATGAACTAGACCACTTATTCCTTAATTTTACAAATGATCAGAGAAAAAGAACATGTTGTAATTTGTGCAGATCTAAATAATATGGTCAGACATCCTTGGACAGGGTGGACAAAGATTTTCTTAGATAAATTTTGTCCAAGAAAAGATTGGGTTCAAAAGGTGCAACAATTTCATCTTACATCTGCAAGCAGATATGAAAGCAACTTCTCAACATGAATTGTGGTTCAAATTTAAACTTAAGCATCTTGGAGGGAAAATTACACCGCTTGAATCCTTGAAGTATATTCAATACAAAAACCATATTTTGAATAATAAAGGAAAAGTGGTGGGAATGGTAACCGAAACAGAAGAAATTAATGTTCAGGTTGAATCTATGTTTCAAGGAGAATTTATTTGTGAACCATGTCCTTTTATGAAAAGATGGGACCTGAAATAGTGCTTTTCACATAATCTACCCAATTAGATATTCCAACACAGGCCATGCAAGTGGAAACAATCCCCGACCCAGTACTCATCCGCATGTCGAATTTCAATGATGTAAATGTAAAACATGTAGGGATGATTCTTCTGATTCTCACAATATTGTATGATGCTTATGATGAGAAGCCATGTCCATCTGCTTTAGTGATGATAATTAATAATTATGTACCATCGAACTGACCGACATTTGTGGAGCCAGTCTGTTCTCGTGGGATTTCAGCAAAAGCATCCACTGTGTTCTTTTATAAAGGTTCCATGGGATTGCTTTAATTCTCCACCGTGTTTCTATCTAATGCAAATCCGAATGAAATACAACCAAACTTAAACTATTCCAACACTAGTCTGAATTCCAAGAAAAAACGACAAAATGATATTTGTCTCCAGAATATCCAAATCCGACGCAGAGACCAGCCAAACCATTCCACAGCCAAAAACAAATCTGCAGAACAATCAAACAGGTGCTTGTCACTATCTAATCTATTATGATAACTTAATGTTTCTAAATTTTATGTACTATGCATTTATCAAGCCCAAGCACTATGATATGCACTTTATTTGATATACCAGGTGTTGATGGTCTGTTTCATAAAACATGTATTCGGAAATGTAAAAGAAGATAATATTGAAAATTCTATCCTTTGATGGAGAGGAGACGACGATAATATGTTAGCTTTTTTAAAATTTTCCATCAAATCGAGATTCTCATTCAAAGAAAGAGTATTTTGCTACTTTTCAATGGGGGATGCTTATTGTAGTAAATAGGGATGGGTCAAGAAGAATCTAGAAAATATAACTCTTCACTTTCATTCTTGATTGTCCTTATACCTTTTAATCCTTTTAGATATTGGTTGTCATTCAAAAGCATTATTAAATGTTACTTAGAATTGATTGACATTATAGAATTATATTATCTTTTATGCAATCATAAATTGAACCAATTCTTTGTGCATAGTTAATTAAGCATTCCCTAACTATATTTGGTTATTCCAAAACATCTATTAACTCCAAGTGAGAGATCTTACTTGGATCTTTGTAATGAAAAAAACTTCTTACTTTGTTATGGAATACCTCAGTAGTTCCATGAGATTTCTAAGACACAAAGGATCGTTTGCATTATGGAACATTGCGATTCATTATAGTTCCACCGTTGCGAGTGCCTCTACCCATATTTCTTTGTTGTATTACAATATATTATCTAAGTGTTTTAACAAATCCAAGGAAATTAACTTAACTTGTTTCACACTAGAAATTATGAAACTTGTCTTACAATGGTTTAGTGGTCATATATGATCTAGAATAGGAATGCACTTCTTACCCTTCCATGATCTTGTTTGGCTATAATTTATTTTACTCTATACTAGTGACTCACCATTCTAATTGTTGCTTAAATACCATCATGCTAGTTGATAAATCCACGCATGCATGAACAAGATGATGGTAATAATGAATCTAAGGTATTGCTTGGCCCTCCTATAACTATGTGAAAGTTATGAAGTTGTCTTTCTCTTTGTTATAATACACCACCTAATTATCTAAGCTAGTAATGTGATATTTACATTGCATATAATACACCACCTAATTATCTAAGCTAGCAATGTGTTCTTTATGTTGCCTACCACCATTGGCTTGAAAATGGTTCTCCAAACACCTAAGTTGCAATGATGTGGAAGTGCCCATTGTAATAGGTCTAATGAGATGAGTGTTTATGGCGGTGTTCTCTATAGTTACAATCATTGTGATTCTTATCCACCTTCTCATGCTTGTGCATTTACTTCTTAATAGTCTTATGCTTCCTATTATATCCAAATGTATCTAAAACAATAAAAGGGTCATCATCATTATAGATCTGGGGCATGCTCTTGCATAGTTTGTCCAAACATGATGTTGGCATCGTGGGATGAGGTTTGCCTCCATCAATTCTTGTATCAACATCTACATCTTGTCTGCTATAAGTTTTGATTTTATTAGCCTCTACAATACTTATCCCTTTTAAAATCATCTAGACTTGGAATTTTATATTAATGTTGGTTTTCACTTAGTTAATTAGACCTATGGAAGTTCCCACACCACCAATATAGATTACTTGCACTTTAGCGCCTCTTAGGAGGGTTGTCTAATGTCAAGTTTGCTAGTGATTGGAAGTTGCATGGGTTTAACGATTGACTTGAGTAGACTTTTTTGGGTTTTTTCTTGACCTACCACATCATATTACTTACCTTAAACTAAGTGATGATCCTTAGCATACTTGCATTCTTCTTCCTGTGGCATTCTCGATGGCAACACAACTAATTTGATAATTGTTTTTTGAAGTGATCACCAACATTCCTACACAGATAATGAATCGTGAAGTTTCCAATCATCAACTTGAAAAATCTCATTTCCTCTACATGCGATAGCACAATAACATATTTAGTAAGTGTGAAGGCACCAATGATGAGGAGATAAGAAGGGAACAAGTCCTTTTGAGTTCCTTCAACCTCACATTATTTCAAAACTTGGCGATGTAGTAGGCAGTTTTGTGAACACTGACTAATATAGGACTTGAGATATTTAGCACTGAGGTGCATTCATATATAGGTAAATAAATTTTATATCATTATAAGTATAATCATTTATGGGTTCAAATGCTTATAAAGCTTCTAAAGTGAACTTATTGGTCACTTCACTTGAGCATCCAATATAAGAACGATAACTCCATATATTCCTCAAGGGATAATTATTTTTCAGTATTAGTTGACATGTTTTAAGATATAATGAGTGTGCATACAAATACATGTAAGGGTGATAATTCATGTCCTTAACAAAGGGCATGACTTATCATTATCACATATTAATGATACATTACATAATAATTGTCCTATGATTATTATTACATGATATTAAGTTATTACACAAAGATAATAAATGCAATACACTTTAGGTATATCACAAGTTCCTCCCCCTTTAAGATGCTTTGTCCTTAAAACATAGACAATGAGAAACTTCTTCTAATAGAATGAACAATCTTTTATAATTATCATTGATCAAATAAGGTCGAGCACATGAGGTGATATGAAGTTTAAATCCTTAAACAATATTGATGCATTGAAAAATGATCAATCCACATCTAAACTCAATGCTTTTCACTCTTAATCCTTGATGGTTGAATGTTGCATAATTCTCTTTCCCTTGATTTTGTGCATTGTTGTAGAAAATTCTCCAATTTGTATTAGTTATTAGTCTCTTATAATGTCTTATGGAATAAGGGTTTTGTGATGTCATGTTCTATGGATATTGGTGAGAATTCCATCCTCTTCCTTGATAATGTTGATATCAATCTTCTTGATTTTATTGGAGATGAGGGTGTAGATATCATTCCACATTTGATGGTTTTCCTTATTTTGCATACCCAATAAATATGTTTTCTTTCTAAAGACAATACCATTCCATATTCTCTTTGCTTGGTCTTTGATTACTCTATCCTTGGAGATGATACCATTATATTTGACATGTAAATTCTCCAAATGGAGTTCAATTTCTTTAAGTAACTTGTGATGACCTTCTTGAATCTTGTCTTCTTTCTCATTTTGAAGCTACATTGTGATCCCATCCATCAAATTCTTATGTCCTTCGTCAATTCTAGATTGCATCTCTAATTTTATATCATGCTTATTTTTAGATTCCTCAACCTTCATGCAAATCTCCTCTTTTTTCTAATAGTATCCACTTCAATTTTCGTGGCAATATCTTCATTCGTATTCTTTGATTGAAGCTCTTGTAAATGTATTTTCACCTAACATCATTAAAAGTTCTTGATTATGCTTATGTAACCTTTTGATCTCTTCATATTTATATTTTAATTCTTTAATTGACTCATACTTTTCCAACTTTCCTTTACTATTAGTTTCTTGCTTTAAGTTCTTAACCTCCTTAATGAGAGATTCATTATGGAATTGCATCTTACATTATTGGCCACCCTTTTTTTTGAGCTCTTTTTTTCATTCATTATTATCTCTTATTAGCTTCATTGAATTCATCTTCAATTTTATTGTATCACTTCCATTCGTAAGTTCTTCATCCATTTTGTTAAGGTCACCTTATCTGCAATTTCAAAATTTGGAAGCTCTTCCACTAATGCTATTTGATTGATAACAACATTAAGTTTTCCATGTTGATTGTGTCAAATGTTAGTACGCTTACCCATGGGTTGAATTTTTATTGTGACATCTTTTCATTATTCAACTTCTTCATTTTTATTAATAAAGTTTCATTATGATTTCTCAACCAAGAAATTTCATCATCTTTGGATGATAGTTTTTTACTAATATATATATATATATCCTACTTCATTGATAACAACATTAGGTTTTTCCATGTTGATTGTGTTAAATTTTAGTACCCTTATCCATGGGTTGAATTCTTGTTTTGACATTTTTTCTTTCTTCAACTTCTTCATTTTTATTAATAAAGTTTCATTATGATTTCTCAACCAAGAAATTTCATCATCTTTGGATGATAGTTTTTTACTAATATTTTCAATATCTTTTTGAGATTTTTTTTTTGGATTAATCACATAATTACTTCTTTTGGTCTACATTTCGAACCAACTATTGTGGTTCATATTTGTCCTGAAGATGAACCACAACAGTTGGTTCGAAATGTCGACCAAAAAGAGTGAATATGTGATTAATCTGGAAAACAATCTCAAAAACATGATGAATCACGGAAGCCTAAAATCAGAAATTTTGAATATCTCTTTTGTGAGTGCTTTTTATATTGTTTTTTTGTTGTTGCAACTTTTTTATCTGTTATTGAAATTTGTGATATGTAAATTGCTTCTCCTAAGATTCTTAATCAAACTGAATTACAACATCTTGTTGTATTGGTACTTGATTCTTTGCTTGTAAGTCATAGTTTTCTTTCTCTAATGCTTGTTATTTTTGAGGTATTTGTCTTTTTAAATTACAATTATTCTAATTTAGGTTTAGGACATACACTTCATTTATGAGCCTTTTATTCACATAAATGATTTACTAAAGAATCTTGTTCCTTTCAAGTTCTTTCAATTCCACATAACTTTCATGTGGTGATTGGTGTTCCAATGAAAAAAATGTGTGGGAACTTGGACTACTTAGTCCATTACTTATATTTTTAATGCTTAGAGCTCCTCTTTGAGCATCTCAAAATTTGAGTTCTTATTCATAAGAATGTCTAGTTTTTATTTGATCTCTTCAATTTGATGTTTCATTGTATCATTTTCTTTTGAATTGGGAGTCTTTTTGGTGCCCAAGATCTTCCTTGAATTATCCATGTGTCCAAAGCTAAAATAATATACTATTATACTAAAAAGCTAAAGTAAAACTACTTTAGTTGAGGAAAATGACATATCAACATGTTGTGGCATGACAACAACCCCCCATTAATGTATATATCTAAATAAAAAAAATGGCAACCCTTTAAATTTTTGAATTTGTTCTAGCATTAAGCCTTATTTGCAATAGTTATTTTCCTCAATTTCCTTTGTTTTCCCATTCCAATATGTTATTGAAATATAAAAAATGGGGTTGTGTTAAGTTTACAATCTATGAATATTTCAAATTTTGTAATAAAACCTAAGGGTTGTCATTAAACACAATTGTTTTTATCTTCCATGTCAAACATGACGACCATTAAACAATAAATGGATTTCTTGTCCTTTGAAACACAAAGAAAGAAAGGGTAGGGAAAAAAAAATTATTATTAGGGGAATAAAATATTATGGGAAGAATGAAAGCACTCTCAATTTGACAAGGGACTTTTTGAAAGACAAACTACATTGGAAAGGGAAAATTTGCCAAGTAAGGAGGGTGGAGAAGATATGCGATGAGAGGTCTCAACACATAAAAGTCATCATGGAAAGCATGCAAGACAAAAACCATCTCTTGAGCAAAATAAACTCTTGAAAGGATCATACTTCTTCCTAGATGAAGATTTAACCAACAAACAACAAGAGGATAGAAGTGAAGAAGTGGAGAAAATTAGAGCAACAAGAAATGAAGGGAAAAGGGCATGGTTGTACAATGGTAAAGCAATTATTGCAATGCTTGGGCCTCATGGAAAAATGGGAAGCAAGATGGCAGTAAAGAAAAAACATAGATTTTGATAATAAGGAGGAAAACAACAAGATCAACATGGGTGAAAAGGGGTTAAGACTCAAATTTGAGTCTTATGGGTCAAACCGCGTAGCAGTCAAATCCTACCCAGGTCTACCTAAGTCTAGTTTGTTGGAATTGTAGAGGTTACCCTTAGAGGAGGGGACCTGGGTTAGGGCCTATTGTGGAAGGTAGAGACATAGTTTGTCTCAGGAAAACTCATGAACATGATGGTTGCAAAACTCTTGTGTTTGATGGTTATCTTAAATTAATAGTTTGGAACAAGGTAACATAAAATGGAAAAGGATATAGGGGAATACTAGTTTTAGTGAAAGAAAAGAAGGTCGTCACATTTAGTTAATGAAAGAAGATGAAAATAAACAATATTTATGGTTCAAAATATCAGAGAATGAGAATGACATAAGAATTGCAGCATGTTATTTTGCCCCTCAAGTCTCAAAAACTTACAAAAATAAGGGGTTAGACAACAAGGATATGTATGCAACTTTAAAATAAGATATTGCCATGTACTCTTAGTAGGGATAAGTTCTTTTAGTGGGAGATTTCAATGCTAGAACAAAAAATCAACAAGTTAGTATTATTTGTTGCAAAGATGACCACAATCCTATTTGGCTCACTGAAGAGGAGAATCCCTAGTGGGTGATGTTGATTTGGGGTAGCATTGGATGTGCTCTAACCATGAAAATTGGTGGAGAGGCTAAAGCACATGAGATCTCCAAGACCTAGAAATGGTTTGGGGAAATTCTGACCAGTTAGAGAGATATTAAAATAATTAATATTTTTAATGGGGTTCCTAAGTCTAAACTTAGGAAAATTAAAATATTAATAGGTATTAATATAAAATTGGGTGAGAATGTTCTAAATGACATGGATCAAGCCAAATATAATCTTAGCCATTTATTAGAGACTTAATCTTGGCTGTTGAAGACTTCTCAGGAAATTATAAGAGGAGGCTTGAGGGTCAGTTGGAGACACACCAAGATTGATCAGTGAGTTTGATTTTTTGGAGCAGGGTTGCTAAGAAAATTTGAACAAGTGATCTGAGTTGCAGCGAGGAATAGTGAGTGCATAAAAGAGAGGCAAAGATAGTGCCAGAGGGCCATCACAATGATTGAGGAGGCTACACAGAGCCATCAGGAGCCACGTAGAAGAGGCTCATGAAGAGCCACGTCATCCTACTCAGCCAGGTAGGCTTGACGTAGTTGGCTAGAGGAGCGATTTAGTCTTGCTGGGACTGCGCAGAGCTAAGAGGCTCAGTCTCTTCAGCTGCTGGGGCCTAGGGAGCTATGGTGGACTGCGAAGTTGGTGGGGTGTTGTTGCTGTCAAAATATAATAGTATCTAATAGGATAGAGCCAAGGTATAGGGAGCCGCTGCCTTGAGGGATTTCTAGCCAAGAAATCTAGATCCGAGTTGCAGTTGCAAAGAGGATCGGAGAGGAGCACATCAAAAGTTTGCGAGAAGATTTACAACAGGGAAATTGAGACTCAGAGGGAGTCTAGGAGAAAACTTCCGGAGGAAAGTCAAGACTCAGAGGGAGACTAGGAGAGAACTTCCAGGAGGGAAGTCAAGCCTCAGAGGGAGTCTAGGAGAGAACTTCTGGAGGGAAGTCAAGACTCAGAGGGAGTCCAGGAGAGAACTTCTAGGAGGGAAGTCAAGACTCAGAGGGAATCCAGTAGAATAGTGGAGATGGCAATGAATGGACTGAGGGATTAGGACAGGTTGGACGGGGCCTCCAACTTTGTCATCTGGAAGGCCATGATCCTATCTATTCTGGATAGACATTGCATCAAGGGCTTCACCTTGAGAACCATGGCTATCCTAGTCGACCCAACTGATAATGAAAGGTATGAGGATGCAATGGCGAAGGAAAAGTGCATATCCTTGATGGGGTTAAGGATCATGTAGTATCGCATATTTCCGAGAAGAACACAACAAAGGAGATGTGGGATACCTTGATGACATTGTATCAGAGCACTTCCGTGCAGAGGAAGATGCTGTTGGAAAATTAGCTGTGGTCATATCATATGCAGAAAGGGGAGCAGATAGATCTATACCTAAGCAGGTTGCAAGAGATTCAGGACGAACTTACTTCCATAACTGGATTAGGAGTTCATGGTGAGGACTGCCTTGAATGCAGTCTCCGAGGATTGGGAGACATTTGTCCAAAGCATTTTGGGAAGAGTTGATCTTCCAGGATAGGAAGAGATGTGGGCATCTCTCCGCCAAGAAGAGATCAAATAGTTGACCAAGGCAGGAAGTAGCAGCAAAGGAGATTGATTCAAGAAAGAGGAGGAAGAGGATGCTGTTAGAAAATTATATATTATATATCAATGGAACACATAAAATATATTGTAGAAATATAAACAAAGAAAACACATAAAACAAGAGAGACACAGATATACGTGGTTCACCCAATTTGGCTACGTCCATGGACAAATAGCTAGTCCTTCCTTTTATATTATCCAGCAAAATGAAGAGATACAACCTACAACAGGTCCGCTGTAATTCCCTCTTTTCTCTCACACAATCTCCTTTCTCTTTCTCACCCATAATACAGATCTACATAGACAAAATACAATTCCCTCATATATAGCGAGGGGTTGCCTTCTAGGGAAAAAAACCCTAGATTAAACATAACTTCTACCGTTCGATCTCCACCTAATGAATGACCCAACTTGACTACGAAATTACAACATTTTACAAGGCAATTTTACATCTATTTTTAGCTTCGATCCCCCACCAGGGGGGGCTCCCAAAGATCATAGCCTCCGCCCTGGGACCCCCCTCGCAGCGTAAATATTACAGGCAACGTTTCCACCACATTACGAATTGGGGTCCAATGCGGTGATACCTCTGAATAAAGAAGATAATCAGGCTCCACACCCAACGGATGTGACTCTGGAATCTGCAGGACAACAGGGGAAGAGGAAGAAGAAGGAAATCTCCAAGGTGAAGTGCTTCCATTGTGGGGAGATGGGTCATATTGAAACCCAGTGTCCTAGGGAGAAGAATAAGGGAGAGGCTTCTGACTCTAAGGCAGCTTCGGCTAAGGTGGAAAAAGAAGTCAAGACTGATGACTACTGTGCCATGAGTGCTCATGGACCTTTAGAGAAGAGGTGGGGTGACATCGAGCTATAGTCAGGAGGACTACAGAAGATGAGGGGTAGGATCCTTGAGGTACCCAAACTCTTGGATTATATCCGGCTACGGGAGCCCCGAATGACAATAGCGGGATGACATATGTCGATAGAAGCAAGATGTGGATGGAGCGACAAGGCAGTGCTAGAGTGCAGAGCTTTGTAGCAGCGTAGTGGGGTTGCAGTAGTGCGAGAGGCACAAAGATGGTTGCAACAGTGCAAAAAGGCACAGAGGTGGTTACAACAGTGTGAGAGGCACAAAGGTGTTTGTAGCAGCGCAGAGGCAACAGAGGGAGCACAAGATAGCAACAGAGGGAGCACAAGATAGCAACAGAGGTAGCTTCAGCATCAGGAGGCTTTCGGACTGACAAGGATGTCAGTAGTTGGGTAGATCAGTTACTTACTTCTCAGTAATTGAGTTGCAGTGCAACAGTTAGCATTGGTAGTGCTATGGGCAGTATGATGCAACATGTTGAGAGGGAGATATAGTATAGATGTAGTAGTGGCACTAGAAGAGCCATGGGTAGCAGTACAGGAGGAGAGAGTGCAGTGTATGTTGGACAACAGGCCAAGCATCAACACAGTTACTGGTGCTGGAGGATCAGTGTGATGTTCAGTGGTGGAGCATTACTAGAGCACATTCCTCACTAAGAGGGAGTGTTGATTTGGGATAGCATCGAATTTTCTCTAGCCATGAAAATAGGTGGAGAGGCTAAAGCACATGAGATCTCCAAGACCTAGAAATGGTTTGGGGAAATTCCGCCCTGTTAGAGAGATATTAAAATAATTAATATTTTTAATGGGGTTCCTAAGTCTAAACTTAGGAAAATTAAAATATTAATAGGTATTAATATAAAAATGGGTGGGAATGTTATAAATGACATGGATCAAGCCAAATATAATCTTAGCCATTTATTAGAGACTTAATCTTGGCCGTTGAAGACTCATCAAGAAAAGTATAAGAGGAGGCTTGAGGGTCAATTGGAGACACACCAAGATTGATTAGTTAGTTCAATTTTTTGGAGTGGGGTTGCTGAGAAAATTCGAACAAGTGATCTGAGTTGCAGCAAGGGGTAGTGAGTGCGTAAAAGAGAGGTAGAGAATGTTCCATAGGGCCAGCGTAATGATTGAGGAGGCTACGTAGAGCCAGTAGGAGCCACACAAAAGGCCAAAGAGATTGCGCAGAGGCTAGCAGGGTTTGCGTGGTTGACGCAGAGGGCTAGAGAGCTGACACAAAGAGGCAGAGGGCTGATGCGGGGGGTTCCACAGCTACGCAAAGGCTAGCAGGGCTGACACAGAGCCTTGGAGAAGTGCTGGAAGGATTTTGGTGGGGCAGACTTGTTGAATATCTACTTCCGAAGAGAGTTATTACTGTCAGATAGAAATATTTGTTGGGTAAACCAGTTTGGCACCCTAGTTGTACTAAAGAAATCTACTTAATAATGAAACCCTCAAAACTGTTGCATCGGTTTTCCCAAGTTGGGTTTTTTCGGGGACGATTTTCCAAAAATAACGGTATCCCTTATGTGTTTGTCTATTATTTTAGTTGATGATCTGCATATGAGTTGAGACTGCATTTGTGTTTATTTTCAGTATTTATATGGTTAAATAATTTGTTGAGGAATAAACGAGCAGGTGAAATAAACCAGATAATGCAGGAAGAATTTCTAACGTGTTAGACTTAGGAATTTCAATAGGTGAGATGTTCAGAAGATGAGAAAGTTAGCAATCATTTTGGAGAGGAGTTTATTATGCTATGTGGTGCTTTCAACTTAATTACTTGCAATGGTCATAAAGATTGATAGAAAAGATATATGAAGTTAAGATTGAAGAGCATATTTGGGACTTAAAATCAGACCATAACCCAACTTATATAAAGTTATCATGGTTAGAATAAAGGCAACATAGGAGGAAAACCCAATGTTATCAGTAATCACTATCAAGGGGAAAATTATTATAACATAAGAAAATTGTATTATCTTCAAGACAATGCCAGAGAGATTAGTTTAGAAGGATAAAATTGGTTTCCAAAGCTTCAATAGTCATGAGTTAACAAATATAATTCAAAGTGCACTTGAGAAGTGAAAAAGAGCAAAAAATAGGACATCATAATCAAATTGTTTTCCTGTAAATGCTTGGTTTGATGAGAAATGCAAAATGGCAAGGAGAACCTTGAAAAAGGTAGACAAGGAGAAGATGAATGTAAAGTTATATAACAAGATACTAAAAAGGAAAAACGATGAGTTCATGCAAACAAGGCGAGAAGAGTTAATATATCTAGGAAAAAAATAACCCAAAGCTTTTCTGGTAGGAATTTCAACCAAGGAAGAAGCAAATCGAAAATAACATTACAACCAATCAATGGTTTGAATATGCAAGACAACTTTATGAGAAAGAATCAGAGGCTGAGCCTCCCCCCAGAATCAACTTAACTACGAATATCTTCTCGTTAAAGGAGATGGAGATTGGAATTAAGAAACTAAAAATACGAAAGGCAAAGGACTTGGTTTAAATTCAAGCAGAGTATCTAAAATGGCGAATGAACACTCTTGCACCACAAATCATTGAAATATTCAACAACATCATTAAACAAGGACTCCTAAGAGACTGGACAACTAGCCTAGCAATACCCCTTTCTAAAAGTGGAGACATTAATAATCCTTCCAATTATAGAACCATTATGATCAATCCTTTGTTTGCAAAGGTTTTTGGCATCATGGTAGAAAATAGAATCAGTAAGTGGGTAGAAGTAAAAGAAAAGATGGCAAAAGGACAAGCGAGTTTTAGGTTGAAGGATTCTATAGTGGAGCGTGATACATAGAATTAGTAAGTGGGCAGAAGTAAAAGAAAATATGGCGAAAGGACAAGCGAGTTTTAGGCTGAAGGATTCTATAGTGGATCATGGTATCATGCTGAGACACATCATTGAAAAGGTTTTGGGGTATAAAGAAGAAGTATTATACTGCTTTGTTGACTTCAAAAATGGATTTGACACAGTCCCTAGAGATAAGTTGTGGCACAAAATGGAAGAACTTGAAATTCCTTTGCATTATAGAGCCGCTTTCCATAGACTTTATGAAGAGATGAAAGTAAAAATTAGAACCTCAGCGGGTATTTCAGAAATATTTAGAAGTGACATTGGAGTCAGGCAAGGTTTCCCTCTATCCCCTACTCTTTTTGGTTTATATATTGGTAAAATGGAAGAGTGGCTAAATCTGCAAGGTGGATATGGTTTTCGGTTGGGGGAGTTTGTGATAAAGCTTCTTTTATATGCTGATTATCTTTTATTGATTGCTAAATCGACCCATGGATTGCAGATGCACCTATATGCCCTTCAACATTTTTGTAGAGCAGTGGGGATACAAGTCAATACTAGTAAGACCAAAATAATGATTTTCTCTAATAAAAGGAAGCAGATCCAACATACGTTCTTATTTGAAGGAAACATTCTTGAATAAGTAAATGAGTACAAGTACCTCAGGATTGATTTCAACAACAAGCTTAATTGGGAGGACTACAACAATAAGAGAATTTTAGGAGGGTGGAAAGCATTATATGCTCTTCAAAAAAAATGTAGAGAGGCAGAGTTATGGGATTGGAAAACGATTCAAGTGCTTTTTGGATTCTTAGTTTGTCCAATGATGCTATATGGGTGTGAATTGTGGGCTAGCAACACCCCCATCTCAAAATGGAAACAAATTGAGAAAATAAAAAAACGCTTGATCATGAGCAAGTTCAAAATAAAAAGTTCAGTACCTTATGAGATATTGTTGAGTGAAATAGAAGCAAATCCCATTGAAGCAATTGCTATGGTGTGACTCATAAGATATCTAAAAATAATTGAGCAAATGGGAGTAGGTAGATGGCCTAATGTTATCTTCAACGAAGGCATGAGTCAAAGAAAGAAAACATGGATGAGACAAAACTACACCTGTATGCAAAAATGGAATATCTACCTTAATGTCTATCCCACAAATATCAAGGAGCTAAATAATTTTGTTATGGAGAAGTTTCGTAAATGAATGTGTGGAAAAGAGTTGGGTAGAAACAATAAGTACTACATTGAGGAATTCAACCCTACATGTGATCTCCAACAAAAAGAGTACAATGGAGCTAGAATTTCGTGGAGAGAAAAGGTTCTTATTGCTCAATTAAGAACCAACTCGCATACACTTCAGTGTGAAAGAAGAAAATGGAAAAGGCCTAAAGAAGCTTGGGAAGAACGAGTGTGTACATTTTGCATGTCTGGGGTAGTGAAAACAGAAAAACATTTCATTTTGGAATGTGATGTGTTCAAAGACATCAGAGAAAGTTATGGGAATATGTTAGCATCGATTCCTTGGAATTTTATTTTTAGTGAGGGGATTATTAGAAGGTTGGGCCAACTCATCATCAATTTGAATAAGAAAAGGATTGAATTGAAAAAGGAAAAAAAAAACAAGGAACTGGTGGTCCCATATACTATTTTTAGTCTCGTGGATGTTAAAATATCATTTCATTTCATTTCACGTCAAATATTGACTTCCCCAAGATTCTTTGTTGATTTTCATGGTGTTTAATTGATTTTTTTTGTGTTTTCTCTCGCTCCATGCCTCCTCACCAATTCTCATATAAACAAACTTTGAAAGCGGCGAGAACTTGAGAGTCGAGGTTTTGATATGACTTGGAAATCTGTAACATGTCACTCCACTATGGCCCCATATGTTACCTCGTTTTAGCCATATCAACACATCAAAACCACTCAACAGTCTGACCATGTCAATGTGGATGCCAACTCATCTTGGACCTCACCCAATTTCGATGGAAAATTTTCAAAATTATCTGAGTGGCAAGATCATTTCTGGCCAGAGATGGTTTGCGTCAACTAACATAAATTTCTCTATCTCTCGGTCCACACCATCTAGGAGGAATTTACCTTGGTAACTTTCTATTTAAAATATCTCGAGAGTTTAATGCATGTGATGATGCAAATGTTTATGTCAACTAACAAGGAGTCTTTACTCACAACTCAAGATCTTGCCACTTTTCATAGCATTCACATACATTACTTGTAAAGCTACGAGGTTCCAAGAATTAGAATTAAACTAAATGATTAGGCATTAATCATTGTTTATTAATGGTAATTTCTCTTGATTAGGGTTAATCCACAATACTGTGAAAAGTGGAGTCTTATTTCATTTTAATACAAATCATCATTGTATCCTTTAAACTTAGTTTTGCATGTCAATGAGTTCGTGTGAGTTTTTATAGTAATTTATGATGGATTTTCTACAATTGTGTTGAAATACAAAATTCACCATTTATCCTAATTAATTGAGGTGTTAACTCTTCAATGTGTTAGAAAGCCCTCACTTCTCTAGTCCTATAAGTTCACACACCATGTGTAAACAAGAAATGAAGGCCCAAAAAACTCAACAACGACCAACATAGGACATGGATGACAAGAATCTGAATGTTGAATTGTTCTTAGAAATTATTGCAAAGGCCGATACTGAAATTTCTTCGTGGACTAATGTGTATAAATTATTAGAAGAAGAAGGTAAGGAAAGCTCAGAAGAGGAAAATTTGGATGAGGTTGGATCTATTAGAAGCCCAGGCAAGACATTCCATCAAATTGCTAAGTTTGCATTAGACAAGATAACAACATGGCCAAAGCTTCTTCCATACATGAACATGTATCGATGGGCTCTAGACCATGTTCATATACTGACACAAACAATTTCTATTCAGGGAGGACTTTTAGTGGTTACTTTTTGTCCAGAAGATTTACAAGTAATGTATAAAATCCCCTAGGATAATATCATTTATAATGTCAAATTTGTTAATATTTCTTATGAGAAGGAATTCCTGCAATATGCCATGAAGTTTCTAGAGCTAATTAGAGCTTGGAAAAATAAAGAACATAAATTTAAAGAAGAAAGTTCCAAAGAGTATTCAATTTCTTCTTGTTTTCTTGGTCCAACTTATGTTGCAACTATGTTATGTCGACCATATGGTAGAAAAGAAGCCACCCATTTCCATTTAGATTGAGTCCCAATTATCCATAGAACCCTGGATGGTTACATTTCCTATTGGGCCCAAATATTCTAAGATAAACTATGTATACATATTGCCACTTTTCGAGATTCTAAAACCAAACAATTCATTCTCCCTTTCTATGTGTTTGCTTTTATCATGGATGCCATTTATTTTTCTACCCGCTTCCCTCAAATGGGTTGGAGTTGGACCAAGGATGAAGTTGAAACCATTAGTGTATAACATTCCAAGCTCCGGGAAGAGAATGTTGGTGAGCATTTCTACCAGATTTGTCATTATGTGATAATTCCCCTCTATGAAAAATTCTTTTACATAAAGCGTCCTAGGATATTAGAAGAAGACATGAATGACATAGCTCAAATTGGGGATTGATATTATGAAGAAACCTTTTCGTATATCATAATTGATAGTTTCTTAGCTTCCCCTCATGCCCTCCTCTTTATGCTCAAGACAAGTTAATTTTCGGGGAGATAGCTTACTAGATTGTTGAAACTGGTATAACAAGAGAATTATATATATGTTCTAAGAGGATATGGCACACTTTCCCTATTCAAGTTGGAGTATACACTCTATAAAATGCTAATCATGCAAAGAAGGAAGCATCATCTCTTCAATCTATTATTATGTCTCTTATAACTTTGAAAGGACATGATCCTTTGATTATTGTTTCTAATCATTGTCCTTAAGTTGGAGTTAAAAAATATGTTCATGAGGAGTCCCCACATGATGATGTATTCATAAGTGTGCAGTCTTATGATGACGTTTGTCAAAGAATTCAACAATTTCTAAGAATTTGTTTATGCATTTTATTACTTTTCAAGAAAACAAAAGAATTTGTCTTCCTCCCATCCTTCAGAAAATAATCACACATGATGATACGTTCATTAATGGGTCCAATGTTTTGAAAATGGCTTAATTTCAACACTAGAAATTATTCCTAATAAAACTTTAATAGAAGTCGAACAAGTAATTATAGAGCTTACTGATGAACTATTGAAAAAATATATCACAAAGCGCAGTTGTCGCCATTAAAATGAAAGAAGAATAGGATTAGTTTGTGAAAATACAAGTTGGAAAGAGACGTTTAAAGGAACAAGTCATTCTTGACACAACTCCCAACAACATTATGCATGTACATCAGACATATCAACAATTGGTTCCTAATGAAATGATTGGTATTGTCACTTTTGAAGTTTTAGTTTAAAATCCTCTCAACACTCTTCCTACTGATACTTCATGAAATCATGGTGGAGACTCTTTCTCAAATCGAGATGGAATACATTCCCCCTTCAGATTATTATTTCAGTTCTTAAAAGAAATTTGTAATCAGGGAAAGGGAAAGAAAATAATTTTTGACAACAAAGAAATAGCAATTACTCCACCCAATGTAATATGGGATGGATCTCAGTATGATGATGAACATTTCGCAAAGGAACTAGCTCATTCATCGAGATATTTTTCCAATGCTAATGTATGGTCTAAGAACACGAGGTTGAAGATTGAAGAGAGACAACAACACTCCAAACACAAATTTGCAACAACAATTCAAAGAAGAAAATGATAAGATGAAGTAGGATTTCAATGCATCTAATCAAAGGAAATATGCTCTAATATCTGGGTTATGACTATATGTCAAAGGAATGACCAACAACACAGTTGATTTAAATAAATTCAAGAAAGAAGCTATGATGGTCAATAAGCAACTCCTACAGGCACATGAGCAATTCTGCAGGAATTTGAGCTGAGCGAAAACTCAACAAACTTTAGTAAATGGATTTTTTAGTGATGTGATCGATAGTTGACTCAGTTAATATCTTGGCATGACATAGTGAAATTTCTACCCCCATGCCTACCTAAATTATCAAATGCAGAAAGAAGAATAAACAAAAATATTCTGAAAACTTGGAAGAAACATCTATGAAACTCTAAGGAGTTGATTAACAATGATGAACAAATTTGTTCCCCTTTAGTGGATTCGTCTATGTAGGTAATGAAGGAAGTGGACATGCCAATGGTATCATTTAAGGATGAATCTACGCAAGCAAATACTTTCTTAAAAGATATTCAAGATTGTAGATAGGAATTTCAAGATCAGATTGAACAATGGAAGAAAGTAGACCTTAACTCTAGATGGCACTATTTGGTCAAACTGCAAAGTTACGACTTGCTGACCAAACTATTTGTTGAAAGAATATCGCAAGAGTTACTAGCAATCGAGGGATACATCTTTGACTATCAAATCGGCTTGTATTTTGAACCACCACCGTCAATCACTCATGTTCCATAGGCATATCTGCAATGCAAGTCCTCCATGGAATCTTCTCACATTGTTTCTTCAACCAGTTAATTTTCCTATTTTACCATCAAATCTCAACATATACTTTTCTTCTCTGTATTTAACAAAAGTTGTTAATAACGAGATACTAGGGAGTAGTTTGTTTTGTATTTCGTAATATTATTTAAAGGATCCAAAGTAACATGACAAGGGGTTCAATTTTTTTTTGGGAAGAAATAGATACTTTTGGGGAAGAAATTGATACTTTTCACTATTGTAAGGATTATTTGGGAAGAATATCCAAAACCACTTCAATTTTCCTATTTTTTTTATCAAATGAATATCATATTGTTGCTATAGCTAATTTGTTATTTTTTGGTGAAATCAAAATATGGTTTTTGCTTGATATAATTAGTATATTGTCTAATCGATTAGTTATTGTTAATCGAGTATTTCATTTGATTACGAAGTGATTGAGTAAATGATACATGTATCAATGTTGTGAATGTATTCAATTCAATTAACTATTTAATCAAATTTTACATCATTTGTATTCAAGCTCATTTATGTCATTAATATTGAAATCCAAACCTCAAGATTATTACTAATCGTTTGTGATTCATGCATGATAATAATAATAATCCTGGGATATAGAATACTGATAATAGTTTAGTTTATATTTTCTTTTGAGTAGGTAGAACGTTAGTATTTAGTTTACATTGATTCTTTCATAGTCTATTTTAAAACCTCATTCATTAAATATTCTTTTAGGAATTCTCCAACTTTTGGAGCAAAGTCTTTAAGTGGCAACCAAGCCCACATACTGGTGAGGATTACCATCCCAAACGGATATAGGTCTAGTTGAGACCTTAACCAAGTGATTTCTTCAAATGTTGGCTTGGTCACATCAACACAACCTTGGGTTTGACAAAGGGTTATCTTTATGCCATGTATCAAGTTAAAGAAATGCATAATGAAGTGGAAATTTTGTGAGTTGAGGCATGTTTTGTCATTCAAAGTCATCTAACATGGAAAAATAATGTAAAATTGCCTTAGAAGTCATGCCTGGTGTGTCAACATAGATATTTAGCTGGCCAACCTACAATGGAGCTTTGATAGCTGGAGTTAACTTGAGGGGCCATAGTTTTAGAGAAGGGGGATCCCATCTTGGTTTGAAATACTCGTCGTTAATTGAAAAAACATTCACATCATCTGGGGCATTAATATCTTAGGACATTTTAAATAGAAAGTTATTGAGGTAAATTCCTACAAGATGGCATGTGCTTAGAGACATAGAAGTTTACATTAGTTGGTGCAAACCGTGATGGGATGGAAATGATGTTTCCACTTGGATAATTTTGAATTTTTTTCATCGAAATTGGGCGAGATTTGAGATGAGTTTCATCCACGATAACATGGTTGGATTGCTGATGTGTCATCTATGTGTATGTACCTCATGGCATGTGGAAGGGGTGGTTTTGATGTGCCAATATGGATAAAATTAGGTGACACATGGCACCATAGTGGAGGGACACGTGGAAAATTTCCAAGCCATCTCAAAACCTTAGCACTCGAGTTCACGCCAATTTTCAAAGTTTGTTTATACGAGAATTGGCAAGGAGGCACAAAGCGAGACATGGAGAAAAATTTTTGCTAAACACCATGAAAATCAACTGGGGAAGTAAGGATTTGACATATTTGGAAGGATGAGAAATCCATCTATTGTTTGACGACCATCACGTTTAACATGGAAACTAACAACAATCATGTTTAACGACAATCCTTAGGTTCTATTGCAAACTTTGAGATATTCATATATTGTAAACTAAACACAAACTCATTATTTATATTTTGATACATATTGGAATGGGAAAACAAAGGAAGTTGAGGAAAATAACTATTACAAATAATACTTAATGTTAAAAACAAGATAAAAAATTTAAAGGGTTTCCATTTTTTAATTTAGATATATACATAAATGGGTTTTTGTCATGCCAAAACAGGTTGATATGTCATTTTCCTCAACTAATTGTACTTCGAAATTTTTGGTGAAATACTACATCATGTTAGTTTTTGACCCCTTTGGGTCATGTTATCACTTAGAATAAACAATGAAGCAAAGTCATCCAAGCGAGGTCTGATTCCTTCCTTCGTTCCTTAAGAAAAGGCCTATATTTATGTCTATACCATCTACATGATATCTAGTGGTTAAATGTGACTTGTTGCACATATGAGATTCTTTAAAATGAGATTTGCTGTGGCAACTACTTTGATTTTATGCTCTTGTACATTTCACATGATGCTCCCTCACTGAATCTATTCCTTTTGCAAGGTTTCCATGCAACAAAGTGTAAATGGAATATCTTATGCATCATTCTCTTGGGTGAACTTTATTTTTTATTTTTTTTTATAATAAGTGTAAATGATGGCTACGGTCAAATAGTAGTAGTCTCCACTGCAATGTGTTTGCAAATTTGATTTTAGTTGGTTTGACTTTTTAATTATTAATATTTTAGTTATCGTGGGTTTTTAGGTAAGAAGTTTTAGTAATGGATTCATGTTGATTCAAGATAGGGACTTAAGAAAATTTTGAGCAAATTATAGTATAATTTATCTCATATTCATGTCCACCGATTTTAATCAATATTTTTACCCACCTCCATCGATATGAAGTGAGGGTGAGAAGTGGAGAGATATATTAGGTAAATTATAAAGGCCGATTTTAGGTTAGTTTGAATTTTTAATTTTTAATGCTATTAGTTATTATGTGCATTATGATGAGGAGTTTTAGTAATGGATTCATGTTGATTGAGGGTGGGGAGTGGGGGAAATATTCAGTACATCATAATATAATTTACCCAATATTTCCCTCCACTCCTTTTACCCAATATTTCCTTCGTGCCCCTACCCTCATGAGGTGAGGCCTGTGGGAAGGGGGAAATATTGGGTAAATTATATTATAATTTATTTAATATCTCACCCTCATATGAGGGTGGAGGTGGTGGGAGACGATGTGCAAATCATATAATTTAGTGCTTCATTTATTAATTTAGAAAATATTTTAAAATTTGTTATATTTAGAATATGACTATTTGATGATATTGTTGGGCCTTTGCATTAATTTGGGCAATGATTTATAAGCATTTTAAATTCACTAATGTTTTTTCTTATTCTATTATATTTTGTGTTGATTTGTGTTAATGTTTTTTTGCCAAAAGATTAATCACCATTTACCACTTATGGTCACCTCTTGAGTTGTAGCATACAAGGCTATGCTAGTGTGGTCACTACTACATTATAACATGTAAGGAAATGTTGGTGGCATCTATGATCTTTATCTATAAGGCTCCTTCCCATTGTTTCTAATATTGATCTTTCTTGTTAACTAATTGACTGTAAACCCAAAATCACGTATCTCCATCACAAAGAAGTTGATCTCCATCCTGACTAGGCACACATAGAATTGAACTAGAATCGATGTCCTATCCACCCACTCCAACATACTACTAAAGAAAAAAATATGTTTACTCAAAACAAAACGAAGACAAAGACCAAAATGGTAAGCTCTTTGCTTATTTGTAATACATTGTTGGTTATTATGATTGTTGGTCTATATTGCCTAGAAGTAAATAGGTAAAATTGTTAGCTATTATGATTGATTGCCAATGAATAGGAAGAATTGCTACAATTTTCAATTGAGATTACTAATTATCAATGTGATTTTAATGGAAAATATGAATAGATTTATGTCACTTATAGAAAGAAGGACCACTTTATTGCATTACAAGCACACAAACAACAAAGGAGATCCGTAGTAAGTATTCACATTCATTGCGGGTTTTCTTGATGATTGGAGTATTTACTACCACTTAAATTCATTACTCATCCTTTGGTAGTTGTTCCTAATCAAAAGCATCGACTTCTAGTGAACTCTAATACACCAACATATACGAGAAGGCAAAGTTGTAACATGAGAGTTTAGCTATTTGTTTGGTACTTAGAATATGTATCTAAGGTGTTTTTCAATGATGGGGAGAATGGATGAATATAGTGCTTATGTGGTTTAATAGTGACTTTATGTTGCCTATACCCACTGAAACGAAATTTAGGAATGAATTTTTTCTTTAATTATAGATACTCCTCAAATCTACTACTGCATGTCAAAAATGAAAAACAATCTTGTGTTTTCCAAGAATTGTTCACTCTCCTTCATGTTTGTAGGTTCCCCTTCACTATTTTTGCATGTGAATTTTATTAATGTTGATCAGTCTAAGTCTCCACTCACATCAAGTTTCCTCACTCCATTATCTCTTATATCTCCATGTCCATCTTAAATACAAAGCAGTACCGAGATAGATTTTAAGATTTCTTCATTAACGAGGACATTGGAAAATCTCAATTTCCAACTTAATAAACGCTTAATACAACCACATATACATGCACATGTAACTTTATAATATAAATTTATCTTCAATGTTTTTGGTTAATAAAACTTATTATGGGGCATGTTCCATCATTGAAATAAACTTATAATATAAATTTATCCTCAATGTTTTTGTTTAATAAAACTTATTATGGGGCATGTTCCATCATTGAAATAAACAACACACAATTCCAATCTCTTTAGTAAACAAATGGGTCCATTAGCGATTTCCTAGGTAGAGGAAATTTTCCCTTGGTGACTTGTCTATTCTCTAAAAAAATGCAATAGTACATGCAATGATTATCTCATTAAAAGATGGTTTTTACTTAATCTTTGTTAGCCCAACAAAATTGGCATGTTGTTGCAACAATACTCTAGAGGGAGTTGAAACATTTATAGTTCTCAATGACAATTGTTTGCTTGTCTCATTACTCCATTTTTTTGAGTTGGTTGGCATATCAATGGGTTGCCCTATCCAAGCCAACATGGAGGTGATGGTCTACCTAACATAATGTGAGATTTTATTTTTTCTCATAAATGATAGTTGGTGCAAGGTAAACATTATGTCCATATAACATTGCTCCCCATATCCATTAATAGGTTGGATGTCGCAAATGAATTTCTAAACCCTAATCTAGTGATGCAGTTAATTACGTGTATTTTTAGTCCCAAATGTACAATATCCACAAAGGGTTTCATCTATGATACTTCATCTAGAAATTTAGAGCAAAAGGATGTATTGAAGAAGAAAACACATGGAACTCTAGAGTATATGACTCATAAATTGGTGGATGAGCTTATTGAAGCAATTTTAGAAGCGAATTACTAGTGACCATTGCTAGAATTTGCATGTGAATCAATGAACTTGCTCTAGGTTCTTTTACCCTTTAGTGTGAGCTTGACTTATTGCTCTCCTTGAGAAGGTGGCTTCTAGTTGCTATGAGCAAGACACCAAGAGCCGTGGTATGCCTAATGTTCCTCGAAGACAAACAACTAAAGCACTGGGTTGGCTTGCTTCGTGATGCAAATAAACACACTCAATATAAGCATAACATTGACAAATGCATTTAATTGTCATTTATAGGAACAATTGAGAAGGAAACAATAGTAATAAAATTGTTGAAACCTTGCGATAAGATGGTGAAGGCTCTTAAAATAGTTGGTCCATGTCGTGGACCAATGATGGGTAATGTTAAGAAAGTATTGCCAATTATTTTGCAAAAGCAGAAATGGGTATGTGATATTTTGTAATATAAACAGGGTTCCTTAATGCGTACATACTATCTACATGATGGTTTCTGAATCCTACCCAAATAATTACTATCCATATCATCATACTAGTTATCTTTAAGACACTAACCTACACAAGTTTCTCACAAACCTTGGTATAATTAATTGATATGTATTCATGTAGTTGAAGGATTATAATAATGTCTTTATAGAAAATGGTAACAAAATCACCCAAACTTATGAAGTAATTTTCTAATAAGTATCTATGAACATAAGATTGATTCAAATGAAATAATGATAAAGTATGTTGAAAGAATATATGCCAATTATTGTAACTACATTATATAAGATATGTCTTAGAGCACTTCCAGAATAGGTGACCCTATCATATTAAACAATCATTTTAAAGATCTAGCCTTTGTATCCAAATTGTCAATGTGTCTAGCTAATAAAAACTCTTGCAAAAGGCACTACAAAACCAAACAAAGGGAAGTCGCATGGCCATGGCTCAAGGGAATATTGTTATTATATTTGTTGTCAAGCAACACTTGCATAAGGAGAAGTCATTAATAATATGCTAGAAAGTATAACTTGAATCACTTAAATAAATAACTCTATCATGTTAAACAATTATTTTAAAGATCTTCTCTTTTTAACTAAATTGTTAATATAATTATAACTAATAAATCTTTCTATAAAAAAAACTCTATAAAACTAAATTAAAAAAATTATTAAAAAATTATTATTAGTACATTTATTGTTATATAACACTTACATAACAGGAAACACCACCCACTAACACCTACATCACAACAACACACCAAAAATACTCAACATAAAATAAAATAAAATAGGGTAACTTGAACTTGGATCATTTAAATGCCTAACATTAAATACAATAACTTAGATCACCTAGATACATTACAAATAATAAAATATTATAACTTGAACTTAGATCATTTAAATGCCCGACATTAAATATAATAACTTAGATTACCTAGATGCTAAACGTTACAATACTAGGTATTAGCCACCACATAACATAGTCCTTTCAATGGTTGTTTATGTTAAATGTGAAGACAATGGCATTGAAAGCCCTTTAAACTTAATGAGATTGTAGACATGAAAGAAATAGTTTCCTTCTTCAACACGACAACAAAGGAATATGTAGAGTAGGTTCTTTGAAAAAACCAATAACATGATGAGATGTTTTGTACCAACTAGGCTGATTATTCAAACGAGAGTTACGTGTCCCCATGACACGTAACAACTTGGTATGATTTCAAAGTGAAATTATGATTTGAGAGTGCATATTTCCCTATAAATTAAAAGAGTCTCATTAGAAACGTTGAAAACATTACATTTGTTGAAGTTTTCGATTATTATTGTTTAGTGATGAGATTTTTTTCTCAATTTTCAGTAGAAAAGACAAGAGGCGTGTATGAGACTTTTTCCCATTATTTAACAATGAAATAAAATGAAAAATAAAATGAAAAATAAAATTAATGGATGTGTCATTTGATTAATGAAGCGATGTTAGACATGTAAATTGAGTTTTTGAACTTAAATGGCCCCTATATTGGTTGGAAAATGCCTTTTGGGATGAGGCTTTCACTATGCAACCTAGCATGATGGGCTTCCTTTTTTATTAAGGAGTACATGGGGTGGAATTTTATCTTCTTATGTGTTCGCAGGTCATGAAACCATTTAATATAGTCTTTCTGGGTGCTACCACATGTTCAACTACTACCTCAAGGTGTCCCCATGACTCTACATTAGGCTCTCATGCGAATTGAACCTTACCCAATGGTGAAAATCTCCTCGCTTTTCACCATTGGATCCAATCCCTTTGGGATAAATGTTAATACCCACAAACACCAAGAGAGTTAGGATAGGAGGGAATAGTCCACAAGCAAGCCTAGATCTAAAAAGTATAAAAAATTACTAAGAAATCTTTATAACATATGATGAAATATTACAATGTCAAAAACAAGACCACTACAATATGTTTGAAATAGGTATAACTAGAAACAACCATATAAGTAAAAGTGGTCGATCGACATCATTTTCCATCCTTCAAAAACTAATTATATCAATCAAGATATATCAACCACTTTTACTTGTGTGATTGTTGTTAGTATGCATAATATCATAGTTGCATGAGAATCACTCCCAACACTTTCTAAACTCATTCCCTCCATTTCAAAATTCTCGGGAGATTAGGAAAGAGAATAAAACGTCCCCAACTGACTGGGAACCGTTCTAGGAACTTAGGAGCTTTAATTTCAAGGAAATGTAAACTTGGGAACATGTTTCAATGTGGAAAGCTTTAAATTAAAATTCCATTTTGGGTATCATTAAATACCATATTTTTATTCAATTATTACAAACAACTATTCTATTATGAATATTTTTATTTTATTTACCAAAATATCACTATAACATGAAGAATAAACTACACATAAATCTTATTCCAAAAATTGTATTAAAAAATAAAAAGAAGCTTAACAATACTCATTTTAGAGTTGTGGATATAAATAAATTTTAATGCATATATGCATGTCTTTATGTGAACTGGTTTGGATGGAAGGGTTCTTTCTGAAGAGATGAAGATGAGTCTCTCATATTTGAAGGAGATGCTCGTTGAATATTTTCTAGACCCACTGGATTTTTGTCAATTCTAGATGGAGCTAGGTGGCACTGGGACCACAAATATTAGTAGAAGGAGTGGGGATGAGTCATTGGGTCGGGCTTGGGACAAGAAGATGAAAGTGACAAAAGGTTTGCCTCTACTAAGACAAACTTGAGTCAATAACAAGATTGACAACATGTTTTGTTTCAATTTTTTGACAACTGGAAGGGATTTTTTCACAAAACTCGCAGGAATGGGGTTTGGTTCGAGATCTTATGCTCTCTTTTGGAATTCCAGAGAGGGAAGCTCACACTTTCCTTGTGAAGGAGGGTTTCTTGGGAGATATCTCAATAGAGTAGGTGGACACTATCAACATTTCTCATGGAGATAGGGGCTCGGTCCTGGTGGTCATTTCTTTTGGTTTGCCCCTAGTGTTATAGACATTTTTGGGCCCTACAACCCCAAGCATGAAATGTCCATAAACCAAGGGCTCCTAAGTCCCTAAAAGTGTTGTTCTAACCCCTAAAGGAATAAGGTCAACAGATTACAGCTTCTCCCAGAAGTTCTCCATGAGAAACTGCTCAGAATTGGTCAAAACAGGATCATTGCAGCTGCTCCATTGGCTAAGTGCGTTGCATCTCACCCAAATACACTGTGAGGGTGCGTTGCATTTCAAAAGTCCCTTATGTGGGGTGCGATGGGCGAGAAATGACAAATGGCAGTGTCATTCCGCGAGGTGGAGAGGCAATGGAAGCTTCCAGAATCTTCTCCTGCGACACTTGCCTCACTGAATTCGACCAAGGATGAGTAAGAGGCCCTCAGTCTCCAAGTGGAAGCAAGAACTATCAGAGAGAAGACACTAATCAAATCACAAGCTGACTCATCCCCCTTACAGATATCTATATATGGATCCCTCATCCCAGAGCTCCAGAGGCTGGAATTTTGCATATTGTAAGGAATTGTTGTTGGTTTTCTGAGACAAACATCAGATTGTTGGGTGATCTAAGCTTTGTTTGAGGTGAAGAGGGGCTTCTTTGCTGGGAGGTTGATGCTGGGTCAGAACAACCGGTTGTAACTCCTCTTGGCTCTTTTCTTGTTTATCAATAAAAGCTATTTGAGTTTTCCTCCATGCTTTTGTGTCATTGATGCTTATTACATTTGTATGGTCAATTTACATCTGACCCTAGATTGTTTATGATTATAGATCCATGTCTTTGTATAGTGCTATGCTTCTGTGATCTTACAGGTACTTTGTGAAGCTAGGCGTGCAAGGCGCAGGTAGCTGAGGACTATCAAAGAAGAGAGGGATCAAATCAGGAGATTGGCGCAAGACAGAGGTTGGTCTTTCTGTTCCTCTCTATCTATAATTCATAAAGGAAAAACAAAAGTAGTTTTTCTCTGTTTGTTTCTAAGGCAGCTGTCACACCTTAGTGGGATAGAGCAGTTCTAAATAGACACTTTTCCCTATAACAAAATGGCGACTCCACTGAGGAGCTGTAATCTGTTGACCTTGTTCCTTGTAAGGAATTGCTGTTGTTTTATCGGTGATTCCTCTCGAGCTTGTTAACAGTTTACATCATCGACTGGTAATCAAGCGATGTCTTTCCATGTTCGACTTCAGAACATTTCTCACATGGATCGACTTGTACTTCGAGTGAAGATCGAACGAGATTGAAGACCCCGGATCTAGTTTCATTCATTCGGGCTGCGATATATATTCAGGGAAATAAAGACATTAAATGTACATCATTGCTGCACAGATAATCATACAATCAAAAGGATGATGGCTCTACCAGAATCATCAGTCTACACTCAGACGATTGTCTGTCCTATGTACATGAAAATGAATTTATAAAGTAGAGCATGGGAATTCCCGCCTCAGCTAGATCATGAAAATATTATGAAGATAATGTATTGTATTGTATCTTATTACAGGTCTCCTCGCAGCTTGAAAGAACTTCGGATCCTCATAATAAAGCATTTCACCCGACATCAAACAGATTAACGACCTCATGCTTTAGGGGGCAACTGTTATAGACATTTTTGGGCACTACAACCCCAAGCATAAATGTCCATAAACTAAGGGCTCCTAAGTCCCTAAAGGTGTTGTTCCAACCCCTAAAAGAACAAGGTCAACTGATTACAGCTTCTCCCAGAAGTTCTCCATGAAAAACTACTCAGATCTGGTGAAAACTGGATCATTGCACTTGCTCCATGGCCAGGGTGCGATGCATCGCACCTTCTACACATGGGAAGTGCGTTGCATTTCAAAAATCCCTTCTATGGGGTGCGATGGATGGGAAAAGACAAGTGGCGGAGACAGTTTGCGAGGTGGATGATCATGAAATCTTCTAGAAACTTCGCCTGGGACACTTGCCTCTCAGAATCGCCCAAGGATGAGTAAGAGATCAATGAGATCTCCAAGTGGCATCAAGAACTATCAGAGAGAAGACACTAATCAAAAACCCAGAGTTGACTCACACCTCTGAAAATATCTATATATAGATCTCTCACCCCAGAGATCCAGAGGTTAGAGGTTTGAATTTTGCATATTGTAAGGAATTGCTGTTGGTTTTCTGAGACAAACATCAGATTGTTGGGTGATCTAAGCTTTGTTTGAGGTCAAGAGGGGCTTCTTTACTGGGAGGTTGATGCTGGGTCAAAACAACCGGTTGTAACTCCTCTTGGCTCTTTTCTTGTTTATCAATAAAAGCTATTTGAGTTTTCCTCCATGCTTTTGTGTCATTGATGCTTTTTACATTTGTATGGTCAATTTACATTTGACCCTAGATTTTTTATGATTATAGATCCATGTCTTTGTATAGTGCTATGCTTCTGTGATCTTACAGGCACTTTGTGAAGTTGGGCGTGCAAGGGAGCAGGTAGCTGAGGACTATCAAAGAAGAGAGGGATCAAATCAGGAGATTGGCGCAAGACAGAGGTTGGTCTTCTGTTCCTCTCTATCTATAATTCATAAAGGAAAAACAAAAGTAGCTTTTCTCTGTTTGTTTCTAAGGCAGCTGTCACACCTTAGTGGGATAGAGCAGTTCTAAATAGACACTTTTCCCTGTAACAAAATGGCGACTCCGCTGGGGAGCTAATTAGTTAGTTTGTTTATCATTCTTTGTTGTTTGTTTCATAAACTTATGAGTAGCATTCGAACTGCATTTGCCATAACAAATTAAAAGTAGACAACTGCTACTTCAATCCATCTACAAGATCTGTTTATGATTTAAACAACTGATTCACAAACTATCTGATTGCCCTTGTGATAGCTCTTAGATCCTCCTTAGATCTACCCCTGATTGTTGCATTACTGATTGCTTTTTACTCGGCCAAAACCCAAGAACTGAACTGCAAACTGTGACCCGGAATCCGAACAGAGTCTCGTTTCTGGCCCAGCGCAGGTACTGTTCAGAGATTCTGAATTTCAGCGCACTTCTCGAGTGGTCAACCTGCGCTGCATTTCAAATTCTCTGTGTTACAGGTGTGCTGATCAGACTAGCTCTGTGCAGTTGTGGCTTCTATGGTTCATTCTTTCCAGTTCTATTCTTGAATTTTGCTGCCTGTGATCAGTATATGTCTGTTTGAAACCCTTTTTCCTTACTATTATTCCACCTCCTTCGTACAAAAGAACTGTAGATGTTTTTGTGTGTTTGTTGAGTCGTTTACAGTTCTCCTTTGCAAAAGTAGCGTAATTGTATTGTCGCCCTTTGATTTAAATCTGTCGCAAGTGTCGATTTCAATCGTAGGAAAGAGCTTGATTGCTGTTGATGGTCGATTATCCTGTTACTATTGCTTTTGGTCTGAATTTGTAATTTTCTAGTGTCAAGAACAAGTATTCATTTCAAAATCGTAAGTTGTTGTAATCGTCTCTATTTTTTGATTTCGAAAAGAAACTTGTTTATATTTGTCACTTGAAAAGAAATTCAGATTTGTGCATCAACTTTCTTTTTAGCATTCATATACTAAGAAAGTCAAAAACAAATACATGCATGTGCATTTGCATATAGACAGTCTGATTGGCTTGATTTAGGAAAGTGCATTTAGAGTGTGCCCTTTGCTCTTTGTGAAAAGATTCTGTCTTTCTTTTCCCTAGTAGCTAGGATTTTCATTGCATAAAGGAGATAAAAAGTTTGTTTATCATCTTAGATTGCATTTTAGGAATTACATCTACATCTCGTGGTGAACCTGAAAGGCAAACTTCATAAACAAGATCAACTTAAAATAAATTCAATGAATCTAACAACGCTTTGGAATTTAATGCACAACATTTAGAAGTCTAGGCTAGAGACGTATTCCGGCGTCGTAAAGCCTGGTAACTATTGTTCTCAGTGATGGTTGGGTGATTCCTCCACTTTGAGACAATAAGTGCCAGTACGGACTTGTGCTTCCACATACTGTCGAGTATATTTTGGGAGACCCCAATAGGCTTAATCCTTTATCCATAGGAAGCCGTGTCTGCCGCCCTATTGATCGCAATGCACTGAACACAGCATTCAGGAAGATTGACTGTCGTACCGTAAAAAGTATTTTGTAGTTTTGCGATTGGTTTGGTAATCCCTCTACCTAGATTTCCAGAGCAGTCCCTTTCGTTCCTTTTCAGACTCCTTAACGGAAAAGGTCCATCTGAGCACTTATCACTTCAGGCTCATTAAAAATCGAAGGAGACTAGAGTCATCTTTTGTTTTTTCTCGACTCTTAAAAATTGAAAAAACAAGTTGTGTCAAAGCGTCTAAAATTCATTTAATTCGGAAACATACTTCCCCTTTATTTTAGTTGATTGAGTAATCCGCAATCGTGGAAGAAAGTCAATTGAAACCTCGTCGTTCGCGGAGGCTTACGAGTTAGCCGTCTTTGTCTCCGAAATCGAAGCTAGTACGGACAAAGCGAACTCGTTTGACCGATTCCAAATCTCCTGTCAAAGTTAGAACAAGTGTTCCAACAACATCAGAGACTCCGGTTACTCCAAACATTTTTGGAACCCCTGCCTCTACAGAAGAAGTTCAGCAGCCACAGAAGGATAGTGATACTGATCCTAGTCTGACAGTAAACACTTGTGTTACCGAACCAGTTCCATTTTCAACCGGATCGGAGAGTTTTGCTCTTCAAAAATCCATCGCTGCCGATTCCATACCTTCTTTGGCACCAGAAATATTCTACGGACCTGACGGTCTTCCCCTTCCACCTGGTCTGATTGCCATAGAAGAAATTGTGGAAGATCCTCCAACAAGTACTCCATCGCAATTTGGAGTCGGGATCACTTTATATCCTTCTTCATCAGAAGTACCAGCGGAAGCTCCTGTAGAATCGCTAGGTAATCTTTTGGATAGACTAGAAATGTCTGAACAACTGTCAACATCTAGGACTGTGTCGTCTGACATAGCGACGACAGAACTCCCTGATATCACTCAAACAATGTTTGCCGGTATACCATCTGTCCCGACTAGCTCTCAACCGCTAGAAGGAGCCCACTCAGGGGCCATTTCGGCAGTATGGTCTGTTCCTGTTTGTTCATCCGGAATAATATCCGGAAACTCTTATGTTGAGTCTCAACAAATTGATCCATTTTGAGGTCAATTTGGGCAGTCCGGCCCCCAAGGGCAAACCATTCCCTTGAGTTCTGGATTACCACCGTATGGGGGGTAGTATACCCTTTCATTATCCCCTCCGGGAGGATATCCATACGGGAGTTCACAACAACATTCGGGTTATACTGGAATTACCTCAAGCGGTTGGGTACCAATACTACCTCAACAACCAAGAGTTGTATATTCAATGCAACAATGCTTACCTATATCAAATATACCAACTACGCCAGCTATTGTGACAGTGTCGCAAGTTCAAGCGCTGCCTGTTGTGTGCCAACCTCAGGTTTCTTAGGTTGTAATGCAACAACCCCTTGACTCTGTGACTCAACCACAATCACCGACTGGTGGAATGACACAGGTTCAGACAGGGACAATTAGCCCTCATCTTGGTCAAACTGTTAGTGTCGGGCAACAACACATGGCTTCACAACCATGGCTAATACAATACCAACAACCGCAATTCCAACAAGTATACCAAGGTTCTGAGCAACAAATCTTTGCCAATAGTGGACAACTGTACATTCATAACGGTTAAAATCATCCATTTTACAATGGTCATGTCCACCAACCTTACCAAAGTTACCAGCATCAAATGCATTATGCCGGTATGCAAAGACCAACTGCTCAGGCAATCCCATCTTATCTTGGGTATGCTTCACCTAACCTGAATCAGCAGTTACCCTTTGTGGCAACTTTAGAGTTACCTGATTTAAATCGGTTAACAAACGATCCAATTGCTTATGCCCCTTGGTGGCCAGCGATCATAAACTTCCATTAGATATTCCTAAATTTAATGGAAATCTAGGTGAAGATCCATCGAATCATGTGATGACCTTTCATCTATGGTGTTCATCAAACACCCTAAATGATGATTCGATAAGACTTCGCCTCTTTCAGAGGACGTTAACGGGTCCAGCGGCAAAATGGTACATCGAATTGCCTAGAGCTTCGTTCGACAACTTCAGTACCTTAGCCACAACCTTTTTAACCCATTTTCAGTTACCAATAAGGTACGAAACGGGAACAGAACTTCTTACTAACTTCAAACAGACAACGGCCACTCACATATCTGATCATATACATGAGTGGCGACGTCATCGTAGAATGGTAAAAACGTATGTTCCCGATCAGCTCTTAGCTGAATGGTTTATCAAGTCATTACTACCTTCCATCACGGAAGATGTGGCAAAGGGGGGGGTCGTAACAGAAGAGCAAGTTATCGCTCGTGCGCAATATTTGGACTTGATTTACACTCAGTACGGCACGCTCTACGATAAAATACCTAACGCCCCTAGACCGGAATTCTCAATTCCTCCTCCTCCTAAATCAAACAATGACTCTCATTCCGGCGATGGCGTGATTGGCACAACAAACACGAAATCAAAGAAGGCTACATCTAAAAAGGCCCGTAAGATTTCTAGTCAAAATGCAAATGAGGAACTTCTTGCCTCGGAAGTAAATGCCGTGTCGACTGACAAGGGCAAACAATTGAAGCAACCAGGGGGCAAGAAGAAAAAGAAAGGGAGAAGAAAGAAGCAGGATGAGTCATCTCCTGAAAAACCTTCTACAAACCCTTCTGGGCAAAGGCAACCCCCTGCGGGGTGTCACATATGCGATGAGGATCATCGGACGAGAGATTGTCCACATAAAGCTGAAGTTAAGAAACTCTTTAAGAGTTCAAAAACCTCAGCGGTATTGACTGATCCGTTTCCAAACCCAGGAACCAAACTGGTTGCTAATCAAAATACTTCCCGATCCCAAGTGCTTATGTTGTCAGTTTCGAAACAACAAAATTATGCTTTGATAACGAGAAGGAATAAAGATTACGGGAATCCACAACTGTCAAACAACAAGGATAAAGATCAATCTAGTAGTTCGACAACAACTTCGACCGAAGTTGTGCCACCCATCATTCCTGAAACAATGATAAAGTTACCAAAGGGAGCAGTACACAAATTGACATTTAATCCTCATGCAAAAGTAGCATAGAATTATAATATAGTAGAGGATCTGGCCCAATCGCTGTCCGCTATGTCGACACTTGAGGTACCGCAAAATTGCCTCTCCCAAAAGCAGGATCTATTATCAGCAATAGGTGGGATTGACCCAATAGATTCCAATCTTGTGGCCTTTGATCATAAAGGATATGACCCTCAGTTACCAACTCAACTAGCTTTCCTTATTCAAGTGAAAGCCCTCAACAAAATTGTTCATCGAACAATTATTGATGAGGGGGCATCTACATGTATTATGTCGATGAGTTGCTGGAAAAATTTAGGCTCACCACCCTTGTCGCGAACATCAACAATGTTAAAAGCATTTGATGGACGATCATACACTCCATATGAGATTTTAAGTAACTTGTAAGTTGTACTAGGGGGAAAAACAGTAGAAATTGATGTTGAAGTAATCGACGGAAACCTCGATTACAACATCCTACTGGGAAGGCCCTGGATATATGCCATGGCCGCAGTTGTGTCGACCTACTTCAGGAAGATTGCATTTCCCTTTCAAGGAGGAATTACAATCGTCGACCAACAAACATTTCTCCCCAGTAGTTCACAAGTTAGGGGAAGCATTCCAATGATCCATGGAAGCAATTATTCGCTTCAAAATATCGGAGTAGGCCACCTAAAATACCTTTCCTTAATGGGTACTTTTGCCCTACCGCCTCCGAGAAATTTGGCGGAAGTGGCCACGGTGGGAACCTGCAACATGATATATTCTAAATTTAGAAGATTCCTAAACATTTTGTCAGCATGGATCATCGCCCTAATAGAAATATTGTAGCAATCAATTTTCTTGGCCTGGGGGGAAAACTCAAATCAACGCTCATCGAGTGTTTGGATAGATAGGTCTAAGGAATATGGCGCCTCTTCAGATCCTTGGTCACATGTACATTACACAGACGAAGGAATTGTTCAGTCAATGATGACTGACGGGGCACCGTGGGAAGATTACCACCATCATTCGCATCTTCTGAATTACCACGAAGATTATTCTGACAACCTTAATCATCCTTCAGTTTTTGATTTTCTATCAAATATTGTAAATATGGTGGATTGCGAGGATGGTTCTTATCTCGTGTCGACCTCGTTAAAAAATGAAACAAGGAGTCATGAGGATAGTTCTTTTACTGTGTCAACCTCATTAAAAAATGAAACAAATCCCCTTTCCAAATCTCAAAGGTAAACCTTCATTCCAACCACCGAGTTGAATGCAATGAAGCTTGGGGGGAATGCACCTCGTTTTGCGTTATTATGCTGGGGGCATGCAAACTTATCACGAGCAGTGTTACTGCAGGGTTCAAGCTCGTTAAAAAATAAACCCGCCATGAGCAATGTTACCGCAGGGTTCAAGCTCGTTAAAAAATAAACCCGCATCGAGCAGTTTTAGCACATAGTTCAAGGTCGTTAAAAAATAAACATAAGTCATGAGCAAATGTTTCTTCCCGCGTTTAAGCTCATTAAAAAATGAACTATTTCCCGGTAAATAACCATCGTGAATGTAATACTTCAGCCATTAAAGCCTTGGTCATGTTTGCACCATCACCTCCACTTTTGCATTGGCTGATCATTCACCTCCATTTGATTGTTTACCCATTTTGAGGAACAGTTGCGAAGAGTGATTTCACTAGCCATCCTTGTAACGCTGCCGTGATTGGAAAATTCCAAACCTTACCTGGAATCAGCTGCTACCCAATTTTATCACTCGTTCCTCAAAGACGAGTCTCCTTTAAGCTCTTTTCAACTGACTTGTAAAATATGAAAAGATTGCCGAGCCATTGGCCTCTCCAGCTCGTTAAAGGGACCGGAAGTGCTATCCCTCCTTTAGATTTTAATCTTTTTGGACCTGAGGGATTATTACACAAAAAGATCGAGCGCTTGTTTTGTTCGGCTCGTTAAAAGTATCGAAAATTCATCCCTTCTGTATTGTTTTATACTTTTTTGGACTTAAGGGATTAGATGACGAAAAAGGAATTTTGGAGTTTCCTTTACGTTCCTTTTCAGACTCTCTAAAATTGAAAAGGACCGAGTTATCTTTGTCGTTAAACTCGTTAAAATTTTAATAGCGACAAACTTGTCTATAGACGAGAATGAGTTTCACTATCGCTAGGCTCGTTAAAACATAGCGATGGGTTTTCCCGAAGGGCAAATTATAGAAAAAGCATATGTTATCCTCCTCAAGATTGACAAAAATAAAGAGGTACTGGTCAGCAATGACTGGGGAAAATTGGGAAGAAAACTTGAAGAAACTTTGTTGGTAGCAAGTCGCTCTTGAACATGACACTTCCACTCCGTGTCCGAGTCGGGTTGGGTTGTTTCATTCACCGGTCACATCACCATGGTCACGCCATACCATCCAAATTTGGGGTTAATGTTACCAATCCATCATATCAGTGTCGCCGATATGTTCAAGAGAAGTCATTCAGAGAATTCACCTGTGTCTCACCCACTACCATACATTATACTCCATTCTTTCATGACCGCCACCCTGAACCTTATATCACCGGATTGTTTTCGCCTCCATTAAAATCATTTGCTCCGTTTCGTGTCATTCATGTGGGATTCATTAAGGCCCTCCTGTGACGGATCACTTCTTGTCAACATCAGCTCATTATCCAAGAAGTTGATCTAGGAACACCCCATTCAGTACTTTGAAGCTTGCATGCCTCAATGGCAAGTTTCTCACTTCCGGCGACAGGTTTACATCAATGGCCTTTGACTGAAAGATTTTGCGTGGTGTTCGACGCCAAGTCCTTTATTCACACCACGTGAATTGTACTATAGTACCTTGAGGGTCATTATCATTATCGGTGATTCTTCTCGCGCTTGTTAACAGTTTACATCATTGACTGGTAATCAAGCGATGTCTTTCCATGTTCGACTTCAGAACATTTCTCACATGGATCGACTTGTACTTCGAGTGAAGATCGAATGAGATTGAAGACCCTGGATCTAGTTTCATCCATCCGGGTTGTGATATATATTCAGGGAAATAAAGACATTAAATGTACATCATTGCTGCATAGATAATCATCCAATCAAAAGGATGATGGCTCTACCAGAATCATCAGTCTACACTCAGAAGATTGTCTGTCCTATGTACATGAAAATGAATTTATAAAGCTAAGCATGGGAATGCCCGCCTCAACTAGATCATGAAAATATTATGAAGATAATGTATTGTATTGTATCTTATTACAGGTCTCCTCGCAGCTTGAAAGAACTTCAGATCCTCATAATAAAGCATTTCACCCGACATCAAAAAGATTAACGACCTCATGCTTTAGGGGGCAACTGTTATAGACATTTTTGGGCACTACAACCCCAAGCATAAATGTCCATAAACTAAGGGCTCCTAAGTCCCTAAAGGTGTTGTTCCAACCCCTAAAAGAACAAGGTCAACTGATTACAGCTTCTCCCAGAAGTTCTCCATGAAAAACTACTCAGATCTGGTGAAAACTGGATCATTGCACTTGCTCCATGGCCAGGGTGCGATGCATTGCACCTTGTACACACGGGAAGTGCGTTGCATTTCAAAAAGCCCTTCTATGGGGTGCGATGGACGAGAAAAGACAAGTGGCGGAGACAGTTTGTGAGGTGGATGATCATGGAATCTTCCAGAAACTTCTCCTGTCCCTAAAAGTGTTGTTCTAACCCCTAAAGGAACAAGGTCAACAGATTACAGCTTCTCCCAGAAGTTCTCCATGAGAAACTGCTCAGAATTGGTCAAAACATGATCATTGCAGCTGCTCCATTGGCTAAGTGCGTTGCATCTCACCCAAATACACTGTGAGGGTGCGTTGCATTTCAAAAGTCCCTTCTGTGGGGTGCGATGGGCGAGAAATGACAAATGGCATTGTCATTCCGCGAGGTGGAGAGGCAATGGAAGCTTCCAGAATCTTCTCCTGCGACACTTGCCTCACTGAATTCGACCAAGGATGAGTAAGAGGCCCTCAGTCTCCAAGTGGAAGCAAGAAATATCAGAGAGAAGACATTAATCAAATCACAAGCTGACTCATCCCCCTTACAGATATCTATATATGCATCCCTCATCCCAGAGATCCAGAGGCTGGAATTTTGCATATTGTAAGGAATTGTTGTTGGTTTTCTGAGACAAACATCAGATTGTTGGGTGATCTAAGCTTTGTTTGAGGTGAAGAGGGGCTTCTTTGCTGGGAGGTTGATGCTGGGTCAGAACAACCGGTTGTAACTCCTCTTGGCTCTTTTCTTGTTTATCAATAAAAGCTATTTGAGTTTTCCTCCATGCGTTTGTGTCATTGATGCTTATTACATTTGTATAGTCAATTTACATCTGACCCTAGATTGTTTATGATTATAGATCCATGTCTTTGTATAGTGCTATGCTTCTGTGATCTTACAGGTACTTTGTGAAGCTGGGCGTGCAAGGGAGCAGGTAGCTGAGGACTATCAAAGAAGAGAGGGATCAAATCAGGAGATTGGCGCAAGACAGAGGTTGGTCTTTCTGTTCCTCTCTATCTATAATTCATAAAGGAAAAGCAAAAGTAGTTTTTCTCTGTTTGTTTCTAAGGCAGCTGTCACACCTTAGTGGGATAGAGCAGTTCTAAATAGACACTTTTCCCTGTAACAAAATGGCGACTCCGCTGGGGAGCTAATTAGTTTGTTTGTTTATCATTCTTTGTTGTTTGTTTCATAAACTTACGAGTAGCATTCGAACTGCATTTGCCATAACAAATGCAAAGTAGACAACTGCTACTTCAATCCATCTACAGGATCTGTTTATGATTTAAACAACTGATTCACAAACTATCTGATTGCCCTTGTGATAGCTCTTAGATCCTCCTTAGATCTACCCCTGATTGTTGCATTACTGATTGCTTTTTACTCGGCCAAAACCCAAGAATTGAACTGCAAACTGTGACCCAGAATCCGAACAGAGTCTCATTTCTGGCCCAGCGCAGGTACTGTTCAGAGATTCTGAATTTCAGCGCACTTCCCGAGTGGTCAACCTGCGCTGCATTTCAGATTCTCTGTGTTACAGGTGCGTTGATCAGGCTAGCTCTATGCAGTTGTGGCTTCTGTGGTTCATTCTTTCCAGTTCTATTCTTGAATTTTGCTTCCTGTGATCAGTATATGTCTGTTTGAAACCCCTTTTCCTTACTATTATTCCGCCTCCTTGTACAAAAGAACTGTAGATGTTTTTGTGTGTTTGTTGAGTCGTTTACAGTTCTCCTTTGCAAAAGTAGCGTAATTGTACTGTCGCCCTTTGATTTAAATCTGTCGCAAGTGTCGATTTCAATCATAGGAAAGAGCTTGATTGCTATTGATGGTCGATTATCCTGTTACTATTGATTTTGGTCTGAATTTGTAATTTTCTAGTGTCAAGAACAAGTATTCATTTCAAAATCGTAAGGTGTTGTAATCGTCTCCATTTTTTGATTTCGAAAAGAAACTTGTTTATATTTGTCGCTTGAAAAGAAATTCAGATTTGTGCATCAACTTTCTTTTTAGCATTCATATACTAAGAAAGTCGAAAACAAATACATGCATGTGCATTTGCATATAGACAGTCTGATTGGCTTGATTTAGGAAAGTGCATTTAGAGTGTGCTCTTAAAATAAATTTAATGAATCTAACAACGCTTTGTAACTTAACCCACAACATTTAGAATTCTAGGCTAGAGACGTATTCTGGCGTCGTAAAGCCTGGTAAATGTTGTTCTCACTGATGGTTGGGTGATTCCTCCACTTTGAGACGATAAGTGCCAGTACGGACTTGTGCTCCCACGTACCGTCGAGTATATTTTGGGAGACCCCAATAGGCTTAATCCTTTATCCATAGCAAGCCGTGTCTGCCGCCCTATCGATCACAATGCACTGAACACAACATTTGGGAAGATTGACTGCCGTACCGTAAAAAGTATTCTGTAGTTTTGCGATTGGTTTGGTAATCCCTCTACCTAGATTTCCAGAGCAGTCCCTTTCGTTCCTTTTCAGACTCCTTAACGGAAAAGGTCCATCTGAGCACTTGTCACTTCAGGCTCATTAAAAATCGAAGGAGACTAGAGTCATCTTTTATTTTTTCTTGACTCTTAAAAACTAAAAAAACAAGTTTTGTCAAAGCGTCTAAAATTTATTTTAAATGGAATATTCATTACCCTTTCCTACGTTGATCTTGGGCTGAGAAAATGGAATCCACCAACCAAGGAATTCCCCTTGGAGGAAATGCTAGTCCCTTCTCCTCTTGGGGAGATGTTGGTGCACCCCATATGGCCACATTGTAACTTCCAGGACTGACAATTGGTTTGCCTGTATGGCTCTTCTCAACCTCTGTTGTTCAGAACACCACAATTCCTGAACAATCGAATCAGCAACTAGACGAGTCCAGAGTTACCCACCAACCTTCTACTTCCTCTAATTCTTCCTCTCCTCCTTCCTCTTCGCTTGATGGGGCTGGTAAAGCCAAAAGTCAAGTACCTAAGGAGAAGAAGGAAAAGAAGAAGAAAGAGAAGAAGAAGAAGGATCCAAAAGCGAATGGGGGCAAACGAGTGTTGTCTAGCAAAAATCCACACACTGCACCGACCAGGCCTAAATCGCCATGTGTCATTTGCAAAGGAGACCACTATCACAGAGATTGTCCTTGCATTCCTCGGATCTTAAGGGACTGGTCTCCTCGTTTGCACAACCCGGTGTCGTCAACCTCTGATGATCATGTTGAAAACACACCGTCAACTAGTGAAAGTGAAGCCCTAGGACAAAAAGGAAAATATAGATTTCCTTGTAAACTGTGTGAAGGTGATCATGCCGTCCACCGTTGTCCCTTCTTAGACGAAACTAAAAGGGTTTTGGATGATCGTCTGGTTTCACCGTTACGACTTCCTCCTGGATATAAAAAACTCTTGCCGAGTCCGTCACTAGTTGAAAACCCGGCTGGCCCGCTCAGGTGGTTGGCTGAAGCATCTATCATTGAAGATAAACCATCTGAATCCATACCAGACGAGAGTCAAAAGGTCGAGGCGGCAGTTGACCCGGTCTTGCCTTCAGAGGTTCCATCTTAAGATGATACAACCACTGAAGAGAACAAGGATGACACCGACCAAATTATTTTCATAAGCATAGACTCCAACGAACATGGGGGCAATTTACCCGTTCCTTTACCGCAGGAAGGAAGTTCGTCAGAGTCGTACCCGGCCGTCTATTCGGTCCCACCTCCAAGCAACCTAGTTGTCTCCTTCGACTAGAATCAACTAGGAAGACCCCGCTTACCGGCTAGTGTACCATTCCGAATCATTGTTCAAATATATAGAATGGTTATGGCTGGTACCATCATAGATGAAGGGGCTTCTGTGAGTATCATTTCCTCAACTGCTTGGAAAGCGCTTGGTTCGCCATCACTTTTTCCTGAGATGAGAAATCTAACAGGCTTTGATAAAGGAACCAGTCGACCGTTAGGGATCCTTCTCGATGTGCCCATAACATTGAGAGGGAAAGCCGTTCACATGAACGTAATGGTAGTCCAAGGACCCCTGGATTACAATCTACTCCTTGGACGAGACTATATTTATTGCATGAGAGCCATTGTCTCATCACTCTTTAGAGTTATGTGTTTTCCGCACGAAGGAAGAGTGGTCAAGCTCGTAGACCAGCTTTCATTTCCCGGATCACGCATAGCAAATAGTCATATACCATCCCTAAATGGTATTTTCACGCAAGAAATGTCTCAATCCCTAGTCCGTCCACCCAATGAGTGCGAGTGATTCAAGGGGACATGACTGAATCCCAGGGGGTATGCACCCTGGTCTGCTCAGGCAGGAAAACTTTGGGTATAGGGTAGGTTTCCGCGAGAAAATATGACTAGTCTGTACTCCCATCCGTGATTGGAAGAGGGGGTTATTCTAGAACAATATTCTCTTGTCAAAGTTACGTGAATAGAGTAACTTCCTCCACTCACCTTTGGCTATTTCGATAGACATCGCCAAAGAAGTGTTTTGTTTGCGCTGCGAATAGAGCAATCTTTGGGTAGCGTAAAAGAGGTATACCTTTCCTGATAAAACAAATGTTTTGTCAGCTCGAATAGAAGGTGACCTTGAAACTCTGTTTTATACCTGGGGGCATGCAAGCCTTTTGGCGTGCAAGCGAAGAGCGACTATTTATTTTTTTAAATTTTTAGGACCTCTAACCCTTTAAACTCGTAGGATTGGTCGTTTCCTAACTTGCATAAAGAAAGGATGTGGGGCAAAACTCTAAAAGTTGCCGTTTTATATGAGACATTCTTATCACACGACTGGATTAATCGAGCAGTTTTAGCACATATTTCAAGCTCGTTAAAAAATAAACATAAGACATGAGCAAATGTTTCCCCCCGCATTTAAGCTCGTTAAAAAATGAACTATTCCCCGGTAAATAACCATCGTGAATGTAGTACTTCAGCCGTTAAAGCCTTGGTCGTGTTTGCATCGTCACCTCCACTTTTTCATTGGCCGATCATTCACCTCCATTTGATTGTTTACCCATTTTGAGGAACAACTGCGAAGAGTGATTTCACTAGCCATCCTTGTGACACTGCCGTGATTGGAAAATTCCAAACCTTACGTGGAATCAACTGCTACCCGTTTTATCACTCGTTCCTCAAAAGACGAGTCTCCTTTAAGCTCTTTTCAACTGACTCGTAAAATATGAAAAGATTGTCGAGCCATTGGCCTCTCCAACTCGTTAAAGGCACATGAAGTGCTATCCCTCCTCTAGATTTTAATCTTTTTGGACCTGAGGGATTATTACACAAAAAGATCGAGCGCTTGTTTTGTTCGGCTCGTTAAAAGTATTGAAAATTCATCCCTTTTGTATTGTTTTATACTTTTTCGGACTTAAGGGATTAGATGACGAAAAAGGAATTTTGGAGTTACCTTTACGTCTCTTTTCAGACTCTCTAAAATTGAAAAGGACCGAGTTATCTTTGTCGTTAAACTCATTAAAAAGATTAATAGCGACAAACTTGTCTATAGACGAGAACGAGTTTCACTATCGCTAGGCTCGTTAAAACATAGTGATGGGTTTGCCCGAAGGGAAAATTATAGAACAAGCATATGTTATCCTCCTCAAGCTTGACAAAAATAAAGAGGTACTGGTCAGCAATGACTGGAGAAAATTGGGAAGAAAACTCAAAGAAACTTTGTTGGTAGCAAGTCGCTCTTGAACATGACACTTCCACTCCGTGTTCGAGTCGGGTTGGGTTGTTTCATTCACCGGTCACATCACCATGGTCACGCCATACCATCCACATTTGGGGTTAATGCTACCAATCCATCACATCAGTGTCGTCGATAGGTTCAAGAGAAGTCATTCAGAGAATTCACCTGTGTCTCACCCACTACCATACATTATACTCCATTCTTTCATGACCGCCACCCTGAACCTTATATCACCAGATCGTTTTCACCTCCATTAAAATCATTTGCTCCGTTCCGTGTCATTGATGTGGGATTCATTAAGGCCCTCCTGTGGCAGATCACTTCTTGTCGACATCAGCTCATTATCCAAGAAGTTGATCTAGGAACACCCCATTCAGTACTTTGAAGCTTGCATGCCTCAATGGCAAGTTTCTCACTTCCGGTGACAGGTTTACATCAATGGCCTTTGACCGAAAGATTTTGCGTGGTGTTCGACGCCAAGTCCTTTATTCACACCACGTGAATTGTACTGCAGTACCTTGAGGGTCATTATCATTATCGATGATTCCTCTCGTGCTTGTTAACAATTTACATCATTGACTGGTAATCAAGCAATGTATTTCCATGTTCGACTTCCGAACATTTCTCACATGGATCGACTTGTACTTTGAGTGAAGATCGGACGAGATTGAAGACCCCGGATCTAGTTTCATCCATCCGGGCTACGATATATATTCAGGGAAATAAAGACATTAAATGTACATCATTGCTGCACAGATAATCATCCACTCAAAAGGATGATGGCTCTATCAGAATCATCAGTCTACACTCAGACGATTGTCTGTCCTATGTATATAAAAAATGAATTTATAAATCTGAGCATGGGAATGCCCGCCTCAGCTAGATCATGAAAATAGTATGAAGATAATGTATTGTATTGTATCTTATTACAGGTCTCCACCCAACATTGAAAGAACTTCGGATCCTCATAATAAAGCATTTCACTCGACACTAAAAGATTAACGGCCTCATACTTTAGGGGGCAACTGTTATAGACATTTTTGGGCCCTACAACCCCAAGCATGAAATGTCCATAAACCAAGGGCTCATAAGTCCCTAAAAGTGTTGTTCTAACCCCTAAAGGAACAAGGTCAACAGATTACAACTTCTCCCAGAAGTTCTCCATGAGAAACTGCTCAGAATTGGCCAAAACAGGATCATTGCAGCTGCTCCATTGGCTAAGTGCGTTGCATCTCACCCAAATACACTGTGAGGGTGCGTTGCATTTCAAAAGTCCCTTTTGTGGGGTGCGATGGGCAGAAATGACAAATGGTAGTGTCATTCCGCGAGGTGGAGAGGCAATGGAAGCTTCCAGAATCTTCTCCTGCGACACTTGCCTCACTGAATTCGACCAAGGATGAGTAAGAGGCCCTCAGTCTCCAAGTGGAAGAAAGAACTATCAGAGAGAAGACACTAATCAAATCACAAGCTGACTCATCCCCCTTACAGATATCTATATATGGATCCCTCATCCCAAAGATCTAGAGGCTGGAATTTTGCATATTTTAAGGAATTGTTGTTGGTTTTCTGAGACAAACATCAGATTGTTGGGTGATCTAAGCTTTGTTTGAGGTGAAGAGGGGCTTCTTTGCTGGGAGGTTGATGCTGGGTCAGAACAATCGGTTGTAACTCCTCTTGGCTCTTTTCTTGTTTATCAATAAAATCTATTTGAGTTTTCCTCCATGCTTTTGTGTCATTGATGCTTATTACATTTGTATGGTCAATTTACATCTGACCCTAGATTGTTTATGATTATAGATCCATGTCTTTGTATAGTGCTATGCTTCTGTGATCTTACAGGTACTTTGTGAAGATGGGCATGCAAGGGAGCAGGTAACTGAGGACTATCAAAGAAGAGAGGGATCAAATTAGGAGATTGGCGCAAGACAGAGGTTGGTCTTTCTGTTCCTCTCTAACTATAATTCATAAAGGAAAAACAAAAGTAGTTTTTCTCTATTTGTTTCTAAGGCAGCTGTCACACCTTAGTGGGATAAAGCAGATCTAAATAGACACTTTTCCCTGTAACACCTAGTGTTGGAGGAGGGGATGATTTCAACCACAGTTCCTCCAAAAGACCCTATCCTAAAGGGATTGGGTATGGGAGCTCAATTTGGAGATGAAGTAGGGGCGGTTCAACCATAAAATATTAAAGGGCTTTCCTTAAGCCACAACGAGTTCATAGTTGAAGTATTAGGGAAAGAGTCATTGTGATCTCTTCTGTCGATAAAGGGAAATGAGGGTAGTGTAGACAGGCCAAGGCTTGAAGCAGAAGGACAAACAAAGGATCCTGTTATTTGAGAATAAAGGTCATTTGATGCAATGCGGAAGAAGTGCTAGCGTGCAAAAATTAAGGGAGGAGTCTACAAGATGGTGCTAGGGGATGATGTCTAGTTCCATGAGGTGGTAAAGATGGGTGAACTGGTGGTGCCAAGGCAGAGCAAGGGGGCAAAGGTTTAATATTAAAACCCTAAGATCTTGGGTTTCTCAAATGTGGGGAGGTCAGTTGGATACTTTTCCCATGGTTACTACCATAACTCGGGGATGGTTTTATCTACTATTTAGTTTAGGGGAACTAACTACCTAGGTCCTTGAGAGAAAATGGAGCATCAATTCCTCCTTGGTCCTCTTGAAGAGGTGGACGTGTCTTTTTGATGCAAGCAATGAAAGAGTAGATTCAAATCCAATCTGGGCGTTTCTTCTAGAATTATTGACCCAATTTTCATCTATGGAGGTCTTCCAGTGCATAGGCAACATGTTGGGGTAGTTCCTGGAGGCATACATGTCTTTTAAGAGTTTCGAGGTGTTGGCAGTCGCTAGAATTTTAGTGAGTATGTATACTCGAGAAGGGTTGGTTGTAGAATTAGAGTTGGGCGTGCCATATATAATCCATAACTAGATTCTGGACTATGGATGGATCCCATTTCGTTGTATACGATGTTACCAGCAAGGTCACATTGGAATTTTTTGGCCAAAGGGTTCTAAGGTCACTACCTCAAAAAAGGCAAGGATTAGTCAAGGAGGATAAGTCTATGTAGAAGGTGGCCACTCAGGTTACTTCCTTTGGGCAAGATCAACCATTGAGGGTGGCATCACCCCTAATGCAAAAGTCGTCACTAAAAATATGATCACAAAAATTCAGCTATAAGAGCCGAATTTGAAATATAGATAAAATTAACTCATAAGAAAGCCTTAAATCTAATCAAAGGACAATATTAAAAAGTTACAAAATCTCCTCTTTTGGGGAGTTGTCATTTTATTAAATAGATTTGTTTGGCAATCTACACTACTCAATCCCCATTGGAAGAATGGTACTCCAATGAAAAAAAACCAATAAACAATGTTTTTTAATTCATTAAAATATAAAATACTTAAGCTAAATTTATAAGAGGAGATGGAGAAAAACATGTGGATGACTTCCATTAAAGCATCTTCCAGATTATAATTATGGAGGAGGACAAGAACAAATAGCTCCAAGCAACCAACACACATTACAAACAAAACCCTTCTCCATCCTATGATACAAATCATACTTATATTTCAAATGAGTGAGAATAAAAACTTCTAACATAATTGATAGATTCAATGAGAGAAAATATATGGATTCATGTAACAACAAAAATAAACAAAAGTCTAGTGGGTTAGCTCAAGTAGTTGAGTTATATGAATTAAAAGTAGGGGGTTGCAGGGTCAAGTCCTTATGATGGCCACCTTATGAATGTTGTGGGCCTCACTTGATGTCCATGTTGCAAAAATTGCAATAAACCAATTTACTTTGGGTACCATCCTCAGAATGAGGAGAAGTTCCCAGTGGGTTTCTTAGGATGTTTAATTCAGTGTAACAACATAATTAAATTGTTGGGGGAGTGGGTTGGGCAAGGGGGGAGTAGGGTGCAAAATAAAGGAGATTCTATTAACAAGAAGAAAAGGTAGCATATCCAAGATCCATACCTTTATTATAGTCTAATTCCTTTCTCCTTGTAGTTTGCTCCTCTTAATGCTCTCTCTCTCTCTCTCTCTCTCTCTCTCTAGTCTAATGGTCTTGAATGTCTTCAATAATTGTCCTCTTCTCAATATTTCGTAAGAAAATTGGGTAAGTGAAATCAAGGGTGAAAATTGAGCAACCCTTTGAATGATTAAAAGAGGGATCTGATCTAAAGTCACATTATCATAAGTTCTCTATGCACATGACCAAAGATCTAGGAAATCTTAAGTAGGCATCAAGGAAGTTTTTTTATCATCTTACAATTCCCATTAGTCTTTTTTCATGAACAAAATGTCCATATTTTTAATTCATTTGATCAAAGATAAAAACTTGGGAGCACTTGGGGTACAACAATTCGAGGAAATCCTTATGTGTGAAGGTGGTTTTGTTATAGTCTTAGGATTCCTCTTACTATAAGTGTGAAGGAGGCTTTATTATAGTCTTAGTGTTATTCTTAGTATTTTTACATGAAGAAAAGGTCCATATCTTAGATATTTCCAAAAATAATGGTGCCTTAATTGCTCCTAGGTGATCATTTTAATAAAATCAACTTATAAGTGCATAATAATTGAGTTTCACTTCATCTACAATAATAAAACTTATATTGGTCTATTATGATCATTGTGTTGAAATATGTAACTAGGTTCAGTCTTCATAATGACAAATGTAATCATAATTTTATGTATTTGATTATTGTCATTCTTGAGGCATGGGTTTCATGTTCAAGGGAAATTTATTTTATAGGTCAAGCACCCATTGAGTGCTTCTAGGGATTGTATTTGAGTCAACAAGTCATAAGAGTCATTGTCATGTATGGAAGACCCTTTTGGGCATGTTATCTATTGTAAAGAAAAAAATTATTGGAGTAAAATTGGAGTCAAAGAGCCTCCAAGACCTTGTCATGGTGCATCAAGCAAGTTAGCCTACATGAAATATCAAGTCGTCCTCAAGGAAGCGATTCGCACCCCTGGAAAGCCTATATATAAGAAAGAACTCGACCTCATTTGGACACATACAAGCAAGTTCGTTCTCCTCAAGAAAGTATATGGAAAAGGATGAAAATAAAGGATAAGAGGAAGAAAAGCAAGATAAAAGTTCTTGGATCTCTCTCTCTCTCTCTCTTGTGTCAGAGTTTCTAAAGTTGCTCAGAAAGTCGAGTTGTTGGAAAATTGTTGGGCAATTCGAAGTGCTGGAAAGTTTTTGGGTTAGTCGAAGTTGCTAGTAAAATCAAGTTGTTGGGCAAGTCGAAACTGCTGGAAGGTTGCTGGGTCGAAGTTGTAGAAGAAAATGTTGGGGTTGAAGTTGTAGAAGAAACTGTTGGGGTCAAAATTGCAGAAGAAACTATTGGGGTCGAAGCTGCAGAAGAAACTACTGAGATTGAAGTTGGAGAAGAAATTGTTGGGGTCAAAGTTGCTGGGTCGAAATTGCTAGAAAGAAATATACTCAAGGAGAAAGGTTGATTTGGTCTTGGAGGGATCTTTGTCAAGGGTATTAGGTTTTGGAATTCATCATTTGAAGATTCTATAAGAAGAGAAGAATTCTTGTGGGTTTTCCTCTTTGTTATGTTCCTATACCAATAGGTGTCATATATCATGATTGACTTGGTTTAGCTCTGAAATATGTACATACCTTTGCTTGTTGCAAATGTTTTCCATATTTGTAAAACATCAAAAAAATTAAAAAATGTAAAGAGGGTATGTCCTAGAAAAAGAATAAAAGGACAAAAAGAAGGAAAAAGGTCAGAAAAATAAAAAATGAAACCCCAAGAAAAATAAAAAGACCATGAAAGTTTGCAAGTCAAAATGCCACTGCTATTTTACTTTTTGTACAATAATGATTGTGTGCAAATTATTGTTATGCCACAATCCATGGTAACCAAATATTTTAATCTTGGTTATTCCATGTTTTGAATTTCATGCTTAGAGATAGAGAATATAATCTGACCAAACTGTTTAATCTTGGTAGATAAATAGATAGGTAGAGTAAATAAAAGAAGCAGCTCAATAGATTAATCTGAGCCCTTGGATGTAATAAGGTTAGACTTAGTTAGAATACCATTGTAAAAGAAAAGAAAAGGTTTTGATAAGGGTTTGCCAGTTTAAGTGCACCCTAATAAAAGAAGAAAAAATGGTAGGATAAGTAAGTAGGGTAAGTAGATGAATAGTTGCAGAATTATGCATGATGAACGATTATCTAGATATCAAGTCATATACTTTCATCATCAAAAGCACTTAAAGATATGGATGACAATGAAGAAATTTACATCATAAACAAAAGTCAAACTAATTAACCTCCTCACTCATTTTTTCCCTAAATTTTACTAATTTCCCATAAGTACTAAAGGCACCAACAACCTGAAAGTTAAAGGGGCTCAGAGCATTTCTCTAACTTCTGGAGGGATCGAACCCTTGGCCCAATAACTTGTAAGGCCTAAGTGCTAAAGCCCCTTCATAAAAATTAACCACTTCCATAATTCATTCATTCCCTTCAAATCCATTTCCAAGGTAAAATCACTCTTTACTTGGGAAAAATAAATGGTTCTTTATAAAACCCCCCCAAACACATTTTAGCCTAAGTCATAATGTTGGATGATGAACGTATTTTCGGAAGCATTTACCTAGCACATTTTCTTTTCCATGGTCATATTAACTCTTAATTCTTATTATTTATTTAACTCCCGAAACAAATTACCCTTTCTCGTATTATTACTAAAAATCCCTAATTAAATAAATATCCCTTCCTGATGGTTTGAAAAATAAACCATAAATAAAGTTAATTCAGTTGGATTAATTAATTGAACCGTGATTAATTAAGAGCCAAAACCCCCCTACATGTTAAAAAGGAATTAATTAATCACCTGGATTACTTAATAGTCTCTCTGCCAATACAATCACCCCCGATATCCTTAAAGTTATTAATCCTTCATTCGTCCAATCATATCATCATCGATATAATTAAAGTCAATATAATTATGTTGATTATGCCATCGGGCCCATTCCATTAACTCCCTAACACTTTAATTATATTGACTTTAATTATATCGACTTTAATATATATGATATGGATTAGGAATGCACTTCTCACCCTTCCATGATCTTGATTGGCTATAATTTCTTTTACTATATACTAGTGACTCACCATTCTAATTGTTGCTTAGCTACCATCCTGCTAGTTGATAAATCCATGCATGCATGAACAAGATGATGGTAATAATGAATCTAAGGTATTGCTTGGTCCTCCTATAACTATGTGAAAGTTATGAAGTTGTCTTTCTCTTTGTTATAATACACCACCTAATTATCTAAGCTAGTAATGTGATATTTACATTGCATATAATACACCACCTAATTATCTAAGCTAGCAATGTGTTCTTTATGTTTCCTACCACCATTTTCTTGAAAATGGTTTCTCCAAACACCTAATTTGCAATCATGTGGCAGTGGCCATTGCAATAGGTCTAATGAGATGAGTGTTTATGGCAATGTTCTCTATAGTTACAGTCATTGTGATTCTTATCCACCTTCTCATGCTTGTGCATTTACTTCTTAATAGTCTTATGCTTCCTATTATATCCAAATGTATCTAAAATAATAAAAGGGTCATCATCATTATAGATCTGGGGCATGCTATTGCATAGTTTGTCCAAACATGATGTTGGCATCGTGGGATGAGGTATGCCTCCATCAATTCTTGTATCGACATCTACCTCTTGTCTACTATAAGTTTTGATTTTGTTAGCATCTACAATAATTATCCCTTTTAAAATCATCTAGACTTGGAATTTTATATTAATGTTGGTTTTCATGTAGTTGATTAGACCTATGGAAGTTCCCACACAATCAATATAGATTACTTGCATTTTAGCACCTCTTAGAAGGGTTGTATAATGTCAAGTTTTCTAGTGAGTGGAAGTTGCATGGGTTTAGGGATTGACTTGAGTATACTTTTTTGGGTTCTTTCTTGACCTACCACATCATATTACTTACCTTAAACTAAGTGATGATCCTTAGCATGCTTGCATTCTTCTTCCCGTGGCATTCTCGATGGCAACACAACTAAGTTGATAATTGTTTTTTGAAGTGATCACCAACCTTCCTACACAGATAATGAATCGTGAAGTTTCCCATCATCAACTTGAAAAATCTCATTTCCTCTACATTTGATAGCACAATAACATATTTAGTAAGTGTGAAGGCACCGATGATGAGGAGAAGAAGGCAACAAGTCCTTTTGAGTTCCTTCAACCTCACATTAGTTCCAAACTTGGCGATGTAGTAGGCAGTTTTGTCAACCACTTGCGATATTTAGTGCTGTGGTGCATTCATATATGGGTAAATAAATTTATATCATTGTAAGTATAATCATTTATGGGTTCAAATGCTTATAAAGCTTCTAAAGTGAACCTATTGGTCACTTCACTTGAGCATCCAATATAAGAAGGATAACTCCATATATTCCTCAAGGGATACTTATTATTCAGTATTAGTTGACATTTTTTAAGATATAATGAGTGTGCATATAAATACATGTAAGGGTTATAATTAATGTCCTTAACAAAGAACATGACTTATCATTATCACATATTAATGATACATTACATAATAATTGTCCTATGATTATTATTACATGATATTAATTTATTACACAAAGATAATAAATGCAATATACTTTAGGTATATTACAAGTTCCCCCCCTTTAAGATGCTTTGTCCTCAAAACACAGACATTGAGAAACTTCTTCTAATAGAATGAAAAATCTTTTATAATTATCATTGATCAAATAAGGTCGAGCACATGAGGTGATATGATGTTTAAATCATTGAACAATATTGGTGCATTGAAAAATGATCGATCCACATCTAAACTCAATTCTTTTGACTCTTAATCCTTGATGGTTGAATGTTGCATAATTATACTTCCCTTGATTTTGTGCATTGTTGTAGCAAATTATCCAATTTGTATTAGTTCTTAGTCTCTTATAATGTCTTATGGAATAATGGCTTTGTGATGTCATGTTCTATGAATATTGGTGAGAATTCCACCCTCTTCCTTGATAATGTTGATATCAATATTCTTGATTTTATTGGAGATAAGGATGTAGATATCATTTCAGATGTGATGGTTTTCATTATTTTGCACACCCAATACATATGTTTTCTTTCTAAAGACAATACCATTCCATATTATCTTTGCTTGGTCTTTGATTACTCTATCCTTGGAGATGATACCATTATATTTGACATGTAAATTCTCCAAATGGAGTTCAATTTCTTTAAGTATATTTTTATGACCTTCTTGAATATTGTCTTCTTTCTCATTTTGAAGCTACATTGTGATCCCATCCATCAAATTCTTATGTTCTTTGTCAATTCTAGATTGCATCCCTAATTTTAGCTCATGCTTATTTTCAGATTCCTCAACCTTCATGCAAATCTCCTCTTTTTTTTAATAGTATCCACTTCAATTTTTGTGGAAATATCTTCATTCCTATTCTTTGATTGAAGCTCATGTAAATGTATTTTCACCTAACATCATTAAAAGTTCTTGATTATGCTTTTGTAAAATTTTGATCTCTTCATCTTTCTAATTTAATTCTTTAATTGACTCATAATTTTCCAACTTTCCTTTACTATTAGTTTCTTGCTTTAAGTTCTTAACCTCCTTAATGAGAGATTCATTAACGAATTTCCTCTTACATAATTAGCCGCCCTTGTTTTTGAGCTCTTTTTTTCATTCATTATTATCTCTTATTAGCTTCATTGAATTCATCTTCAATTTTATGTATCACTTCCATTCGTAAGTTATTCATCGGTTTTGTTAAGGTCACCTTATCTGCAATTTCAAAATTTGGAAGCTCTTCCACTAATGCTACTTCATTGATAACGAAATTAGGTTTTTCCATGTTGATTGCTTCAAATTTTAGTACGCTTATCCATGGGTTGAATTTGTGTTGTGACATATTTTCATTATTCAACTTCTTCAGTTTTATTAATAAAGTTTCATTATGATTTCTTAACCAAGAAATTTCATCATCTTTGGATGATAGTTTTTTACTAATATTTTCATTTTTTTTTAAATGCTACTTCATTGATAACAACATTAGGTTTTTCCATGTTGATTGTGTCAAATGTTAGTACCCTTATCCATGGGTTGAATTTTTGTTGTGACATATTTTCTTTCTTCAACTTCTTCATTTTTATTAATAAAGTTTCATTATGATTTCTCAACCAAGAAATTTCATCATTTTGGATGACAGTTTTTGACTAATATTTTCATATATATATATATATATATATATATATATATATATATATATATATATATATATATATATATATATATATATATATATATATATATATATATATCGGGTTAATCACATAATCGCTCTTTTTGGTCTACATTTCGAACCAACTATTTTGGTTTATATTTGTCCTGAAGATGAACCACAATAGTTGGTTCGAAACGTCGACCAAAAAGAGTGATTATGTGATTAATCTAGAAAAAATATCTAAAAAACATGATGAATCAGAGAAGCCTAAATTCAAAGATTTTGAATATCTCTTTTGTGAGTGCTTTTTATATTGTTTTTTTGTTGTTGCAACTTTTTTATCTGTTATTGAAATTTGTGATATGTACATTACTTCTCCTAAGATTCTCAATCAAACTGAATTACAACATCTTGTTGTATTGGTACTTGATTCTTTGCTTGTAAGTCATAATTTTCTTTCTCTAATGCTTGTTATTTTTGAGGTATTTTTCTTTTTAAATTATAATTCTTATAATTTAGTTTTAGGACATACACTTCATTTATGAGCCTTTTGTTCACATAAATGATTTACTAAAGAATCTTGTTCCTTTCAAGTTCTTTCAATTTCATGTGGTGATTGGTGTGCCAATGAAAACAATGTGTGTGAACTTGGACTACTTAGTCCATTACTTCTATTTTTAATGCTTAGAGCTCCTCTTTGAGCATCTCAAAATTTGAGTTCTTATTCATAAGAATGCCAAGTTTTTATTTGATCTCTTCAATTTGATGTTTCATTGTATCAATTTCTTTTGAATTTGGAGTCTCTTTGGTGCCCAAGATCTTCCTTGAATTATCAACGTGTCAAAAGTTAAAATAATATACTATTATACTAAAAAGCTAAAGTAAAATTACTTTAGTTGAGGAAAATGACATATCAACATGTTGTGGCATGACAACAACCCCCCATTTATGTATATATCTAAATAAAAAAATGGTGGCTCTTTAAATTTTTGAAATTGTTTCTAGCGTTAAGTCTTATTTATAATAGTTATTTTCCTCAATTTCTTTTGTTTTCCCATTCCAATATGTTATTTAAATATAAAAAATGGGTTTGTGTTAAGTTTACAATTTATGAATATCTCAAATTTTGTAATAAAAACTAAGGGTTGTCATTAAACACAATTGTTTTTAGTTTCCATGTCAAACACGATGGCCTTCTTGTCCTTTGAAACACAAAGAAAGAAAGGGTAGGCAAAAAAATGTTATTATAAGGGGAATAAAATATTATGGGAAGAATGAAAGCACTCTCAATTTGACAAGGGACTTTTTGAAAGAGAAACTACATTGAAAAGGGCAAGTTTGCCAAGCAAGGAGGGTGGAGAAGATATGCGACGAGAGGTCTTGACCCATAAAGGTCATCATGAAAGAATGCAAGACAAACACCATCTCTTGAGAAAAAAGAAACTCTTGAAAGGCTCATACTTCTTCCTAGATGAATATTTAACCAAAAAACAACAAGAGGAGAGAAGGGAAGAAGTGGAGAAAATTAGAGCAACAAGAAATGAAGGGAAAAGGGCATGGTTATACAATGATAAAGCAGTTATTGCAATGTTTTGGCCTCATGGAAAAATAGGGAAGCAAGATGGCAGTAAAGAAAAAACATAGATTTCGATAATAAGGAGGAAAACAACAAGATCAACATGGGTGAAAAGGGGTTAAGACTCAAATTTGAGTCTTATGAGCCAAACTGCGTAGCAGTCAAATCCTATCCAGGTCTACCTAAGTCTAGTTTGTTGGAATTGTAGAGGTTACCCTTAGAGGAGGGGACCTGGGTTAAGGCCTATTGTGGAAGGTAGAGACATAATTTGTCTCACTAAATCTCATGAACATGATTGTTGCAAAACTCTTGTGTTTGATGGTTATCTGAAATTAGCAGTTTGGAACAAGGTAGTAGAAAATGGAAAAGGGTATAGGGGAATACTAGTTTTAGTGAAAGAAAAAGAAGGTCATAAAATTTAGTTAATGAAAGAATATGCAAATAAACAATATTTATGTTTCAAAATATCAGAGAATGAGAATCACATAAGAATTGCAACATATTATTTCGACCCTCAAGTCTCAAAAACTTACAAAAATAAGGGGTTAGACAACAAGGATTTGTATGCAACTTTAAAATAAGATATTGCCACGTACTCTTAGTAGGGATATGTTTTTTAGTGGGATATTTAAATTCTAGAACAACAAATTAACAAGTTAGTATTATTTGTTGCAAAGATGACCAAATCCTATTTGGCTCACTGAAGAGGAGAATCCCCAGTGGGTGATGTTGATTTTGGGTAGCATCGGATGTGATCTAGCCATGAAAATTTGTGGAGAGGCTCAAGCACATGAGATATCCAAGACCCAGAAATGGTTTGGGGAAATTCCACCCGGTTAGAGAGATATAAAAATAATTAATATTTTTAATGGGGTTCCTAAGTCTAAACTTAGGAAAATTAAATTATTAATAGGCATTAATATAAAACTGGGTGAGAATGTTCTAAATGACATGGATCAAGACAAATCTAATCTTAGCCATTGATTAGAGACTTAATATCGACTGTTGAAGACTCAACAGGAAAATTATAAGAGGAGGCTTGAGGGTCAGTTGGAGACACACCAAGATTGATCAGTCAGTTTGATTTTCTAGAGTGGGGTTGCTGAGAAAATTCAAACAAGTGATCTGACTTATAGGGAGGGGTAGTGAGTGTATAGCAGAGAGGTTGAGATAGTTCCAGAGGGTCAGCGCAATGATTGAGGAGGCCAAGTAAAGCCAGCAGGAGCCACAAAGAAGGCCAGAGGGACTGCGTAGAGGCTAGCAGGGCCTGTGTGGGTGACACAGAGGGCCAGAGAGCTGATGCAGAGAGGTAGATGGATGATGCAGGGGGTTCCAGAGATACGCAGAGGCTAGCAAGGCTAACATAGAGCCTTGGAGAAGTGTTGGAAGGATTTTCGTGGGGCAGACTTACTGAATATCTGCTTCCGAAGAGAGGTATTACTGCCAGATAGAAATATCTGTTGTGTGAACCAATTTGGAACCCTAGTTGTACTCAAGAAATCTGTTTAATAATAAAACCCTCAGAACTTTTGCACTGGTTTTCTGAAGTTGGGTTTTTCCGGGGACAATTGTCCAAAAATAACGATGTCCCTTGTGTGTTTGTCTATTATTTCAATTGATGATTTGTATACGAGTTGAGACTGCATTTGTGTTTATTTTCAGTATTTATATGGTTAAATAACTTGTTAAGGAATAAACAAGTAGGTGAAATAAACCAGATAATGCAGGAAGAATTTATAACGTGTTAGACTTAGAAATTTCAACATGGTATCAGAGCATTGCAGATCACAGGAGAACTGAAGGCACCAGCTTAATCAAAGGCATTTGCAGCAGTAACGACTATCCCGAGAGATAGAGCTACTTCTAAGAAGAAAGAAGCAGAGAAGGAGTGACGAAGAGAGCCTATATCGTCATTTCGAGCCAGAGAGAGGGCCAGTGCAGAGGCAGAGAGAGGAAGAAGAGGCTCATGAAGAGCCACGTCATCCTACTAAGCCAGGTAGGCTTGATACAGTTGGCCAGAGGAGCGATTCAGTCTTATTGGGATTGCGCAGAGCTAAGAGGCCGAGTCTCTTCAACTGCTGGGGCCTAGGGAGCTATGGGAATATTGTGGATTGGGAAGTTGGTGGGGTGATGTTGTTGTCGAAGCAGAACAATACCTAACGGGACAGAACCAAGGTAAAGGGAGCCACTGCCTTGAGGGATTTCTAGCCAAGAAATCTAGTTCCGAGTTGCAGTTGCAAAGAGGATCGGAAGGAGTGGATTGACAATTGGCAAGATTTCCAACAGGAAAATTGATACTCAGAGGGAGTCTAGGAGAGAACTTCCACGAGGGAAGTCGAGACTCAGAGGGAGTCTAGTAGAAGAGTGGATATGGAAATGAACGGACTAAGGGATCAGGATTTTTCATCTGGAAGGCCAGGATCCTGTCTATTCTGGATAGACATCGCATCAAGGGCTTCACCTTGAGAACTGTGGCTATCTTAGTTGACCGAGTTGATAATGAAAGGTATGAGGATGCAATGGCAAAGGCAAAGTTCATAATCCTTGATGGGGTCAAGGATCATGTAGTACCACATATTTTCGACAATAAAATGACAAAGGAGATGTCAGATACCTTAACAACATTGTATCAGGGAACTTCCGTGCAGAGGAAGATGCTGTTGGAGAATCAGCTGTGGTCGTATCAGATGTAGAAGGGGGAGCAGATAGATCTATACCTCAATAGGTTGCAAGAGATTCGGGACCAACTTACTTCCATAGTGGCCACATCGGATCAGGAGTTCATGGTGAGGACCGCCTTGAATGTAGTCTCTGAGGATTGGGAGGGTAGAGTTGATCTTCTAGGATGGGAAGAGATGTGGGCAACTCTTCGCCAAGAAGAGATCAGACAGTTGACCAAGGTGGGAAGTAGCAGCAAAGGAGGTCGAATCAAGAAAGAGGAGGAAGAGGATGTGGCTCTAGCATCTGCGGGACAGCAGGGGAAGAGGTATAAGAAGGACGTCTCCAAGGTGAAGTTCTTCAATTGTGGGGAGCTGGGTCATTATGAAACCCAGTGTCCCAGGAAGAAGAATAAGGGAGAGGCTTCTGACTCCAAGGCAGCTCCGGCTAAGGCGGAGAGAGAAGTCGAGACTGATGACGACTATGCCATGAGTGCTCATGCACCTCTAAAGAAGAGGTGGGGTGACATCGAGCTGTAGTCAGGAGGACTAAAGAATATAAGGGGCAGGATCCTTAAGGTACCCAAACTCTTGGATCATATCAGGCTACGGGAGCCCCGAATGACGGTAGAAGGATGATGGATGTCGGTAGAAGCAAGATGCAGATGGAGCGATAAGGCAATGCTAGAGTGCAGAGGTCTGTAGCAGCACAATGGGGGTTGCAGCAGTGCGAGAGGCACAAAGATGGTTGCAACAGAAGGCACATAGGTGGTTGCAACAGTGCGAGAGGCACATAGGTGTTTGTAGCATTGCAGAGGTAGAAAATGGAGCACAAGATAGAAACATAGGTAGCTTCAACATCAACAGGCTTTCGAACTGATAAGGATGTCAGTAATTGGGTAGATCAGTTACTTACTTCTCGGTAACTGAGTTGCAATGCAAAAGTTAGCATTGGTAGTGCTATGGGCAACATGATGCATCATGTTGAGAGGGAGCTGCAATACAGATGTAGCAGTGGTAGTGGCAGAGCCATGGGCATCAGTACAGGAGGCAACAATGCAGTGGATGTTGGACAGCAGGCCAAGCATCAACATAGGTACTAGTGTTGTAGGATCAGTGTGATGTTCAGTGGTGGAGCATTACTAGAGCACATTCCTCACTAAGAGGGAGTGTTGATTTGGGGTAGCATCGAATGTGCTCTAGCCATAAAAATTGGTGGAGAGGCTAAAGAACATGAGATCTACAAGAACCATAAATGGTTTGGGGAAATTCCGCCCGGTTAGAGAGATATTAAAATAATTAATATTTTTAATGGGGTTCCTAAGTCTAAACTTAGGAAAATTAAAATATTAATAGGTATTAATATAAACTGGGCAAGAATGTTCTAAATGACATGGATCAAGCCAAATCTAATCTTAGCCTTTGATTAGAGACTTAATCTTGGCTGTTGAAGACTTAATAGGAAAAGTATAAGAGGAGGCTTGAGGGTCATTTGGAGACACACCAAGATTGATCAGTTAGTTCGATTTTCTAGAGCGGGGTTGCTGAGAAAATTCGAACAAGTGATCTGAGTTGCAGCAAGGGGTAGTGAGTGCATAACAGAGAGGTAGAGATAGTGCCAGAAGGCCAGTGCAGTGATTGAGGAGGCTACACAAAGCCAACAGGAGCCACACAGAAGGCCAAAGAGACTGCGCAGAGGCTAGTAGGGCCTGCGTGGGTGACACAGAGGGCCAGAGAGCTGACGCAAAGAGGCAGAGGGTTGGACTGACGCAGGGCCTTGGAGAAGTGCTGGAAGGATTTTCGTGGGGCAGACTTGTTGAATATCTGCTTCTGAAGAGAGGTATTACTGCCAGATAGAAATCTTTGTTGGGTGAACTAGTTTGGCATCCTAGTTGTACTCAAGAAAGCTGCTTAATAATAAAACCCTGAGAACTGTTGCATCAGTTTTCCCAAGTTGGGTTTTTCAGGGGACAATTGTCTAAAAATAACGGTGTCCCTTGTGTGTTTGTCTATTATTTCAGTTGATGATTTGTATATAAGTTGAGACTGCATTTGTGTTTATTTTCAGTATTTATATGGTTAAACAACTTGTTAAGGAATAAACAAGTAGGTGAAATAAACTAGATAACGCAGGAAGAATTCCTAACATGTTAGACTTAGAAATTTCAATAGGTGAGATGTTCAGAAGATGACAAAGTTGGCAATTATTTTGGAGAGGAGTTTCTTATGCTATGTGGTTCTTTCAACTTAATTATTTGCAATGGTCTAGATATATGGAAAATGTTTGGGAACTTCACTTGCAACACATACAATGGGGCAAGTGTCGTTGACTATATTATTTTTTCATAAATCTTGATAGAATGATATATGAAGTTAAGATCAAAGAGCATATTTGGGACTTAAAATCAGAGCATAACCCAATTTATATAAATTTATCATGGTTAGAATAAAGGCAACATAGGAGGAAAACCCAATGTTATCAGCAATCACTATCAAGGGGCAAAATTCTTCTAACATAAGAAAATTGTACTATATTCAAGACAATGTTAGAGAGATTAATTTAGAAGGAGAAAAGTGTTTTCCAAAGCTTCAATAGTCATGAGTTAACAAATATAATTCAAAGTGCACTTGAGAAGTACAAAAGAGAAAAAAATAGGAAATCAGAATCAAATTGTTTTCTTGTAAATGCTTGGTTTGATGAGGAACCCAAAATGGCAAGGAGAACCTTGAAGAAGGTAGACAAGGAGAAGAAGCATGTAAAGTTATATAAGTAGATACTCAAAAGGAAAAAAGATGAGTTCATGCAAACAATGCGAGAGGAGTTAATACATTTAGGCAAAAATAACCCAAAGCTTTTCTGGTAGGAACTTCAACCATGGAAGAAGCAAATCGAAAATAATATTACATCCAATAAATGGTTTGAATATGAAAGCCTAACTTTATGAGAAAGAATCAGAGGCGGAGCCTCCTCCCAAAATTGTTAGGATATTCTGACACATAGGAAATAGTTAAGTACATCTTGGTCTAGTATAGAGTTAAGTATAGAGTTAGGTAAAGTGTGTTTCTTTACCTTGTACATTTTGTAACTTACAATCCGACGGTCACGATATGTAGTGATTCGACGGTTCATTCTCTCCTCGGTATTACCGACACTTGATCCGTGGCTTGACACCCGATTGGTCCATGATTTCTATTTAAAGTGCATGGAGGGTCATTTGTAGGGTAATCCGTGCATGAGAGAAGCATATGTAAATTTTCATTCTTTTATTAATAATTTCCTGAAGTGGCCGCGTTGGCTCAGGCTGTGGACTGTTTCCCTCTTTGAGGGTTTTAACCACGTCAAAATACTGGTGTATTGATCTGTGATCTGGTTGTGAGCGGTGTCCTTTTGGTGTTCTGTCTGAGGAACTTACCCTGTAAATTCCTACATGGTATCAGAGCTATTTGAGGGCTGCGTCCGTTGGTGATCCAAATCTGAAGCCGGTAGAACTGCATCCGACTGCCGTTTCCTAGATCTACTGTTTCTGACTGCTTTAGGGATGAGAGGAATGCTCTGTTGTGTTGGGAGCATCTGTTCCAGTGAGGAACCCCTTTCGTTTCACGCGAAAAGGTTTCCGGTAGCCCTAGCTGCGTCATTTTTAAGATCTGGAGGTATACAATGTTTATTTGCAGTTTACATTTATTTTCTCTCTGTTTATTTCGGTTTCGATTTATTTAGCCTTTTTTATTACCGGATCTATACCTTTCATTTCTGCGTATGCTCTTTGCCCTGCGACTCTGTGAGATCTGGGCAAATCAAAAACAGAAAGGAAGGATTTTTCTCATGCGTATGCTCTTTTCCCTGCGCCTTAGTGTGATCTCGGAAAATCAGAAACATTGAGAAAAGTATTTAGTTTCCGGCTAAAGCTAACTTTGAGCCGTAAGGTTCATTTTTGAAAATATTTAGTTTTTCGGCTAAAGCTAACTTCGAGCCGTAAGGTTCGTTTTCTTTGCATGTCCGTGTTGGGTTTTTTGTTTTTGGTTTTGTAGGGAAAAAGAGCTTTCTCAAAGCAAGCATGCAACCCAAAGCACCCCCCCCCCTCTCTCTCTCTCTCTCTCCTCTCAAATTTTTTGTATAGCTCAATTGGTTCAAAGCTATTTTAAGAGAGTAGAGGTCTTGGGTTCAAGTCTCCATTTTGTGGGGGCGGACTTTTTCATTTCCGCACATTCCCGCACTTCGTCGGCAACTTCATCAACTTTTTTTCAAAAAGCCATAACTTCTTCATCCGGAAGCCGTTTTCAGAGCCGTTTTTTTTTAAACCAGCCTAATTTTTTGAGATCTATCCATTGGAACACTTAGTTTCAGCATCTTTAGCTTCAGTTTCCATTGAAATGGAAAGTCAATACCAAGTTACCCTTGACAGCGCCAACTACTTCCAATGGTTGGCCTACATTGAGGATTTACTTAGAAGTAAAAGTCTCTACAGAATAGCCTCATGCCAAGAAAAGAAACCGAAGGATGAAGATAAGGCTGCTAAATGGGAAAATAGGCAAGATCAAGCACGTGGATTGATAGGGATGTCTATTTCTCCAGATCTTAGATTCCATATTGCAGAACTTGATACTCCTGATGAAGCAATGAAACAAATCAATAAAGTTTTTGGGATTAAAAATGAACTTAGAGCCCATCAACTTGAAAATGAGTTGCTTACATTGGACCCTAATAATTTTTCTTGCATTGAAGATTTCTTGTCCAAGTTCAAGACCCTTAGATATCTTTTGGAAGGTGTTAAAGTTAAGAAAGAAGATAGTAACCTTATCTATTCCATTCCTACTAAGTTGGGACCAACCTACTCTGTGTTTGTTTCCACCTTCCATTCTACAAGAGAAGCCTTCATTTCTCAAGGAACAAACTACAAGTTCCCTTCCTTTGACTCTTTTTGTGATTCTTTAATAAGAGAACAAGAAAAACTCTTACACCTTGGTCTTCTTAATCTTGGAAACTCTTCCAAGAAAGCGTTAGCCGCCTAGCAACAACCAAATTCAAAGAATCCTAAGAAGTCATATCCTAAAAAGAATGGTCCTAAACCAAACAAGGGTCCTAAGCAATCTCAGCCTCAAAATGAAAAATCATTTCAACAAAATGATAAGACAAATAAAAACAAATGGAAGAAGACTAATAGACATTGAAACTTTTGTAATCGAGATGGCCACTTAGAATCCAAATGCTTTAAGAAGATGGAAGCCTTGGAAGCAGCGATGAAGAAACATAACATCCATTTGGAGCAATCTTCAACTTCAACTTCATCTTCAGGAATGGCACTTTCTGCATGTGGTTGTCAAGCATCTCGGTCTGGCTATGCACTAAATGTATCTTCTTCTTCTCATTCTCATGAGTGGCTCATTGATTCCGGAGCTTCTTATCACATGGCCAAAAACAAAGCCATGTTTTCTTCTTTAAATGATTGTAACACCAAAAATATATATGTTGGTGATGATAGATCTCTTAGTGTTGTAGGGACTGGAACTGTTCATCTAGACAATGGTCAGTTTAATGATGTATTATGTGTTCCAACCTTATCCTGCAACCTTCTATCTGTATATCAGATAACTCATTCAGGTGAAGGTAAAATCGTTGAATTTTCACCTCATGATGTTGTAATCAAGGACCTAAGAGATCCTAAAAAGATTTTAGCTACTGGCATTGCTGATGATTCTACAAGGTTGTATAAGTTTCACAACTTTGGGTCATCAAATCTTCCCTCAGTATTTGTTGCTCATAACGATGAAGTGAGCAAACTTTGGCATGAGCGATTTGGTCACTTAAACTATCGCTCCCTTCAGCATCTATGTAAAGAAAATATGGTGACAGGTCTTCCTATGGTATCTTGCAGAGATGGTGTTTGTTCCGGATGTGTACTCGGAAAACATCATCGGGACAGTTTTGAAAAATGTGCCTATTGGCACGCCTCAGCCCCTTTACAGCTTGTGCATAGTGATTTATGTGGTCCACTTCCAGTTGTGTCATTCTCTGGCTGCAAGTATTTCTTAACTTTCATTGATGATTTCTCCAGACGCACTTGGGTATACTTCTTAAAACTCAAGAGTGAAGTATTTAACACATTTTTGGCCTTCAAGGCCTTTGTTGAAAAACAATCTGGACATCAAATTCTTAAGCTAAGATCTGATAATGGCGGAGAATATGTTAAAAACACATTCATCAACTTTTGCATTGAGAATGGAATTCAAATGCAACATACTGTTCCATATACTCCACAACAAAATGGTGTAGCTGAAAGGAAGAATCGCACCTTAAAGGAAATGGCTAATTGTATGCAACAATCTAAAGGACTTGGTCTTAGTTTTTGGGAAGAAGCAATTAACTGTGCAAATTACATAATAAATCGCACTCCTACTAAGGCTTTAAAGAATATCACTCCAGAAGAAGCATGGAGCTCAATCAAACCAGATGTAAGTCACTTTCGTGTTTTTGGAAGTGAAGCGTGGGCCCATGTTCCAGATGAAAAGCATAAAGCTTTAGAACCTAAGAGTGAAAAATGTACTTTTGTTGGATATTCTGAAGATGTCAAAGGCTATAGACTTATTCCATTTAAGTCCAAAAATTTTATCATTAGAAGAGATGTAAAATTTGATGAAAATATATCGGCCTGCGAGCCTAGTCCGGCAGATGTGCCACCTCTCCCTATCTCTTCTACTTTTGAAAACATTTCTTCTTCAGATGATGAAAGTGAGGATGACAATCCTCCCCCACCATCTCAGGATCCTCCTTCAGCTCCTCAGCTTCCAAAATGGGTTCGTGCTACTCGAGATGCAGCAGGTGATCTTGCCGATGATCCTACAGATCAGCGACGTACACGTTCTCAGTTCAAGAGAGCCTCTTCTTTACTGGCTCAAGCTCCAGTAAATTATGATCTTGACACCTTTGCAGAAGCTTCAGGCCATCTAGATTGGGAAGCAACTATGAATGAAGAATATCATTCATTGTTGGCAAATGATACATGGGATCTTGTTCCTTTACCAAAGGGACGAAAACTTGTTAGATGCAAATGGGTTTACAGAACCAAGTATGGACCAGATGGGAAAGTTGATAAACATAAAGCTCGTCTTGTTGCTAAATGTTTTTCACAGGTTGAAGGCATTGACTACACTGAAACCTTCTCCCCTGTTTCCAAAATGAACTCTATCCACCTTGTCCTTTCCCTTGCTACCTCGTTCAAATGGGAAGTCCATCAGATGGATGTTAAATCTGCCTTCTTGCATGGAGACTTGCATGGAGAAATCTACATGGAACAACCCATTGGCTTCATAAAAACAGACTCCAGCCTTGTATGTCGGCTTAAGAAATCCCTTTATGGTCTCAAGCAAGCTCCTCGAGCTTGGTATGCCAAAATGGATAGCTTTCTTTTAGAATCTGGATTTTCTAGGTGTCATTCTGACAATACTGTCTACACCAAGAAAGTGGGCAAGTCTCTTATCATTCTTGTTCTTTATGTTGATGATCTTATCCTTACTGGTAGTGATCCCAACCTTATAAACCATGTGAAGTCTAGCCTTAAAAGGAAATTTGAAATGACAGACTTAGGACACTTACACTATTTTCTCGGTCTTCAAGTCTTGCAATCCAAGGAGGGTATTTCCCTTTCCCAGTCCAAGTATGCTTGTGATATTCTACGTCATTTTCACATGGAAGACTGTAAGCCAGCCCCTTCTCCCTTTCAGTCTGGAGTCAAACTTTCAGTCACTTGTACTTCTCCTGAAGTTGATGCTACCTTATACCGTCAACTTGTAGGAAAACTCTTGTATCTAACTCATACTCGTCCCGACCTTTCCTTTGCTGTTGGCCTTGTTGCTCGGTTTATGCAAAAACCACGTGAAAGTCATTGGAAAGCAGCTAAAATAATACTTCGTTATGTTCGAGGTACAGTTCAGTTTGGGATTCATTACAGTGCCGAAGAAACTCCTCTATTGGTTGGTTTCACTGATTCTGATTGGGCTGGTGACCCTGATGATCGAAAGTCTACTGCCGGTTATGTGTTCACTCTTGGTTCAGGACCTATTACATGGGCTTGCAAGAAACAGGGTGCCATTTCTCTTTCGTCAGCATAAGCAGAGTATCGTGGTGCCGTAGAAGCTAGTAAGGAAGCCTTGTGGCTTCGTCAGATCCTATCAGAGTTTGGCTTTGAGCAGCAGCATCCGACTACACTTTGGTGTGATAATCAAAGTGCCATTCAACTATGCAAAGATCCAGTCCAACATCAGCGCAACAAACACATTGAACTGCACATGCACTTCATTTGAAAGCTCATTCATGACCATGTTCTTGAAGTGCAATATTGTTCAACAGATGATCAAGTTGCAGACATCTTCACAAAGGCTCTCACAGAGGCGAAGTTCACTAAACTTCAATTTATGGTTGGAGTTCAGGAAGTTGTCACTAAGGGGGGATAGGCTCTAGTGCCTCCTTCCTTCTCCTATTGTGTCATATTTGTAAATCCTTCAATCCTATCCCAAGTTATTCTTAAGGGGGGATGTTAGGATATTCCGACACATAGGAAATAGTTAAGTACATCTTGGTCTAGTATAGAGTTAGGTATAGAGTTAGGTAAAGTGTGTTTCTTTACCTTGTACATTTTGTAACTTACAATCCGACGGTCACGATATGTAGTGATCCGACGGTTCATTCTCTCCTCGGTATTACCGACACTTGATCTGTGGCTTGACACCCGATTGGTCCATGATTTCTATTTAAAGCGCATGGAGGGTCATTTGTAGGGAAATCCATGCATGAGAGAAGCATATGTAAATTTTCATTCTTTTATTAATAAATTGCCTGAAGTGGCTGCGTTGGCTCAGGCCGTGGACTGTTTCCCTCTTTGAGGGTTTTAACCACGTCAAAATACTGGTGTATTGATCTGTGATCTGGTTGTGAGCGGTGTCCTTTTGGTGTTCTGTCTGAGGAACTTACCCTGTAAATTCCTACAAAAATGAACATAACTACACATATCTTCACGTTAAAGGAGATGGAGATTGGAATTAAGAAGCTGAAAATAGGAAAGGCAAAGGACTTCGTTGAAATTCAAGCAGAGTATCTAAAATGGGGAATGAACACTCTTGCACTGCACATCATGGAAATATTAAACAACATCATTCAACAAGGACTCCCAAGAGACTGGAAAACTAGCCTAACAATACCCCTTTTAAATGTGGAGACATTAATAATCCTTCCAATTATAGAACCATTATGATCAATCCTTTGTTTGTAAATCTTTTCGGCATCATGGTAGAAAATAGAATCAGTAAGTGGGCAGAAGTAAAAGAAAAGATGTCAAAAGGACAAATGAGTTTTAGGCTGAAGGATTCTATAGTGGAGCATGATACATAGAATCAGTAAGTGGGAAGAAGTAAAAGAAAAGATGGAAAAAGGACAAGCAAGTTTTAGACCGAAGGATTCTATAGTGGATCATGGTATCATGCTGAGACACATCATTGAAAAGGTTTGGGGTACAAAGAAGAAGTATTATACTGCTTTGTTGAATTCAAAAAGGGATTTGACACAGTCCCTAGCGATAAGTTGTGGCATAGAATGGAAGAACTTGAAATTCCTTTGCATTATAAAGCCGATTTCCATAGACTTTATGAAGAGGTGAAAGTAAAAATTAGAACCTCAGCAGGTATTTAAGAAATCTTTAGAAGTGACATTGGAGTCAAGCAAGGTTGCCCTCTATCCCCTACTCTTTTTGGTTTATATATTGATAAACTGGAAGAGTGGCTAAATCTGCAAGGTGGAGATGGTGTTCGGTTGGGGGAGCTTGTGATAAAGCTTCTTTTATATGCTGATGATCTTGTATTGATTGCTAAATTGAGCCATGGATTGCAGATGCACCTATATTCCCTTCAACATTTTTGTAGAGCAGTGGGGATACAAGTTAATACTAGTAAGACCAAAATAATGTTTTTCTCTAATAAAAGGAAGCAGAGCCAACATACGTTCTTCTTTGAAGGCAACGTTCTTGAAGAAGTAAATGAGTACAAGTACCTCAGTATTGATTTCAACAACAAGCTTAATTGGGAGGACTACAACAAGAAGAGAATTTTAGGAGGGTGGAAAGCATTATATGCTCTTCAAAGCAGATGTAGACAGGCAGAGCTATGGGATTGGAAAACGATTCGAGTTCTTTTTGGACTCTTAGTTTTTCCAATGATGCTATATGGGTGTGAATTGTGGGCTAGCAACACCCCCATCTCAAAATGGAAACAAATTGAGAAAATAAAAAAAATGCTTAATCATGAGAAAGTTCAAAATAAAAAGTTCAGTACCTTATGAGTTAATGTTGAGTGAAACAGGAGCAACTCCCATCGAAGAAATTGCTATGGTGTGACTCATAAGATATCTAAAAATAATTGAGCAAATGGGAGTATGTAGATGGCCTAATGTTATCTTCAATGAAGGCATCAGTGAAAGAAAGAAAACATGGATGAGACAAAACTACAATTATATGAAAAAATGGAATATCTACCTCAATGCCTGTCCCACAAATAACAAGGAGCTAAATAATTTTGTTATGGAGAAGTTTCGTAAACGAACGTGGGGAAAAGAGTTGGGTAGAAACAATAAGTACTACATTGAGGAATTCAACCCTACGTGTGATCTCTGACAAAAAGAGTACAATGGAGCTATAATTTCGTGGAGAGAAAAGGTTCTTATTGCTCAATTAAGAACCAACTCACATACTCTTTGGTGTGAAACAGGACAATGGAAAAGGCTTAAAGAAGTTTGGGAAGAATGCGTGTGTAGATTTTGCACATATGGGGTAGTGAAATCAGAAAAACATTTCATTTTGGAATGTTATGTGTTCAAAGACATCAGAGAAAGTTATGGGAATATGTTAGCATTGATTTATTGGCATTTTATTTTCAGCAAGGGGATTGTTAGAAGGTTGGGCCAACTCATCATCAATTTGAATAAGAAAATGATTGAATTGCAAAAGGAAAAAAACAGGGAACTGGTCGTCCCATAGACTATTTTTAGTCTCGTGGACGTTAAAATATCATTTCATTTCACCTCAAATATTGACTTCCCCAAGATTCTTTATTAATTTTCATGATGTTTAATGGATTTTTTTTGGGTTGTCTCTTGCTCCATGCCTCCTCACCAATTCTCATATAAACAAAATTTGAAAGCCGACGAGAACTTGAGAATCGAGGTTCTGATATGACATGGAAATCAACAACATGTCACTCCACTATGGCCCCATATGTTACCTCATTTTAGCCATATCAACGCATCAATTTCACCCAACAATCCGACCATGTCAACGTGGATGCCAACTCATATTGGACCTCACCTAATTTCGATGGAAATTTTTCAAAATTATCTAAGTGGCGAGATAATTTTTGGCCCGAGATGGTTTGCATCAACTAACATAAATTTCTCTATTTCTCTATTTCTCTATTTAAAATCTCTCGAGAGTTTAATGCATGTGATGATGTGAATGTTTTTGTCAACTAACAAGGAGTCTTTCCTCACAACTCAAAATCTTGCCACTTTTCATAACATTCACATGCATTACTTGTCATGCTATGAGGTTCCAAGAATTAGAATTAAACTAAATGATTAGGCATTAATCATTGTTTATTAATGGTAATTGCTCTTGATTAGGGTTAATCCGTAACACTGTGAAAAGTTGAGTATTATCGCATTTTAATACAAATCGTCATCATATCCTTTGAACTTAGATTTGCACGTCAATGAGTTCGTGTGAGTTTTTATAGTAATTTATGATGGATTTTCTACAATTGTGTTGAAATACAAAATTCACCATTTATCCTAATTAATTTAGGTGTTAACTCTTCACTGTGTTAGAAATCTCACTTCTCTAGTCCTATAAGTTCACACACCATTTGTAAACAAGAAATGAAGGCCCAAAAAACTCAACAACGACCAACATAGGACATGGATGACAAGAATCTGAATGTTGAATTGTTCTTAGAAATTATTGCAAAGGACGATACCAGAATTTCTTCATGGACTAATGTGTATAAATTATTAGAAGAAGAAGGTAAAGAAAGTTTAGAAGAGGAAAATTTGGATGAGTTTGGATCTATTAGAAGTCCAGACAAGACATTCCATCAAATTGCTAAGTTTGCATTGCACAAGATAACAACATGGCCAAAGCTTCTTCCATACATGAACATGACTCGATGGGCTCTGGACCATGTTCTTATACTGATGTAGACAATTTCTATTCAGGGAGGAGTTTTAGTGGTTACTTTTGTCCTGATGATTTACAAGTAGTGTATAAAATCCCTTAGGATAATATCATTTATAATGTCAAATTTGTTAATATTTCTTATGAGAATGAATTCCTGCAATATGCCATGAAGTTTCCAGAGCTAATTAGAGCTTGGAAAAATAAAGAACATAAATTTAAAGAATAAAGTTCCAAAGAGCATTCAATTTCCTCTTGTTTTCTTGGTCCAACTTATGTTGTAACTATGCTATGTCGACTGTATGGTAGAAAGGAAGACACCAATTTCCATTTAGATTGAGTCCCAATTATCCATAGAACCCTAGATGGTTACATTTCCTATTGGGCCCAAATATTCTAAGATAAACTACGTATACATATTGCCACTTTTCGAGATTCTAAAACCAAACAATTCATTCTCCCTTTCTATGTGTTTGCTTTTATCATGGATGCCATTTGTTTCTCTACCCCCTACCCTCAAATGGGTTGGAGTTGGACCAAGGATGAAGTTGAAACCATTAGTGTATAACATTCCAAGCTCTGGGAAGAGAATGTTGGTGAGAAATTCTACCAGATTTGTCATTATGTGATCATTCCCCTCTATGAAAAATTATTTTACATAAAGCCTCCTAGGATATTAGAAGAAGACAGGAATGACATAGCTCAAATTGGGTATTGATATTATGAAGAAATCTTTTCGTATATCATAATTTATAGTTTCTTAGCTTCCCCTCATGCCTTACCTCTTTATGCTCAAGACAAGTTAATTTTCAGGGAAATAGCTTACTAGATTATTGAATCTGGTATAACAAGAGAATTATATATATGTTCTAAGAGGATATGACACACTTTCCCTATTCAAGTTGGAGTATACACTCTATAAAATTCTAAAAATGCAAAGAAGGAAGCATCATCCCTATTATTATGTCTCATATAGCTTTGAAAGGACATGATCCTTTGATTATTGTTTCTAATCATTGTCCTTAAGTTGGAGTTGAAAAATATGTTCATGAGGAGTCCCCACATGATGATGTATTCATAAGTGTGCAGTCTTATGATGACGTTTGTCAAATAATTCAACAATTTCTATGAATTTGTTTATGCATTTTATTACTTTTCAAGAAAACAAAATAATTTGTCTTCCTCCTATCCTTAAGAAAATAATCACACATGATGATACGTTCATTAATGGGTCCAATGTTTTGAAAATGGCTTAATTTCAACACTAGAAATGACTCCTAATAAAACTTTAATAGAAGTGGAACAATTAATTATAGAGCTTATTGATGAACTATTGAAAAAATATATCACAAAGCGCAGTTGTCGCCATTAAAATGAAAGAAGAATAGGATTAGTTTGTGAAAATACAAGTTGGAAAGAGACGTTTAAAGGAACAAGTCATTCTTGACACAACTCCCAACAACATTATGCATGTACATCAGACATATCAACCATTGGTTCCTCCTGCTAGGAGTTGAAATGATTGGTATTGTCACTTCTGAAGTTTTAGTTTAAAATCCTCTCAACACTCTTCCTACTGATACTTCATGAAATCATGGTGGAGACTCTTTCTCAAATCAAGATGGAATACATTCCCCCTTCAGATTATTATTTCAGTTCTTAAAAGAAATTTGTAATCAGGGAAAGGGAAAGAAAATAATTTTTGACAACAAAGAAATAGGAATTACTCCACCCAATGTAATATGGGATGGATCTCAGTATGATGATGAACATTTCGCAAAGGAACTAGCTCATTCATCGAGATATTTTTCCAATGCTAATGTATGGTCTAAGAACACGAGGTTGAAGATAGAAGAGAGACAACAACACTCCAAACACAAATTTGCAACAACAATTCAAAGAAGAAAATGATAAGATGAAGTAGGATTTCAATGCATTTAATCAAAGGAAATATGCTCTAATATCTGGGTTATGACTATATGTCAAAGGAATGACCAACAACACAGTTGATTTAAATAAATTCAAGAAAGAAGCTATGATGGTCAATAAGCAACTCCTACAGGCACATGAGCAATTCTGCAGGAATTTGAGCCGAGCGAAAACTCAACAAACTTTAGTAAATGGATTTTTTAGTGATGTGATCGATAGTTGACTCAGTTAATATCTTGGCATGACATAGTGAAATTTCTACCCCCATGCCTACCTAAATTATCAAATGCAGAAAGAAGAATAAACAAAAATATTCTGAAAACTTGGAAGAAACATCTATGAAACTCTAAGGAGTTGATTAAAAATGATGAACAAATTTGTTCCCCTTTAGTGGATTCGTCTATGTAGGTAATGAAGGAAGTGGACATGCCAATGGTATCATTTAAGGATGAATCTACGCAAGCAAATACTTTCTTAAAAGATATTCAAGATTGTAGATAGGAATTTCAAGATCAAATTGAACAATGGAAGAAAGTAGACCTTAACTCTAGATGGCACTATTTGGTCAAACTGCAAAGTTACGACTTGCTGACCAAACTATTTGTTGAAAGAATATCGCAAGAGTTACTAGCAATCGAGGGATACATCTTTGACTATCAAATCGGCTTGTATTTTGAACCACCACCGTCAATCACTCATGTTCCATAGGCATATCTGCAATGCAAGTCCTCCATGGAATCTTCTCACATTGTTTCTTCAACCAGTTAATTTTCCTATTTTACCATCAAATCTCAACATATACTTTTCTTCTCTGTATTTAACAAAAGTTGTTAATAATGAGATACTAGGGAGTAGTTTGTTTTGTATTTCGTAATATTATTTAAAGGATCCAAAGTAACATGACAAGGGGTTCAATTTTTTTTTGGGAAGAAATAGATACTTTTGGGGAAGAAATAGATACTTTTCACTATTGTAAGGATTATTTGGGAAGAATATCCAAAACCACTTCAATTTTCCTATTTTTTTTATCAAATGAATATCATATTGTTGCTATAGCTAATTTGTTATTTTTTGGTGAAATCAAAATATGATTTTTGCTTGATGTAATTAGTATATTGTCTAATCGATTAGTTATTGTTAATCGAGTATTTCATTTGATTACGAAGTGATTGAGTAAATGATACATGTATCAATGTTGTGAATGTATTCAATTCAATTAACTATTTAATCAAATTTTACATCATTTGTATTCAAGCTCATTTATGTCATTAATATTGAAATCCAAACCTCAAGATTATTACTAATCGTTTGTGATTCATGCATGATAATAATAATAATCCTGGGATATAGAATACTGATAATAGTTTAGTTTATATTTTCTTTTGAGTAGGTAGAATGTTAGTATTTAGTTTACATTGATTCTTTCATAGTCTATTTTAAAACCTCATTCATTAAATATTCTTTTAGGAATTCTCCAACTTTTGGAGCAAAGTCTTTAAGTGGCAACCAAGCCCACATACTGGTGAGGATTACCATCCCAAACGGATATAGGTCTAGTTGAGACCTTAACCAAGTGATTTCTTCAAATGTTGGCTTGGTCACATCAACACAACCTTGGGTTTGACAAAGGGTTATCTTTATGCCATGTATCAAGTTAAAGAAATGCATAATGAAGTGGAAATTTTGTGAGTTGAGGCATGTTTTGTCATTCAAAGTCATCTAACATGGAAAAATAATGTAAAATTGCCTTAGAAGTCATGCCTGGTGTGTCAACATAGATATTTAGCTGGCCAACCTACAATGGAGCTTTGATAGCTGGAGTTAACTTGAGGGGCCATAGTTTTAGAGAAGGGGGATCCCCTCTTGGTTTGAAATACTCGTCGTTAATTGAAAAAACATTCACATCATCTGGGGTATTAATCTCTTAGGACATTTTAAATAGAAAGTTATTGAGGTAAATTCCTACGAGATGGCATGTGCTTAGAGACATAGAAGTTTACATTAGTTGGTGCAAACCGTGATGGGATGGAAATGATGTTTCCACTTGGATAATTTTGAATTTTTTTCATCGAAATTGGGCGAGATTTGAGATGAGTTTCATCCACGATAACATGGTTGGATTGCTGATGTGTCATCTATGTGTATGTACCTCATGGCATGTGGAAGGGGTGGTTTTGATGTGCCAATATGGATAAAATTAGGTGACACATGGCACCATAGTGGAGGGACACGTGGAAAATTTCCAAGCCATCTCAAAACCTTAGCACTCGAGTTCACGCCAATTTTCAAAGTTTGTTTATACGAGAATTGGCAAGGAGGCACAAAGCGAGACATGGAGAAATTTTTTTGCTAAACACCATGAAAATCAACTGGGGAAGTAAGGATTTGACATATTTGGAAGGATGAGAAATCCATCTATTGTTTGACGACCATCACGTTTAACATGGAAACTAACAACAATCATGTTTAACGACAATCCTTAGGTTTTATTGCAAACTTTGAGATATTCATATATTGTAAACTAAACACAAACTCATTATTTATATTTTGATACATATTGGAATGGGAAAACAAAGGAAGTTGAGGAAAATAACTATTACAAATAAGACTTAATGTTAAAAACAAGATAAAAAATTTAAAGGGTTTCCATTTTTTAATTTAGATATATACATAAATGGGTTTTTGTCATGCCAAAACAGGTTGATATGTCATTTTCCTCAACTAATTGTACTTCGAATTTTTGGTGAAATACTACATCATGTTAGTTTTTGACCCCTTTGGGTCATGTTATCACTTAGAATAAACAAAGAAGCAAAGTCATCCAAGCGAGGTCTGATTCCTTCCTTCGTTCCTTAAGAAAAGGCCTATATTTATGTCTATACCATCTACATGATATCTAGTGGTTAAATGTGACTTGTTGCACATATGAGATTCTTTAAAATGAGATTTGCTGTGGCAACTACTTTGATTTTATGCTCTTGTACATTTCACATGATGCTCTCTCACTGAATCTATTCCTTTTGCAAGGTTTCCATGCAACAAAGTGTAAATGGAATATCTTATGCATCATTCTCTTGGGTGAACTTTTTTTTTTATTTTTATTTTATAATAAGTGTAAATGATGGCTACGGTCAAATAGTAGTAGTCTCCACTGCAATGTGTTTGCAAATTTGATTTTAGTTGGTTTGACTTTTTAATTATTAATATTTTAGTTATCATGGGATTTTAGGTAAGAAGTTTTAGTAATGGATTCATGTTGATTCAAGATAGGGACTTAAGAAAATTTTGAGCAAATTATAGTATAATTTATCTCATATTCATGTCCACCCATTTTAATCAATATTTTTACCGACCTCCATCGATATGAAGTGAGGGTGAGAAGTGGAGAGATATATTAGGTAAATTATAAAGGCCGATTTTAGGTTAGTTTGAATTTTTAATTTTTAATGCTATTAGTTATTATGTGCATTATGATGAGGAGTTTTAGTAATGGATTCATGTTGATTGAGGGTGGGGAGTGGGGGAAATATTCAGTACATCATAATATAATTTACCCAATATTTCCCTCCACTCCTTTTACCCAATATTTCCTTCGTGCCCCTACCCTCATGAGGTGAGGCCTGTGGGAAGGGGGAAATATTGGGTAAATTATATTATAATTTATTTAATATCTCACCCTCATATGAGGGTGGAGGTGGTGGGAGACGATGTGCAAATCATATAATTTAGTGCTTCGTTTATTAATTTAGAAAATATTTTAAAATTTGTTATATTTAGAATATGACTATTTGAGATGATATTGTTGGGCCTTTGCATTAATTTGGGCAATGATTTATAAGCATTTTAAATTCACTAATGTTTTTTCTTATTCTATTATATTTTGTGTTGATTTGTGTTAATATTTTTTTGCCAAAAGATTAATCACCATTTACCACTTATGGTCACCTCTTGAGTTGTAGCATACAAGGCTATGCTAGTGTGGTCACTACTACATTATAACATGTAAGGAAATGTTGGTGGCATCTATGATCTTTATCTATAAGGCTCCTTCCCATTGTTTCTAATATTGATCTTTCTTGTTAACTAATTGACTGTAAACCCAAAATCACGTATCTCCATCACAAAGAAGTTGATCTCCATCCTGACTAGGCACACATAGAATTGAACTAGAATCGATGTCCTATCCACCCACTCCAACATACTACTAAAGAAAAAAATATGTTTACTCAAAACAAAACGAAGACAAAGACCAAAATGGTAAGCTCTTTGCTTATTTGTAATACAGGGTTGGTTATTATGATTGTTGGTCTATATTGCCTAGAAGTAAATAGGTAAAATTGTTAGCTATTATGATTGATTGCCAATGAATAGGAAGAATTGCTACAATTTTCAATTGAGATTACTAATTATCAATGTGATTTTAATGGAAAATATGAATAGATTTATGTCACTTATAGAAAGAAGGACCACTTTATTGCATTACAAGCACACAAACAACAAAGGAGATCCGTAGTAAGTATTCACATTCATTGCGGGTTTTCTTGATGATTGGAGTATTTACTACCACTTAAATTCATTACTCATCCTTTGGTAGTTGTTCCTAATCAAAAGCATCAACTTCTAGTGAACTCTAATACACCAACATATACGAGAAGGCAAAGTTGTAACATGAGAGTTTAGCTATTTGTTTGGTACTTAGAATATGTATCTAAGGTGTTTTTCAATGATGGGGAGAATGGATGAATATAGTGCTTATGTGGTTTAATAGTGACTTTATGTTGCCTATACCCACTGAAACGAAATTTAGGAATGAATTTTTTCTTTAATTATAGATACTCCTCAAATCTACTACTGCATGTCAAAAATGAAAAACAATCTTGTGTTTTCCAAGAATTGTTCACTCTCCTTCATGTTTGTAGGTTCCCCTTCACTATTTTTGCATGTGAATTTTATTAATGTTGATCAGTCTAAGTCTCCACTCACATCAAGTTTCCTCACTCCATTATCTCTTATATCTCCATGTCCATCTTAAATACAAAGCAGTACCGAGATAGATTTTAAGATTTCTTCATTAACGATGACATTGGAAAATCTCAATTTCCAACTTAATAAACGCTTAATACAACCACATATACATGCACATGTAACTTTATAATATAAATTTATCTTCAATGTTTTTGGTTAATAAAACTTATTATGGGGCATGTTCCATCATTGAAATAAACTTATAATATAAATTTATCCTCAATGTTTTTGGTTAATAAAACTTATTATGGGGCATGTTCCATCATTGAAATAAACAACACACAATTCCACTCTCTTTAGTAAACAAATGGGTCCATTAGCGATTTCCTAGGTAGAGGAAATTTTCCCTTGGTGACTTGTCTATTCTCTAAAAAAATGCAATAGTACATGCAATGATTATCTCATTAAAAGATGGTTTTTACTTAATCTTTGTTAGCCCAACAAAATTGGCATGTTGTTGCAACAATACTCTAGAGGGAGTTGAAACATTTATAGTTCTCAATGACAATTGTTTGCTTGTCTCATTACTCCATTTTTTTGAGTTGGTTGGCATATCAATGGGTTGCCCTATCCAAGCCAACATGGAGGTGATGGTCTACCTAACATAATGTGAGATTTTATTTTTTCTCATAAATGATAGTTGGTGCAAGGTAAACATTATGTCCATATAACATTGCTCCCCATATCCATTAATAGGTTGGATGTCGCAAATGAATTTCTAAACCCTAATCTAGTGATGCAGTTAATTACGTGTATTTTTAGTCCCAAATGTACAAGATCCACAAAGGGTTTCATCTATGATACTTCATCTAGAAATTTAGAGCAAAAGGATGTATTGAAGAAGAAAACACATGGAACTCTAGAGTATATGACTCATAAATTGGTGGATGAGCTTATTGAAGCAATTTTAGAAACGAATTACTAGTGACCATTGCTAGAATTTGCATGTGAATCAATGAACTTGCTCTAGGTTCTTTTACCCTTTAGTGTGAGCTTGACTTATTGCTCTCCTTGAGAAGGTGGCTTCTAGTTGCTATGAGCAAGACACCAAGAGCCGTGGTATGCCTAATGTTCCTCGAAGACAAACAACTAAAGCACTGGGTTGGCTTGCTTCGTGATGCAAATAAACACACTCAATATAAGCATAACATTGACAAATGCATTTAATTTTCATTTATAGGAACAATTGAGAAGGAAACAATAGTAATAAAATTGTTGAAACCTTGCGATAAGATGGTGAAGGCTCTTAAAATAGTTGGTCCATGTCGTGGACCAATGATGGGTAATGTTAAGAAAGTATTGCCAATTATTTTGCAAAAGCAGAAATGGGTATGTGATATTTTGTAATATAAACATGGTTCCTTAATGTGTACATACTATCTACATGATGGTTTCTGAATCCTACCCAAATAATTACTATCCATATCATCATACTAGTTATCTTTAAGACACTAACCTACACAAGTTTCTCACAAACCTTGGTATAATTAATTGATATGTATTCATGTAGTTGAAGGATTAGAATAATGTCTTTATAGAAAATGGTAACAAAATCACCCAAACTTATGAAGTAATTTTCTAATAAGTATCTATGAACATAAGATTGATTCAAATGAAATAATGATAAAGTATGTTGAAAGAATATATGCCAATTATTGTAACTACATTATATAAGATATGTCTTATAGCACTTCCAAAATAGGTGACCCTATCATATTAAACAATCATTTTAAAGATCTAGCCTTTGTATCCAAATTGTCAATGTGTCTAGCTAATAAAAACTCTTGCAAAAGGCACTACAAAACCAAACAAAGGGAAGTCGCATGGCCATGGCTCAAGGGAATATTGTTATTATATTTGTTGTCAAGCAACACTTGCATAAGGAGAAGTCATTAATAATATGCTAGAAAGTATAACTTGAATCACTTAAATAAATAACTCTATCATGTTAAACAATTATTTTAAAGATCTTCTCTTTTTAACTAAATTGTTAATATAATTATAACTAATAAATCTTTCTATAAAAAAAACTCTATAAAACTAAATTAAAAAAATTATTAAAAAGTTATTATTAGTACATTTATTGTTATATAACACTTACATAACAGGAAACACCACCCACTAACACCTACATCACAACAACACACCAAAAATACTCAACATAAAATAAAATAAAATAGGGTAACTTGAACTTGGATCATTTAAATGCCTAACATTAAATACAATAACTTAGATCACCTAGATACATTACAAATAATAAAATATTATAACTTGAACTTAGATCATTTAAATGCCCGACATTAAATATAATAACTTAGATTACCTAGATGCTAAACGTTACAATACTAGGTATTAGCCACCACATAACATAGTCCTTTCAATGGTTGTTTATGTTAAATGTGAAGACAATGGCATTGAAAGCCCTTTAAACTTAATGAGATTGTAGACATGAAAGAAATAGTTTCCTTCTTCAACACGACAACAAGGGAATATGTAGAGTAGGTTCTTTGAAAAAACCAATAACATGATGAGATGTTTTGTACCAACTAGGCTGATTATTCAAACGAGAGTTACGTGTCCCCATGACACGTAACAACTTGGTATGATTTCAAAGTGAAATTATGATTTGAGAGTGCATATTTCCCTATAAATTAAAAGAGTCTCATTAGAAACGTTGAAAACATTACATTTGTTGAAGTTTTCGATTATTATTGTTTAGTGATTAGAATTTTTTCTCAATTTTCAGTAGAAATGACCAGAGGCGTGTATGAGACTTTTTCCCATTATTTAACAATGAAATAAAATGAAAAATAAAATTAATGGATGTGTCATTTGATTAATCAAGCGATGCTAGACATGTAAATTGAGTTTTGAACTTAAATGGCCCTCTATCGGTTGGAAAATGCCTTTTGGGATGAGGCGTTCACTATTCAACCTAGCATGATGGGTTTCCTTTTTTATTAAGGAGGACATGGGGTGGAATTTTATCCTTTTATGTGTGCGCAGGTCACGAAACCATTTAAGATAGTCTCTCTAGGTGCTACCACATGTTCAACTACTACCTCAAGGTGTCCCCATGACTCTACATTAGGCTCTCATGCGAATTGAACCTTACCCAATGGTGAAAATCTCCTCGCTTTTCACCATTGGATCCAATCCCTTTGGGACAAATGTTAATACCCACAAACACCAAGAGAGTTAGGATAGGAGGGAATAGTCCACAAGCAAGCCTAGATCTAAAAAGTATAAAAAATTGCTAAGAAATCTTTATAACATATGATGAAATATTACAATGTAAAAAACAAGACCACTACAATATGTTTGAAATAGGTATAACTATAAACAACCATATAAGTAAAAGTGGTCGATCGACATTCCATCCTTCAAAAACTAATTATATCAATCAAGATATATCAACCACTTTTACTTGTGTGATTGTTGTTAGTATGCATAATATCATAGTTGCATGAGAATCACTCCCAACACTTTCTAAACTCATTCCCTCCATTTCAAAATTCTCGGGAGATTAGGAAAGAGAATAAAACGTCCCCAACTCACTGGGAACCGTTCTAGGAACTTAGGAGCTTTAATTTCAAGGAAATGTAAACTTGGGAACATGTTTCAATGTGGAAAGCTTTAAATTAAAATTCCATTTTGGGTATCATTAAATACCATATTTTTATTCAATTATTACAAACAACTATTCTATTACGAATATTTTTATTTTATTTACCAAAATATCACTATAACATGAAGAATAAACTACACATAAATCTTATTCCAAAAATTATATTAAAAAATAAAAAGAAGCTTAACAATACTCATTTTAGAGTTGTGGATATAAATAAATTTTAATGCATATATGCATGTCTTTATGTGAATTGGTTTGGATGGAAGGGTTCTTTCTGAAGAGATGAAGATGAGTCTCTCATATTTGAAGGAGATGCTCGTAGAATATTTTCTAGACCCACTGGATTTTTGTCAATTCTAGATGGAGCTAGGTGGCATTGGGACCACAAATCTTAGTAGAAGGAGTGGGGATGAGTCATTGGGTCGGGCTTGGGACAAGAAGATGAAAGTGACAAAAGGTTTGCCTCTACTGAGGACAAACAAACTTGACTCAATAATAAGATTAGAAACATGTTTTGTTTCAATTTTTCAACAACTGGAAGGGATTTTTTCACAAAACTCGTAGGAATGGGGTTTGGTTCAGGATCTTACGCTCTCTTTTGGAATTCCAGAGAGGGAAGCTCACACTTTCCTTGTGAAGGAGGGTTTCTTGGGAGATATCTCAATAGAGTAGGTGGACACTATCGAAATTTCTCATGGAGATAGGGGCTTGGTCCTGGTGGTCATTTCTTTTGGTTTGCCCCTAGTGTTGGAGGAGGGGAGGATTTCAACCACAGTTCCTGCAAAAGACCCTATCCTAAAGGGATTGGGTATGGGAGCTCAATTTGGAGATGAAGTAGGGGCGGTTCAACCATAAAATATTAAAGGGCTTTCCTTAAGCCACAACGAGTTCATAGTTGAAGTATTAGGGAAAGAGTCACTGTGATCTCTTGTGTCCATAAAGGGAAATGAGGGTAGTGCAGACAGGCCAAGGCTTGAAGCAGAAGGACAAACAAAGGATCATGTTATTTTAGAATAAAGGTCGTTTGATGCAAAGCGGAAGAAGTGCCAGTGTGCAAAAATTAAGGGAGGAGTCTACAAGATGGTGCTAGGGGATGATGTCCAGTTCCATGAGGTGGTAAAGATGGGTGAACTGGTAGTGCCAAGGCAGAGCAAGGGAGCACAGGTTTAATATTAAAACCCTAAGATCTTGGGTTTCTCAAATGTGGGGAGGTTAGTTGGATACTTTTCCCATGGTTACTACCATAACTCGGGGATGGTTTTATCTACTATTGAGTTTAGGGGAACTAACTACCTAGGTCCTTGAGAGAAAATGGAGCATCAATTCCTCCTTGGTCCTCTTGAAGAGGTGGACGTGTCTTTTTGATGCAAGCAATGAAAGAGTAGATTCAAATCCAATCTGGGTGTGTCTTCTAGAATTATTGATCCAATTTTCGTCTATGGAGGTTTTCCAGCACATAGGCAACATGTTGGGGTAGTTCCTGGAGGCATACATGTCTTTTAAGACTTTTGAGGTGTTGGCAGTCGCTAGAATTTTAGTGAGTATGTATACTTGAGAAGGGTTGGTTGTAGAATTAGAGTTGGGCATGCCATATATAATCTATAACCAAATTCTGGACTATGGATGGATCCCATTTTGTTGTAGACGATGTTACCAACAAGGTCACACTGGAATTTTTTGGCCAAAGGGTTCTAAGGTCACTACCTCAAAAAAGGAAAGGATTAGTCAAGGAGGATGAGTCTATGTAGAAGGTGGCCACTCAGGTTACTTCCTTTGGGCAAGATCAACCATTGAGGGTGGCATCACCCCTAATGCAAAAGTCGTCACTAAAAATATGATCACAAAAATTCAGCTGTAAGAGCCGAATTTGAAATATAGATAAAATTAACTCATAAGAAAGCCTTAAATCTAATCAAAGGACAATATTAAAAAGTTACAAAATCTCCTCTTTTGGGGAGTCGTCATTTTATTAAATAGATTTGTTTGGCAATCTACACTACTCAATCCCCATTGGAAGATTGGTACTTCAATGAAAAAAAACCAATAAATAATGTTTTTTAATTCATTAAAATATAAAATACTTAAGCTAAATTTATAAGAGGAGATGGAGAAAAACATGTGGATGACTTCCATTAAAGCATCTTCCAAATTATAATTAGGGAGGAGGACAAGAAAAACTAGCTCCAAGCAACCTACACACATTACAAACAAAACCCTTCTCCATCCTATGATACAAACCATACTTATATTTCAAATGAGTGAGATTAAAAACTTCTGACATAATTGATAGATTCAATGAGAGAAAAATATATGGATTCATGTAACAACAAAAGTAAACAAAAGTCTAATGGGTTAGCTCAAGTAGTTGAGTTATATGAATTAAAAGTAGGGGGTTGCAGGGTCAAGTCCTTATGATGGCCACCTTATAAATGTTGTGGGCCTCACTGGAAGTCCATGTTGCAAAAATTGCAATAAACCAATTTACTTTGGGTACCATCCTCAGAATGAGGAGAAGTTCCCAGTGGGTTTCTTAGGATGTGTAATTCAATGTAACAACATAATTAAATTGTTGGGGGAGTGGGTTGGGCAAGGGGGGAGTAGGGTGCAAAAGAAAGGAGATTCTATTAACAAGAAGAAAAGGTAACACATCCAAGATCCATACCTTTATTATAGTCTAATTCCTTTCTCCTTGTAGTTCGCTCCTCTTAATGCTCTCTCTCTCTCTCTCTCTCTCTCTCTAGTATAATGGTCTTGAATGTCTTCAATAATTGTCCTCTTCTCAATATTTCATAAGAAAATTGGGTAAGTGAAATCAAGGGTGAAAATTGAGCAACCCTTTGAATGATTAAAAGAGGGATCTGATCTAAAGTCACATTATCATAAGTTCTCTATGCACATGACCAAAGATCTAGGAAATCTTAAGTAGGCATCAAGGAAGTTTTTTTATCATCTTACAATTCCCATTAGTCTTTTTTCATGAACAAAATGTCCATATTTTTAATTCATTTGATTAAAGATAAAAACTTGGGAGCACTTGGGGTACAACAGTTCTAGGAAATCCTTATGTGTGAAGGTGGTTTTGTTATAGTCTTAGGATTCCTCTGACTATAAGTGTGAAGGAGGCTTTATTATAGTCTTAGTGTTATTCTTAGTATTTTTACATGAAGAAAAGGTCCATATCTTAGATATTTCCAAAAATAATGGTGCCTTAATTGCTCCTAGGTGATCATTTTAATAAAATCAACTTATAAGTGCATAATAATTGAGTTTGACTTCATCTACAATAATAGAACTTATATTGGTCTATTATGATCATTGTGTTGAAATATGTAACTAGGTTCAGTCTTCATAATGACAAGTGTAATCATAATTTTATGTATTTGATTATTGTCATTCTTGAGGCATGGGTTTCATGTTCAAGGGAAATTTATTTTATAGGTCAAACACCCATTGAGTGCTTCTAGGGATTGTATTTGAGTCAACAAGTCATAAGAGTCATTGTCATGTATGGAAGACCCTTTTGGGCATGTTATCTATCATAAAGAAAAAATTATTGGAGTAAAATTGGAGTCAAAGACCCTCCAAGACCTTGTCATGGTGCATCAAGCAAGTTAGTCTACATGAAATATCAAGTCGTCCTCAAGGAAGCGATTCGTACCCCTGGAAAGCCTATATATAAGAAGGAACTCGACCTCATTTGGACACACACAAGCAAGTTTGTTCTCCTCAAGAAAGTATATGGAAAAGGATGAAAATCAAGGATAAGAGGAAGAAAAGCAAGATAAAAGTTTTTGGATCTCTCTCTCTCTCTCTTGTGTCAAAGTTTCTAAAGTTGCTCGAAAAGTCGAGTTGTTGGAAAATTGTTGGGAAATTTGAAGTGCTGGAAAGTTTTTGGGCTAGTCGATGTTGCTAGTAAAATCAAGTTGTTGGGCAAGTCGAAATTGCTGGAAGGTTGCTGGGTCAAAGTCGTAGAAGAAAATGTTGGGGTTGAAGTTGCAGAAGAAACTGTTGGGGTCAAAATTGCGGAAGAAACTATTGGGGTCGAAGCTGCAGAAGAAACTACTGAGATCAAAATTGGAGAAGAAATTGTTGGAGTCAAAGTTGCTGGGTCGAAATTGCTAGAAAGAAATATACTCAAGGAGAAAGGTTGATTTGGTCTTGGAGGGATCTTTGTCAAGGGTCTTAGGTTTTGGAATTCATCATTTGAAGATTCTATAAGAGAAGAATTCTTGTGGGTTTTCCTCTTTGTTATGTTCCTATACCAATAGGTGTCATATATCATGATTGACTTGGTTTAGCTCTGAAATATGTACATACCTTTGCTTGTTGCAAATGTTTTCCATATTTGTAAAAAATCAAAATAATTAAAAAATGTAAAGAGGGAATATCCTAGAAAAAGAATAAAAGGACAAAAAGAAGGAAAAAGGTCAGAAAAATAAAAAATGAAACCCCAAGAAAAATAAAAAAAACCATGAAAATATGTGCAAGTCAAAATGCCACTGCTATTTTACTTTTTGTATAATAATGATTGTGTGAAAAGTATTGTTATGCCACAATCCATGGTAACCAAATAGTTTAATCTTGGTTATTCCATGTTTTGAATTTCATGCTTAGAGATAGAGAATAAAATCTGACCAAACTGTTTAATCTTAGCAGATAAATAGATAGGTAGAGTAAATAAAAGAAGCAGCTCAATAGTTTAATATGAGCCATTGGATGTAATAAGGTTAGACTTAGTTAGAATAACATTGTAAAAGAAAAGAAAATGTTTTGATAAGGGTTTTCCAGTTTAAGTGCATCCTAATAAAAGAAGAAAAAATGGTAGGATAAGTAAGTAGGGTAAGTAGATGAATGGTTGCAGAATTATGTATGATGAATGATTATCCAGATATCAAGTCATATACTTTCATCATCAAAAGCACTTAAAGATATGGATGACAATGAAGACATTTACATCATAAAAAAAAGTCAAACTAATTAACCTCCTCACTCATTTTTCCCTAAATTTTACTAATTTCCTGTAAGTACTAAAGGCACCAACAACCTGAAAGTTAAAGGGGCTCAGAGCATTTCTCTAACTTCTGGAGGGACCGAACCCTCGGCCCAATAACTTGTAAGGCCTAAGTGCTAAAGCCCCTTCATAAAAATTCACCCCTTCCATAATTCATTCATTCCCTTCAAATCCATTTCCAAGGTAAAATCACTCTTTACTTGGGAAAAATAAATGGTTCTTTATAAAAAACCCCCCTAACACATTTTAGCCTAAGTCATAATGTTGGAGGATGAACGTATTTTCGGAAGCATTTACTTAGCGCATTTTATTTTCCATGGTCATATTAACTCTTAATTCTTATTATTTATTTAACTCCCGAAACAAATTACCCTTTCTCGTATTATTACTAAAAATCCCAAAATAAATAAATATCCTTTCCCGATGGTTTGAAAAATAAACCATAAATAAAGTTAATTCAGTTGGATTAATTAATCGAACCGCTATTAATTAAGAGCCAAAACCCCCCTACATGTTAAAAAGGAATTAATTAATCACCTGGATTACTTAATAGCTTCTCTCCCAATGCAATCACCCCTGATATCATTAAAGTTATTAATCCTTCATTCGTTCAACCATATCATCTTTGATATAATTAAAGTCAATATAATTATGTTGATTATGCCATCGGGCCCCTTCCATTAACTCCCTAACACTTTCCGTCGCCGACTGCCGTTCGATCTGCCCTCCCTCATCCAACGACTCTCGCTCATATCGTGCGGGCCTTTTGGTCGAACGTTAACCACGCAATATAAGCTGTTTTGACCTTTTTCCGATGCTATGTGTCATTCAATTTGTGGCATCGCGCGACCCTCTGCCAAAACCACCAACCTCCCAAAAGCGATGCGATATATCCTGCTTACTGCTTCCACTAAATGAAAAAGTCTCTCATCGGTTAATTAAACAAGCTGTCGTTTTCCCATTCACCCGACAAAAGTCTTTGAATTTGTACATAAAAAAAAATATTAATTGTTTTCCCTTTTTACCGAGAAAAGAAACTTCTACCTTCCGTGCACGCACAGAGTATGTCCAGACCAGCAACTTACTCCCAACCGTCAACCACCATCAGTTGCTGAACTCCAGGCCATTGCAGACTACTGTGCGCACCCAACAAAGCATTCACCATAGCCATTTGTCCCTTCAGTCAACCATAACTAGGAATTTATCGCATTTCCTTCTCAGAAACTCTGTTTTTGTACTGAAACCTCCACCAAATTACTCTAAACTCAATTAATCTAGTACAGTTAAGCTATTTCTTAGCTCCAAGGCTTCCCCAAGCACCTTTTTTTATCTAAAAATCCTTGAAAACCCCAACTTTCTCCCTTGAATACACAAGAACCAAGGATGGAAGTTCATATCCCCCTAAATGTCACGCCAATCACTACTACCCACAGGGATTTAGACCACCTTCCCTTGGTCGATAAAGATTTTCAAATCAAGGACCTTACTTTTGATGAAACCTCCTTGAATCTACACTGCAAGTATCGGGACAATTATCTGAACAATGCTGATAGAATAGGTCTTTGGGAATCAAACTTACCTAAATATCAATTCGCCACTGTCCATATTTTCCCAGATATTGTCCACCAATGCCATGCAAACTACGACCCCAATATGAGAGCTGTAATGTCCCCTGACCAGAAAGTCCTTTTCACCATTACAATTGAGTCTATAAATGAAATGTTGCAATTACAGCCTGGCCAGGACCTCACTCCCCTTTCCATTGCCGATTTACTTGAAAAATCTTCAAGGCTGTCCAGTTCTGAAATTACCCAAATCTGTCAGACCTTCATGGAAGAAAAATATAGGCCAAAAGACCCCCTTCCTTACATGTCAAGCTTCTTTACAAGTCTGGGCAAGGATATCATTGCCATGATTGCTTGCATTTTGGGTTTTACTACTAGTGAGTATGTAGATGAGTTGACCTTAGCCTACATGTCTATTTTCACCCTTGGTCAACCTCCTGCAACCAAATTTGACTATGCTACATTCATTGCTGATAAGATGCATGACCAATTCATGAGATTAGAGAATGAGAGGGTATTTAAATATTCTTTAGTCTTGTATCATCTTTTCCTCTACTACCAATCTGATAAATTCCCTTTCTTTGTACAAAAGCTTGACACTAGAGGGAACCCCAGGTTAGTCATCTTCTGGACTTCCATTTTTCACAATTCGCCTTCTTCTCCCTATCCTTATACATATTTTATTGATCAATTTGTGCATTTGGTAACTACCATGTTGATAGGAAGTCCCCCTCCCAGAATCAGTGATGATATTAAGAGAATTCTACAGTTATCCAAGCAATACAAGGTTGGGGACTAGTACTTGTACTAGAACCATATCGAGATCATAATTTATGGGTGTGAGCTGCCTCCCTTTAAACTACCCAAATACCTCCCCATGCGATTATTTGCCCTGGAGTACTACAGGCAAATGATCAACTCTGATGAAATCCACTTTATGAAGAGTAAGAAGAAAGCTCAACTAAGGATAAAGGATCACCTAGGCCCATTTATTTGCAACAACAGAAAAGCAGGGAAAGAGGCAGAGGAAATCCTTGAGAGATTGAGATTGAAAAAGAGTTTCATCTGGCCTTATGATCCTCATAGCTTCATCTGTGACAAAAGGAAAAAGCATAAGCTATCCCCCTACATCCATCATAGAATTCTAGAGATAGAACAATATGCAAATCAAAATGAATGGGTGGAAGGAACACTTATAGAACAAGATAGTACACAAGTTGAAGTAGAAAATGTTTTGAAAGATTTGGAAAGAAGACATGATCTGGATCCCTCTGTACAGGTGCCTGAAGAATCTTCACAGAGACCAACATAGGAGCATAGTGCACAAACATCAGGACAACTTGAGATTTCAGGACTGGGAAAAGATTCAAGATCACAGAGCATTTCTGAGGAGTTGACCCAGACTGATATAAACATGGGCAACCCTCCACTATTGCAGACCCCTCTTAATGAGGAGCGAATTCAAAAAAGAAGTAGGAATGAGGTTAGCCCATCTACAGTGCCATTGAACCAGGTATATGTAAAGAGGTAAAGATTAAATCCTCTGTCCAAATAGGAATATCAAGAGACACGAAGTGACACAGTACAGACAACACTAGCAGGGGGGACACCATCTACCTCTCAAACACAGGCACTAAGCATGCAACAAAGTGTAGAAGTGTCATCACTAAGGACAACTTCAGAGCAGAGCCAAGATTTGAAAGAAAAGTACAAAGAGATTAAAGCTAGGAATGAGAAGCTCAAAGCTCAAACCTATGCCCACTATCTGAAAATGGCTCCTACAAATCAGACAAGGTTGATGTCAGCCTTTGACATCAAAGAGGGAAAGATGCAGATGAGCTTTTTGAAGCCAACAATACAACAACCAAAGTCCATGGCTGATTATTTAAAAACAAATTTTGAAGTTCTTGCCAGAGACATCCACCCAATTGATCAGATTGAGCTCCATAAGCAAATGGGTGAGATGGTCTATTCCACATTGACTAGTAAAGTCATCACTGCACATCAGTTGCAAAATTCTCTGAGTAATACTACAACACAGTTACAGTTGGAAAAAGGCTCTTCTCAGGCTAAGAACACCAGGATAAAATCATTGGAAGACCTAGTGATTGAGTTGGGACATGATCCCAAATATGTTAAAGCAGCTGAAAGTTTGATAAAGAAAAATAATGAGGACATTGCTGCACTCAGGAAACAACTTAAACTCCATCCCCTCATACATCCACAAACTACAGAAGTAATTGAGAAACAAAATGAGGAAGAACTTATGGATTTGATCCTTAAGTTGAATGAGTAGTTGAAAGAAACCGAGCAAGAACTAGGAAAAGCTTTGCAGTCCAAACAGGGTGAGCCAACCACCATTCCTTAAACTATGATACCGTTGGTTTCTACAGCAGTGCCATCTACTATTGCAACATCTTTGGCACCCAACATTCCTCTAGCAACAACTCTGCCAGTAACAACAACAACAAGTACATCAGAAGCAACAACAACTTCAACAAAGCAAACAGAGGACTTAATAAAGTCCATGGAGGAAATGAAAATCCAAGCAACTGAAATAAAGAAACTAAAAGAAATGGTTACTAGCTTGGAAAGAAACTATGAGCTATCACAGATTAATTACACTGAAGAAGAGAGAAAAAATAGAAGAATGACTGAAAGAATCAAGACATTAGAACATGACTTAACATTGGAAAAGCCTTTGAAAGATATTAGAGAGATTTTATGGACCAATATCATTGATTCCATCAATGATATTTGGTCTGCTATCCAGATCATTTTTGAACAGACTGAGTTAATTAAACTAACTACAGAGGCTATACAGAAGACCAGGGAAGAATTGGGAGAGAAACCAGAAGAAGCAACCCAATTGATCAATTTCTTGAATAGAAAAAGCAAGCAACAGCTGGAACATTGGGATATCGAGGATCGAACTAGTACTATCCTTGAAATTAAGAAAGTTCTTACTAAGAAGAACTTAATGCTGAACCTGGAGAGAAAACGTCAAAGTATTCAAGAAGACATAGATGATTTTATGGTAAAATATGACATTCTAAGAGATAAAGGACTTCCAAGTCCACTGGTCATAAATGACAAGTTGATGACTCATGAGGACTACATTGAGAAACTGCACAAACAAGCCAAAAGTCAAGCCAGCTCTTCCACAATGAAAGCACTACCTACAAGAAAAGTGTTGTATGATGGTTTGGAAAATCTTTTCTATATTGAGCATGAAGTGAAGCACCTGTTCACAGTCCAGCCTAATTTTGCAAAATACATTGAAGTTGATGAAATATACAGGAAATTGATCAGGATGAAGATACCAAATGAAGAATGGTGGACCAACATGACCAATATCCTATTATTTACTATGGTAACTCAGAGGTAAATAGAAAATATTTACTGAGGTAAAGTCTGGTAAGAAAGTAAAGAGTATCAGGGACATGTAAAGAGTATCAGTAGGGAAAAGTAAGCAAAGATCCAATACACAATTACTAAAGCAACAACAAGAGGCAAATTCGAGTTTCAACCTCCAGCTCTTCCATAAATAAAGGGACAACAACAATCGATTTTACATCTGTCTCTATATTTTTGTAAAAGATATTTTGTATTCCCTAGAATAAATCTCATGTAGTTATGAGATATTTTTCATGTAATTTTTGTGTAAATACTTCTCCATTCGAAGTATTGTGGGTGGATTCTATAACATCTCTGAAATCTATGCTATCAAGCTGAGAAAGCTTTTGTACTCAAATTTGGATTTTTGCTGGAAAATGAATGAAAGTTGAGGACATTTCATCAGATTCCTATGCAGTGTAATTAAAAACAAGTATTCTATCCTTGTGATTTTATGTGTTTTCTATATGTTTCAATGTTTCATGCATCTTAAATCTAAATGGTAAAATAGTCAAAGTGTATCAGAATTAGCTTTATTGCTCTCTGCTATCAACAATTTACCATTTCTATGTTTTATTCTAAACTATCTTGATAAAGGAATTCTTAATTGCTCCTCTATCCCTGCAGTTTTTCTCTAATAAGTCCCTAGTATAGGATTCTTAATTTCCCTCTACTAGTTGACCTATCTTCCTTTCCTCTTTTTAATCCTAACTCGAGGATTCTTAATTTCCCTCTAGTTTTGAGAAGAAATATCATCCATTCAAGCCCCAAAGTTTGTTTTTATTTTGCTATCCTGCCTGTTGAACTCATACCTTAGCAATTTGACTTAATCTAGTGAATTATCCCTGATTGACTCCATAGCCCAATGGCCTAGAAGCCTAGTTTTCCCATTTGTTTTAGAACTCCACCACTCTCAAACAAAACAACCTCATTGAACATTAATGCTAGCCTAAAATCTTTTCAAACATAGCTAAATCATAAAGAGAGAGCCCTCTTTGGACTTAGGTGGGTTAGCACCCGAGTCTAAAAGATTGGTTTGTAGTTACCTTGGATCCTTTCCTTCTTTCCAATAACTTCTAAGGAAAATCTGAGTGATAACATAGTGGCGACCATACTGGGTAAGAACTAATCCTTAGTTGAAACAAACCTTTAAGAAACCTAAAAAGCTTAATTTGAAGTATCTTAAAGGATTGATAGAAGTTATTTTGAAAAATCCATAAAGAATAGCATTGAAAGGCTCAAAATCTGGCTTCAGGAAGAACTCATTACACCAGGGCTAACCCTGATCCAAATCCTCCCCTTGTGTTTGAAAATCCCAACTTGATTCCAAGAATCATTAGAAGACAAGAAAGTTCATTGAGCCCCAGACCTTTGTTCAAATCACATTCATGTCCTGTTGAGTGGCTTTTCTTAGAAGATCTTCCTTTTGACGAACATTTTGAAGTCTCTCTGTTTAGAACCACATCTGACAGTGAACTATTGGACCTAGTCCAAGATCCAAAATTCCTTAGAGAACTTGAAACTCAACGAGCCAATTTGTTAATTGATTGATATCTACAAAATTCCACTCAGTCATCTCTTACCATCGATAGAACACCTGAACTTTCTGAAACTACTTCCCTTCCTGCTAGTTCATCACTGTTTCCTCACTCTTCTAAAATCCATTCCACCCCTCCCTTCCCTTCACTTCCTCCCTAGCAAATCATCACCCACCATCCCACCACTACCTCTAGTTCTTCCTCCACAACCCAAACACCTCCTGTTACCCCAACTCTCGTTCATACTACTACCCAACCTAGAATCATGGCCAATAGATATGCTACCCTTGTGATGCCTACTCTCCTAGGTGCCATGCCTCAGGACTATCAGAGTAAAATTACTACTTTTGATGGAACTGGAACCTAAACAGCTCAACATCAGACTAAGAAAATGGCCGACTATTTTGAGATATATGAAATTGACACAGTTGACATTCAAATGAGAATTTTTGTTCAGAGACTGACTGGGGAAGTTAGAACCTGGTTTAGGTCTTTAGCCCCCCCAAAGTATAGATAGCTTAAGAGTTCTTTACCAGCAATTCTTAAATAGATGGAAGAAAAGGAAGGACCCCCTGCAGATTTTATTTGAATATGAGAACCTTAAAAGGGGACCTCATGAAACCGTTCAACACTATTACACTAGGTTCAATAGTGTTTATAGTGCTGTTTATGGGAAAACTAGTATTCCTAAAGAATGCTAGCCCTCTAGGTTTGGCAGCTACCCTAGAAACAACAGTGTAAAGAAATTCAACGATTTGTTCTATGTGTAATATATAAGAGAAAGATAATGGAACCAACCTGGAACTTCCACTTGATTCCTTGCTTGATCTCTCTCCCCTTTGACAGAACCGGCAACTCCTCCCCGTACTTAACATGCATGGAGAATACCTACCCAAGTACAACAATAAAGAACCGTCAAAGCATCGTGATCTATTACAACATAAACATTACATAATCAGATATATAATGAACAAATGATAGCATTCACAAATGATAACATTCACAATTACACAATCATATGGAAGAAAACTTGAAGAACTTTATTAATAGAAGGGAGAATTACAACTCAGTTGTCTAATCCAGCATCATCCTCCCGACTTCAATCCTTCTTCACCTCATGAAATACCAAGATCGCTGTCAACAATACAATTCTCTTTCCTCAATTACAAACTATTGGCACTTACTTGCAATTCACAACATTCCAGCCTCTGGATCTCTTGGATGAGGGATCCATTTATAGATGTGTGCAAGGGTGTGAGTCATCCATGGGGTTTGATTAGTGTCATTCCACTTGTTACAATTGGTTCCACAAGAGAAGGGATAACTAAAGGTTTAAGATCCCTTATTCATCCTTGGGCAAATTCAGAGAGGCAAGTGGCACAAGAGAAGTTTCTAGAAGATTCCATGAGAATCCACTTAGCAAACTGTCCCGGACATTTGTCCATCCTTGCCCATCGCACCCTATAGAAGGCCTAAATAGTATGCATCACACCCTGGTAGTGGAGTAGTCAGTATGCATCACACTTTGCCAGTGGAGCAGTCAGTATGGTTTAGTTTAGGCAACTTCTAGATGGTTTCTCAGATGGAACTTTTGGGGAATGATGTATTCAGATGATTATGTTCCTTTAGGGTATGAAACAACTCTTTTAGGGGTTGAATGAGCCCTAATACATCGACATATAAGTTGGGGTTGATGTGCCCAAATATGTCTATAACAGTTTCCCCCTAAAGCATGAGGTCGTAAATATTCATGTCGGGTGAAATGCTTTATCATGAGGATCCGAAGTTTCGAACTGGAAGGTGACCTGCATAAGTTACAATACAATACATTATCATAATATGATTTTCATGATCTAGCTGAGGGAGGCATTCCCATGCTCAACTTTATAAATTTCATTTCATGTACATAGATTAGATAGTTGTCTGCAGATGCAGACTGGTGATTCTTCAGATATAGAGTCATCATCCATGGTTAGGATGACTATCTATGCAGAGCCTTTGTACATTTGATGTTTTTATATCCCTGAATATATCGCAGCCTGGATGGATGAAACTAGATCCGGGGTCTTCAAAACTCATTCAATCTTCGCTCGATGTACAAGTCAATCCATGTGAAAATATGTTCTAGAGTCGAACATGGAAAGACATCGCCTGATTACTAGCCAATGATGTAAGCTGTTAACAGACGCGAGAGGAATCAACGATAATGATAATGACCCTAAAGGTACTACAGTACAATTCACGTGGTGTGAATATATGATCCGATGTCGAACACCACGTAAAATATTTCAGTCGAAGGCCATTGATGTCAACCTGTCGCTGGAAGTGAGAAACTTGCCATTGATGTATGCAAGCTTCAAAGCACTGAAAGGGTTGTTTTTAAATCAACTTCTTGGATAATGAGTTGATGTCGACAAGAAGTGACTCGTTGTAGGAGGGCCTTGATGCATCCCACATCTACGACACGAAACGAAGAAAATGATTTTCGGAGGTGAAAAATGAACTGACGACACAAAGTTCAGGAATGGCAGTCATGAAAAATGAAGGTTGGAGGTATTGCAGTGGATAAGACATTAGCTGGATGGTGATTTCTCAACTGAATGACTTCTCTTGAACATGTTGAAGACACTGAGATGAATTAGTAGCATTAACCCCAAAAGATGGATGGTATGAAAGACCAATGGTGAGATGACCGGTGAACGGAATAACCCAACCCAACTCAATAATGGAGATGAAGTGAAAGTGTCATGTTCAAGAGCGACTTGCTACCATAAATTCTTCAAGTATTTTCCCCTTTTTCCCCAGTCATTGCTCACTAGTACCTCTTTATTTTTGTCAAGATTGAGGAGGATAACATATGCGTGTTCTATAATTCGCCCTTCGAGAAAACCTGTCGCTATTTGATGTTTTAACGAGTCTAGCGACAATGAAACTCGGTCTCGTCTAGAATGGACAAGTTTGTCGCTATGTTTTAATGAGTTTAATGACAAGGATAAATAAGTCCTTTTCATGTTTAAAGAGTTTGAAAAGGGACGAAAATAAAAATCCGTAAGTTACTTTTCGTAAAGTAATCCCTCAGGTCCGAAAAAGGATAAAATAATATAGGAGGGATGACGTTTCCAATCACTTTAACGAGCTGAAAATGACAAGCACTCGACAATCTTTTCATTTTTAACGAGTCTGAAAAGGGTTTAAAGAGGACTCTATTTATTTTTCGTAAAATAATCCCTCAGGTCTGAAAAAGGATAAAATAATACAAAAGGGATGACTTTTCCAATCACTTTAACGAGCTGAAAAAGACAAGCGCTCGACAATCTTTTCATATTTAACGAGTCTGAAAAGGGTTTAAAGAAGACTCGATATTGAGGAACGAGTGGTGTCTCGGGTAGCAACTGGTTCCAGTGATGTTGGAACTTCTCAAAACATGTTGAATTCTGTGAAGAGGTTGGCTAATAAGACCACTCATTGCAATTGTTCCTCAAAAGGGTAGAACAACCAAGTGAGAGCGTATGATTGGCCAAAGGGATGGTGGTGATTGGATGTACACAACCAAGGCTCAAAACGCTGATAGAATGGAAATCACAAAGGTTAATGGGTTCATTTTTTAGACAAGCTTGAACCATGGGGGAACTATGCTTGGATTCGGTTTCATGTTTTCACAAGCTCGAAACGAACAAACTATGCTTGGAGTCAGTTTCATTTTTACACAAGCTTGAAATGACAAAACTATGCCTGAAGTCAGTTTCATTTTTACACAAGCTTGAAATGACAAAACTATGCTTGAAGTCAGTTTTATAATGTTTTTGTGTATTTGATATTACCAAGACTAAAAAAACTTATATGTGTGTGCAGATATTGGACCAGTGCAACCAGTGGCACGCCCACGGGAGGCAGACAACGCTCTAGTAGGAGAGGCTGTAGGGAGGGCCGTCCTTCAGGATCTGGACATAGCATAGACCTTGGTAGTGTTGCAGGATCAGATTGAGGGCCTCACTCTCAACATCCAGGATGTTAGGATCAATGAATTAACTTTGAGATTACAACACTGTAGTGTCCTATCTAGGGTGCTAGACTAGGCTATATTTATTATCGACCAGGATGCGTAGACTTAGAGGCATGCGTCTAAAGTATATAGACATAAAGGATTATTAGCTAAGTGGTTATAATGGTAGGTCACAGGACTTCTTTACGGAAGACTGAGGTATGTTACCTATCACCCAAACACTTAGGTCACTCAGTTAATCTACCTAATTACCACACTGTCACTCAATTCATTTATCAAATTAAAACACTGTGTATCACTTCAAACCAAGATTTCAATCTCCTTACAGAGACACCATACACGAAACCCCTGTTTAACAAATGCTCAGTATTCACTAATATTCATGCAAGCTAAAGACATCTGGAAATTATAAACATACTTTGAAATGAAAGCAAAGTTCATAACATTGCTTTAGAGGACAACAAAGGATTGAATCCCTTACAGGATACGATTCACGATCCCAGTGATGAACTGTTCAAGCGATCTCATAAACATAAACCATACGCATTTGATTGAAATCAACAACCAATTCTAATTACTGTGCATGTCATGTAATACCCTAAGTTGCAAATGAAAAGGAAATAATAGTATACCAGTTTAACGCAGGGCCCGTCCGCGTTCCAGAGGTATACTGGACTGTGTTCAACCGATTATCAAATCAACGCAACAAGACAAAGATCGTAGCTGTAACTGTATTCTTGATATTGAGTTCAAACTCCATTTCAAACGATACAACGATTACCCAAAACATTGATTACACAGGACTGTATTTACATATGTTTTTACAACCCTTACTTTTCGAAAACGAATGTACATTCATGATATGGCTGTTGCCACTTTTATCATGTTGAGATTTTAAAATGTTTCTATCCTAAACTGATTTCAAAAAGGAACAAAACTAAATCAATTTAGAATGCTTGCTGTTGCTGCCTTTGTCGCCAACATGCTATACTTTGACCACTGTTGACCGCGCATGTAGGAAGGTCGATTCTGCTGTAGGATAGGTATTCGTCCATGCTTGGACATTCTACTTTTCATCCCTACCCTTCGTTCTAGCCCAGCTGTCATGCCACATGTCAAACAATGAACCAATTACAGGATGTTGGAACTTCCTGTAGCCATTTTACCAAAAATCCCTAATTCTTTAACATAAAACTCCTAAATCAATTTCAATGCATTTTAATAACTATAGGACTATTAACTAATCAATTTCCAAGGGTTCTAAGAGATATATGATGGAAAGAAGTAGGCAAATGATATGTTTTAGGAGGAAAAAGGAGGTCATAGGATGGTACCAACATCTCTCCCCGACTTAATGAATTAGCATGTCCTCATGCTAACCCTGAAGTGCTTCCCTTGAACTCTGTCCCTGCCTGTATCTCTGCTGCCTTTAGCAATGTGTCCACATTCTTTTTCACCTAGGCATCTTTCTGACCATGGAGCTCCTGCTTTAATCTTTTGTATTTTTCTTTGAGGGTCTTCTTCTAGTTGTACCACTTGGTGGCCCATTTACAAATATCCGTTTGCTCAGCCTCAAGTTCACTGATTCGCTCCCTTAACTTTTCATTCTTCTGCTGGGTCTCTTTACTCTGCGCTCGGAGCATCTCATTTTCTTTCTTGATAACCTTTTCTAACATATTAGCCTCCATGAGTTCTTCCTTCAATTTCTCAATTTGTTTCTCCAGTTTCTTCTGTTTCTTAATGGGAGGTGGTGAACCTTTTTCCTACCTGTTATGGCTTTCAACCTCTATATCATCTCCTGGTCCTGGTGGTGAGTGGTCACTACTTTCAATATCCATTGGTATAGGTGCATTGGATTCAAGCTGGTCTTCTTGTAACTGGGCTTTTGGTGCTCTCCTTGTTCTTCTTGAATAAGTGGTGAAAATTTTATCTTGCTCTGCCTTCTGAGCATCTTCTTTTGTCATTTTCCTAGTCCTTATGTTGCTCATAGGTGGAGGTACCTTGCTGGCTTTGGATACTGGGATCTCTTCATCGATATCCTTCATGAAACCTGAGTTCTCCTGCAGTTCTTCTTTGTCTTCCTCATCTTTAATTTGATTAGTAGCTAAGAACTCCTTCCACGGTTTCCCTCTTCTCTGCAATTCATGCTCAATAAGAATTTTAATTAAGCCAAAGTGATATAGGCTCTTGTCCTCATTTCCCTTCTGCTTTTGTATGGTCTTCGACATCTTGGTTAAGCTTTGTAATAGAAAATATGGTAGGCTGATAATGCATTGTCTTTTCAAGTGTAGCAGTAACTTAATATGGCATAGATAGACAATACTATAACGGCCTTCGCAGGTTACGAATTTTTGGATAATATAGACCATCTCATCCCAGGGATGCATCAACCAACTCCTTGGAACACCTTTCTTCCAGTTAACTGATGAGACTCTGGATCTAGACATAAATTGAGTCCACGATTTCTCTTTAAATTGCTTTGTTTTAAAGTACTTCTCCCCTTCTGGGCTAATCCCTATTGACTGGGCTATGGTGTCCTCTGAAACCCTGAATGAGAAGTTACCTATCGTGGCTTTTTCTCCATTGAATGTGAAGGTGAATTGTTTGGTAACCTCTTCATTACTTCCATGAAATTTCTCTAAAAATGGCAACCACTGTATCTCTCTGAGAATTGAAATGCAATCTTCATGATATTGAGAATTGTCGAACATGCTCGGCTCGACCCTATTGGTCATTTTGGCAGAGGGTCGTGCTCTAGCAATTTCAACAAAGAAATTTCAATTTGTTACCTGGTGTGTCGCTCCCTTAATATCCAGTATGATGCTCGGTCGGTCGACTGTCTTGTGACTTTGGTGGGAGTCGAAACCGAATGGTTATATCCCCCTCTTGTGGCGCTCACTGCTTTCAATCCTTGTCGAAACCAAATGGTTATATTTCCCTCGTTGTGGCGCTCACTGCTTTCAATCCTTATTCATAGTGTATTCATCCTTTGGAACAGAGGAATGGCTATATTGCTTGTATATATGTCATCATAGGAGCGCTGGAAGCATATATGCAATACTGGGGTATGATTTCAGGGAGTCCTCTGAATCATTTGACCATGTCGGGTGGTGGAATCATAATTCGGCCGTGTGGAATACAATGAATAGGCCCGCTTTAACATTTGTTTCCTTCCCTTTTTTTTTTTAAACACAATGCACCACGTGTCCTGTTTCTATTGGTACTCGGCCAAATGGAAGATGTTGGTATGACTGTAGGGTGCGGTTGGCATAACAAGGTTGATATGAAAAAGGGTAATGGATTTAGAAGTATGAAATAGGTTGGGGTATGACAGATGATAAGAATTAACAGTGAGATAAGGGATGATGGAAAATGTAGTGCCCTTGAAATCGATCATAACAGTGACAGTCATTAAAATTAACATTAAAAATTAATCTAAGAAATTAAATGTTAGGAATAAGGAACATATTACACTTTTTTTGGTTATTGTTGCATTGGCATGCTGAGTAGGATTGACATTGGCATTGGCATTGCTGACTATTCTTTGTTGTTCATCACAGGTCCCCTGAATAGATTTGAATGCAACAGGTCCCTCTGAAATCTTGAAGATGTTCATGTAGCTCCTTATATGTATACAGGTTCATTGAGCTTGGGCATTTGATGGAGTCTTGGTGCCCAGCAACCTCTGAATCCTTGTAGAAACTTGATGAAACTTTGTTGAAGTAGCCCTGAAGTATCAATCTCTTAACAGGTCCCTTCTATGTGTCTTAAATAGGTCCCATTACTGCTGGTGTTGGTAGCATGGTCTTCTGGACAGAACCCTGCATAATGTTTATAACCAGGTCCCTCTGAGATAAAACAATGACAAAACAACTTATTTATTGAAATCTGGAATGCTGGAACAAACTGCTTTGAAGATGTACAGTGAGGAGATGAGATAAGAAATCTTTAAGAATTTACAATGGAGAGATAAGAGAACAAAATGCTGATGCTTCTCTCCCCGACGAAAGAGTTGACTTGTCCTCAAGTCATGATTCAGTTGATACATGAAACAGTGAACAAAAGAAAGAGAATTCTTACCCGCCAACGAATTGGTTTTCAAGTAGGAATTCGGGGTTAGAGTGTGCCAGAGGCTGGTTTTCACATCTAACCCATTGTTATTAATTTTTTTATTTTTTATTTTTTTTTTTAGTTTTTGTTTTGTGTTTTTTTTTTTTTTTTTTTTTTCTTTTTGAATTTCTAAATTGAAAGGAAATGAACTAAGGCAGGGATACTGCAGCTGAGGGCTGCAATATCTCAACCTCTCTTTGCTGAGATACTGTATGGAGAAAATCTTGCTTGCTGATGGGCTTAGTGTATAGTTTCAGGCGATGACCATTGACAGTAAAGGAATGACCTTCTCCATCAATAGTTTTGAGTTTGACTGAACCATTGTCGTAAGCCTGAATAATTTGGTATGGGCCCATCCAATGGGTGGTAAACTTGGCTTTATGATCTCTGAATTTAGAGTCAAAAAGTAAAGCCCAGTCACCTTCCTTGAACTACTTCTTCTTGATATGTGCATCATGCCACTGCTTCCTTTGTTTTTGCATGAGGATTGTGGTTTCCTCTGCTTGCTGCCTCATTTCATCCAGCTGGTTTAACTGCTGAATTCTCTCTTGTTGTGCTTGGTCCAAGTCAATTTGCAAATCTGCAGCCAGTTTAAAAGTATGTATTTGAAACTCAATAGGAAGCATTACCTCTTTGCCGTACACCAACTGATATGGTGTAAATCCTGTAGTATCCTTCTACGTAATTCTGTAAGCCCAGAGTGCATCTTTGAGCTTCTCTTCCCAATTCTTCCTGTTCATTGCCATAGTTTTAGTAATGATCCCTTCCAAAGTTTTGTTTGTGGATTCCACCTGCCCATTGGCTTGTGGATGGTAAGGGGTACTTTTCCTATGCTTGATTTGGTATTTGTCTGTGATGTCCTTCACTAGCTTTGAGGTGAATTGAGTACCTTGATCAGTCACTATTTCCCTTGGTACTCATACCTTACAAAAATCTCTTCAAAAATGAAATTTACCACTGTGTGTTCGGTGGCTCTAACCAGTGCTTTTGCTTCAGCCCACTTTGTGACGTAATCAGTACATACTAAGATGTACTTCTTACCATTGGAGGTTGGGTTAATGGGTCCTATAAAGTCTAGAGCCCATTTGTCAAATGGCTCTAGGTGAACTTGGGGCTGAAGGGGCATCTCATCTGTAGCTGTTGGCCTGCCCATTCTTTGGCAACTGTCACAACTCTTTACATACTTCTTGGCATCCTTGAAAATGGATGGCCAGTAGTATCCAAGAGTAAGAACTTTGAATGCTGTCCGCTTAGCTGCAAAATGCCCACCACACGGTTCATCATGGCAAGATTTTAAAATATCAATTACCTCATCATTTCTTACACATCTTCTAATGGTCATATCATAACCAGTGTAAAATAAATCGCCATTAAGCCATGAATATCTAGCACTTTATTTGACTAGTCTCTTCTTTTCCTTTGCAGTAAAGTGTGGAGGTGTCCTTCCAGTAGACAAATAATTGGCCAAATCAGCATACCAAGGATTTACTATGGAAATTGCAAATAAATTTTCATCTGGAAAAGAATCTTCAACCGGAACAACCTCACCTGGATTTTGCAGTCTAGAAAGAAAATCTGCCACCTGGTTCTCTTTGCCTGGTCTATCTAACACTGTGATGTTAAATTCCTGTAACAATAATAACCATCTGGTAACTCTGCCACTAGTTATTGGTTTATTCATTAAATGTCTAATGGCAGAATGATCAGTATGTACAAAGACCTCATAACCAGTTATATAATGTCGGAATTTATTCACAGCATATATGATGGCAAGTGTTTCCTTTTCTGTGACTGTGTAGTTTAACTCTGCAGGTGTTAGATTTTTGCTAATGAAATAAATGGCATAATTACAAGATTCTTCTTTTTGGCCTAATGAGGCACCCACTGCAGTGTCAGATGCATCTGTAAAGATATGAAATGGTAGGCTCCAATTAGGCCCTCTCAAGACTGGTGCGGTTGATAACTTCTTTTTGAGTAGTTCGAATGCTTGTTGGCAGTTCTCATTCCAGTTGAAAAGTACATCTTTGGTTAGAAGTTTAAACAAAGGTAAAGCTATTTTACTAAAATGTTCAATAAACCTTCTGTAATAGCTTGCATATCCAAGGAAACTTCTTACCTCTCTTTGATTCTGTGGAATTGGAAAATCAACAATGATCTGGATCTTTGCTGGGTCAACTTTGATGCCTTGAAAAGAAATATAGTGGCCTAATACTATCCCTTCATTTAACATCATGAAGCACTTTTCATTGCTGAGGGACAGATTAGCTTCAATACATATTTTCAAAACTCTCTCAAGGTTTTCTAATGCATGTTCAAATGAATTGCCATATACTGAAAAATCATCCATGTAAACTTCAACACAATCATGAATTAAATCAGCGAAAATAGCTAACACAGCTCTCTGAAATGTAGCTGGAGCGTTGCAAAGTCCAAATGGCAAAACATTGTAAGCATAAGTGCCCCAAGGACAGGTGAATGTGGTTTTGTCCTGGTCTTCTGAGGCTATCCTGATCTGGTTGTAGCCACTGAAACCATCAAGAAAAGAAAATGATGATTTCCCAGCTAGGGTGTCTAACACTTGGTCAATGAATGGTAGTGGGAAATAATCTTTGAGCGTTGCTTTGTTCAGCTGTCTGTAATCAACACAAATGCGCCACTTACCATTTTTCTTGGGCACTATAACCAATGGGGATACCCACTGACTGTCAGAAATAGGATATATGAAATTAACTCTCAAAAGTTTTTGCAATTCTTCTCTGACAATATCTTGGAGCATGGGGTTCATTCTTCTCTGTGGTTGCCTCACTGGTTTAATGGTGCTATCCGTATAAATATGGTGAGTGCATGTGTCGGGGTGAATCCCATGCATATCAGTGTAGTCCCAAGCAAAGGCTTTTGGTATTTTCTCAATAGTCGAATCAATTTCTCTTGCTGAGATGAGTCTAGGTGATTGCCTATGTTCAGAGTTTTCCCTGGACTAATCTCTATGATCTGACTCTGTGTGTTGGTGATGGATTGAACTGGAAAAATTTCGTGAAATGTGGTTTGCAAAGATTGAATGGTGCATGTTTCCTGAAAGTTTTGGGCCAAAAGTACATCTGCAGCATGATATTGGTCATTTCTCAAATTTTCAGACATATCAGGTTGAGAAAGGAATAATTCTACCAAATCATTATTGTCTTGTTCTTGGAAATCATAGATTTGGTCAATGCTAAAAACAGATTTTACTTCTTCTTTATCATTGAATTTATCATCAAGCCACAAATTGTGTGTTACTGCTGGTGATTGTGCTGATGGATAAAGAGTGAGTTGTTTTCTTTCGGTCCCTCTTGAAATGATCATGTTGCCCGATCGACATCCTATGAATGCATCAACAGTCGCTAACCATGGTCTACCAAGGATGATAGGGTGCCCTCCTAAATTGGATTTGGGTTGAAGAACTAAGAAATCCACTGGATACTCCCAAGAGTCCAGTGAGACAATTATGTCCTCCAAAATCCCTTCAGGAATCACTTTAGACCTATCAGCTAGTTCTAGAACAATCGTTGTATGTTGCAAATTTATGAGCTGGAGTGTTCTCATGGTTTCAAGAGTCATGACATTGATTGCGGCCCCAAGATCTATCAAAGTGTTTGGAATTTGTATGTTGTTAATGATGGTGGTCACTTTGGGAATGCCAGGATCAACATACTTTTCCATGGAGATGGTATTGGTCATAAGGCCTGCTAAATGTCCTATAACATGAATGGTTTGAGGATCAATCCTTTTTCTAGCAGGCTTCTTGAGGCATATGTCTTTGATGGCTTTAGTATAGATGGGAATGTCTTTTATAGCTTGCAGCAGTGGAATTTTTATGTAGACATTCTTGAGTTCATCTAAGACATCAAACTGTGGTATAGACAGTGGAGTTTTTATTTGGACCAATCGGTCTGGAAAAGGTGGATGCAGTGGTTGCATCTGCTTATCTTTGGTATCATCGTTTGGTTTTCTTTGATTTGTCATTTCATTTTCATTTTGTGTGTTTTCTTCTTGCTTATCTGTTATTGGAGAATCTTTGTGGAGTACCCCACCAGACCTCAAGTTGATATTTTGCAAGGGTAGTGTGGAATATGAGGTTCCCTCTTCTACATTGTAGGCTGGCCTCTCCACTCTATTATTTGGATTTGGGACAGTTTGAGCAGGAATTTGAGTGGGTCTGGGAGGTTGTGAGTTAGCTGGAAATTGCAGTTGTGGTGGATTTATTGGTGGAGGAGCAGGCAGTGCTTGTTGAGTAGGTTGAGGCTGATAAACAACTTGCTGAGGATACTGCTGATATGGTTGAGAATGTGATGAATACGGCTGTTGGTATTGCTGATATGGTTGTGAATATGGTGGGTATGATTGAGGGTATGTATGATAAGATTGAGAGTACTGTTGAGATGGTCTCCATTGTTGTTGTGGTTGGTTTTGGTGCTGCCATGGCATGGGTACATTCCATGAGTTCTGTGCATACATTTGATCATTTATAGGAAATTGCAAATTTTGATTTGGAAACATACCTTGAGGTGCTGGCCTTGGCTGCCATGGTCTCTTTGTGCCCATGTAATACACGTTTTCCATCTCTGCATTGGCTGCCATATTACAGTTCTGCAAAACCTTAACTTTAGGACAGTTAAACATATCATGATGTTCAGTACAGAAAGCAAAAACTTGGATGTTTTGTAGTGGGCAGTCTTTTAATGCATGTCTCTTCCGGCATTTTGGGCAGAAGATAGCCATTATCTGATCTTCATCTTCTTGTTTCTTCTTAGCTTTTAAAGTGTCAATTTGGTTCCCTAGGGTGCTTAACAGATCTGTTTTAAACTCTTCTAAAAGATTCCCTATTTCATCCCTTGTGACACTTGCAGAGGCAAATTTTGTGACTTTGGATGACAGGGTTCTCTTTCCCATTTTAGCGTTACTCCTTGAATACTTTTCGCAAAACTCAGCGATTTCTTCAAAGGGTAAGGCATAAATGTCACCTTTTCCCATCAAGTTAAGATCATCCATGTATTCCTCTCGGATACCTTTCAAGAATATTGTGCGGATCAGATCAAGAGGCATAGTTCGGTGTTTGGATTTTTGTAAGTTGTAGACAAACCGTTCTAAGTATTCCTCTAAGGTTTCATCCTCTTGCTGGCTCATTCTAAAGATATCATCTTTAGAATCTTTGGATCTGCAATAAGGCTGATATTTCCTTAGAAATATTCTCCTCATGCCATCCCAATCAACTATAGCATGCTCACCAAGCCTCATGAACCATCTTAAGGCTGATGCCTTTAATGTCGCTGGGAATAGTCTAAGCCTATGGGCATCATCTGTATAGCCATATGTTCGACATACAATGTCAAACTCGAACAAGAATGAGTCTGGATCTTCCGAAGCCATACCATAAAAGTTTGGTAGCACGGATGGGGGTATGTTTTTCATTTTGATCTCATCATCTTCTTGTGGTTCATGTATAGGAAACTTAAAAGTTGACTCCTCTTCATCTCCCTGTCCTTGATGTGGTACTGATCCAGCTCCTTCCTCAGCCATTCTAATAGGTCTCTCTGTGTCAGTGTCACTTGTTTGATAGAGGAGATTAAAGAAAGATTGTTCGGTCACTGTGCTACTTTCTCCTTGTGTGGAAGATCTAGGAAAGTGCTTCTTCTGCGATTTATGTGTGAATAAAGTTTGCCTTTCAATGAGAGTAAGTCTTTGTCCTGACTTTTGTTTTTCTTCTAATGCTTGGATGACTTCCTCAGCTGGTGTTGTATTCCCTAAAGAGTCTGCTCCTGATGATGATGGGTTAGTTTTTAGATGGTGGGGGGTTTTTACGAATCTACCCTGACTGTCTCTAAATCTAGGCATAAATGAACATGATTTCTAACTGTGTTTTTGTTTGTTTTTGTTTATTGAAGTTTTTTTTCTTTTTAAATCCTTTAAGTACGCCTCCCCGGCAATGGCGCCAAAATGTAGTGTCCTATCTAGGGTGCTAGACTAGGCTATATTTATTATCGACCAGGATGCGTAGACTTAGAGGCATGCGTCTAAAGTATATAGACATAAAGGATTATTAGCTAAGTGGTTATGATGGTAGGTCACAGGACTTCTTTACGGAAGACTAAGGTATGTTACCTATCACCCAAACACTTAGGTCACTCAGTTAATCTACCTAATTACCACACTGTCACTCAATTCATTTATCAAATTAAAACACTGTGTATCACTTCAAACCAAGATTTCAATCTCCTTACAGAGACACCATACACGAAACCCCTGTTTAACAAATACTCAGCATTCACTAATATTCATGCAAGCTAAAGACATCTGGAAATTATAAACATACTTTGAAATGAAAGCAGAGTTCATAACATTGCTTTAGAGGACAACAGAGGATCGAATCCCTTACAGGATACGATTCACGATCCCAGTGATGAACTGTTCAAGCGATCTCATAAACATAAACATAAACCATACACATTCGATTGAAATCAACAACCAATTCTAATTACTGTGCATGTCATGTAATACCCTAAGTTGCAAATGAAAAGGAAATAACAGTATACCAGTTTAACGCAGGGCCTGTCCGCATTCCAGAGGTATACTGGACTGTGCTCAACCGATTATCAAATCAACGCAACAAGACAAAGATCGTAGCTGTAACTGTGTTCTTGATATTAAGTTCAAACTCCGTTTCAAACGATACACCGATTACCCAAAACATTGATTACACAGGACTGTATTTACATATGTTTTTACAACCCTTACTTTTCGAAAACGAATGTACATTCATGATATGGCTGTTGCCGCTTTTATCATGTCGAGATTTTTAAAATGTTTCTATCCTAAACTGATTTCAAAAAGGAACAAAACTAAATCAATTTAGAATGCTTGCTGTTGCTGCCTTTGTCGCCAACATGCTATACTTTGACCACTGTTGACCGCGCATGTAGGAAGGTCGATTCTACTGTAGGATAGGTATTCGTCCATGCTTGGACATTATACTTTCCATCCCTACCCTTCGTTCTAGCCCAACTGTCATGCCACATGTCAAACAACGAACCAATTACAGGATGTTGGAACTTCCTGTAGCCATTTTACCAAAAATCCCTAATTCTTTAACATAAAACTCCTAAATCAATTTCAATGCATTTTAATAACTATAGGACTATTAACTAATCAATTTCCAAGGGTTCTAAGAGATATATGATGGAAAGAAGTAGGCAAATGATATGTTTTAGGAGGAAAAAGGAGGTCATAGGATGGTACCAACAAACACCATACTACTGGTGTACTGAGTCGTTGGACTAGGCTCCGGCGCATGATAGCACAGGCTGTGACATGTTATCACCGACATCACTAGTCTAGGATGTTTCTCTGCATTCATTTTGAGTTTCTTGGTCAAATGACTGGTTTTGTCTTGGACACAAAACATTTTGTGAAAACTATAAATAGCTATCTATTTTTTAATTTCTGGAGTTTTATTTTGGCTAAGTGATGAAATCCTAATGCAAATGTTGATGTGAGATGCTTTTTTTTTTTACAAATGCTGCGAATGTCTATTTAACAAATAGTTTGCTAATGAATCGGTCAATGTGTTTAAGTTTCTGGAAATGTGTTGATATTGAATGGAATGAAAATGTATTTCCAAAATCCTAACTCTTAGGAACATGCGATAAATAGATAGGTTCCGAACGGAATAAACGCCAGTAAGTTGTAGGATGACAAGTTGTGAATCTAGCCTGACAATGAGTCGGCGTATGCCATGTGAAATGGCATCGGAGAGAAGTTCAATCAATGCACTATACTCAAAAATGTTGTTCGTTGATCGATTAATAAATATCCCCCCGAAACTCACTAACTCACCGCTTGGAGCGAAAATGGCCCAGGCCGCAGAAGATAGGTTCTGCGTACTACGACTAGCTCCGTTGGCATACCCAACAAATGGTTCCAAAAAGTCTGACATCTGCAACAAATGCGAAGTGGATTACCTAACCAAAATGACAACTCTAAAAGAAAACACTCAAAAATGAAATAAAAGCATATGTATAATGAGTTTACTACACTTAATCAAGCATAGTAACGTTTAAGATACAACTCGTTTCGGGGCTGCGATAGTGGAATCCCATCATAATCGACTAGCTCGTAGGCTCCTTTTGTCAATACACGTTTAACAATGTAAGGGCCCATCCATAATGGTTCAAATTTACCTGCTCCTAATTTGTTAGAATCCTGATCGTAAAGCAAGACCAGGTCACCTTCTGAGAAGACACGAGGCTTAACATTTTGGTCATATTGTGCCTTGATGCATTTCTTATGTGCTTCATTAGCCAACACGGCATCATGATGGGTTTCATCCAGATGGATTAATTCCAAGAAACGAGCCTCTTCTTCAAAAGTTTCGGGAAGCAGATCAATTGCAAGCTTGAGGGATGAGATTTAGCACTGAATTGGTAACACTGCTTCCAAACCATACACCAACTGAAAAGGCGTATATCCGGTTGCATTTTTTTACCAAAGTCCTATATCCCCACAGAGCTGAGTATAAGATTAAATGCCAATTCCGTTTATGGACTCCAATCATTCTCTGCAGCATGCGCTTAAGGACTTTGTTGATTGCCTCAACTTGTCCATTAGCCTGCGGATAATATGGAGTAGAACTATCATGGGACAGTCCTAATTTGGTAGTTAATTCAATCATCATGTGATTGCGAAAATGCAATCCATGATCTGTGACTATAGCTTGTGGAACACCGAATCTAGAAACTACATGATTGAAAAAAAAGAGTGCAGCCGTTTTGCCGTGTTGTTCAATGTAGGCATCGCCTCGGCCCATTTGGTAAAATAGTCGATAGCGACTATAATATACCCATGCCCCCTAGCCGAGGTGGGGTTACATGTCATGAAGTCAATGCCCCATTTAGCGAATGGGCCAACAACAACGACTGGATGCAGTGGTGCAGGTGGTAATCTGGTTTTGCGATAAAAAATCTGACAAGCATGGTAACTTCTGACTACAATTATCCAATCTTTGAATATGGTGGGCCAGAAGTAACCAACTCGCAAGATCTTTTGTGCAGTAGCGTAACCAGGTAGATGCCCCCCACAAGCACCTGAATGACAATCATTCAAAACTTTTTCGGCTTCCTCATGCGTGAGGCACCTTCGTAGAACCATATCGACACCACGACGGTAAAGTTTATCACCAAGGATCCGATAGTCTTTGGCTTGGTATCGAGTACGTCGCTGTTTGGAGTGAGAGGTGTTAGGCCTAAAAGTTTGAGTTTGGAGATAGACCAGTATATCCCCGTACCATGGATCATTTGACAATATCAGAAACAGAGTCTTATCCACGATTGATGCTTTTGATTTTAAATCATTGGAGGACGAGGGAAGGTCGCAAAGTAACTCTGCAAAGATGAGAGACTTCTTTGATTTGGATTTGGTGAATTCCAAACCAAACTCCTGCAAAATGGCTATCCATTTGGAATATTTTCCCCCCAACAATTGACGTGACAAGATGTACATCATAGGGTTGCAAACTGATACAATGGTAGTTTTGCGAAAGAGTACATAGTGTCGAAATCTCTGTATTGCTTGAACGGTTGCTAAAGCCAACTTTTCAACATAAGAGTACTGTTTAGTCAATCTACTATGTCCTAAATTGCTACATTAATTATCGACCGGGAGTCGTAAACTGACGAAGTGTGGCGCACTATATGTGCAAGACAAACTCTTTCTTACTTTTTACTGTTTTCAATTTTTGTTTTGTTTTGGGGATTTTATCTTCGCTTGTCTCCTAATGTGAATGGAAATCCTATTCCTAAATTTTAAGAATACTTCAGAAGGTAAGTATGGATATAGATTTTAAGGCAATTATGTCCTTTATGCTGATTTCCAGAGCTTAACACTTGAGAGGATCTCAAATCGTACTAGTAATGAAACTGTCACTTAAACAAGAATGGAAATGTACTGCTAGTAAAATCAAATAAATGATGAACTACTGATCATGAAATCACTACTTCTGCTGCTCATCTAAATACAAAAAAATAATAATAAGTTAAGCTATTGCACTCAAACAAGTCAAAAACTGCAAACTAATAAAAATAAAATCAATTCACTCATTCATAGTCCGATAGCTCACCATGTAGTCTAAGCTATGGCTTTAGGAGATAACGTCAATGATATGAGGAAATTGATGTCTAATTGCAGAAAAATAAAGCTAAAATCAAATCTCATCATTCATAGTCCGATAGCTCGCCATGTAGTCTAAGCTATGGCTTTAGGAGATAACGTCAATGATATGAGGAAATTGATATCTAATTGCAGAAAAATAAAGCTAAAATCAAATCACATCATTCATAGTCCGATAGCTCGCCATGTAGTCTAAGCTATGGCTTTAGGAGATAACATCAATGATATGAGCAGTTTGATATCTAAACTAATTAACGAAGCAAGTGAATAAGACTGAGATCAAAGCACAACTGGAATTAAAAAAACTGAGAAACGCAAAGTCAACAGAGAGGTTAATCTCATGTCACTAGTTATTGCAAAAATTGTATGAAAATGCCTGGGCCTACTCTATCCTGAAACACACACATACTGATCAGTGTTAACAACAATATACAGAACTTGAAAAATCATGTACAGGAATGAAATATTAATACCATAGAAAATGAAATATACACAGGTGGATAACTATGAAATATGTGCAATGGAAATAGAGAAACAATGCATAAAAACTTTATAGCAACAAGGAAAACGAAACCTCAGCGTGCAGGGGCCCTCTACACGGTCAACAGGCTATTAGTCCAGAATTATGCTCACACAGTCATATAAAAACATAGTCTTCTTTATATTTCAAAATAGAGGAATAATCCTCTTGTTACCACAGTGGGACTAGTGTCACGGCATAGTAAACTTTAACAACAGAATTACATCAACAAAGAATAACTCTATGCGTTTGGAAACACGTTATTTATAACAAAAAATTCATAACTGTTTTCCTATGAAACTACTTCAACTGAGGACACGTAAAATGACAGCGTCCATAAACTTAACATACTGGTTGCCGAAATTATTCAATCTATCAAAAGTGGCTATTGGATTCGCATCGTGGGGCAGTCTACAGCTGTCAACATGACCCCAGGGATCTAGGAACGGCCACGAATCCTTCACGTGTTTGAAAACAGAGTCCTATTGCCATAGGACTCCTTCATTTAACCACCATTGACCATGGCTTTCCTTAATGAATCCGGCTGAACCAATAGGACCTGATCCATGTCCAGGTCATTCCTGATCTGCCCACGTGTCCTGTTTTGCCCGATGACACCTGCAACCTAGAGTTTAACAAAAACAACTGCGGAAAGTTGAATCAGCTGCGGAAAGTGGCTGCATTCCGTAGCTAATGAGCAAATCTAAGTCAAACAACAAACACAAAATAATAGTTAGAAAACCACTTAAATGCTCTTTTAGAATCAATATGCAGTGTTCTTTGATAGCTTATGGGGTAATGGTGAGGGGAAAAAGTCTAGGAGAATGTGTAGGAGAGATGTAGTTTCAAAGCTCAACATACCCCCATTGAGAAGGTGTTGCATGTCCCCATGCAACCAAAACTTTGACCATCCTCCTTTCAGTTCATGTGTTCTGAGACCTCTGCCAATACATCCAGCCTTCTTTTCTTCTTTCTTGGGACCACTATCATCCTCGGCTTCCTCATTAGGCACTTGAATTTGAGGTTGATGAGAGCCCTACCCAACCTCTTGTTCTTTTTCTTCAATTTTCTATTTTTCTTCTGCCATAGCCCAAGATGCAACATGGTGTTGTAGTGAATAATCTTATCTAACCTGCCCTGTTCTTTCAATGTTTCATTTTTTCTTTTGTTGTGTCTATTTAGGACCTCTAGCTCAAAAACTTCCTGTTTTAGTGATTGGATTTGAGCTTCTTGGGTTGTATTAGGCTGGGCAGATGAAGTGCCTTGGTCTGTGGCCATTTTCTCCAATGTCTCAATATAATCATACATTTCTTGCTGGATTGGATCTATCTCAGGTGTAGTCTTCCTTGGGCTGTCCCCAAAATCTGGTTGAGAAGGACTGATCTCAAAATCTGGCCGAGAAGGACTATTTTCAAAATCTGGCTGAGGAATAGGAGTATGGTGTGGGCCACGGTCAGGAGGGATTGCTGAAGGTTGTTCCGATGTTTCCCCTCCTAAATCAATGAAGTGGGGCCCTTTTGTTTGTACTTTCCTCAATTTTCCTTTAAGTCTGGAGCTCCTCCTTAAATTTTGTGAACTAGTGTCTTCTTTCTCCACACTCTATTTTTATTTCCCTCTCTCTTTGTTGCAGCTGACTGTTCCTGAAGGTAAACTAGTCTTTCAAAAAGCATTTGGTGGTTCTCTTCCGAGGAAGGTTCTAGGATTTGATAGACAACCTCAATATTTCTTTTCCCTTTTGATTTTCTTGGCTTCTTACCCTCAGTTCTTTCCTTCCTACTTTCAGACAGTTTTTCTTCCCTACTAGTTTCTTTAACTATGTTAGTAGGAGTGTCCTGAATTCTAACACTTGTTTTCTTCCTCCTACTTTTCCTTGATGAGCTGCTTTCAGGTGTTTCATGTGGATCTTGAAAGAAGTTTCTAACCAAAAACTGCTCCCAGGTGTCCTTCTTTTCCTTCAATTGTTTTTCAATCAAAATTTTCACAAGGCCGTGATGGTACAGGTGGGGTTCTACATCCCCTAGATTCTTTTGGATGGTGATGTACATCTTTTTCAGGTTATTTAACAAAAAGTAAGGCAAATTAATAGTTTGATTTTCTAGAAAATTCATCAGCAACTGGGTGTGGTACATATATATTGACCCGAATTGTCCCTCACATGTAATAAATTTCTGGATTATCAATAATAGACTGGCCCACTTTTCTTCTAAAGCAGAGATAGGGATTCCACGTTTGAAAATGGTTATATCCATAACTGGATTGCGTAGGATAACCCTCCATGCTCTCTCATCAAAGATTTTATTTTTGAACAACCGTTCTCCCTCCCGTGGGAGTTCCGTTGCGGCTGCTATGGATGCCTCTGTGACTGAGAATTTAAGGTGTCCAACCTCAACTTCCACACCATCAAAATACCTCGCAAAAGTCTTCATAACTTCTTTGTTGTAGCCTCTAAATTTCTGAATGAATTGTAGCCACCGTGCCTTCCTTAGCATGCTTTTCAATTGCGGATACCCTTCCATAAATTTGGGCCCTTCCAGTTCTGCTCTTAACAGAGGACCCATTCCTTCCCCTGCTTTAAAATACGTCTGCGTGAGTGATAGACTGACGGAGGTGAGACGGTTGTGCTTGCGAGGGATGTAGAAGGACTGTGGAGAAAAACTAGTAGTCGTAAATGGAGGAACAGAGAATAGGTAGCGATAATGAGTTCACAGAACGAAGGCTTATGTGAGCAGACTAGAAATATAAATGCAACTTCGATGGGGTAGTATGGAAATAGAGTGAGCCCGGCAAAGTTTTGAACTAGATGGCTGCGGAATGGACGTTAGCATGCTCACAAAATGGCTGCAGAATTTGTGCGGTAGGAAAGAGCCATGACCAAATCGATCACGTCCTCATAATTACCCGGTTTAATAGATGGAGTGTCAAAGTACGATTAAACATGAGTTAAGTTCGGAGATGGATCATGAGGTCGTTAAAAATTAATGCAAGGTTCATGGTGGAATTATGTAAAGGCCATGGAGTGGTTATGGAAGCTATCAAGGCGAATCATTACATATAATGGAGCCGGTGGTTTCATAACTATGTAAAATGTGTTTTAAAATGCTATTTGAAATGAACTTTGCTCATACCTTGGAACTTACCACTTCTGTCCACTAACCTTTGATTGGCTGCTTCCTGATGATGCTTCTAGGTGCTTTATATCTTCAAAATATCTTCCTTTGCCATACCTGCATTTGTTTTTCATTATCATTTAACTAACATCTGACTGTCAGTGTTGAATAACAGAGTGATGGCTGCGGAATTAGCTTTTGGTTGCGGAAACTGGGTTCAGCTGCGGAAACTGACACAATGATCATATTACTGAATGGAGATGGATAAATGATGACTGAGTGAATGAAAACTGGTCATGAGAGGGTTTTTATTGGCGGAATGAAATGAAATGAAGTGAAGTGAAATGAAGTGGAGTGAAATGTAGTGGAGTGAAATGAAGTGAAGTGAAATGTCATGAAACTATGAATACAATGAGAAAAGATTTTTTTTTTTGGAAAATATAGGGCGTCAGGAGTTCTTGATTTTCGCCCTGTATTTTCTATATAAGACTGCCAATCAGTGATTGGTTTTCATGCTTATACACATTATTTATTTATTTATTTAAACAGAAAAGAACAAAGGCTAGGCTGGTGGAGAAGAAGGATTCTTCTTCACCAGCCTTATTGCAGAACTATCTTGAAATATTTTGACAAATTCCTCTTTTGAGAGTGGCTTATGATAGATCTTTAATCTGTGGCCATTCACAATAAGAGGAGGTTGATGTTCATCAATGGTTTTGATTCTTACTGCTCCATTGCTAAAGATTTTGTCAATCTCATATGGTCCAAGCCAATGAGTCTGAAATTTTCCTTTAAAATATTTAAACTTGGAATCAAATAGTAATGCCCAATCTCCTTCTTGAATCTTTTTCTCCTTGAGGTATTTGTCATGCCACTTAGCTCTTTGATATTGAACTAGATCAGTTCTTAGGATTGCTTCTTGCCTAACCTCATCTAGCTCATTCAACTGTTCCATTCTTGTTTTCAAAGTTTCAAAGTTTCAAATGCTGATTGGCAATCAGGATCCCATTTGAATTCACAGTCTTTTGTAAGCAGTTTGAAGAGTGGAGATGCTATTTTAGTGAAGTTTTCTATAAATCTTCTATAGTATCTAGTGAATCCCAAAAAAATTCTAACATCTTTTTGACAATTTGGAATAGGCAACTTGGAGATGACTTCAACTTTTGATCTATCAACTTTAATCCCATCCCCTGAGATATGATGTCCCAAAACAATACCTTCAGTAAACATCATAAAGCATTTTTCATGGCTTAGTGAGAGGTTTGTTTCTTTACATCTTATAAGGACTTTTTCCAAATTTTCTAATGCCTCTTCAAACGAATCACCATAAACTGTAAAATCATCCATATAAACCTCTACACAATCATGGATTAGATCAGAAAAAATTCCTAGTACTTCTCTTTGGAATGTTGCGGGTGCATTACATAATCCAAAAGGAAGCACTCGATAAGAAAAAGTTCCCCATGGACAGGTAAATGTGGTCTTATCTTGATCTTTAGGTGCTACCTGAATTTGATTATAACCACTAAAACCATCCAGAAATGAAAAGTACTTTTTTCCTGCTAATGTATCTAATACTCGATCGATAAAGGGCAAAGGAAAGTGATGCTTCAAATTTGCTTTGTTTAATTCCCTGTAATCAATGCATACCCTCCATTTACCATTCTTTTTGGGTATTACAACCAAAGGAGAAACCCATCAGCTATCTGAAATTGGATAAATGAAGTTTACATTGAGTAGTTTTTGGAGCTCTTCTTTCAATATTTCCCTAAGATTTGGATTCATCCTTCTCTGAGGTTGTCTGATTGGTCTACTGTTTTCCTCTATATAGATATGATGGATGCAAGTCTTAGGGTCAATACCTTTCATATCAGTATACTCCCATGCAAATGCAATAGAATGTTTTTGCAAGATTTTGGTTAGCTCTTCTTGTTGTGATTTTTCCAAATTTTTGTTGATATTCAATGTTTTACCTGGAAAAATCTCAATGGTAAAACTACCAAACTCTTCCATAGAGTAAAGAGACATTTGTCTTGATGATAAGTACTCAATATCAGAATCTAACTGAAATTGTGTGTGGTCATATTCTGAAGATGTTTCAAAATTTTCCAATGTGTTCAGAATTTGACTATCTTCACTGATTTCAGAAATGGTAAAGACAGGTTGTATACTGTCCTCATCATCGACCCATTCATTGTCTCCTACTTCTGTAATTTCTTTTTCTGGAGGATACAGATTGAATTTCTTTGTCGAACTACCATCAGAAATGTACATATCTCCAGATCTACAACTAATGAAAGCATTAGCTGTGGCTAGCCAAGGTCTTCCTAAGATAAGTGGGTGCCCTCCTAAATTACTCTTGGGAGTCAAAATCATGAAATCTATTGGATATTCCCAAGAATCTAAGGAGACTGAAATATCTTCTAATACACCATCTGGTTTGATTATTGATCTATCTGCAAGTTGCAGTAAGGTGGGTGTAAAAAGAAGATTAGGAAGTTTAAGCTGTTCCATAGTCTGTCTACTCATAATGTTGATAGCAGCCCCTAAGTCAATCAAAGTATTTGGAATTTCTATCCCATTTATATGTGTCTTGACAATTGGACTACCTGGATCTACATATTTCTGCATGGTAATTTTTCCCATCATGATATCTGCAATTTTTCCTACCAGGTGGATTCTTCTTGTATCTCTTGGTTTCCTTCCTGGTCTTTTGAGACTCCACCCCTTTATTGTTTTTGCTAGAATAGGAATCTCTCTAATGGCTTGTAGCAAGGGAATCTTGATACAGACATTCTTTAGTTCATCTAGAAAATCATAGTCATGCAACAAGATTTGTTTTTCCACCCCTTTGTCAATTTGTAATCTTTCAGGGAAAGGAGGTGTGGATGAAGATGCACGTTGCTCAAATATAGGAGTTGTGGGGGTTGACTCTTTTTCTTTTTCTTTTTGAATGTTTGGTTTTGAAGAGATGCTTCCTCAGAACCTTTATTGGCTTTAAGAGAATCCTCCTTAGAGGTATCTTTCTCTTGAACATCTATAGAAGGTTTTTCTAAAACTCTACCAGACCTGAGTTGTACATCATTAAGAGGAACAATCATATAGGTAGGAAATTGTTGTCCTTCTACCATGTAAGCATTATGAGGATTTTTATTGTTGGGATTTGGAAATGGCTGGGCTAGTAATTGATTTGTATTTTGTTGAAATGGAAGCAAGAGTTGAGAATTTGGATTTTGTTGAGAAGGTTGTTGTTGCGGAAATGGTAATGAAAGTTGTGGGTTTTGATTTGGAAGTTGTGGATTTTGTTGATTTTGAAAAGATGGAGGATATTGATAAAATTGAGCAAATCTCCCATAAGGATTTTGCATCCCTTGTGCCCATGATTGGTATGGATTTTGAGATTGGGGCCAAGGTTGTTGCCAAGAATTCCAATTTGGTGGGAGCTGAAAGTTCATAGGATTGTTAAATCCTTGATTTTGTGGCCCCTGCCATGGTCTTCTTGAAACAAAACAAAGGGACTCTACTGAATTTGGATCTTCCTGAAAGACAGCTTTGAGCCCAGGAATTGAAGGACAATCCTTGGTCTCATGGCTTTCTGAGAAAATCACACATGTTTCTACAACTTTTGCATCCAAGGGACATTCCCTTAAAGCATGTTTCTTTCTACATTTTGGACAAAAGATGGCTAAGGCTTCGGCTTTTGCTTTCTGTTTGTTTTGTATTTTAAGGGTGTCTAGTTGTTCACTAAGGCTCCCTAGAATATCAGTTTTGAACTCATCAAGCATATTGCCAATCTCTGCCCTACTTATTGATCCAATTGCAGATTTGTTTGCTCTAATAAGAGAAGGATCTCTAGGCCCTTTTCCAGTTTTAGATTTTCCCCTTGAGAGATGGACACATAGTTCTGCTATGTCATGGAGTGGAAGTTGAGAAATATCTCCCTTCCCCATCATGTTTAAAATATCTATCCATTCATCTCTAATGGCTTTTAATAGAAGGGATTTCAAGGTTTCCTCATCTAAATTACTCATTTTTGCTCTCTTTAAGTTGTATTGAAATCTTTCAAGTAAATCCTCCAAGTTTTCATCTTCTTTTTGCATCATCTTGAATACCTCATCCTTATGATTGGTGGGCATACAATAATCCAGGTATCTATCCAATTTTTTTTGTTTCATATCATTCCAAGTCCTAATAGATTGAGTGACTAATCCCATGAACCATTTCAAAGCATCTCCTTTCAATGTTGAAGGAAACAGTTTGAGTTTTTGAAAGTCTTCCATATAGTCATAGGTTCGGCACAAGACTTCAAACTCAAATAGAAATGTTTCAGGATCCTCACTTCGCAACCCATAAAATTTTGGGAGGACATATGGTGAAATGTTTTTCATTGTTGTATGGGTTTCCTCATCAGCTATAGGGAATCCAAATGAGTTATCTCCATCCCTATTTCCCCCATTGTTACCTCTACCTCCTCCATTGTTTCCTCTTCCTCTACCTCGACCCCCTCCTCCAAATCCATTTACTACTTCCTCTGTCATGATAGTTTCCTCAGAGTTCTCAGAGTCCTCTGGTTCTTATATTAATGGAAAACGAGGAAGAGTTTCTCTCTCCTCTTCTTCAGGTGTTTCTACTTCTTTGATTACAATATGTTCCCCTGTAGAAGTGAAGAAAGGTTCTTCTCCTAGATCAGATTTAATGGATAGTGTGGGAGAGTCTCTTAATTCGGCTGCTTCCCCTTGAATTCCAGGAATCCTAAGGCTAGGAGTATGAGTCGAAGATGATGGAGGTGTATCTTTTCTATGCCTTGAAGTAGCTGGAGTTGTGAAAATCGAACTTTTGGCCCTAACTATAAACCTTCCCCTAGAATCTCTTGCTCTATGCATATCATTTTTTTATTTTTATTTTTCAAGTCAGGCTAATAATTCTCTTTCTGATCTTCCAGGTCAAACTAGGTGCAAGAAGAGAGCATAATCAAGAAATTATTGAACTAATAACTCTTTTTTCTGATCCTGCAAATCACACTAGGTGCAAGAGGAGAGCATACTTCCAGAAGTTATCAATTTTCCTTTTTTTTTTTTTTTTTTAAATGTAAGAGATCGACTACCTAGTTACACTTCCCTGGAAATGGCGCCAAAATGTTTAGTCAATTTAGTATGTCCTAAATTTCTACATTAATTATCGACTGGGAGTCGTAAACTGACGAAGTGTGGCACACTATATGTGCAAGACAACCTCTTTCTTACTTTTTACTGTTTTCAATTTTTGTTTTGTTTTGGGGATTTTATCTTCGTTTGTCTCCGAATGTGAATGGAAATCCTATTCCTAAATTTTAAGAATACTTCAGAAGGTAAGTATGGATATAGATTTTAAGGCAATTATGTCCTTTATGCTAATTTCCAGAGCTTAACACTTCAGAGGATCTCAAAACGTACTAGTAATGAAACTGTCACTTAAACAAGAATGGAAATGTACTGTTAGTAAAATCAAATAAATGATGAACTACTGATCATGAAATCACTACTTCTACTGCTCATCTAAATACAAAAATAAAATAAAATAAGTTAAGCTACTGCACTCAAACAAGTCAAAAACTGCAAACTAATAAAAATAAAATCAATTCACTCATTCATAGTCCGATAGCTCGCCATGTAGTCTAAGCTATGGCTTTAGGAGATAATGTCAATGATATGAGGAAATTGATGTCTAATTGCAGAAAAATAAAGCTAAAATCAAATCTCATCATTCATAGTCCGATAGTTCGCCATGTAGTCTAAGCTATGGCTTTAGGAGATAACGTCAATGATATGAGGAAATTGATATCTAATTGCAGAAAAATAAAGCTAAAATCAAATCACATCATTCATAGTTTGATAGCTCGCCATGTAGTCTAAGCTATGGCTTTAGGAGATAACATCAATGATATGAGCAGTTTGATATCTAAACTAACTAACGAAGCAAGTGAATAAGACTGAGATCAAAGCACAACTGGAATTAAAAAAACTGAGAAACGCAAAGTCAGCAGAGAGGTTAATCTCATGTCACTAGTTATTGCAAAAATTGTATGAAAATGCCTGGGCCTACTCTATCCTGAAACACACACATACTGATCAGTGTTAACAACAATATACAGAACTTGAAAAATCATGTACAGGAATGAAATATTAATACCATAGAAAATGAAATATACACAGGTGGATAACTATGAAATATGTGCAATGGAAATAGAGAAACAATGCATAAAAACTTTACAGCAACAAGGAAAACAAAACCTCAGCGTGCAGGGGCCCTCTACACAGCCTCGGTCAACAGGCTATCAGTCCAGAATTATGCTCACACAATCATATAAAAACATAGTCTTCTTTATATTTCAAAACAGAGGAATAATCCTTTCGTTACCACAGTGGGACTAGTGTCACGATACAGTAAACTTTAACAGTAGAATTACATCAACAAAGACTAACTCTATGCGTTTGGAAACACGTTATTATAACAAAAACTTCATAACTATTTTCCTATGAAACTACTTCAACTGAGGACACGTAAAAGGATAGCATTCATAAACTTAGCATACTGGTTGCCGAGATTATTAAATCTATCAAAAGTGGCTGTTGGATTCGCATCGTGGGGTAGTCTACAGCTGTCAACATGACCCTAGGGATCTAGGAACGGCCACGAATCCTTCACGTGTTTGAAAACAGAGTCCTGTTGCTGTAGGACTCCTTCATTTAACCACCGTTTGACCACCGTTGACCGCAACTTTCCTTAATGAATCAGGCTGAACCAATAGGACCTGATCGATGTCCAGGTCATTCCTGATCTGCCCATGTGTCTTGTTTTGCCCGATGACACCTGCAACCTAGAGTTTAACAAAAACAGTTGCGGAAAGTGGCTGCATTCCGCAGCTAATGAGCAAAATCTAAGTCAAACAGAAAACACAAAATCATAGTTAGAAAACCACTTAAATGCTCTTTTAGAATCAATATGTAGTTTTCTTTGATAGCTTATGGGGTAATGGTGATGGGAAAAAGTCTAGGAGAATGTGTAGGAGAGATGTAGTTTCAAAGCTCAACAAGTACTTGCTTTTTGTATCATTAAGATTACGACTTAAATAATATATAGGATGTTCAATTCCGTCATGTTCTTGCACTAAAACCATAGCGATGGTTGTATCTACAACGGTGAGATATAGGTTGAAGTTTTTTTGATAGTCAGGAGCATACATTAATGATGCTTTTATCAGGAAATTTTTTAAAGCATCAAAGGAAGCTTGCACAACCTAATCCTAGTGGAAGGGTACCCCTTTTTCAAAAGACGTGTATAACCTTTAGCGAGTTCAGCATAATGTGGAATGAACCTCCTCAGCAAGTTAGCTTTCCTTTGGAGTCTCTGAATCTGAAACAAATTTGAAGGTGGAGGCATGTCAATAATTGCCTGAACCTTAAATGGTTCGAGTCGAATTCCATCCTTAGAAACTATAAAACCAAGCAGTCGACTAGAACCAACACAAAACACACATTTTTGCAGATTGAGTTGTATCTTGTAGTGTTGGCAACGTAAAAATATGGCTCTCAAATGTTGCGGATGGTTAGTCCATTTTCGCGAATGAGCAGGTAGATTGTCGAGATACGGTTGAATGATGTGTTTGATGTCATGGAAGGCATAATTCATTGCCCTCTGAAATGTTGCCCCTACGTTCTTCAAACCGAAAGGTAATTTACAATATGCGAATGTGCCCCATAGACATATAAATGTAGTCTTTGACTGGTCCTGTGGGCGGATATTGATTTGATTATAGCCTGAAAATCCATCCATGAATGAAAAGATTTCGCATTCGGCACATTCATCAATAATCTGGTCGATAAAGGGTGTAGGATAGTTGTCCTTCGGACATGCTTGATTTACATCCCTATAATCGACACACACTCTTATCGTTCCTTGTTTTTTCATCACAGGAACAATATTCGATACCCAATCAGTGAGAGGTACAGGGTAAATGAAGCCAGCATGCAAAAGTTTTTCAACCTTTGCTTTAATGGCAGTGGCTTTCTTCAGATGAACAAGTCGAAGCCGTTGTCGTACTGGTTTGACATCTGGATACATCTTGATTTCATGTTCAACAATTCTCAAGTCAATGCCTAGCATTTCTTCATATGACCATGCAAAGACATCTCTGAATTCGCGAAAAAGAGCACAGTAGTTATCTAGTTCTGATGGAGAACAAGATTTACTGACGTGAATATTCTCTACAATATTAGGTTTGGTCGAAATATTAATGGCTATAGTTTCTTCAATGTTGGACAGATTTCGCTCGAAATCTACTGTATTTACAAAATTTAATAAAAAAAAAACAATTGAAGGGTGACTGAGGTCGTTTGAATAATCTTCTTTGTCATCTCAAAGATGGGAACAATGATGATAATTTTCCCACGGCTTCTCTCCTATCATCATTGATTGGATGATTCCTTCGTCTGTAGAATGTATACGAGACCAAGGATCAGAAGAGGTACCATATTCTAAAGACCTATCTACCCAAATACTTGTTGAGTGAAAACTCAGATTTGCCGCACAAGCCCAAAAAATTGATTGCTACCAAGATTCAATGGGGCTTGGTGGCAACTCTTCACGATGATCCTCATTATCAAAATAGTCGGAACTCTTCTTAATTTCAGATGATGTAGAAGAGATCATATGATAGGTTTCCACCGTGGCCACTTCCGCGAAACTAGATGGAGACGGGAGGGCAAAAGTACCCATTAAGGAAAGGTCTTTTAGGAGACCTACTCCGACATTTTGAAGCGATTGTGAATTTCCATGGATCAATGGAATGCTTCTAGTAGCTTGTGAACTGTTAGCAAAAAAGGATAGTTGGTCAACGATTGTGGTTCCACCTTGGAAAAGAAATGTAATCTTTCTAAAATATGTGGACACAACGACAGCCATAGCATAAACCCAGGGTCTTCCTAGTAAAATATTGTAGTCAAGGAGTCCATCGATGACCTTGATTTTAATCTCTACTGTCTTGTCCCCCAGTTCAACTTGCAAGCTACTTAAAATCCCATACGGAGTGTATGTTCTTCCATCGAACGCTTTTAATGTTGTTGGTGATCGTGACAAGGGTGGTGAACCAAGAGTTTTCCAGCAACTCATTGACATAATATAGGTAGATGCCCCCTCATCAATGATGGTTCGATGAACATTTTTATTGAGGGCTTTTACCTGTATAAGGAAAGCAAGTTGGGCCAGTAACTGTGGTGTATATCCTTTATGATCAAAGGCCACAAGATTGGAATCTGTTGGATCTATCCCACCTATTGCTGATAACAAAGCCTGCTTTTGGGAGGGACAATTTTGCAATACCTCAAGTGTCGACATAGTGGATGGCGATTGAGCCAGATCTTTTACTATATTATAATTCTGAGCAGCTCGAGCACAAGAATTAAATGTCTATTTATGTACAACTCCCTTTGGTGGCTTTATAGTTGATTCAGGAATAATGGGTGGAACAACTTCTAGCAAAGTCGTTGTCGAAGCACCAGTTTGATCAGTATCCCGGTTGTTCAACGACGATGGATTCCCATAATCTTTACTCCTTGTCGATACCAAAGCATCATTTTGATTTTTTTTCCATGGATAGCATAAGCACCTGGGATGTGGAAGCATTATCGGTTGCAACCATATTAGTTTCTGGGTTTGGAAACAGATCAGTCAACACCGCTGAGGTTTTCAAAGCCTTCAAAAGTTTTGAAACTTCATATCGATGTGGAAACTCTCTCGTATAATGCTCCTCGTTACAGATTAAACATGGAAAACGAGGAGGTTTCTTTGTCGCAGTAGGGTTTTCAGATGATTTTTCAGGAGTGGAATTCTCCTGTTTCTTCTTATTGTTTTTCCCTTTCTTCTTGCCCCCTGGTTGCTTTGGATTTTTTCCTTTGTCAGATGACATTGCATTAATCTCTGAGGCAAGAGAATTGTCATTTGCATTTTGACTAGAAATAGCAAGAGCTTGACCAGATGGACCCCTTGTGGTTTGCGTGCTTGAGGCACCGATCACACTGTCACCGACATGAGAGTCCCTATTTGATTTAGGAGGAGGTGGAATGGAAAAAGCTAGTCTAGGAGCGTCAGGAATTTTGTCGTAGAGTGTGCCAGATTGAGTGTAGATCAAATCTAAATATTGGGCACGAGCAATGACTTGCTCTTCAGTGACAACTCCTCCTTTCGCCACGTCCTCAGTGATAGATGGCAATAAGGACTTAATAAACCACTCAGCTAAAAGCTGATCAGGAACATACATCTTTACCATTCGACAACGACGCCGCCACTCATGAATATGATCAGATATGTGAGTGGACATGGTCTGTTTAAAATTGGTAAGGAGTTCTGTTCCAGTTTCGTACCTGATGGGTAACTAAAAGTGGGTTAGAAAAGTAGTGGCAAGGCTGGTGAAGTTATCAAACAAAGCTCTAGGAAATTCAATATACCATTTCGCTGCTGGACCAGTGAGCGTTCTCTGAAAAAGGCGAAGTCTAATCGAATCATCATTTAGAGTGTTAGATGAGCACCACAAATGAAAATTCATTACGTGATTTGATGGATCTTCACCTGGATTTCCATTGAACTTATGAATGTCAGAGGGGAGTTTATGAGGAATCACAGGCCACCAAGGGGCGTATGCAACTGGATCATTCATTAGCCAGTTCAAATCTGGTAATTCTAGAATTGCTACAAAGGGAAACTGTTGATTCAGGTTGGGTGGGGCATACCTAGGATAAGATGGAATCGCCTGAGCAGTAGGTCTTTGCATACCAGCATAATGCATCTATTGTTGGTAACTTTGATAAGGTTGCTGGACATAACTAGTATAGTGTGGTTGTTGATAACCGGTTTGAAAATGCGGCTGTCCATAACCTACAAAGCCTTGTTGCCCAGGTCCTTGGTAGGCTTGATATTGACCAAATCTAGTCTAAGCTTGTAAACCAAGTCCAAACTGAGGTTGGGTTTGCTGGAATTGCGGTTGTTGATATTGTGGCTACCACGGTTGTTGGACCATTTGTTGTTGTCCAATACCGCAAGATTGACCAAGTTGCGGATTGACAATACCCATCGGTGCCTGAGTCGTTCCATATAAAGGAGCACTAACCTAAGGTTGCGGTTGAGTCGTTGAGACAAGTGGCTGTTGCATCACAACCTGAGAGACTTGAGGTTGAGACACAACAGGTTGTGCTTGTGTTTGCGACATAGTCGTAATAGCAGGTGTAGTGGGAATATTCGACACAGGTCAGATCGGTTGTATTTGATATACAACCCTTGGTTGTTCTGGCAGTATTGGTATCCAACCACTAGATGTAATTCCAGCTTGACCTGAATATTGTTGGAAACTCTCATATGGTTGTTCCCTAGGAGGAAACAATGAAAAAGCATATTGCTCTCCATATGGCGGCAGTCTAGTATTTAAAGGATATATCGGTCTTTGAAAACTGGTTTGCCCAAATTGATACTGGTTGGCAGGATCAAATTGCTGAGTTTCAACATAAGAAAGACCAGATGGGACCCCGGATGAACAAATAGGATCAGACCATGGTGTCGAAGCAGCCCCTGAGTAGGCTCCAGCTAGTGATTGATAACTAGCTGGAATAGATGGTGTACCAGAAAACATTGTAGGAATAGCCGCAGGAGGTTTTGCCGCAGTTGCATCAGATGATACATTCCTAGATGTTAATGGATGCTCAGACATGTTTAGTTTATCCAAAAGCTCTCCAAACGATTCGACAGGAACTTGCGATGAAGGAGGATTAAAAGAACTAAACTCAGGAGTAGAAGGATACAAATGAATCCCAGTTCCAAAATGAAACGGGGTACTAAATGGGGAATCCTATGCTATCTCCTCTATAGCAATCAGACCAGGTGGAAGAGGTAGACTGTCAGGTTCGTAAAATATTTCTGGAGCCGAAGAAGGTATAGCTTCTGCAGTGATAGATACTGGAGGGGTGACACCTTCTGAATACTGAATCCTACCCAACATCACCATTTGTCAGTGAATGGTAATCTTGGAATCTTCAAAAACCTCCAAATATGAAATATCTTTCATCCTAGCAAAGTATAAGATTAACCATAAAGCCAATAACTCAGCCCTTTGATTTGTGCCTCTTCAGTTGTTCCAAAAAAAGTTGTATTTGTGGGAGTAGGATAGATGGAGAACCCCTCCACTCCCACAATCAAGATTCATAGAAGCCCCATAAAAAAAAGCCATGGGATAAATCCTTGCATGTCTCTCGAAGTGTTTAACTCTGCGATTGTGTATTTTGTTTGACTCTTATGTTTCCAAGTACTGTCAAACCACTTGTGTGCAATAGAAAGGAAACTATACTTTGCATAAGGAAATCATGTGACCATCAAGGGAATAATGAAACACATAAATTTAGATCTAATACAAGTGGATATTAACAATATATTTAGTTATATAAATAAAATGAAATGGTTGAAAAAAGTAGATAGTCATCAAAATACTTATTCAGCGTTTGTAAATGTGAAAATGTATAACTTGAAGAGTAAAAGTAGGAAACCACAAAGTTAGAAAAACTTGTTTAGTAAGATATATCATCCATATAAAAGTTGTCCTATGTTACAAACAAGAAACATGAAATGTTTTACATACAAACACTTTAACAATGAGAAAATTATTCTGCATCCAAAGAAAATAAAAAACTTACTTACAAATTAAATTAAATAAAATAGTCCTATAAATAAAAAGAGAAAAAAAATCAAGAAAAAAAATATATATAGAAAATTTGCATGCAAATCAAGCAACATAGTAAACACTAATAAATATTAATAAAAACAAAATATTCATTCAAATCATCTTAAAAATTACTAACAACTTTGAAAATATATAAAAAATTTGAAAGTGTTACAAAATTAATTGTAATAATTAAAAACTATAAAATATAAAATATAAAATAAAATCAAAGAAAATTAAATAAAATCGACCCAATATTAAAATTATTGATTTAAAAAAATAAATTAAATAACTGAAAAATAGATGAAAAAGTTCAATTGTTGTTGAAAAGAGATTTGCAGAACATGTTTCAGGGGTTTTTTTGGAAATCACCTCAAATACTATAAACAAATAAATAAAAGACTCAATACTAATCCAACAATTCTATGAATAAACTCTTCACAGCTTTACTTGGTGAGTCAACCATCATTAAATTTCACGGTTTTTATACTTTTCGGCCTTTTTCCTAATATCAAGTGAAATTTTTGACAATTTTGAACTATATTTGATGAGCAAACCACGTTAAAATCTTGAAAGTTTTACAAAATTTTGAACTATATTTGACAATCAAACCACATTCCATCCCTGCACCCATGTATTATGCTTCTCCAATTTCTTTCTTGATATGTGTGGAAGCCAATTAGGATTAAGAACATAATACGTAGGTTGCATTTATCTGAATACTTACGTGTGTAGAAATTGCAACCAACCCAAAGAGATGTCAACCGCGTCTCCATAAATTGCAGCAGCAGATGTAGATTTGCATGAAGTCTCTGGGTTCGAATCAACGACACGGATCATCTGAAAGAGCAAATACACACAAAATCTTCTATTATTCGTGGGGGTAGATCTAAATTCTTGGGATGTTCTTTGAGGTATGATTTAGTGAACACCAGGGAGACGAGTGCTGTTGGCATGATATTAGCTTTCAATATAGGATTCCAAAGCAATTCTCCATAAGAAAATGAGGAACACATTTAAAAAAATAAGAACATACAGGAAGGTGGGTGTACAAAATCAATACTGGGCTATGTCCATCTCAAATGGTAGGAGAATTAGTTGATTCAGAATCATTTGGACACCAACCTTTTTTTTTTGTAGATGTATCATCCAATTGGCTTAAGTTAGCATCCAAGTCACCTGAGATTTGGCCTCAAATCATGATAAAGATGGTTTCATCCAAGTAGCTTTTGCAGACTTTTTTTTAGGGTTAGCAAATTTCATGGGTCACATGGATATCAAATTTGAAATAAAGATTTAAATTTATTTATTAATAAATTATTCTTTTCAATTATAATAAAAAATACTTTATTTGTTTCTAAAGAAATATTATAATTTTCATTCATCAATGTTAAACTAACATAGATTGTTAGAGCTTTGTTTAGGTAGAGACTAATAAATAATACAACCAAATCACATAAATCAGCTTAGCTCTATCTTAATTCCAGAACTATCAAGTGTGAAAATAGATGAAATTTCTCAAGGTGCAAACCTGTTTTTGAGTGCAAAAGTTGAGTAAACTTTGCACCTCTTAAGGAGTACAACCAAATCACATAAACCAACCAAGATCCATCTTAATTCCAGATCTATCAAGTGCCAAGAGAGATGAAATCTGTGCAAACCTGTTTTTCGAGTGCAAAAGTTGAAAAAAGTTTGCACTTCCATAAATTTAATCCCTCTTAGCCCTTATAGATCTATCTTAATTCCAGATCTATCAAGTGCCAAGAGAGATGAAATCTGTGCAAACTTGTTTTTAGAATGCAAAAGTTGAAAAAAGTTTACACTTCCATAAATTTAGTCCCTCTTAACCCTTGATAGATCTAAATTTATGATGAATTTAGGCTAGTTAAATTAAAAAAAATATTTGTTGTGAAAGTAAATATTTGATAAAAATTAAATACTTACCAATTTAATAATTATTAATAATTAAATTTAACTTCTAAAAACTTTATTCCAAAATAGACAAATCTATTAACCTAAAAAAATCTCACATTTATAATAATTTTATACATGCTTTCTCACCGTCATTTGAATCTTTACTCACCACAAACCCCAATTCTTACGAAATTCCATGGAACGGGATATTGTCTCTACAAATTTAAATGAAAGTGATTGGTTCATGCATGATATTTCCATTTATATTGGCTTCATCATTTTCTTCAAAATGCCAAAACACGTTTGGTCAGTCTGGATAATCTACACATAAAGTGATTGGTTCATGCATGATATTTCCATTCATATTGGCTTCATCATTTTCTTCAAAATGTCAAAACATATTTGGTCTAGTCTTGATAATCTTCACATGGATGCAAAAATAGAATATCTACCTCAATGCCTGTCCCACAAATAGCAAGGAGCTAAAGGATTTTGTTATGGAGAAGTTTTGTAAAATGGTATGGGGAAAAGAGTTGGGTAGAAAGAAGAAATATTACATTGAGGAATTCAACCCTACTTGTGATCTACAACAAGAAGAGTTTATTGGAGCTAGCATTTCGTGGAGGGCAAAGGTTCTTATTGTTCAATTAAGGACCAACTCACATCAAATTCAAAGTGAAACTGGATGGTGGAGAAGGCCTAAAGAAGCTACAACAAAAAGAGTTCATTGGAGCTAGCATTTAGTGGTTCTTATTGCTCAATTAAGGACCAACTCACATCAAATTCGGTGTGAACCTAGATGGTGGAAAAGGCCTAAAGAAGCTTGGGAAGAACAAGTGTGTACATTTTGCAGGTCTGAGACTGTGGAATTGGAAAAACATTTCATTTTGGAATGTGACTCATTCAAAGACATGAGAGAAAGTTATGAGAACATGTTAGAATAAGTTTTTTGGCATTGTCTTTTTAGAGAGGGGATTGTTGGAAGGTTGGGTCAACTCATCATCAATTTGAATGAGAAAAAGATTGAATTACAAAAAGCGAAAAACAAAAAAATAATAATCTCATAGACTATTTTTTAGTCTGGTAAAACTTAAAATATCATTTCATTTCACATATAAAATCATAATAACACTTTTTATTCAAATCTTTGTTCAGTAGTTTGAAGCCTTGAATTGCAAATTCTTAAAATATCCTATAATATAAGATTCAAAAAAAGAAAAACATAAAGATACTCAGCGGATATGTTCTTTCCACCCGTTGCCCAAAGCAACTGAAAGTGGCCGACTAGCTACCAACTCTTACGTTACAGAAGAGTTGGGATAAGATTTGGACTGTGGTGGACACGTACGATTACTTGGTGGGATCCTATTTTCTCGTTGGCAGTGGAACAAACAACTGTGGGATTCTATTTTCTCGTTTGCAGTGGAACAAACAACTGTCTCTTGCGTGTAGGTTTAACCCAACGCAACATGTATTCCCTACTCTGCCTCAGTCACTTATAAAACGCCTGCATTGCCATATTGAACATCAATACACAATTTCAATTTCAATTCCCCACATCATGGCTACTGCAAGGCTGCACCAATCTTTCTTCTCCTTACTGAGTCTCCTTATCATATTCCCAAGTGCAGCATTAGCTGCTTGCGCTAGCTGCATCCATCAATCTAAGGTCACCTATTACGCTAATTCAGGGGCCATCAATGGTACTGCCATAATTGTTATCGTTACAAGCTAAATGTACTGGTAATTTGAATTTCCTCAATTCTCTAACGTAACTTTGTTTGCTGTGATTATTATATTATTACAGTGGGTGCATGTGGATTCGGATCATTTGCCAAAATGCTCTACGGTGGCAATGTGGGAGCTGCCACCCCTAAAATATACAGAAATGGAGTTGGATGCAGCGCATGCTACCAGGCAAGCTCGATAAACAAAGTCCTTGTTGGTGTCAAAATGTTTATTATAATGTTCCTCATTTTTTTTTACAGTTGATGCCATGTTTTAATTCTTATTTGCTATTCTTATGTGGACGGTTGTAGATTTTCGAATATTTAGGAAATCTGATGAATATGGGCGAAGTGAAAGTGATAAACACGACTGAAATTGTACATTTTAAAATATTTAGGAAATTTGATGAACATGCCAAGTGAATTGAACACCATCAATTGACCAACATGGCCTAAGAAGAGGGTAGATTTTTAAATATTTCAGAAATCTAACGAATATCGGCCAATTGAAACAGTTGACTTCGTTCCACTTTGCTGATATTTCTGGTCTGAAATTATCATATATATATATATATATATTCAATTATCCATTTTGCTTTAATTATTATATGAAATTTTTATATGTATAAATTGGTGGATGAATTTACAGGTAAGGTGTAAGATTTTAGAATATTTTTGAAATCAGATGTTATGGGCTTAAGTGAAACTGCCAACCTGCATATTTTCCAATACTTCCTAAATCTGAGGAAGATGGACATTATTATATCAGATTTTGATATGTACAAATTGGTGGATGAATTTACAGGTAAGGTGTAAGATTTTAGAATATTTTTGAAATCACATGCAGATGTGCTAAGTGGAACTGCCAACCTGCATATTTTCTAATACTTCTTAAATCTGAGTAAGATGGACAAAGTGCAACAGTTGACCTTGTTTTGTTTATTTGTTAATGTCCATCAAATTTTCCAAATATTTGAAAATCTATTCAATGTTCTGTTTTTAATTATTATATCATATTTTAATCTTGGTTAAATTTGCAATTAAGGTGTAAAATTCTCTAATATCTCATAAATCCCCTGAATATGGCTGAAGTGAAACTGACAAACGTGATCGAAGATTGCAGATTTTCTGGAAATCTGATGAATATGGCCAAGTGAAACAGTTGAGGATGGCAGATTTGCAAATATTTCGAAAATCAGATGAACATAACCAAAGTGAAACAGTTGAAGCAGATTTCTAATATTTCAGACATATAACTAACATAACTAACATAGGCAAAGTGAAGCAGTGGAAAATGACATAGCTTTTTCTAATATTTTGGAAATCTGATAAACATGGACAACGTGAAACAGTTGACAATGACAGATTTTCAAATAGTTTGGAAATCTAACGAATATAGGCAAAATGAAACAGTTGAAGATGACAGATTTTCAAAGTTTTTGGAAATATATTAAACATAAGCAAAGTGAAACAGTTGAAGATGGCAGATTTTCCAATATTTTGGAAATCTGACGAAGGCAAAGTGAAATTGACTTCGTTTCACTTGGCTTGTATCCATGGAATTTCCAAATATTCTAAAATCTACTTAGCTCAGGTTCATCAAATATTCTAAATATTCAAAAATCTACAATCGGCTCAAACTGTCTGTTTTGTTTTAATTACTACATCAGGTTTTGATCATGTATAGATTGGTTGAATTTGCAGGTAAGGTGCAAGAACTCCAAATTATGCACTAAGTCAGGGACAAAGATATTAGTTACAGACCTCACTCAGAACAACCAGACAGATTTTGTGGTAACCCGCAGGGCATTTTTAAGCTTGGCACTCCCACAGAAGGGCCGTCAACTACTCAGGGACGGGATTGTAGATATTGATTATAAAAGGTAAATCATTTAATTTTGTGTGGTTTATTCGATATTGTAGATTTTGAAAATATTTTAAAATCTAAGGATTGGAAAAGAAGTTAAATCTACTTTATTAATCTCATGAAAATTTCCCAAAATCTACCATCAGAGATATTCCCTCAATCTATCTGGTTTAGACCTTATTTAATTAGTGAGACTACTTTAATTCTTTAGTGAGACTAATTTGGTGGGGAATGTAGGATCCCCTGTGAATACAAGGGCCAGAATTTGGAGGTGAAGGTGGATGAAAGTAGCCAGTATCCTTACTATCTTGCTGTCCAATTCTTATACCAGGGAGGCCAGACAGACATAGTTAACGTAGATGTTGCTCAGGTAAATTAGTCCATTGCATTAATTTCTGAATAATGCATCCATTAATTTCTGAATAATGACATTAATTTCGGAACAATTAATATGTAATCTGTTTGCAGGTGGGTAGTTTTGAGTGGCATTACATGACACGCAACCATGGCGCAGTTTGGGTCATACAGAGCCCACCACGGGGTGGTCTTCAGTTTCGATTTGAGGTTACAAGTGGGTACGATGGGAAATGGTTGTGGGCGAGAAAGTCTGTGCTTCCCTCCGAGTGGAAATCAGGGCATGCCTATGATTCTGGTCTTCAGATCACTGACACTGCTTTGGAAAATTGTCATCCATGTGGCGACCATCATGATGCGGAGTGGACCGACTCACCATGAATATGCCCTTCACAGACTGAAAAGCAACTAATGCTAGATATGTAGTTTCTTTTTCCACGCACTTGCATCAGCTTTTCACATAAACATGCTGAGTTAATGGTTGATAAACAATGTAAATGTATGGTAACATTGGAAAAAATAAATATATGGAAACCTTCTCTCAAATACCCTTTGGGTGTTCTTCAGATTTATGTAATCTGACACAATCAGGCACCATGACTGTTAAAACACTGAAGATCCCAAGTGCAACAATGCCAAAGATATATCCCAGGCACCATGACTGTTAAAACACTGAACATCCCTGGTGCAATATTGCCATCAATATATCCCAATATCAATTCCATGACATCTACTTATTCTTACTTAAGAATCTAAATCCCTGTCATTCATTTGTTTCTATCTCATTCACTTGCTAGCTAAATTATAACAGTAAGCCACTACTATACGTTGTCATGATGCCGTTGTTGTTGTTTGGACATTAACCAACATGAAAGTAAACTCTATACATGATCACGATGATAAGGGCAACTATATACATTATCACCATAGTAATTATAGAAACGATATGATGAAGAAGATGATGATTTGAATTTACATTTTCATTAGTGGTACGATGATGACGACACCCAATGCTGATGACTATAGTGATGATATCGTTTAAAAACGATTACAAAGAATTTACTAATTATTAGTGTATCATGAGGTTACAAAATCATTAGTAAAGTCAACCACATTTAAAGGCAACTCCAAATCATTCGTAACAATAGCACCATGGGATACACCCTATAGTTGTGATTTGAATTTAGTTCTTCAATAATAATGATGAGGGGGAGGATGACGAAGATGATAGTGGTGAGGAGGATGAGAATAAAGACGATTATGAGTGTGACTAAAGAGTTTATTCATTTTTTTTAAATAATATTTTTAATTTTAGATCTAACTCGAGTATAAGTTGGATAATCTATGAGATTTTTTTTTTTTTCATTTTTCATCATCTTAGTGTCACAAAGTTATTTTATCTCATGGTGTTTTAGGAATGACCAACACCTATAGAGTTCATGAGACTTTCTTCTTATCAATGTTTATTTTATTCTTTACCTTAGTCAAAACAAAGACATCTTTTTTTTCAAGATTTGGGTTGATTGCCTCCTTATAATATATTACTTTCCTTTTCCCTCTAACTCTTTATCACCTTGTGGAGTCTCGACTTTGACCTTGTCTATTGCATACAATGGACATATTTTGGCCTATCATTCCCTGTTTTATCTTATTTCTCCTATATTTTGTTATTGTTTCTATCAATTTCACGGCTTTAACAATTACGAGTTAGATAAAGGTGATTATCTATAATCAAATACATTTCCTCATGAATTAAATACGCGCTTTTGGTGTATTTGCCTTGCTTGATTAACCTTGGGTATTACATATTTTATATTTGTTATAGGACTAGCAACTTTTGATTGGATTACCAGAAGCATGCATGTTATGCAAATCAAGCTGAATTACTGGAAGCAACTAAACTACAAAAAGCCGCTAGGTAGACTATCGTGCCCAATTTTGGATACCATGCCCAATGAGCAGTTCAACTAAGATTGGCATATCTCAGGATCTAATCTTGTTCAAACAAAAAATATTCTTATCATGGGAATGCTATTTCAATGTAACATATTATTGGATTGTTATGATCCATATCTTTTTTTGTACAAATTGTTACTATGGTTGTAACACTAGGTTATTTTTGTAGTAAATGGGGCTGAGGCCCTAGGTTTGGGTCTCTTGGTTCAAGTTTTTAGAGATTAAGTTCTGTTTATGGATGTAAATAACTCTAGGGAGGTTAGCCATTATAATAGAGAGATTGTTATAGCGGCCCCATCTTGTAAATGAAAGCTCTATACTTTGTAATTTTCCTGTGAATTAATGCAAATGCCTTATTATTGATTAAATTGTGAGTTATTTTATTCCTACAGTGATCCCTGTAAGGTAGGGCCCTTTGATATGGGATGTGCTCACAACATCATTAGAATTTACTCACACACACACACACACACACACACACAAGTTTGTTTACATAGAACAAATTCATTTATTTCCAGCTTTGTTCTTGAACTTCATATGTTGCAATAATCTATGTGGAGTGGTGTGAAGGCCCTTGGCGTAGAGAGTTAACAACCCAAGGAATCCACATGAAGTCGAAAGACTCCAAGACTCAGACCAGTAACTCTCAGATGATTTATTTTTGTTTTGCGTAAATGATTCTTTCTTTAAAACTATGTGATCTTTTTGTTTGATTATTGAGTTGTAGGAATTATTGAGCTTGTTGGATGCCCTTAGGATGTTGATGAATGGGATGATGTTTTAACTTTTTGTTTGTTTGTTTGTTTATGTGGCATGTAAGGGGTGAATCCACATTCAATTAAGCTCTTATAAAGTGTGATTAAGACATAGTGTTGTCTAGTGTCCTTTAACTTAGAACCAATTAAAACTCTTTCTACATATATTTTTCCATCACCTCTTCAACCTACAAGCCCCAGTTGATAATTTATTGAGCAGAAATTTAAGCAATTAAATTTCTCAACATTTTTGGCACCATTTCCAGGGAGGTGTCAAGGAACTAGGGCTTAGTTGGTATAACGATTGCTTAGATTTCTTTATAAATCCTTTCTCTATAGTGCTAAATATTCTAAAACAGAGAGAGGTAGGAGTGGTAAGATGAAAGGTAAGAACTTGCACGTCCACTTTAGAGGGTTTCCTGTTGATAAGCCACAATATTGCAACAAGAGTGTTGCAACTCCCAAGGCCACCAACTTTAATTATCAACCCAGGGTTCATACAAACTTAAGAGGTGATAGTGCTATATGCATAGTAGGTTAAGTTCTACTCATACCGCCTTCAAGCAATGGACCAAACCAAGGCATACCAAGACCACTTTACAAGCTGACTCAAGAAAGGGAATTGCATGAGCAAAGAGTTCTATCCTACTTGTAGAAATGGAAATATTATTCTACTTGCAAAAATGAATGAGAATGCCACCTGTTTAATTACAAATTCTAACCTTAGTTGCATGAACGTAAAAAAACTATATTACTTGCAAGAATGGAGACACTAATCTATTTGTAGAATGTAAGCTCTATGCGACTGACAAGAATGTAAACACTAGTCTAATTGCAATATATGAACAGTTGCATTGAAAAGTAAATTAGCATATGCAATAATAGTGCTTGTAATTGAAACCCTAAAAGAAGCATAAATTCAAGAATTCAAGGCTAATATACTTTGCATTGATAAATCGCCCCTTAGTCACTGTGTTCAAAGAAACTTAACTTTAGTGGCAAAGTTAATTAGGCATTTCATAAGAAAGTCATCATTGTTCCTCAAATTCAGAAATCTATCCTCTAACCCTAATTAAGAATTGTGTTGTAGTGAAGAAAGGGCAGGTCTAAAGTGGTCTTTGGTCCTCCTAAATCATGGTTTCATAACCTAGGGGTCATTATTTAAGCCTAAGAGACAAGAATAAAGCTTTTGGAGAAAATCTGGTCAAGTTTACATGGTGCTACAAGATGTTATATGATTGCTACATGATTGGCCTATTTTGCTACAAGATTATCCTGTTTTGCTACAAGATTGGATCTATGAGCATTCTGAGGGTGGAAAAGGTGATCTAAAGGTGGGAAATGGTAGATGAAGATATATGAAGGCTGTATGAAGCTTTTTCCAAGCCTATCACCTCTCAAAGGCCTATCTTGCACAAAAACAAATACACACGGTGTCCTTCAATGACCCAAAAATGTAATTTTGGTGGCAAAGTTTTGAGGGCACTGTAATATGAGGAGGAAGATGCTGATGATGATAGAAGAAATGTAGCATGAATGTTCCAACCTTGCAAGCCACTAGTAGTACTTGAAAAACAAACAAACAATCCTCTTTGCAACTTGAAAAGAGTGCCAAACTAATGATCAAATTACAACAAAATGAACTAAATTAGAAAGGATGAGTTGAATTTTATGAAACTAAGTGGAAAGAAGGATGAGTTGAATTTTATTGCATCAAAAGACAATCTCACTTGTAGCATGCATCTAACCTACATCCATGAAAGCTTAAAGAGAAATGTGATTTAACTCCTAAGTATGCAAAAACAGAGTATGTAAAAGAGCATTAATCTAAGGTCTAATAACTGCAAAGGAAAATAACCACATATTTTTTGCTTGCTAATGCATATTATTCAACCACACTTCCCATGAGAGAGGTGGTAACTAGACCTACACCGACAACTTTTGCAAGTAATTTGATATCAAGTACGATAATAGATGTTGTTAATTAAAGGCAATGCATGAATAAAACACACAAAGAGAGTCTAGAGCCTTTGGGTTGGGCCCTAACACAAGGGGAATTAGCCCTATGAAACAAACTCAGATGAAAGATAACAATAAAATTTTCATTGACATAAAACCGAGTTGAAATACATCATGGAATGAAAATGACAATCGCAAGCTTCCTAGTTCTCAATAGCTCCTTTCTACTCTAAAAGTTAAAATCCTATTAAGCCCTTGGGCTTGTTTATCTAGACAAAAATGATTGAGGGAAGCCTCCTTGGAAAGAGGACTACTTCCCTCCAAAATCTCAAAAAAAATGGATCTAGCTCCCTTAGGTCCTCGAAATTCCTTGAGTGCATCGGCTGCTAGTAGATCCTCGAGCTGTAGGTGAGTGATTTTGGGGATCATTTCGAGTTGTAGGTGAGTAAATGCATGGGACAAGCCTCCTACATCTCCTCTAGTTGCCTCCAATGTGTCTCTGCTTAGTAAATGCACTAAAAATGCTATTTTCCTACATATTAACCACATTAGGCCACAAAGTATGACAAAAATCCTTTAGTCTTCCTATTAAGCACACGATAGAAAATAAAATTTTAATTATTGTGAGAAAAGAGGAAATTATAGGTTGGAGGATAGAAAAATAGGCCTTATAATATACCTATCAATGGGGCCCATCACATGTCTCATTGAATTTAGACGATTTTGGTACTGTATGATCCGAGGAAAAGGTAAAAAGGGTGGGAGTAAAGGAAATTTTAATACTCTAAATAGTACAACAAAAAATAAAACCCCCACTACTAACCTTTTGGTAGGTAATAATTCAGATAAGAAGAAAGGAGGTAGAACACTGGAGAGTCAAGTAAATATTGGGGAGACTTTAGTTACTGGTATAGTAATAAACACAACCACCACTTTATCTAGTCAAGAGGTAGAAATATCATTTGAGGATGAGGCAAAGTCAACATTTCAAAATAATCCAACTACTGAACTCAAACTTCCACCATTAAAGATCGAGTTCAACTTGTTTAGGGGGTGAAAACATGGAATAAGGAGAAGGAAAAACAAATCATGGAGGAAACTAGACAAAGAATGAGGACAAGGTGATCTTTGGTTTTACTATTATTGATCATACTACAAATTTTCACATGAAGAACATTTCTCCTTCAGTACTCCCATGAATCCAAGGATTGGTAAGTGAAGATCCTGATGCCTTTTTGTTTGAATTTAATGTTTTGTGTCATAACAAGGATTATTCAATTGATGCATAGAAACTTAAGCTATTCCTCGCTACTCTTAAATACATGACTCTATGATGGCTTATGGGATTATAGGAAAATAATATCACAACTTGGGAGGGCATGAGAAAACAATTTCTTAAAAAATATCAGGATTACTATAAAGCTAGAGAATTGAAAGAAGAAATTTTTAGAATGGTACAAAGAGAAGATGAAAGTTTAGAGGACTATTTAGAGAGATTTTTATACAATATTTAGTGTGCTAAGCAACATAAGCTAGACGTTGAAACTCAATTTTTTTCTTTTTAAAGGGTGTTTTCGAAGAATCTATGAATATGCTGAATTTAATGGGGATTGGGGATATCTCTAGATTGTCCTTTGATGATTTTTCTGAAATATATAGGAGATATTCCTAAGGGAAGGGTTTAACTGGAAAATGTTCTAGAGATGGTTTCCCTATAAATATTAAGGCATCCTCCAGTGGTGTAACTAGGAATGAATTGAGAAACTTGTTGGAGAAATTAAAAACTAATATACTTAGTACACTCAGTTTGTACTTCGACAATTTAAGATTTAAAAAGAAATAAGAGGAAGAATAGGCATCCCTTGATATTTTTTGTTCTAGATGTTGAAAGAAGCACGCAAAGAAGTATTGTTCTCTTGATAATGTTCCTATTTGTGTCTTTTTTGTAGAAGAACACACCACTAACAATTGTCTAGCCTTACTAGGGCTCAAAGTAGTGTACTAGGAAGATGACCAAACAATAGAATAACTTTATTCATTGGAAAATAAAAAGTCATGACATCCTCGACCACAAGGAATTCCTTTGACCTTTTGCTATGAATTTTTAATACTCACATAGACAACAATATGTACCATGGAACGTTGCAGGACCATGGTAAGTGTGGATCCAACAGTTAGCCCAAAATTAGTCTTGGCAACAAGGTTAGAGAAGGATTGGTATACACTCAGTTTGTAGTTCGACAATTTAAGCTTTAAAAATAAATAAGAGGAAGAATAGGCATCCCTTGCTATTTTTTTCCCTAGATGTTGAAAGAAGCACCCAAATAAAGATTGTCCTCTTGATAATGTTGTTATTTGTGTCATTTTTGTAGAAGAACACATCGCTAACAATTTTCCATCCTTACCAGGGCTCAAAGTAGTGTACTAGGAATATGATCAATTAATAAAACACCTTTATTCATTAGAAACTAAAATTCCATGACAATCTCGACCACAAGGAATTCCTTTGATCCTTTTGCTGTGAGTTTTTCATACTTACCTAGACAACAATATGTACCATGGAATTTTGCAGCACCATGGAATGTGTGGCCCCAACAATCAACCCAAAATCAATCTTGGTAGCAATATTAGAGAAATTTTGGTTATGGGACAATGCCTTCACATCCTTACTATACACAACCTCAATATCCTATGCAACCACAAAAATTTTCACAACCTTATCCACCACAAATAGTTGCATCACAACAAAAAACGCCAAACACATAGCCTCAACAACAACTGCCATCCACCCAACCTCCTTGGTCAAATCAGTTGTTTATCTAAGCTGTTACTAACCTAAAATAATAAGTGAACCCATCCTGATTTGCAATATAAGTTGTAGCCCTTCTAAGTGTAGGATATCCATTTGAGGTCTGGTAAGGTGATCCAAAATCACAACTCCATAGAAATTTTTCTACTAAGCTTCAATAAGACACTAGCCATTCAGAACATCCCCACTCCATCAAGAAATCCACCCTATCTAGACAGGCTGAATGTAAGTAAGGCAATGATCCTTTCTGAATATGACTTGGTTAATGATCTTAGGAATGTTAGAATCCTATTGCTTTAGGCTATTATAAACATACCTATATATGCTACAATAATGAGGGATATATGTTAAAAATGCTTGGGAGGAAAAGGAAGGGCCCACCTACCATACATATTACGGGGGAGTGTGCTGATCTAATTACCAGAAATAATTTATCCAAAAATTATATCAATCCTAGTAAACCTATCATCTCTATGCACATCAATGGGGTTTTCGTATTGAATACTATGATCGACCTTGGTTTAGCTGTTAATATTATGACTGCGCAAACTATGAAATAACTTGAATTGTCCAATATTCAACCTATCCCAATAATTTTTGAGTTATTCAATAGATCTAGGGTTAATTTGGAAGGGGGTTTTAGATGATATGAGTGTTTCTCTAGACTCATGGGAGTATCATGTAGAATTTATGGTTTTGCAGAATAACACTTCATTAGTAGGGTACCCTATAATTTTGGGAAGACCATGGCTTGCTACTGCGAATGCCTTCATATGATGCAGATATCGTAACATTTTTATCTCCCACGGGGGTGCAGTCAAGCACCTACAAAGTCTCTCATGGAATCAGAGGAAGTCTCGTGTTTTGATGATTTAGTAAGTGATGAAGAGGAAGTTTAGGCTATATGCACAATTGACCAGGTAAGGAATTTTGAAGAATGTATGGAAGAGGATCAACTCAATTCTTTTCTGTGTAATTTTGATTATTTTGATACTCATAATGCTTATCTATTGGAATTAGTTTTAAAAGTTGATGTGCAAGAATTTAATGAAAATATTTTTGTATTCATTTTATAGCACTACAATCATTCCTTCATAAAACACAAATTTACACTGTATTATTGTTGAAATTAGTTTCGGGAAGTTTTTGAATGTTATTAATGAACTTACTGATGATAAACAGAAGGAATTAATCCAAGTATTACAAAAACAAATAAAGGTCTTTGCTTGGGATTACCGTGACATGAAGGGAATTGATCTTGAAATCTATTCACATCATATTTATACTTAGATTGATTCTTGACTTTTTAGGAAGCCCCATAGGTGCATGAACCCAACACTCAAGGAGGTATTTAAAGAGGAGTTGCAGAAGCTTCTTGATGCTAATTTTATCTACCCAATATTTGACAACAAATGTGTTTCCCCCTTAGTTGTAGTACCTAAACCACAAGGGAAGTGGCATGTCTGCATATATTTTAGGGAACTAAACAAAGCTACCATGAAATATTACTTTCCTCTCCCTTTCATCAACAATGTCTTAGATACTCTAGCAAGAAAGAAGTATTTTTCACTTTTAGATTGGTACAATAGGTATAATGAGATCCAAATAACTCCGCAGGACCAAGAGAAGCCTGCATTTACTTATCCTTGGGGAACCTTTTCCTACCAGGTGTTTGTTTTTGGTTTATTTGAAGCTCCTACCACCTTTAAGAATGCTCTTCTAGGGATATTATAAGACCTTATTCATGATTGCATGGAGGTATACATGGATGATTTCACTATTTACAATGATTCATTTGAGGATGTTTTGAAAAATATCAAGAGAGTGTTGATAAAATGCCAAGAAGCACACCTTGCCTTGAGTAATGCGAAATGTCATATACTGCTAAGTAAGGGTGTTGCGATTGGTTATGTAGTTTCTGTTGTAGGAATTGAGTTGCATTTGGATAAAATATACGTTTTGTCTCAAGTACTAATTCCTAAAACACAAAAACAGGTGAGAATATTTCTTGGTTTTCTGGATATTATAATATTTATTGAGAATTTCACAAAAATGGCACAACATTACTTAAGTTGTTGTCCAAAGGTGTTGCTTTAATTATTTGGAACAATTGGTGTGAGTCTGCCTTTGAAACTTTGAAAGAAATTTTTTATGTTGCACCTATATTGAAGGGACTTAATTGGTCCCTACCCTTTTACATTTCCACGAACAACTCAAACACAACTTTTGGGACTATCCTTGGGTATAAAGAAGACCAATATTACTATGCCATTTACTATATTAGTAAGAATTTAACCCTTACCGAGCTGAACTACATTATGATAGAGAAGGAATTCTTAGTAGTGGTGCATTCCATAAATAATTTTAGGCATTACATTATAGGTTACAAAGTCTTCATCCACACTGACCATGAAACCATACATACTTGATGAACAAACCTATAACCAATAGTAGGATCACGAGGTGGCTCTTGCTATTGCATGAATTTAATGTCACAATTGTGAACCGACCTAGTAAAGAAAATATAGTTCTTGATTTCTTTTCTTGATTACAAAATGAAGGTGATATTTTTCCTCTAGATGTTAATTTCCTTGATGAGAAATTGTGTGTAGTGTTTACTGACTTTCCTTGGTTTGTAGACATAACAAGTTGTCTAGCAATGAGAAAACTGCCTCAACGGTTACCAACTTGTGAGAAACAAAAACTTATAAGCATGAGTTCCTCATATTCATGGATTAATGGTGACATGTTCCACACAAAAGTGGACCTTATCATTTGCAAGTGTGTCCTCGAGGACAAAATGCTTAAAATTTTGAAGGTTTGTCACAATGAGCCCGTGGAGGTAATTTCTTGGACAAGCAAACAACTTACAAAAACTACAGTCTAGATATTATTGGCCTAACCCTTTGAAGGATGCTAAGAAATATGTGTAATAGTGTGGCAATTTCCAAGGAATGGGATGACTAGTGAAAAATAATGAGATATAATTGCATCCACAAGTGCTGATTTAACTATTAGAGAATTGGCCTTTTGATTCATAGGCCCCATTACGATAATGTCAAAGAAGAAAAAATATACTCGTATGCACTATCTATGTCACAAAATGGGTCGAGGCCAAGGATTTAGCCCGAGCTAATGAGCAGGTAGTACTATAATTTCTTTATGAGGAATTTTTTACAAGGTTTGGTGTGCCTAGAAAGATAATCGAGGACTAGCGAACATTATTCACATATAGAATTATTAAGTCTATCACAAAGAAATACAAAATTAGGAATAAAAATTCTACCCTGTACCACCCTCAAGCAAATGGTTAAGTGGAATCCACCAATAGGATTATAAGACCTAGAGGAGTGCCATAGGATGTACCCCATATGAATTAGTTAAAGGGAAAAAGGCCGTCCTTCCAATAAAGTTTCAAATTAATATTTTTCAGACTATTACCCACTTGGGAATGAATTTGATCGATGCATAGGAACAAAGGTTACTTCAATTCAATTAGCTCAATGAGATCAGGAAAGATGTGATTCAATAGACTATGTTGGTGTAGGAACAAAGAAATAAATGACATGACATATTTATTCAAAGGAACCAGTTTTAGTCAGGAGACCGGGATCTCCTCTTCGACCCAAGGTTTAAATACTTTAAAGGAAAATTTACAACTCGGTGGCTAGGACCTTATGAAATAGAGACTCTTTTTGAGAATGGATTTGTTCGAATTAAAACCATTGATGAAGGGAAAATTTATTTCTTGTGAATAGCATAGGTTGAAGCTCTACAAGAAGCCAATGTCAAAAGCAAAACTCAAGTAGATATTCATCAGGATGATGGGACTAAAGTAGTAAGAAACGAAGCTCATCTTCCTACTCCCACTCTCTCTTCTTGAAACATTTATCTTAAAATTTAGAAAAAGGGGGCCTAGTTGTGAAAACCACTTTGTGGCATGGTTGGGCCAAAGTTTTGCTTGAAAACCAATTTTTGGTATGCATAATTCATGTTGATGTAAAGTTTTTTTTTTTTTTCCAAATCACGATTCTTCAAATTTTTAATTGTTCTCATGTTAGCTGATAGGGGATCCCTTAAGGCCCTCCTTCCGATGACCTTTTTCCCATTGACTCCAACACATTTTCTGAGATAAAAGGTTAGATACCATTTTTAGTAACTAAAGGCTTGCATACATTAATGGAAAGTTCTCTCACTAGTGATTAGCGGGAATACACCAATGTCTCATGTTCAATGGATCTTGCAGGTGACGCAACATCAACACATTCATTCATACCTCACAACATGTACTGCGGTACCTTGGCACTCATCATCATCAAAGGTGAGTAGCCTCGCATTGGTTCATGACATACATTAACCTCTGATAATCTGATGATTCCTTATCATGTTATACTTCAACACCACTATTCAAATGTTGAAGGATTGTACTTGGATTGGATGAGACTGTTGAAAATAGAAACAAGAAATGATAAAAATAGAATTCAGAAATTCTAGTTTAATTTGTCCTTGAAGTAAACTAAGAATTAAAAGCGAATTTTATTCTCATAGCAACTTGTAATAGTTAACTAGAGTGATTTGACTTATTTAACTTAGGAATTTCGAGTTGGAAGTCTTTTTGAAGTCATGTATATGTTCTCCCTATATTATAGGGGTCCAGGATGAGTTAAGTATGAGTGGTAATTAGTTAACTCAGTTTACTGAGTTAAGTCCAATTAAATTAGTTCCAAACTATTTGAGGAACTAATAGTGAGTTAACAGTCAGTTGATGCATTAGTGCACTCAACTAGTGCTACTCCAGTTAACTGAAGATTCCCTCATCAGAAACTCATGCATGTTGATTCTGAGAAAGACCTAGTTGAGACTAGAGTGCAGGGACAATGTACTATTTGTTGTATAATTTTTTGAGTTGTACAGATGGTGCATGCAATCAGGAACTGAACCTAGAAGGGATTGCGCAGTTATGGATGAGGAATTTCCCTTTAAATATGGGCTAATTCTCTCAGGAATTGTGCAAAGAATTAGAAGCTTGGAGGCTTGGAAATTTGGCTAAGTATTGGCCAAAGGAAGTCATCAAGCAGAGGATAGGAAATACTTGTGTAGGTTAAGCTCAACGTTGAGCATAACATGTTGTATTTATCCAACTTATTTGACCAAGAGTACAAGGAAATAGGAGGCTTGGAGATCAGAGAAGAGGCTTGGATTTGGCTTGAGCTTGCTTGTGAGTTGTAGATTGATTTTACTAAGTGTTGGGATTGTTCTTATGAGAAAAAGCATTGTATTATCACCTTGGATTTCTGATTAATGTAATACAAATAGTGGGGTTTTGAGTTGTGGCTTTCCCCAGATATTTATTGTGTTATGTGCCATTGATGTTCTTCCTCTTGTTGATTATTGTTTTGCTCAATATTTATGGGCTTCGACTGTAAAGAGTAGAAATAGATTCTTGTCTCTTGCTTTAGTACATTTCATGAGCTTGTGAATCTACAGGAAAATCTACATGATATTAGAGCTGACAACAGTATACTAGAGGAGATTTTGAAGTTTTGAGTTTTGGGCTGTGATTTTGTAGAGAATATATGAATTTTTTTGTGCAAAATTTTCAGAAAAGAAAAAAAAATCAGATTTGGATTCCTTACGAAAAATACCCAAATTCAATTTTTTTTTAGCTGAATTAGAGTTCGGATGAGGGATATATCGCTTATTTAAAATCAGCTCTTTTTCTAGAAAATTTCATGACGATGTGACATATGAAACAGATTGGCGTGCAAGCCAAGAACCTGTATGCAGTTGAGGTACAAGATGCATGCAAAGCCTTTAGGAACAAGGCAAAGATTAAAGACTTGGTGGGTGAGAGGGACAGTAAATTACCTCTCAACATGCAGCCCCAGAAGAAGCCTCTGAAGGAGCTTTAGGAAGTTGTGGAGCAGCCACATCTAGAGAATCTGAGAGGAGACCGAGTGGAGAGATGCACTCAAGCAGAGAAGAAGCAGTCTCAAACAATTATGGAGCAACAAAAATTGGAGAAGTCGAGAGGAGGCATTCACTCATGCAAAGACCTCCAGTAGGGGGAAATTTAGATCCAAGTGGGTAGAGGGATCATATGTAACCATACCTCTAGGTGTGAGGTGAGGCGATGTGAAGTGATTTTCCCAAGAGGGTTGAAATTGGGGAGGATCCATTGAGTGGTTTTATCTCATCGATCAAACCTTGCTACGAGAGCCCAAAAGAAATAGTAGCATGAGGAATCAGTGGGATTGATGCAGTCAAAGATCAGAGTGACATAGGCTAGAGTAGTCAGATACTGAAGAGCGTAGAGAGGATTGACAACCGTGTAGAAAGGCTGAGTCAACAGAAGCGTAGAGTTTTCAGTCAATAAAGGCAATAGTAGTAAGATACTTTGATGACATAGGCATAATTATGATCCAGGTTGGATGTTTTTTCGTTTCTATAGTTGCTGGAGCAACAAAACTAGAGAGAAGTGTTGCATGCGGAACATTCCAAAGGTTCAGGATCGGGATAGAGTTGAATTCCTTTCTTGTTGAGAGGGAGTGTTGAAAATAGCAACAAGAAATGATAGAAATAGAATCCAGAAATTCCAGTTGAATTTGTCCTTGAATTAAATTGAGAATTAAAATCTAATTTTATTCCCATAGCAACTTGTAATAGTTAACTAGAGTGAGTTGACTTAGTTAACTTAGGAATTTCGAGTTGGAAGTCTTTCCGAAGTCATGTATATGTTCTCCCTATATTATAGGGGTCCAGGATGAGTTAAGCATGAGTGGTAATTAGTTAACTCAGTTTACTGAGTTAATTCCAGGTAAATTGGTTCCAAACTGTTTGAGGAACTAATAGTGAGTTAACAGTCAGTTGATGCATTAGTGCACTGAACTAGTGCTACTCTAGTTAACTGAATATTCCCTCATCAGAAACTCATGCATGTCGATTCCGAGAAAGACCCAGTTGAGACTAGAGTGCAAGGAAAATGTGCTATTTGTTGTATAATTTGCTGAGTTGTACAAATGGTGCATGCAATCAGGAACTGAACTGAGAAGGGATTGCGCAGTTATGGATGAGGAATTTCCCTTTAAATATGGGCTAATCCTCTCAAGAATTATGCAAAGAATTAGAAGCTTGGAAATTTGGCTAAGTATTGGCCAAAGGAAGTCATCAAGCGGAGGATAGGAAATACTTGTGCAGGTTAAGCTCAAGGTTGAGCAGAGCATATTGTATTTATCCAAATTATTTGACCATGGGTGCAAGGAAATAAGAGGTTTGGAAAGCAGAGAAGAGGCTTGGATTTGGCTTGAGCTTGCTTGTGAGTTGGATATTGATCTTACTGAGTGTTAGGATTGTTCTTGTGAGAAACAAAATTGTATTATCATCTTGGATTTCTGATTAATTCAATACAGATAGTGGGGTTTTGAGCTGTGGCTTTCCCCGGATATTTATTGTATTATGTGCCATTGATGTTCTTCCTCTTGTTGATTATTGTTTTGCTCTATCTTTATAGGCTTCCGCTGTAAAGAGTAGAAGTATATTCTTGTCTCTTGCTTTAGTACATTGCATGAGCTTGTGAATCTATAGGAAAATCTATAGAGACGTATGAAGACATATGATTTCATCTTACCAAAACAACTAAAGGTTTCAGGGTCAGTGGTGAAAAGAGCACGAAGACTATTGGAATGGAGTGCATTTGAAAATTTACTATAGAGTTTTCTACCAAGCCCAATTTCACTAGCAACAATCTGTTTCCTTATGTTTTAATCTAGTAGGAATATTTAAGGATTGATATCAACAATTGGATGGGAAGAAACTGACAAGACTATAGATCACATCACAACACAAGGCAAGAATATTGTTTTGTCCTAAAAAATAGAGTACTGATATTTTTTTGGGTGGCTTAACTGATTTTTGTGTATTTAATCAGTTACTGGATCTTGGTATCCATTTAAGAAGGCGAATGTCTTGCAAAACTTTTAGTTTATGGTAACTGTTGTTTATTGTAATAGCTTTTAATTCTAGTAATTTTTCAATATGTGTCGGACAAGTGAAAATGTGGAATTTCACAGTTTTGATGGAAAACAATTAGTATTTCTAGCTCGACACAAAAATCAAGCCCTGCTACTTTAGTAGGTTTAATGGATGCCTAAAGGTAAGTATAGTAAAGACAAACACACTTTTAAATGCATGACTAACTTGTGAGAAATGTATAGGACAATATTTGTCACCATAAATGCATAATGAATAACTACTAATCCAATATGTACCTACACCACCACCTTATCTAGTTACCTGCATTCTAAATAAATTTAATCATATCCACACACCCTCATGATTTGAATTATGTCAAATCAACATAACCCTCATCTAATTCACCAATAATAGAAACATGGTAAATTTTTCTGTTCGCCACCTTTCCTGGTTCAATTTGCACAATGGTGAGAAGCCAAGAATGAGTTAATCCCACACACAACAAACCAGTATGCTGAAGACCCCAGCACCACGCTATGAACCAAGCGATATTGAGTTTCTTAATGTTTTTTCACAGGGAAGGAAATTTTTTTAAGAGGCAGGATGGTTTCCATCCTATGAAAAATTTTAGGGGCATAATTTCAAGGTGACCCAAGATTTTGTAGAAAATTTCAATGGGAATGTAGCTTGGTTCAATCAATTGGAATTGATCATCTTTGAAGAATTGATAAGCCAGAACACCAGTCTTCCGTAGGGTGGAAAATGTTGGTTCAAAATTTAGTTAAAGAATTCAACTGTAATAAATTTATGGTGCCAGAGTGTTGGAACCCAAATTGGAGCAAAGGAGTCCCTTGCTCGCGGATCAAATAAGAGTGGAACGAAACTATTTACTGGGTGGAAAAGTATATCACCTACGAGGGAAGGTATGCTATCACATTTAGATATCATTTTCCATTTCTCTTGTGCTTTCAGGAAAAATGAAAAATGAACCTACCTTTTTATCTTTTAAAGAGTTTGATTAAAATGACCTAGACTATGCAAGCTTGCCCGAAGCATGATGAGACTAGTTTGTTCCATCAGGGATTAATTAAGATACTGGTGGAAGAGGAATTGAAGAAGAAAAAAAAACTTGGGAAAGCCAGGGACAGGTCAACAACCAAAACTGAAATCAGGCTAGGTAGTAAATCATTGCAAAAATTTGAAGTTGAAGTTTTTTCAAGAAAGATAGAAGAAAGGTTCAATGAGGATTGATATTCTGCTCCAAGTTGCAGAGGGTACAATGCATGAGGACACGTAATAGTCTAGGTATGGGGGAGATGAAGAGTCTCTAATTTGACCCATCTGTTGCATACATTGTGTTGGGTATGTGTTATATTCTTTCCATGACTAGCTATAGGTGCTATTAGGTTGTGCCAAGTGCAGTGGCCGGTAGAACCCTGCACAGGGTCTTAAATGGTTGGGAGGACCCAAGGATGGGGGTAAGACCCAAAGATGGTGGGTGGAGATACCCATGGTTTTTGCACATGGTTTTGGGCATGATGGTTTTTTCCCATGGTATTTTATATATCCGGTCAAGGGAACTACAATTATGTTCTAATCCAGGGTTAATGGCTTTGGGTTTATGAATGCTTCAACATTTATATAATGTATTGTAACATTGAAAGGAATATAATGAAAATTAATCTGGTTTCCCCGGTTTGGGTTCTAGGAGAAAATCTCTGTGTATATTTTACGTTCTCACCATTGTATATTTTTTGTTTTTAAGAATTCGTTTGCAGGTAATTTTTGTACATGATAAAATCTACATATGGTATTAGAGAAATATAAACTTCAAGGGGAAACCTTTATAGCTGAGGGGCTTGTTGCTCGATCCTATGGTAGACCCTGTTATAGTGGGAGATTTGCGGGATCAATTCTTGTGGTGAAAGGAGATGGAAAACTGTGGAAAGATAGAGATCGATATATTCAATGGACATAGTTTTTACTACGAAAGCTTAAGATGGAGGATCTATTGGTGGGAAAATATTAGTGGATTACAGTAGCTCCAGCTATGACACCAATAAGAATGTCAACAAAATACGAGGTGAAGTTAGATTGGAAGCAAAAAGAGCACAATATAATTGTGTCTCTCATATTCAATATTGTTGAACGTACCAGGGGAGGTTACGACAAAATATTTTTGGGACAAGTTAGGGACTTTGTATCAATCTAAATCTCTGATGAACAAATTGTTCTTGTGAAAAATTATCTATAACCTAAGGACGAAGGACAAAGACTTGGTGACAGAGCATCTAAATGCCTCCAATACTGGGTTAAGTTAGTTACCAGCTGTTGATATTAAAATTTTGGATGAAGATAAGTGCATCAATTTGTTGTGTTTTCTTATAGACCCATGGGATAGTCTATTTTTTGCTATAGGTAGAAATACAACCACCTTGAAGTTCAATGAAATAGTCTCATCCTTGTTGTCTGAGGGGATGAGACGAAAAATATGGAGAGCTAGAATGAAGATGCCTTGTCTGTAGGAGCATTCCCCTACAATAGAAACAAAAATAAGTCCTCTAGTGGGAGATCTAAATCTCCAAGAAAATCTATAAAGGTATGCTAGAAATGTGGAAAAGAAGGGCACTACAAAAAGGATTGTAGATCTAAAAATCCAGAGAAAGGAAAGGGATTTGAAGATGCTCCTTCTATAAAGGCTAAAACCACCTCATATGAAGGTAGGGATGTGTACTTAGCTTCTTCTTCAAGTGCACATGTAGATCATGAGGCATGATTGATTGACTCATGTGCATCCTTTCATATGACTCCCGTAGGGAGTGGTTTTGCAAGTACAAGAAATATGATGGTGGTGATGTATTCCTAGGGGATGAGAGGAAGAATAGAATCGTAGGACAAGGAAAATTCAATCTAAAGTTTCAAGGTGGAAGGATTAGAACACTTGTTGGTTTTCTACACATTTTTGCATTGGACTTAAATCTGATTTATGTAAACAAGATGGATGATGCACGTGTAAAAATAGTGCTGGAGAAAGATACTTGCAATATGGTTCAAGGACAATTGGTATTGATGCAGGGAGTTCAGGTTATAACTATGTACAAGCTTCTAGGTGGAATTGTTATTGATGGGTGTAACAATTTTGTGGTTCCTGAAAGTGAATCCGAAAATCTAGTGGTCTCTAAAGAAAAGACATGCTGTGGCATCAAAGACTTAAATACATTGCAAATAAGGGCCTTTGAATACTGCATGGTAAAGGTATGTCTAATTTCTCTCGGGATTTATATTTATGTGAACATTGTGTTTGTGGGAAACAGAATCATGTGAGTCTCCCCTTTAGTGCTAAGAGGGCAAAAGGGATATTAGAGCGTGTGAATGATGATGTGTTTGGACCCATGTCGGTTCCATCACTGGGTAAATTTGTGTGCTATCTTTTGTTTATAGATGAATTCATGAGGAATACATGGATATATTTCCTCAGGAAGAAATTTGAAGTCTTTGACAAGATTAAACAATTTAAGCTTCTAGTGGAAAATGAAATAGAGAAGAATATTGAGACGTTTAAGACAGATAATGGTGGAGAGGTTTGTAAAAAGGAATTGGAAGAGTTCTGTAAGAAGTGTGGTATAACACAAAAAAATACTGCTCCATACACACCTCAACAAAATGTAGTTGTAGAAAGATTTAACAAGATGTTGATGGAAAAGAAAAGAAGCTTGCTCAATGGTGCTGGATTAGGATGGGAATTCTAGCCAGAGTAGTGGACATTGCATGTTACTTGTTTAACAAATTGCCTTCATCATTGTTGGAGGATAATACTCCACATGAAGTATGGAATGGTAAGAAACCATCTCTCTCACATCTTAGGGTATTTGGCTGTGATGCATATGTATATGTTCCATAGGAGAAAATAACCAAGTTGGATAGTAAATATGAAAGGTGCATCTTTATTGGGTATAAGGATGGTTTAAAAGGCTATAAGATTTAGGACCCAGAAACAAGGAAGGTAGTGTATAGTCGAGATGTGATTTTTAGAGAGGTGAAAGATGTTCTTAAATATGAAGTCCTACCAAAGGAAAAGGAACCAAAGAAGATAGAGTTTGAACTGAAGGAGGAAGAGTCAGAATCTACAACAGAATAGGAAACAGAAAGGGAAGAACCGATGAATCCAGTTTTGAGGAGAGCGATTTGAGAGAGAAGGTATCCAGAGAGGTATAGTCAATCTACATTTGGTTCAAAATTTCTTTATCTGTTACTGATGATGATCCCAAAACTGTCAGAGAGGAAGTGGATTCAGAGGATGGAAAAGTATGGAAGGAGGCCATGGTTGAAGAAATGGAATCCTTTGATAAAAATGAGGCTTGGGATCTGGTGGAGTTGCCGACTGGAAGGAAACCCATTGGTATCAAATGGGTGTTCAAGAAGAAGATGAATGCAGAAGGAAAAGTGGAGAAATACAAAACTCGGTTGGTAGAAAAAGGTTATTATTAGGTACTGGGAATTGATTTTGGTGATATTTTTCCTCCTGTCGCCAAGTTAGCTTCTATTAGATTACTTTTATCTATTGCTGCTACTTTTGATTTTGAGGTAGAACAGATGGATGTGAAGACAATTTTTCTTCATGGGGATCTGGAAGAATAAATCTACATGAGTAGGATTTGCAGTGAAAGGTAAGAAAAAACTTGTATGCATGTTAAAAAATTCTTTGTACGGGTTAAAGAAGTCACCAAGGATGTGGTATCAAAAAATTTATACATATATACGAGGACTTGTCTTCATTAGGAGCAAAGCAGATCACTGTGTGTCTTTTAAATTAATTGGTGACCATGCTATTTATTTGGTCTTGTATGTGGATGATATTGTTGATTTAAATAGACAAAGAAATTATCTAGGAGTTGAAGACCTAATTGTCCTCTAAATTCAACATGAAGGATCTTGGTGCTGCAAACTATATTTTGCACATGGAAATTAAGCAAGATTGGGCAAAGAGGAAGCTCTTGTTGAACCAGAGGAAGTATGTCAAGACAATATTGTAGAGGTGTAATATGCAATATAGTAAATCAATGAAGGTTCCTATTCCTATAGGTGTAAAGTTATCTATTGAACAATGTCCCAAGACACGTGAAGAGGAATTGGACATGTCCCATATTCCATATGCGATTGTTGTAGGTAGCCTGATGTATGCAATTGTTTGCACCAGAACATACATTGCACATGTAGTGGGAGTATTGAGCAGGTTTATGTCAAAACTAGGGAAGGAGCATTACACAATAGTGAAGTGAGTTTTCAGGTATTTGGGTGGCACTAATGATTATGTTTTGTGCTACCAAGGAAGACTAGGATTGGATAGAGTGTTGGAAATATGTGGCTTTGTTGATGTAGAATTCATTGGACACCTCGATTAAAGAAGATCTACAAGTAGGCATGTGTTTAACCTATTTGGAGGAGAAATTAGTTGAATGAGCAAGAAACAATCTATAATGTCACTTTCAACTACAAAGGTTGAATACATGGCGGCCACTCATGCAAGAAAGGGAATAGTTTGGTCACAAAGATTGTGTTCAAGTATGGGGTTGGTACATCGAGTTATAAGGATAAACTGTGACAACCAAAGTGTAGTTTTCTTGGCAATGAACCCTACTTATCATTTGAAGAAAAATCACATTCATGTTCAATATCACTTTGTGAGGGATATGGTTGAAGACAAAAAGGTGTTGCTGGTAAAAGCAGACACTTTGAATAATGTTGCAAATGCATTGATAAAATTTGTGAGCACTGAGAAGTTTTTTTGGTGTAGAGAAACAATGGGTGTTGCAACCCGGGACCAATGAATATGCACTCCTGCAGCCCCCTATGTGGAAAGAAAACAACAAGTGGGAGAAAGTTGGGTATGTGTTATATCATTTCCATGACTAGCTGTAGGTGCCGTTACATTACACCAAGTGTAACTGGGGTAGGGTTGCAGGGGGGCAGTTGTGCCCCATTTTTTTTTATGCAGACCCAATAATCATTGGGCAGACCTAAAGATGGGGGACCCAAAGATGGTGGGTGGATGTACCCATGGTTTTTGTACATGGTTTTGGGCATGATGGTTTTTTCCCATGGTATTTTGTAGATCCAGTCAAGGGAACTATGATTATGTTCTAATTCAGGGTTAATGGATTGGGGTTTATGAATGATTTGACATGTATATAATGAATTGTAACATTGAAATGAATATAATGAAAAATCAATTTGGTTTTCCCAGTTTTGGTTCCAGGAGAAAATATGTGTGTATATTCTATGTTCTCACCATTGTATATTTTTTTGTTTTTTAAGAATTCATTTGCAGGTACTTTGTTGGGTCCCTATAATACTAGTGATTACCCCATTACTATTGTAGTTATACCCCCTATTTATATTGTTGTGCCCCTATTACCCCCATATTTTTATTTCTGTGCCCCATAGAATCCCTCTATTGTTATTTTTGTGGCTTTATATTATTATTGTTAGGTCGGCTGGATTATATTGTGACTCCTTAGACTCCTATATATAGAAAGGAGGTTTTGTCATTTGTATCATCCAAGAATTGTTCATTTATGTAATGTAAAGGAGGTTGCCCCCTCGAAGAGGCTGAATTCTAAGGCGTGGATTTATCTTTTCTATCTTTTCTTGAGCTGGTTTCATAACATTTGGTATCAGAGCTTTGGATTCTAGGGTTTCGCTGCTCCAAACAGGTCATCGTGGCATTTTCGCTATAACTTTTTTCTGTGACGTTTCAGAAGTCGCAAAAAAACCCATTTGAGAAGAATTGGCGCTGAACCTTGGGTCCGAATTTCAGAGCTTTTCGCGCGATATTTTCGGAGATATGATCTGAGGAAGTTGGCCTTTTTGCAGACTCCTGAATTACATTCAAAACAGGAGACCTGGGGAAAATCGTCATAACTCTCTCTCTGAGGATCGGATTGAAATTTCGTAAAAAGGTACAGAAAGAGGACGGACTGTAGTTTCTTGTATGTGTGTTTCAGATTCAAAGGTTGAAACAGTGACTCGTGGCACGTCGTACAAGTTCGCTCTACTGAACCAGTCTAAAAGCAAGTCACTGTGGGAGATTTCACATAACTCTTCCTTGGAGAATCCAATTTGGCTCAGACTTGTGGCATTGGAAAGAGGACGCAGAAGGCTACTCCAGGTAGCAATTTCAGAATTGGATGATCCGAAATTACAGAGATACATCAGATTCAATATCAGGCTTCTATAAAGTGAAAAAAGGTGTGTAGTTTTTTTTAATTTTTGTGTAAGCTTGGTTTAACGGAATTCAAAGGGCATAGTAAAACATTATTATCGGTAACTGATGCCCCGAGGAAAGAAAATGCAAACACCTAGTAAGGAACCTGAAAGCTCTAGCATGACTCATGAAGAAGAGGAAGAAATGCTACATGATATATCAAAATTACAAGAACAAGTGCAACAAATGTCACGCTCACAAAAGCTAACAGAAGCTAAGATAAGTGGCGTGGAATCTAAGGTAAATGGCATGGAATCTAAGATAAAGGGCATGGAAGCTAAGATGGATGGCATGGAAGCTAAGGTGAATGGCATGGACGCTAAAATTGATGGCATGGATGATAAGATGGATGAATTGAAGAAGTTGCTACAAGAAAGGGTCACTAATGGTGAAAAGGTAGTAAAGGAAACTCATGATGAGAATAAAAGAAATGTTAATCATGATTCCATAGACTCTAATGTTGGATCGAAGACTCACCATGTTCCAAAAATCGATATGAGGAAGTTTGATGGCAAGGATCCCGCCACATGGATATTACAGATGGAGCAATTCTTCGATCTCAATAATGTGCAAAACACACAAAAGGTACGTATGGCAACTTTATATTTGGAACCAAATCAGTTTGTATGGTATCAATGGCTTTGTTCTCGTAAACAATTTATCACTTGGGCAATTTTTACGGAAGAATTGATAGCACATTATGAGGATACAAAAAGCAACACTTTTTTTAGCCAATTGATAAGTCTCAAACAAAAGGGTTCAATAATGGAGCACATTGAGGAGTTCCAAAAATTGAACATAAGGGTAAAAGATATTCCAGAGGAGCATAGGATTGATGTGTTCATAGGGTCTTTAAAGGATAATATCCAACATGATGTGCGCCTTTGGGAACCTGATTCATTAGAGAAGGCATTCAGGTTAGCAAGAAAAATGGAAAGCAAAATTATGGCAACTAGGAAGCATACCGTTCACAACTATAAAGACGGAAGTGTTGTTGCCCATAGTCTTCCACAACCTACAAGGTTGACACCACAACAATTGGAAGAAAAAAGAGCAAAAGGGCTTTGTTACAATTGTGATAGCAAATACACAAAAGGTCATAAGTGTGCTGAGAAGAAATTATTCTACATAGATTGTGAAGAGGAAGAAGAAAAGGAGCAAGAAAGGTCAAAAGAAGAGGATATATTCCAGGAACAAAGCCTAGATGAAGAACAAATAAATCCGACCATATCTTGTAATGCATTGGCGGGAATTACCACTCCTCAAACCATCAAGATAGAAGGACAAATCAAGAAGAAAAAGGTAATAGTGTTGATTGATTCAGGAAGCACCCACAATTTTATTCATTGTAGGGTAGCAAAAGAATTGAATTGCTTCCTATATCCAGCACCAGAGTGTCAAGTGATGATTGCAAATGGAGGAACAATAAATTGTTCTGGAAAGTGCCATAATATCAAGCTATCCATGGGAGAATATGTATTGACTAGCCCAATGCTTTCCATTCCAATGGGAGGTGCTGATGTTGTACTAGGAGTCCAATGGCTACAATCCTTGGGTACAATAGCTTTTAATTTTCAAGAACTTTTCATGAAATTTTCTGTGGAAGGAAAGGAAGTTGAATTAAGGGGTATTGCAGGGAAACCAGGAAAGATAATCAGCTCTAATGGCATGACAAAGCTTCTAAAAAAGGAGCAAAGAGGTGTAATTGCACAATTATGTTCGCTAGATGTTTCCACATTGGAATCATCTATTTCTCCAGATCTCCAAAAAGTCCTGGACAATCATTCCAAGGTATTTGAGACTCCCAAAGGTCTCCCACCTATGCGTGATCATGATCATGCTATTCATCTGATTCCAGGAAGTGTTCCTCCAAACATCAGGCCGTACAGATATCCATATGTCCAAAAAAGTGAAATTGAACGTATGGTTGCAGAAATGCTAGAGGCTGGTATAATTCAACCGAGTCAAAGTTCTTTCTTAGCTCCAGTAGTATTGGTGCACAAGAAGGATGGATCATGGCGCATGTGTCCAGATTATAGGGAGCTCAACAAGCTCACTATTAAAGATAAGTTCCCCATTCCTGTTATTGATGAATTACTGGATGAATTGCATGGATCAATTTACTTCACCAAGTTGGATCTTCGTTCGGGATATCATCAAATTAGAATGAAGATTGAAGACATTCCGAAAACAGCATTTAGAACTCATGAGGGTCATTATGAATTTTTGGTCATGCCTTTTGGCCTTACCAATGCACCTTCAACATTTCAAGGTTTGATGAATTCAATTTTCAAACCATTCCTTAGAAAATTTGTGTTAGTATTTTTTGATGATATACTAATCTACAGCAAGTCTTGGAAGGATCATGTTGAACATGTTGACAGGGTGTTACAACTATTGGAGGAGAAACAATTATATGCAAAAAGATCCAAATGTTTCTTTGGAGTCCAGGAGGTGGAATATTTGGGTCATATTGTATCTCATGAAGGAGTTAAGGTAGACCCTAGCAAAATTAAAGCCATTAAGGAATGGAAAATCCCCACATCCATAAAGCATCTGCGAGGATTTCTTGGGTTGACAGGGTATTATCGCAAGTTTGTTAAGAATTATGGGAGAATAGCAGCACCTCTAACAACATTATTGAAGAAAGATTCATTTTCATGGACTTCGGAAGCAACAAAGGCCTTTGAACATCTTAAAGAGGCAATGTGCCAAGCACCGGTCTTAGCTACGCCGGACTTCACAAAAACCTTTATTGTGGAATGTGATGCTTCAGGAAATGGAATTGGTGCTGTTCTAATGCAAGATGAAAGACCCATTGCTTTTGAAAGTCGTCCAATCAAGGGAAAGTTTTTAAACAAAGCTATTTATGAGAAGGAAATGTTGGCAATACTCCATGCACTTAAGAAATGGCGACCCTACCTAATGGGAAGACACTTCAAGGTAAAAACGGATCATGATAGCCTTAAATACTTTTTAGAACAAAGATTATCCTCTGAAGAGCAACAAAAGTGGGTCACAAAGATGTTGGGTTATGACTTTGAAATCATCTACAAAAAAGGGAAGCAAAATGTGGTGGCAGATGCACTCTCAAGAAAGGATGAGGATGTGGAAGCATTGTTGTGTGCCATTTCTATTATCCAACCAGATTGGATAAACGAAGCAAGGGAGGAATGGAAGAACGACGAAGAAGTGTGGGCACTTATTCAAAAGCTACAACAAGATTCCAGTACTTCTGATACATTTAGCTGGCAAAATGATTCGTTATGGTACAAAGATCGCTTATACCTCTGTAAGAATTCCCAGCTAAAACAAAAGATTCTTATGGAATTGCACACTTCTCCCTTAGGAGGGCACTCAGGATTTTTAAAAACTTACCACAGGGTTAAGAAGGAATTTTTTTGGGATGGCCTTAAATCAGATATTCAAAAGTTTGTGGCGGAATGTTTGGTTTGCCAGCAAAATAAAGTTGAAACAATTAAGACACCAGGTCTATTACAACCTTTATCCATTCCAAGCCAACGTTGGGAGGAGGTTTCAATGGATTTTATCACAGGTTTACCCAAGTCTGAGGGAAAGAGTGTCATCATGGTGGTAGTTGACAGACTTACCAAGTATGCACACTTTTGTGCATTATCACATCCATTTAAAGCCAGTACAGTTTCTACTGCATTTATGGAAACAGTTCAAAAGCTACATGGAAACCCAAAGATTATTGTAAGTGACAGAGATCCCATTTTCACTGGAAATTTTTGGACAGAATTATTTTCTTGTCTTGGTACTCAGTTAGCTCATAGCTCATCTTATCATCCTCAATCTGATGGGCAAACTGAGATAGTAAACAAATGTTTGGAAGGATATCTTCGTTGCTTTGTATCTGATAAACAGACACAATGGGTCAAATGGTTGCCTCTAGCTGAATGGTGGTATAACACTTCCTTCCATACAGCAACAAAAATGACCCCATTTATGGCACTTTATGGGTATCAACCACCATCCATCACATCATATTTAAGAGAAAATTCTAAGGTTCAGGCAGTGGAACATCACATCGAACATCAACAACAAGTCCTCCAACTCTTAAAGGATAACCTCGTGTTGGCACAAAATAGAATGAAACAACAGGCAGATCAACATCGCAGTGAAAGAAGTTTTGATGTAGGTGATTGGGTATTCCTACGGCTACAACCATATAAGCAAATGTCCCTAAAGCAAGCTAAGAAGGATAATAAATTATCACCAAAGTATTATGGTCCGTACAAGGTGTTGGAAAAGATTGGTACTATGGCATACAAATTGGAGCTTCCTGCAGCTTCTCGATTGCACCCAGTTTTCCATGTTTCATGTTTAAAGAAGGTTATAGGTGACAAGCTCCCAATTCAAACAATATTGCCAGAACTTGACGAGGAAGGAAAAATTATATTGGAACCGGAAGCAATCACAGAAACAAGAACTCGACAGCTACGAAATCGATCAATTTCAGAGTATCTTATCAAGTGGAAGAACTTATCCGCTGAAGATTCCACATGGGAGGATGAGAATTTTATGCAGAAGTATCCAGAACTGCTCAAGCGTTGAGGACAACACTTTTTTGAAGGAGAGGGGCATGTTGGGTCCCTATAATACTAGTGATTACCCCATTACTATTGTAGTTATACCCCCTATTTATATTGTTGTGCCCCTATTACCCCCATATTGTTATTTCTGTGCCCCATAGAATCCCTCTATTGTTATTTTTGTGGCTTTATATTATTATTGTTAGGTCGGCTGGATTATATTGTGACTCCTTAGACTCCTATATATAGAAAGGAGGTTTTGTCATTTGTATCATCCAAGAATTGTTCATTTATGTAATGTAAAGGAGGTTTCCCCCTCGAAGAGGCTGAATTCTAAGGCGTGGATTTATCTTTTCTATCTTTTCTTGAGCTGGTTCATAACATACTTTCTATATAGGGTAAAACCTACCATTGGATACCTTTTTCCCTATCATTCTCTATTTTATCTTTCCTTTCTCCTATACTTTCTTACTATCTCTATCAATTTCATGGCCTTTGTAGTTATGAGTTAGATAAGGTGATTATCTATAATCAAATACATTTCTTCATGAATTATGTCCATGTTTTCAGTGTATTTTCCTTGCTTGATTAGCCTTGTGTATTGTAGATTTTATATAGGTTATAACACCGAAAACTATTGATTGATCTATTGGAAGCATGTGGGTTATGCAAATAAAGCCGAATTACTGGAAGAAAATGAACTACTACAGGAATAAAATCATGGCCAATTTTGGATACCCTGCCCAGTGATTAGTTCAATTACTTAGATTAGCACAACGCAAGATCTACTTTTGTTCAAACAAAAAATATTCTTATCTTGGGAATGTAATTTCAATGTAACATCTTATTGGATAGTTACGATCCATATTTTATTTTTGTACAAATCATTATTATGGCCATAATGCTGGGTTCTTTTGGTAGTGAATGGGGTTGAGGCCCTAGGTTTGGGTCTCTTGGTCCATTTTTTAGAGATTAAGTTCTATATATTGATGTAACAACTCTAGGGTGGTTAGTCACTGTAATAGGGAAATCGCTGTAGTGGCCCTGTTTTGTAAACAAAAGATCTGTATTCTATAATTTTCTGGTGAATTAATGAAAGTGCCCTGTTGTTGATAAAATTGCGAATTAAAATTTTATTCTTGCAATGCTCCTAGTCAAGAAGGGCCCTGTGATTTTGGATGCACTTGCAACATTATTAGAATTTACTGATATATATATATATATATATATATATATATATATATATATATATATATATATATATATATATATATATATATATATATGCATATTGTTTATTTAAGTTTGTTTACGTAGAACATATTCATTTATTTCCATATTTGTTCTTGAATTTCATATGTTGTGATAATCTATGTGGCGTGGTATGAGGTCCCTTGATGTGGAGAGTTAACAACCCAAGAAATCCATAGGAAATTAAAAGACTCCAGGACTCGAACTGATAAATCCTAGTTGATTTATTTCCGTTTTGCGTAAATGATTCTTTCTTCAACATTGCATGATCTTTTTGTTTGATTATTGAGTTGCAGGAATTATTGAACTGATTGGACGCCTTTATGATGCTAATGAATGAGATGATGTTTTACATTTTTTGTTTGTTTATGTGGAATGTAAGGGGTGAATCAAAGTTCAATTAATATCCTACAAAGTGTGATAATATAAAAGTGTTGTAGTGTCCTTTAACTTAGAACCAGTTAAACCTCTTTTTTCATATATTTTCCAACACCTTGTCAACCTATGACCCTCAACTGATAATTTAATAGGCAACAATTTAATAAATTAATTTCCCAACGCACCCCATAATTTCTCCCTAAATTATGATGTAATACGTTTTTTAATATTATCCTTATTCTACAAAATGATCACCTCCTTTATCCCCTAATGGCCTAGCCAAGAGTGGGCATCCTTATGCCATCCCCACTTGAGACAAAAGTGGTTTTGGTTAGAGTTAGAAGCAATATTAGAAATCTATATTCTTCAATGAAGTTTAACCTATTATTATACATTAGATGCTATTCATATCCATGCCTTCAATGGGATAAAGGCTTGCTTCCATGAGGAGGATAGGATAGGTTGTATTCCTTTAATAATGAGATTACAAGTTACAAACTGCTTTTAGATCTATTTTATCTTCCTCCACAACTCTTTGGAGATATTACATTGCCAAACCTCACATCCATACAAAATAATATGGGCGATGAGAGTCTCAAAGATGATGTTTTAATTTTAATTTTATCTTTTAATTAATTAATTTAAAAAATTATTTATCTGATCTCCAAAAAATATGTTGACTTACAATTGTTTTCAAGTCCATAATAAGATTTCCATTCTTCATTTATCATTTTCTCAATGCTATAATTCTAGTTGAGGTTGTAATGGATATTAATTCCAAGATATTTTTTTGAAGGAACTCCCTCCAAGTTTTGTTATCATATATGAAAGTATCATATGTGATATTTCAAGATTTATTTATCACGATTTTCATTTTTTTTACTATTGATAGTCATGCCCATATTGGAACAAAAATATTTGAGGATTCTTAGTTTCTTGCCAAGATCATAAGGAATCATCACCAAAGGATCATCAACTTAAAGAGGAAGAGTGATGATTATACAAGTGAGAGTGGGGTCAACACAACTTGCTTCTTCCAAACACCCTTCAAATTTATTAATGTATATGGTAAAAAGGGTAGGGGACAAGTACACCCTTGACTCTGATATTGTAGTTAATTTCTTCTAACTAACCTTTTATGGTCCTAATCATAGCAGTAACATTCTCATACAACCCTGCCATAACGACCATCAACTCAAGAGGAACCTTTATCTCTTCTAGCCTCTTCCAAAGGTTTTTCATGGGAATGATGTCAAAATATTTTCTAAAGTCAATGAAACAACAAAGTGGATCAATTTTATTATTGTGGAATTTCTCCACAATGATCTTGAGAGCAACAAGGTGTTCCATAGTATTTCTATCTATAGGCTAATATTCTTTTAAAAAATAATCCCATACAACTTGGCTAATATGTGGCTAATCATTAAGGCCTTATAATTAGAGGGAATGGATTTATCCCCTATTTTAAAGATAGGTACAATGAGGCTCTACATTGAAGGCTAATCCAGAATGAATCATTATATTAGATGTCATCCATATTCATGCTTTTAGAGTGGAAAAAGTCGAGGAATTATCTTACATCACCATTTTTACCAAGAGGTCATAGTTTGGTGAATTGGGGTTTGAAACATTATAGAAATAGTTTGAAGCATCAAATGGTGTTTTTATGGAGTAAATTTTTTCTTCTTAAGTACTACACCTCGTAGCATTATTCTAAACACATATATCTTTCCAACAATGCAAGAATCACCTCAATTGGAATATGTATGCAAAAGTTATGCCACTTGGAAGTTGACCTTCTTGTTTTAACCACTATGATTCAAGATGATGCCACATTAGCCCCCATTATTCATGGAAAAGGGGCTATTCATGTGATCATGATGAACACGACTCTAGAAGAGTCAATATTATAACTATAGTTGAAAGCTGAAGGAGATAAACTTAACCACTAGTAGGCTATCGAGATGTGTCATAATCGAGCCACTAGGAGGAAAATGGGTTCCATTCTATTTGAGTGCATTTTGTTCCTTAGATGGGAAAAGTAGCCAAGATTGTATAGGGAGAGAGAAAATAGAGAGGGTTGGTGTGCTGTGGTATATTGCGGGGACTTGCAGGGGATCCAAATATGTTAAGTTGAAAGTCATAAATCCCTATTCATGGTCAATGAATATGTTAATAACCTTTAAGATCCCATTGAGAAGAGGTTTGCATTACTGGAAGCATAAGTCATAGATATAAACCATAATGTGAACCTCCTCATGGTAGATTTTCCCAATAATATTGGGATATATTGAGAATATGGAGGTTCTAACATGGAGGTCGGATCAAAGGGATTTCAAACTAGATTAGGAAGAACTATAGGGGGAATATAAGAAAGAACATGAAAAGGATCAACCCAGTTTGAGTACCATGAACCATTCACAATCCCTATTCAAGATGGAAGTGAATGTCAACATCAAGCCATATCAAGGTGAGATTGATGCTCTCAATTTAAATCACTAGTTTCAATTGTTATAAGTTTATTTTAGTGTTTATAATATATAAGAAGAAGGGAAAAACAATTCATTTGCTTAGTTGTCGTTAGGGGGCCATGCCATAAATTGGTGGGAAAGCCACATGAAGACCTTGAGGTTGGAAGGAGATCATGTAGTGACTAAGCAGGAGGATTTCAAAACTCTCATAAAGTCACAATTTTACACTATTGGGTATGTAGAGGACTAATGGATTTGGTGGCATTACTTTAGATAGAAACAAGGGAAGAGTGTATAGGACTACACCATAGAATTTAGAAATATGGACATAATCTTGGTTTTCCTCAAACAACCCATATGTTATCAGGTATCCGAGTGGTCTACATAAGCAAGTGATGTTGTTCAAACCCATATTGATAGATGAGGCTTGTGTACAAGCACAATACTTGGAGAACATAAGCTAGAAGAATGGGCAATCAAGTAGGTCAAAGTAGAAGTAATAACACCAAGAAGCTTACAAGGAGGGAAAAGGAAGTGGAAAGGGGGAAATACAAAAAGACAACAACCAAACCACACCAATGAAAAGATACCAACAAAAACTACAAACATTATAACATTGATGATCATATAGAGGAGAAATGTTGGAAGTTGCATCTAGATATCAACTTGAAGAACAAAAGAAATATGCTAAGAAAAAAAATCCCATGGCCGCTGATTTAAGCGACCAAGTGGAAAGAAACACAAACATGGATGAGGATATTGTTTATACATTAGTGCAAAAGGGGGTAAATTTGAGTATCCTTCAACAATAGGAAGAGAAGGAAATGAACACTAGCTCTTTGACAGTGTGAATAATTATATTTTTATTTAGGATGGTGATGAGAATTCACATAATCATTTAATAATCAACCAAGGGTCTGTTAGACTTGTGAGGAATCTATGTTGTATGCACAAGTACCAAAGTTCTTACTAGTATTAAATGATTATACATAAATCCTACAGGTGATAGCAACCAGGATCAAGATATGTTTGACCACTAAAATGGTTTAATCACAAGTTTCCTAAGTGTTGTAGTTCAGGTGAACACTTATTCTTAAGGTCAATATCCAATTATAAGCAAGATTCCTATCAATTCTAATTTCACAACACTTTGCAGTTTTGCAACAGTTTCGTTGATTTTGTAGCAACAACTGATAATCAAGCAACATCTATGCAATCACCTCTACACACCCAAAATCAAAGAACATGGCCCAGGAAAGTACAAGAATAGAAATATCAAATAACACACTTGTAGATAAACATGCAATGTAAATCACATCATTTGATCCTAATCTAATAAGAAATTAATCATACACACTCTACAAGAAAGAAACATGTAAATTACTGAAAGAAAATGTATGCAAGACCTTACCTCGAGTAGGACCAACTCGGGATTTGACCTGTTCCCAATATTTGAGTTCACAAAGACAAGTTCAATAGATCAAATATGCATCCATGGGAAAATATATTAATTAGAAATGATATAACCGAGTACAACAACATTGTTTCTATCAGAGTTTAGACATACATATTTATAAATGATAGGGGAATGTAATCCCTAATGAACTTTAATAATATTAGAGGTTACATTATCCAAAATGATTCACCTCATAACTCCTAAATTCTAAATAAAACCAAAGATAATGGCAAGTAACTTGCAAGACTGATAATAGTTTGAGAATCATTATGTTTAGCCTCGGCAACACAACAACTATTGCACACCAACGCATATATAATGGTTTACAATGAATTACATGTAGGCTTGTTAAACACTGATTTTCCTCTTTGCTCTTCAGAGAGAATCTAGGAGATAGGTGAACATATTATTGGTCCACGAGCAAATTCCAAAGAGAAACATGTGAATAACAATGCTCAATCAATCTGAAACTTGGAAAACGACCTGTCCACTTGTTCTAGTTTTATAGCTCTCTAAAAATATTTGAATATGCCACTTGTTCCTTGTGAATCATATGTGTTTGCATCAAAACATTTATTTGCGTGCTTTGGACAATATGTAGATTAACGTTTTTTTATTATTAAAACATAAATTATGATATAAAACCACCCTTAGACTATTCTCTAGTTCTAATCTCAAGCGCAAATTACAAGACTAATAAACATGCTTTATGCCTTAGCTAGCCATGCTCGAAATTAGTATTTTAAGGGTGATTTCAAAAGAAAAGAGGAAAAAATGGCCAAAATGAGGTGGATGATTTTTTTAGTAGAAAGGTCCATTTTGTAGCTCTTCATCACCCCCTATTGATATTAGTGCATGTCCTCATGCATCTTCATTATCCCCTTTAGGAAGACTTGCATGCACATCACTCCAACAATATGATGGGTGGAAAAATTCTCCCAAGTAATAATACCCAAGGCAAGGTTCCATTTCTCGCCATGGTGTATGTTCCTCCATTTCATCCTAATGGAAACAGGTATGGTAATTCTTGGTGGGACCCAAAATGATTGAAAAGTGAAACCTAAGGCCTATCCATCAGGATCCATACTTTAATATAGCGCTGGCATAACGAGTAACTCAATTGAGTGTTAGGAAAAAGTATGGATATCCCATTGGGAACTTTTGTTCAAGATGTTTTGGAAGACCATTCCACATAGTCTAAGAAATAAGTAGAGCATTATAGGTCTCGAATCTAGTCACCTCCTGATACTTTGTAATAGTAAACCATTGATTGTGCTGGATAGTTGTTACATATCTTGGGTCCATTCTTAACCTATTCAAAACACCACAAATTGGGCTTGTTAAGGGGTATTCTTCCCTTAAAACAAGATTTGATGCAACTTCCAATGCTAATTAGAAACTTTGATGGTTCTTCCAATGTAACAAATTGTTTAGATAAGATATCAATGCATGAAGATAAACATTTCCTACAAATGGACTAGGATTCCATCTAGAATTCTCTGGAAAAACGAAATTGAAAAGATACTGTTCACATAAAAGATTTTTATAAGCACATTCAATATTATGATACATGTCCATAAATTCATGAGACTGCTAAATTTCATGGGGTTTTTTAACTGCAATCCACCATAATTATAGGGTTACCCATCGTTCATGAAGATAGATAGAATAAATTTGTGAAGGAATTGGGCTTGTAAGGACTTGTAAACCTAGGTCTACTGCCTTCACTTTAAGCTTTTCCTCTTTCAAAGATTTTTCTTTCCATTTCCTTATTTTAGATCCCCTTTTGGATTCTTGGGGTAAATACATAATAAACCACAACTTTCTCATTTTCTCAATTTCTTGACGGTGAGTTTCCTTTTCTATTATCCCAAGATTGAAAAGGTGATATTTTGTTTGCCATTGCAGAAGGTCCGGTTTGACCTATAAAAATGCATAAGTATTGATAAAAATATCATCGAGGATATTATTAACAAGGTTTTTTTTCTTTTGTTGTACACTCCTAAGAGTATTGTTTATCTCTAACCTTAGGCCCTTCTACCTAGTCAATAACGTTTAAAAGAGTGTCCTTGTTTTGAAGTTTTGGCCTAAGTTTATGCAATAGCCTTCAATTTTTGATTTTGTTGCGAGAGGCTTTTATTTTTTTTAACAATGTTTGATATGCAGAGTACACAATCTAAAGAGTCTAGGCATTGTGGCCTTACCCTTTAGCTTTGGTTTATTCACCTTGTTGCCAACAATCCCCATGTGAAATTGCATAGGCACCAATTGTACTGGGCAGTCTCCTTTGCTCTAGAATGGAAAATATTCAACAAATGAAGTATTGCCTATATCCATATCGATAGGTTCAAACCTTGACTCTAGTTTTGGTTCATCAACAAGAATTTCCTTAGTTTATTTACCCTTTTCCCACTGTAATGACCTAGTAGGGTAGCGTTGCTTATGGTTCACCTATGGAGCAAACTCCTTCTTACCTCGAGATGCTAATTTCTTCGTAAGGGGTAAGACTGATGCTCTTGGTTTGAGTTTCCCTCCTTGTGAAAATGACTCTCATAAAACCCCAATTCAACTGATCTTGTCCTTGACAATAATTTTGATGAGCCTTTGATGGAAAAGTGCAGATTTAGGGGTTTTTTCTCTTTTGAACAACTAAAACCATGTTGGTTAAACATTTTAGCAAGAAGTAAGGCACATTCATTGGTTTTGTTCTGGCTAAGTGCATTAAGATATAGATGTGGAAACAATACACTTTATTATAACACCCTTAACATGTAATGAACTTTTGCACAAAGTAGACAACGTCATGCCACAAGGGTTGCAACAACTCTCTTTTGATTCCTTGCCGCAAGTCAGGTAATGCCAATGGGTATTCCGGAAAAGGACATAAGCTCTCATTAGAACTATTGATATTTTTATACCACTTCTTGCAAGTTAAAGGAAGCCCACTGCTTGCTACGAATGTTTTTTGATTTATAGGAATAATGAGCTTTTGGACTAGGGCCTTGTCTCCATTGAAATTTTTAGCAAATTCCAAAGCGATTTGAGTATCATACCCATAGAATTTTTTCGATAATAGAATCCACTCAGCTTGAAGAAAAACATACCACACATCCTGGTTGGGTCTGGTTTCTTCCACATCCTCTGGTTCAGTGTGCACTATGGTACCTCCCATGTTTCATGACATTTCCCCTACCCTTCCTCTATTAGAAAAAATACATATGTATACCCATAGTCTCCTAATATATATTAATTATGCCAAATCCCCTATTCTTTTTTTGTGTCGATTTTCAAACCATTACTTGTAATACCCGATCATTAAGAATCATATTTATTGCCCTGCCACTCCTATTTATGCCATAATATTTCCATGTCATTGATCACGTGAAGGCATGCTACAAAATCACGTCTCATGCTATGAAACATGGGGTGAGCTATAAAATGACCATTTTCTACAAAACAATCGTGGAATGGTAATGTTCCAGGTGGCTTGAGTTTATTATGGTTTCAACAAGACCTTCGAGTAATGATAGAGGTATATGATGATAGGGGTGTATAAAATTGCACTCATATATTTATAGATTAAAATGATTAAGGAGTCAGATTGGGAAAGGTATTTTATAAAATATAAATGTTTATAGTAGGTTAAAAATGATAAGGGGTAAAGTTATAAAAATAGTAGGTTGGTGATAAAATGGGTAGACTATAAGGGTTGGGTAGGATGAAAGTGAATATAATTAGTCATGCTTATGGTATTTTTAGCATATTACTTAGCTCCTATGTATGTTAAGAAAAAAAACTAAAGATATAGTCAAAGAGTACCTGAATTGTGGTAGAGAGCACACAATTTATATTTACACCATCCTTTTATTTCTATCATGTAGTTTGGTTCCAAAAGACAGCCTCAAAGAGGTTATTGTCATAACCATCCCTACAAAATCATGTCCAAACAAAATGATAATGTTAAGCAACATTTAAATAAAGATCATGCCATATATATATATATATATCCTTTTATTATTTTTTCTCTCTTTCTTTTCTCTTTTTTTTGAACTCTGCCAACTAAAACCCCAATTTTCTAGCACAAGCTCATCCAATTGCACCCAAAGTGATTTTGCAATTGGAAATTTATTATTCCTAGTGATGCCATCTAGTATCTGGTTTTCTAACATTGCCAGTGTCGGTAGCGTCTGGAAGACATGTTTTCACTACTAGATATTTTTTCTCTCTTTTTTATTTTTAAAGTGATATGGACCGAAATGTTAAAAAGTTGTAGAGAGGAGAAAAATATCGACTCGCTCTATGACCTTCATATTGGACTGCTTTTCCAACCCTTGGATAAATTCTTCTCTAGATTAGGGTTTTTGATATAGTCCCAATTGATGTCCATTTTCCATTAACAATGTCTATACCCCATCAATAGTACGGAGCCACATAAAACCTTTATCAAAAATAGTTTCAATTTCGTAAGGCCCCAACCATCGAGTGTAAAATTTACCTTTGAAATCCTTGTATCTAGAATAAAACAAAATACCAAATCTCCTTATTTAAACTTTTCTTATTTATGAACTTGTGAGCTATTGTAGTATAATAGTCATCTACTATATGGCATCCTGACAAATCTCATCAAGCTCGTCAAGCTGATATAATAAGTGCTTTTGTACTTCTTAAAGTTGCATCCTTATTTGCAAATTAGTTCTCGATGTTTTAATTTTAAATTCTATAGGGAGAATAACTTGTTTTCCCTACACAAGATCATATGGAGTGAAACCCATATTATCTTTCCAAGTGATTTTGTAAGTTAACAAGGCTTCTGGAAGCCTCTTGACCTAATATTTATGGTATTGTTGCACTGTTTTGCTCAAGATATTTTCTAGAACCTTGTTAGTAACTTCATCTTGTCTGTTTGCCTGTGGATGGTAGTGGGTAGACATATGATTCTTAATCCTAAATTTCTCAGTGAGGTTTTGAGTAAGATTTGAAGTGAATTGAGTTCCTTGGTCTGTGACAATTTCTCTTAGTACACCAAATAAAACAAATATCTCCTTATATAAGAAGTCAACCATTGCTTGTGATGGGCCTCCAAATTAGACATAAATTAAGGTCCATCTAACCTTTCCTAGGCATATAAATGATATATTAAATCTCTCATTCTACACTTAATAATGTTTTTTTAGCTTTAATATGTTCTTAGAAAGGTTTAGAGATAATTGCATAGTATGTGCCTAATATTATTTATTTTTGAAGAATATAGAGAGAAAATGGAGTAAATTCTAAATGAGATAATATAGAGACTTGATCCATACTACAAGATGGAATTATATTGGATAATAAATGAACTGAATATAATGAAATTATTAACAAATTATGGAGCTCCACTGGTTGAGAAAGTCTAGGAATGCGTTCTCTATCATTTAATGAAGATTCCCAGTGTTGGGAACTTGTTGAAGCCTCAAAATTTGTTGCAACAACATTGGGGGATGACCACCCGGTCCGAACCTTAAAGCATTTCCTTTTCCATTTGGAATGGTGGTTCCGACTGGTTCAACTAGGTCCAGTTACCTTCTCTCAATTTCTAAAATGGCTTACAATATGACTTTCATCCACCAATGGAGAAGAGACATCAAATCAACCCTCTTGCTGATTAGGAAAGAAAGTGATCCTTAAGCTGATCTGGGGCTCAACCAAGCCACAACTAAAGTTTGCCTCTTTGGGAAGAGGACTTATAAGAATGCAAAATTAAATCTAAATGCAAACTTATTCTATAATGCAAGAAAAAGGAACTAAATCTTAATCCTATATCAATTAAGCAGATATAGATCTAACCCAACTAAAAGAAAGATATTTAAATGATTGGGATTTAAATATATCTGGCTTATAATGAATATCAAGCTAACGAAGTAGTTCAATTAACTGAAATTATGTATACAAAAACATATTCTATTTAGAGACCTCTTAACTGAAATAATAAACCAACAACATTTAGGAAGAAGTTCACAAAATGATATTGATTGTTTAATCAGTAATTCAAATAATCAAACAATAATATGAGGAAGAAGTTCATAATATATTTGTTAAACCAGTATTAAAAGATAGATTTATGAGTAAATAGTTACTCAGAAATTTTAATTCAACCCATAAGAGCAGAGATAAATAATAACATATGATTGAGACAATTTACTCATACTGACAAAAGTGCACAAATATGAATAAAATGACACATTTTTACCATCATAAAATGAAACTAGTATTTAAAACAGTAGTATTAGAAATACCAATTTATTGAATCCATTTCTCTGGCTCTGGTCTCCAACAATCCTTTACATTGCTTGAACTTCTTCTTTTAAAACAAGAGCTGCAATAGTGAAAACTCTGCTCATCATGCATAATTCAGAATGCAAAAGAAAAATCCTCAATAATCCCCAGATCTAAAATTTTCTCTCCTCTCACCTACAACTCTAAATCCCTATTATAGAAGTTCTTTTAGAATTCCATAATTACAGAGGAGAGAAGCCCTTATTACATTCTACAATTTGCTATTTATAATAGTTTCAAAAGAATTCTTAACAAGAAAGTTTGTTGAAGAAGAAATCTGTTTAATCAATTTTCATTGGCTCAAAATTCCATTCTTCTATTGCTGGAGCCTTCTCATTGATTGAGATTCTTTTCTCTTCATCTCTTCAATTGTTTTCCTGCAAAATAAATCAAAACAAAATTAAAATACAAAAATAAAATCAAAATGCTAAATCTGGAATTAAAAGAAATCCAATCAAATTCAATTAAATAAATAATTGAAAAGGAAATCTAAGCTTTCTTTTGAGGGCTGTGATGATTTAATTATCCAAGGATATTATTGACGAATGAGTCTACACTCAGAAGGCGTCGTAGGAAAATAAGAATGTAGAAAATAAAACTCAGAAGAAGTCGTAGGAAAATAAGAATGCAGAAAATAAAACTCAGAAAATTGATTTTGTTAAAAATTCGGAGCCTGATCTTCTACTGGATTTTAGACCCAATAAATGATCAAATATGGAAATGAAACCACTTCATAAATATTCTCCACAATTTTATATTTCCAATGAACTGTTCTAGGCCTCATTTGGCCAAGTAATACTCCATTTATTAGCTTCCAAAGTTGGTTTATTAGAATTGCCAGAATTCTGGAATTTTTAGGCAACTATTGCCTAGGTTAAAAATTAGAATTTTTAATTAAATTCTAACCCTAATTTAGAATGCTAGTATTAATTAATTAATACTAATTAATTGTAACTGTGTTATTAATTTATTACAATTTTGATTAAACAAAATTAATAATTAAAATATTATTATATAATATTTATATTTTAATTTGAATTATATAAAAATTAGAATATAAATTATAACTATAATATAATATTATTATAATTTAATATTACAAACCAATAGAATCAATCTAAATATTATAATTTAATAATATTACAAATCATTAGAATCAATCCTTAACCATAACAAACCATTTATTATTAAAAGAAATATTACGTGGAGAGTGTGGAGGAGAGGGTATGGAAAATGGGAGGAGTATGGAGTGATAAGGTAAGGTGATGTGAGGGTGAGGTGAGGCAGATGAGTCGGGAGGTATAAGGAGTTTAAAAACCTTTATAATAAAACTAAATAACCTATCACATATAAATCAAATCGCAAGATTTTAATTGAGGTGCTTGAGCTGCTTGCGATATGAGATATCGCAATATCACATCACACTTTTTATCTGAACGATTTTGGAAGGAGGATTCAATGAGAAGTGGGGCCTACACGAATTAACCATCCTACAAATTGGATTTCAGTCATTTTGCAATTTTGAGAATTTAGTCTTGCAACTTGTTTTAAAATAATAGATTGGAGTAAATTACCAAGATTCCGAAACACATTTTCATTCGTTGTTTGATTTAACTGGGCGATTTTGTAGGACTGTTAGTGAAAAAATGAAAAAATATTAGTAAAAACCAAATAAGAGTTAATATTTACAATGAATGACTATTGAACTTAATTAGCTATGAAAAATCGAAATATTATACATTTATTTACATTTTTAGTCCAGGCGAGAAAACAATCAAACTTCAAAGGAGTTCCATTTACAAACTGGTTGACCAAATGAATCGAAACAAGTATCGATGGAAAGCTAGTGAAAAGTTAGATTCAATGAAACAATCAAAATATAAATCCGATGAAAACTAAAAAATGAAAAAAATGTAAGACAATTAACTTAAATGAAAATCATAAAAGATGCTTAGCCAAAAGTTAATGGAAATGGTCCCCATTACCTAAAGAAATGGGGAGGTGTTGGGTTTTCCCTACAACAATTGTGACACACTGAGAAGAACCAGTTATCTCATGTTAAAGATAATTAACTTTAACTTATCCAAAGGTTAAAAATAATGGAGTTCACGAAATCGTCTAACAGTAAAATATTTCCATAGGTCCCACATAAAATAGATTAAGTAATATGGGTCTGTAAAGAAAAGTACTCAAAGGAGACTAGAGTAAAAGTCATGAATCCAACTTTGGGAAATTTTGTTTTAAAATTACCTCATATAATAATAGAAGAAGGTAGAGATAAGAGTTTCTGATAAAGCATATATCCATTTTATGATTGTCTTTGACATCGCTTCGCTGCAAGGGAGCCTGAACAGTACCCTGACGAAGTTGTCTTTTATGCCATACAAGCCTAGTCCCATTGCCAACGAGCGTCCATAGCCTTGACATGTTTACTTTTATTTCCCATGCTTCTTGTTTAATCACCCTTTTGATAAGTGCATTTGCAAGCTTGTAATTTATGATGTATTTGAGTGAAAGAGGTGGGATGGTAATAGAGATTTATGTTTAATGGACATAATACTTTCATAATGTTTTCTCCAAGTTCTTTCCTTGCAGCTATCAATCAAAGGCTTTTATGTGGAGGAGTGGGAGGGATTCATTGTGTTAAACTCAAATCAACTCTTTCCTTGAAAAAGTAAAATCAAATCACCTAGAAATGATGTGTGTTCCTCCAAGAAAAATATTTAAAGCAAGAAGAATTATGGTTCCATAAGGATATGGCTTTAATGATAAATGAAATCACTGATATAGGCAGAGTTAAGATTCCCCCCCTTTATATCAACCATTGTTGAACAAGAAAGGTCCTTTCACATATATAATGGCATAGTCACCAACATCAAAACAAAACTAAAAAGAAAAGAAAAAGAATTCCTAAGCTAAAGTAAGAAAAGAAATCATTGAACAAAAATAAAAATGAAGAAGGTGAAAGGTGAAAGAAAAATCCAATTTCTTTTTAAAGATAAACTCTAACAAGACAGTTTATACCAGTGTCTCAACAAGACGAAGTAAAATAAAATAATCGTGTGAATTTTCCTTCTTTTGTTGAGATTTAGATAAATTTTATCTTGCAGACTTATAAGCGTTTCAGCTTCCGATAGCAGTGATGATAAAATTTAGTGACAACGATATTTTTTTGTCTAGTGTCAATTATTTTGTTTCAAAGAATCATCTTAACCATTTTCTAACAAAAGAAATGTTTAAAGAAACAAACTAAAGGGTCAAAAACTCCCTAGTGTAGATGATTCAATGAGGACCATTACTAAACAAAAGAGAGTGAATTCCAAATCTGATCTAGTGGAAGTGTGAGAAGTTTTATGAGGAGCTGGAAAACAGAGTTTTATATAAGCAAAAATTAAAAACAAAACTGAAACCAAAAGTAAATAAATGAAAGTGGGCATATAGAACTTACCATTTGGAGAATTTCATTCAATCTTATGTGAGAGGTATCATTTTATTCAACAAAAGATAACTTCTTCTTTTAATTAGAATTAAAAGGATGAAGAAGTTGAATTGACCAAAATCTTATTGACCCACAATCATCACTTATTAAATATAAACTAAAACAAGCAACGAACTAGAAGAAAACAATGTTTCATGTTCCAGGAATCCGAAGTGAACTAAATTTCTCAGAAATGAGAATGTGAATATGCCCTTTAATAAATCATAGTGATAAATGCTATTTTTCATTTCTTTATTTTGAGTTTGTATTAGCCCCATTATATTGAAGTTGATACGAAATCCCAAATAATATATTAATTATATATATGAAGATGATTTGAATCTTTAAATGATAAGTATGGGGTGAATATCAAAATTCGAAATAAAAGAGAATTCAAAATGGATTAATCATGATATATTACTTTTTCCTATTCCAAATTTGCCACGAATTACTATATTACCATAGTGGATGCTCAAGAGTGCCTTTGTAGTAAATGAAGATGCTTTCTAAAAGATGGTTGATATAATAAAATGTGCATCCAATAACAAATCAAAGGAAAAAATTTAAATGAACCATAGGTGATGAAATATTTCATTAGCCAAGCAGATTGCCGAGAAGAGTAAAAGAGGTCCATGTGCATATATCATGAAGAATATATATCCCTTTAGTCAGAAAGTCATCCCTATGATTGAATTCTTGGATTTCACAAAGTTATGATTGAAACACATCCATGTTTCAGTCATCATGATAACATGAAAGTAGCATACATATTCAAAGATAATGGAACAATACTTCACATCATCATAGTGATTTTTTCCTTTAATAGATGTAATGGATATGATAGTAGTAAAAGGAAATGTGAGGCTCAAAGAAGTAAATCTTGGAATTTGTTTTTTTAAATGCTTCTAATATAATATAAATCCGAAAACAGAGAAAAAGACAGCACGGACGGCGGCGGAGCTCCAGGGAGGAACGAGGGTTTCTGCAGGAATCGATCCCGCGGCATGGCGTTCGGCGAAGATGGAGTGGAAGGGAAGGGCGCCGTCCCTGCTCCCTACAGATCTGACAGCAGGGCCGCGGCTATGGCATGGTTTGGTCCGTCCAAAGTATCTGAAGAACCCCTGGAAGCTGTGGGTACAGCGTTTTTTCTCTGTCCAAATCACCATTCGCACGCTGGGCCAAAAGGAACCAGTGATGATCTGAAGGAGAGGCCAGCAACCCTGATCGAGACCAGAGATTTGCAGACCCTTTTCGTCTTTGGGATCGGGTCTCCCTTGGAGTGCGGAAATTTGGCAGAAATCTTTCTGATATGTACAAGACCGGGCAGAAAAGAGTTTATCTGGCTTACCCCTTTACAGTTTCTTCAAGCAGGCAACGATGAAGGTTTGCATGGGATAGATCCGCCCATATACCCTATAGCATGGCCTAAAACCAGCGGATCTAGGCCGGATCTCACAAAAAAGGAAGAGATCCAAGATCTCCAGGAGTTCGGGCAGCAGATCGGTGGGTATAAGCACCGATCAGTCAGAGGGAATATTGCCCATCTCCTCAGGAAGTCTGCATGCAAGGATTGGGGTCTGTGGGTTGCAGATCCGAACCACCCCAAAATCGTAAGACCTAACCTCGGCAGATCTGGGTCGGATCTACCAGATCTGAGGCCCAATCAATACAGATCTTGGTCAGATCTAACCTGTTGGAACAAAGACATCAATCCTAGATCGGGCAGAGATTATGCAGACTCAGGCAAGCAAAAGGAAAAAGGAACCAAAACGGAGCCAGATCTGGACTTTCGCCATCAGTCAAAGCAGGTGACTAATTATTATTTTCAGATCTTGATTAAACCCCCTAAGGGAAAATCTCGATTAGTATGGGTTCATGCAGGAGATACCTCCATGCAGCTAAAACAACAAATTTGGGCAGAAATGGGGTACCCTGTTCAGACCCAGCACCTGGTCAGTGGAAGAAGGTCCCTCCAGGACTGTAGATCTCTGGAAAGTTATGAGATTGGGCCAGGATCAAACATTATTCTAAATCTCAGATTGAGAGGTGGGGCTCTGCCTCAGGGACAGCCAAGCTCCTCAGGGGGAGACAAGGGGAAAAAAGCTGCAGCCCAGCACCAACCAAAATCCTATAAAAACATTTTACAGGGCAGCAGAAGCTCAGGGCCACCTCCAGATCAAGGAGGACACCTGCCCAGGCCATACATAGTAGATCAGTCAGAGCAAACCCCAGCTTTAAACTTAGATTCCTCAGGGCTAGATGATTTCGTCAAGTCCTATGAAACGCGAGCTTTAATCTGCCGTTTCAACAGCTTTTGGCCTAAACCTATGGATCTTTTCCACTGGATATTCACCAGCTGGACCATGGAGTGTGACATTCATTTATGTGCAAAGGGTTTTTTCATAGTGAGATTCACATCCAAGGAAGTCAGAGATACAGTTATCAGTACCGGACCATGGTTTTGGGGAACAGCAGGGCTATTTGTGACCCCATGGTTCCCAGATTTTGATCCAAATAAAATGACGGTAACCAGAATGCCAGTTTGGGTTAGACTACACAATCTTCCTTTGCATTTTTGGGATGAACGGGTGCTGGAAGGCATTGGAAACAGCATAGGGAAGTATATCAAAACAGACATGGACAGGATCGATGAAAGGATCTACACTTACGCACGTATCTGTGTGGAAGTAGACTTAAGTAAAGGACTGCCGGAAAATATAAGGTTGATCTACAAACAACAGAACTGGTTGCAGGTACTAGATTATGAAAACACCGCTTTCAGATGTAGGATCTGTAGGCAGACAGGTCACTTACAAAGCACGTGTCCAGAAGCCAAGAATAAAAAGAAGCAGAAATGGAAGCAGAGGAAAGGTTGGAACTTTTCTCCCCCAGATTCAAAGGATGAAGAATCAGAAGCAGCAGAGGAAGAACCTCCAAAAGAGAAAGCGGAGGTAACCCAAGAAATGGAGAAACAAAAAGGAACCCCATCAGACAACAAGGCAGTGGAGGCAAGCATGGATCTTAGTACGGGAGGCACCAAACGGCACCACCACTCAGATACTTCAGATTCAGACAAGGAACCTAGCCCGCAGAATACAGAGACACAGTTAGTCATCGCTTCGATCGAGCCCACACAAGGAGTGTGGCGCAAGGTCGAAAAGAAGAAGGGGAGAAAAACTTGACGCGTGAGTTCTACTCACTGCCGGATTCCGGTTTTTGCTCCTTACATATTCTCTTTTCTCTTCTCTTTTCTTATTCTTTTTGCACGTTAGTCCTCTAACGTTGCGTGGGGTGCGAAAGCACTCGGGCCCTTGTGGCAGTATACGGAATGCTTAAATGCATCTGCTTTGTGTAACTTTTCATTATCTTTTTAATAAAAAGTTACCGGTTTTTTTCCTTGGAAAAAAAAAAATATAATATAAATCCAAATCCTGAGAAAAGTCTAGAAAAATGTTAAGTAGCAGATTATGATTTCAAATTTAATCAATTAGAGGCTCTGAGTCCTTTTGGAAGAAATGAATACAACTAAAGGGAAACAATTTGACAATTGTGATGCAATGGTTCAACTTTATCTTCACAATTTTAATATTTGGAACACCCATATATAAACTCATAGACAAGATCATTTGTTGTAAGAATTTTGTGCAAAATTTCCTCTATTTGTAGCAAATCTGAGTTTTATAATGAACGTAAGCATTTGATTCCAGCTGTGCTGATGAGAGACAGAATATGATTATTTCCCCATAACCTAAATTTCTGAGTTTATGCGCATATGAGTGTTATTAGAAAAAAGTATCGACGAAATATTATAGCTGTATTTTTTAAAACATGCGATATTATGAACTTCCGATAGGTTTTGATTAAAGATATGAGAAAAAATGTATATCGTAGGTCTTTTATTGGAGTTTCAATATCCGGTGTACAAAAAGAGAATAACTGATTGAATTTCGTGATATGAAAATTGTGATATGGACAACAAGAAGTTATATCGGGGATCTTATATTGCAGGTTACCTATCGAGAATGCTTCTGATCAAATGCTATGAGATGGATGCTGCAGTATGGAGGATGCGATATTGTGAAAAGTTTTATCGGAGATTAGAGGTGATGGGGCTATCGCAGGATCGAAGTTATTTGGTGCAATCTTATTTGAAACCTTCGATATGCAATTTGTGATATGTGACATGGCATCTTTATGGGACTGACTTTGGTTTTGATAAGAAATCGATGATAGGATGATTTAAAACGAGATGTAACATCGCTAATATGCTGATGTGCGATGTAGAACGGACACGATAATTTTATTAAATAGATTCAATCACTTATCAGATTTGGGATATCAGAACTTTTAAATGTATGTCCCAATTGAAATTGCGATTTTATGAGCGGATGCGATATCTTTTAAAACTGAATTTAAATGCCATATTGGGTCCAGGACATCAGAACTTTTAAAACATGCACTTCAACTAAAATTGTAATTTATAAACGGATGCGATATCTTTCAGAACTAGAATTAAATGTGGTATCAGGTCCAGAATTGGGTGGATATCGCAATACTTCAATTGATGCTTTATATGAAATGTACTGACATTAGAATTCTCTGATAATGATATATGACAATACGACGAGATAGAAGTGCCTAACTCAATTTTTCCTTTCTATAAAAACTCCATTCAATAATTTGATTAACCATCGGATTATTCGATCGGAGGAAGATGTTATCACGACTTTCTCATGAGGAGAGTTGTGATATTATAATGATCCAACATGAATTTCCCGATAATGTATTTAAAAGTCTAAACGAAATTTTAATGAAATATATAAGGAAAATTAATGAATCCTCAAATTCTGACAAAAACAACTAATACTTCCCTTAGCATGCTGCATATTTAAAATAGTTGCCTGCTTATTTCAAGTCTCCAAAATCAAAGCAATGAAGATGAATCCAAAATTGTTAAGCTGTAGCAAATTCTTGGAATTTCTTCATGTATGATCATCGTGATGGATTTTTTGCAAAATAAGACAATCAAGTGCTTTTCACAAATGTGTATGATCTAAGAGTTTCTAAAATATTCTAAGCTGCTTTTTTGAAAATGAAAGGGAATGCCCATAGGAATTTAGATTCATTACTTGCTTTATTGAAATCTGAAATAATGAAATAGGTGCTAACAGAAAAGAAATCTAATCTAAATTAATCTATTCCTACTTCTAACTTAATTAAGGAAACATGACTAGGTATAGTCATACTTCCAATGTAACCACTCTCTCATTTTAATTCCTGCATGTATGTACAAATCAATCATTAGTAACAAAAATACAAATAAAATTAAACTAAGGAAATAAATCTGAAAGTAAGTTGTATAGTTATTGTTAGCAACTTATTTACAATTACCTTTTCTTGAAATATCTTTTCCAACTGAATTTCAATTGGATCGTAGAAATCTTGATGGATTTCCATTATTGATTGGAAGGGATTCAAAAGAGAGGATAACAGGCCAGATTGTGAAAATGAGCTTTTAGATTCAACGACCTGCATGAATATATTAGTATTATGTGTAGTGTTAAACTATTAATAATCTTCCGTGAAGGAAAACTTTCCAAATATTTTTCAAATGGGTATATGAAATATGGATGGAAATATGTTAGATACAATGGAAGATCATTAATTAAATTAGATTGCTGGTCATATTGTGAAAAAAAGTAATCGATAAGAAATGAACATCAGTTGAAATTGTAGGAGAACTAACTTTTGATGTTCACGATTAGAATCTGAAAGTTCATTTTCCCATTCAGACAACACATCAATTGAGTGTTCAATACTCAACTGCTCAATATGCAAACACAAATGATCTAAAAATCGAAAATTAAAAATAGAAAACAAATAAGAAGTTAAACAAAATAAGTGAAGAAGAAATAACAGAATCAAATCGTAGTTTACACTAGTGTTACATCACAATTAGAACTGATTTAAAACAATTTCATTTTCACAAAAATTGGCTAGAATAATGCAATTAAAATGATTGTTGATACCAACTTGTGAGTTAGAAAGAGAATCATGACTATGAATAGGAATGAGAGTTTGATCTCTATATAAATCACAGATTGGGTTGGTTTCTTGAATGTTGAGATCATGAGTGTGATTAATTGTCTGAAAATGAGAGCTATTTGAAACAATTTCTGAATTAGAGTGTTCTTCATTTTCAAATGTAATCTGACTTTGATCATGAGGATTCAATTGAGAATGAGATGAATCAATATCCTCAATGTAAAAGTAACTATCATAAATGACCTCATGACATTCATTAATTTTTCCTTCGATCTCATCTAATGCATCAAAACAAGAAGGAATATGAAGCACATGCTCATTAATGCGAGAAGAGTGATTAATACTTAATTCTCTATCTTGATAAAAAATAATTAGCAATTCATTAAGACCAATCTCTCTATTTTCTAAAATATAATTGATGTTAAGAGGGGATAAATTGCAATTAGCAAAAATATCAGGATAAAGGGAAAAATGAGAATCAAAAGCAATGGATTTAAAAATGTCTCTTAATAGGAACTCTTATGCATTCTGCTCATTGTAAATTTCAGATTTGAGGTCATTCATTTGTGTACTTGTGATTTCTTGAAGAATGTTGCTTTGATGTCCTAAATTTGGCATTTGCTCATTGTAAAAGAATTCAGAAATTTGTACAACAGGTTGCGTGTTATTGGAAACTTTGATTGCTGCTTGTACTTGCTAATTTGTGTTCTGATTTTATGAATTTAGCGCATATTGATTTTCAGATTTCAAAGTGGTATTTTCTTCAATATTGTTGCTAATATCTTCTTGCATATGAGTAGTAAAATTCTCCAAGCTCTGTGATTGAGATTCGATGAGATGTGAAGGTGCATCTTGATCATTATTAATACTGTAAGAAGTGTGCACTAAATGAAGAAATTGACCGTACATAATAGAGGCCACTTTGTCATCATTTTCTTGCACCTCCATATTGGAATTTTCACTTGTGTTAATGTAATTGAAAGGAGTTTGAGAAAAGCTTGAAATAATTTCACATGGATTATGAATGGGAGGAAGAGAGCAAATGTATTCAAACCAATCTAATAATTCATCTCTTGAGGGTATTTCTTTAATTTTAATTCTCAAGCAATTTAAATGAAATCAAATGGTAAAATCTATCAAAAACTCGTTTTCAAACCTTCGTAAATCTTCGATTTCGTCATGTACTTGTTTGTAGTTATAGCGGTCAAATTTACAAAGGAACATTGTAACAAATTGATCCTAGCTATGAATTAAGGCATCTGGAAGTGGTTGACACCAACTTTTGGCTTTTGCCAAGAATGTAAGAGTGAAAATCCTGCATAAAATACCTTTATCAATTCCTTGAAGAGTAGAATTTGAAATTTTTTGAATGAATTGTAAAGCATGATTAAATGTAGAAGTATTCCCCTTACCATTAAACTTTACTTGAGACAAGAGTCTTACCACTTCAGTTGGAGTATTGGAAGATGCACATCCATGGATACAACTCCAAATTGGAAGTTTAAGAGGAGCCATTGTGATAAATAAAATGTTAGAATATAAAGACTCCAATAGACAATAAGTTTCAGGCCCTCCTTCTAGCGCAAAAAATGTTGAAGCCTCAAAATTCATTACAACAACATTGGGGGATGACCACCCGGTCCAGACCTTAAAGCAAGTTCTTTTCCGTTTGGAATGGTGGTTTCGACTAGTTCAACTAGTTCTAGTTACCTTCTCTCAAGCTCCAAAATCATTTACAATATTACTTTCATCCATTAATGGAGAAGAGACATCAGATCAACCGTCTTGTTGCTCAGGAAAGAAAGTGATCCTTAAGTTGATCTAGGGCTCAACCAAGCCACAACCAAAGTTTTCATCTCTGGGAAGAGGACTTATAAGAATGTAAAATTAAAATTAAATGTAAACTTATTCTATAATGCAAACAAAAGGAACTAAATCTTAATCATATTTCAATTAAGCAGATATAGATCTAACCCAACTGAAAGCAAGATATTTAAACGATTGAGATTTAAATATGTCTGGTTTATAATGAATATCAAGCTAACGAAGTAGCTCAATTAATTGACATTATGTATACCAAAACATATTCTATTCAGAGACCTCTTAACTGAAATAATAAACCAACAACATTTAAGAAGAAGTTCACAAAATGATATTGACTAATAATCAGTAATTAAAATAATTAAATAATAATATGAGGAAGAAGTTCACAACATATTACCATTTGTTAAACCAATATTAAAAGACATATTTCTGAGTAAATAGCTACTAAAAAATTTGAATTCAATCCATAAGAGGAGAGATAAATAATAACATATGATTGAGACAAATTACTCATACCGAAAAAGTGCACAAATATGAATAAGATGACACATTCCTGCCATCATAAACTGAAACTAGCATTTAAAACAGTAATATTAGAAATACCAAATTATTGAATCCATTTCTTTGGCTCTGGTCTCTAACAGTCCTTTACATTTCTTGAACTTCTACTTTTAAAATAAGAGCTGCAATAGTGAAAACTCTGCTCATCATACATAATTCAAAATGCAAAATAAACATCCTCAATAATCCCAATATTTGAGATTTTATCTCCTCTCACCTACAACTCTAAATCCCTATTACAGAAGGGCTTTTAGAATTCCATAATTATAGAGGAGAGAAGCCTGTATTACATTCAACAATCTGATATTTATAATAGTTTCAAAATAATTCTTAATAAGAAAGTTTGTTGAAGAAGAAATCCGTTTAACCAATTTTCATTGGCTCAAAATTCCATTCTCCTATTGCTGGAGCCTTCTTATTGATTAATATTATTTTATCTTCATCTCTTTAACTGTTTTCCTGCAAAACAAAATCAAAAGACAAAAATAAAATCAAAATGCTAAATATGGAATTAAAAGAAATCCAATCAAATTCAATTAAATAAATAATTGAAAAGGAAATCTGAGCTTTCTTTTGATACCTATGATGATTTAATTAGCTAAGAAACGAATGAGTCTTCACTCAGAAGAAGTCATGGACAAATAAGAATGCAGAAAATAAAACTCAGAAAATTGATTTTGTTAAAAATTCAGAGCCTGATCTTCTGCTAGATTTGAGACCCAATAAATGATCAAATCTGCACATGAAACCACTTCAAAAATATTCACCACAATTTTATCTTTCCAATGAATCGTCTTGGGCCTCATTTGGCCAAACAATACTCCATTTATGAGCTTCCAAATTTGGTGTATTAGAATTGTCAGAATTCTAGAATTTCTGTTGCATAAGCTAAAAATCAGAATTTCTAATTAAATTCTAATCCTAACTTAGAATGCTAATATATTTTTTTTTTTGTCGTTAAAAGACTATCTAAGTTGTTCTATTATATTTACAAAAACATATTACAGACAGTAACGCAGGCATTCCAGGGCCAGCAGATGCACCCTGGAAAGGTTAGACTTTGAGACAAGAAGCTCCCTCGCAGGGGCAGCACCGACTGAACTTCCAAAATTATCCCTCAGGCGACTATCCAAACTAACAGAGTTTTTCCAAAAACTATTTGCTTCTGGAGGCCCAGAAGAAGAGAGAGTCAACAAGCTATGGAGCCTCATTGCTTTGAACAAAATCATGTCTGCCCACGCAGGGGCTATCAACCGTGACTGACTGAACACAACAGTAAAAAAAAAATTAAAGCTAAACCCGACATACATGGGCCAAATAGACAGACTCAGAAAATTCCAACCGGACCGACGCACAGTTGAATCCGTGACCGACTTACCCGCAGGGGCTTTAGTCCTCGTTTCTGGTGGAGAGAGGAGGAACTGAGTGGATTTGGGGCTCGCTGTCCTGATCCTCGCAGAGGCTTGGGTCTTCCACCACATAGCACCATCCCCTTCCCTCCGGGACACCTGCCCACATGGCTTTCCATTTGTCCTCGTCCACGCCCGGAGGTGCTGGCCCCAAGTATGGTGCGGTGTCTTTGTCCGTTTCCTTCCCCAAATCTCTTGGCTCAACCGGCGGCAGCTCCTCTGTGCTTCCCTTGCCAGCGTCCTCTTTGCCCAAACTTTCTGGTGGCTTCTCCATTGCTTTCGTGCCCGAACCTTCTGAAGGTTTCTCCACCATGCCCTCAGGTGCTCCTGCCTCAAATTCTTCAGGAATTTTTGTGAATAAAACAGAGATATGGGCCTTGACTCCTGTGGTATCCCGTGAGCCGCCCAAAGTGAATACCACAGATCCAAACGCGGGCAGCAGTGGCCCTCCCTCGCTCGAACTGCCAACCTCCAGAAATTGCCCACATGGGAGCTGTGTGGCTCTGGCTCTCCTGTGACAGTAGCAATAGCAGCAATGATGGTGTTCGTCTGCTGCAGGAGTTCTAGAGGAGGACCCTCTCCCTGGTCCTCGTCTACTCGGCTGTCGCTCCCGTAGTTTGACCATGTTTGCTTCGTTGCCACCCTCGTATGCCCAGACCAATTCAATTTCCGAGCACCCTCCTCCTGCGTGCGAATTGACCCGTCGTGCTTCCCACTGAACCAGAAATCCTTCGAATTGCCTCCCCTGCTTTCTGCCACACCCCAAGTTGCAGCGGCAAACCAGAGCTTGTACTGCAGCTGAATTCCTGGCCTCCCTCGGCTCACAATTCCTCTGCTCCCACATCCGTCTGAATTTAACTTGCCAAGGCTCCCGCATTGTTTGCTGAAATCGAGTTCTGAGCTTCCTCTTCCCCAGAGCATTAACTGCATTCTGCCCCAGCGCATTAACTGCAATGAATTCCATCGCATGTATGCTGAACCGTTAAACATTGACGGTCGAACCAGCTTCATAAAGATCACCACGAGGCGGCACATGCTGGGCATGTGGCTCGTCCTTCCTCAACACGTCATCACCCGCATCCGGGGATTCAACATCCTTGTGGAGTATGTTTTCACATTCCTGTTTCTGTTGGTTGTTTAAGATGATGTCCAGTTTACCTTCTTGGAAGGCCTGGTTGCAATCTACGCCAATGTTTGCCATGAGATCCGCGATCTTGTTACCTTCTCTTTTGGTGTGATTGAAGGAGAGGGCGTTGTGACTGCGCAATTCATGGGCAATATTGCTCAACCTGGCCTCTAATCTCCAACTGTCTGCTACCTTCCTGGCTTGAGAGCCATTCTGAATGCGAGTAGCCATGTTTATGAGGATTTGAGAATCTCCCTCTACGATTAGCGGTTGAAGATTGAGTCGTTTTGCTGCCAGGATCCCCTGCCACATGCCTTCCAACTCCGCCGAATTGTTGGTGTCCCATCCCATGTTTCCGAAGTAGGCCTGTATGGGTGAGCCTTCGTGATTTCTTATGATGCCGCCAAATCCTGCTGGCCCCGGGTTGCCTTTTGAGGCCCCATCGAAATTAAGTTTGTATGTGTTTATGGGAGGGGCAGTCCAGCCCTGGTTCTCCTTTCCTCTGCGTTTCACCGCTTGATGCATGGTCGACTCTTGAGGCAGCTGCAGCATCCAGTTGTCTAGGATGTTTTGCTCTTTGTCTGTTGTGGGAAGATCCTCTTTACACCAAGTTTTCAACATCATAGTTTCCTGTAGATTGCTGTGTATGCTGTTCCAAATGCTCTCATTAGTTCTGCTTTGATTTTTGAATATGCGCCTGTTCCTCTCCTTCCATATATTCCATAGTAGAATGCCCGGGATAAGATTCCACAAGTGGTTGAGAATCTCACACTTGTAAGGTCTTTTCGGCCATTGGCGAATGGTGTTGATGATGCCTTCAACTTCCCGGCATCTCCTTTGGCATTTGAATTCTACCTTTTCCCAAAAATGAGTGGCGATTGAGCAGGTTTGCAGAAGATGCTGCAATGTTTCCTCATTTTGGGAGCAATTATGGCATATGGAAGGTCCATGAAAATTACGTTTCCTTAGCTTGTCCCAAGTAAGAATCTTCTTGTGCCCAACTAGCCAGAGGAAGTGTGATATTTTAGGCCAGGCTTTGAAGCTCCATATTCTTTCCCATAGAGGGTCTGGTTTGATGGGGGAGTTGCCTAACAGATTGTAGGCTTCTGAGGTGGTATATGTCCCTTTAGTTTGGTAGCCCCATCTGAGGATGTCCTCATTGTTTTCCTGTCTGATTCTTCTTTTATTTAACTCGCTCTCCAGTGCCAATGTCTCTTGAGGGCTTGTGCTGTTGGTGATTCGATTGCCTGATTGCCATTTCCTGAACCCGTTCTCCACCTCCTGTGTCCAGAATTGGTGCACCGTGGCTTGCTGCTGCTCCTGGCTGTTAGGAATGATCGTTGCAGGGAGAACATTTGAAAGTTTAGGCATCTGGTTCCAGGCATCATTCCAGAACCTAGCATTGTGTCCATTCCGTATTTCCCAAAAGCTGTGTTTCTGAATGAGCTGATGATGCTGTTTAGCTGCATTCCATATAAGTGACCCATTGATAGTGGGTGTGAATCTGATGAGCTCTGCTTGGGGCATGTTGTTGGTGTATTTGGCAGTCCATATTTTGGCCCATAATTTCTCTGGATTTGTTACCCATTGCCACCATATTTTCGCCGTCATGATTGTGTTGCTATGCTCAGGGTCCCGAAGTCCAATTCCTCCTTTGTTCTTGGGTTTACAAACAGTATCCCATTTGACCAGTGCCCATTTACGGTTGGTGGCAGAACTTCCCCACAGAAAGTCGCGCTGCAGATTTCTCAATCTCTTTAGAACCCATTTGGGTGCGGCCAAGATGGAAAAAAGATAGAGCGGCATGGCCTGCAGGACAGCCTTGAGAAGCACAACCCGACTAGCAAGATTTAGGGATCGATTGGTCCATAGACTGAGTTTGGACTCAAGCTTTTCCAAGAGAACTCTCCATGCCGGCTGCTTTATGGCTGAGGCTGTAAGGGGGGCACCCAGATACGAGGAAGGGAGAGAAGCAGATTGGAATCCCAGGATACGGGAGACGGCTCGTTTTACAGGCGGAGGGGTGTGGAAGAAAAAGACTTGAGATTTAGAATTATTGACCTGGGTTCCAGAGGCTTTAGAGAAGTCGTCGAGCAGGGATTTTAATTTAGAGGCTTCCTGAGCTGAAGGATAGCCATAGAGCATGGTGTCGTCTACAAATTGCTGATGAGAGGAGGCTGCTGTACTATGGATGGAGATCCCTTTGAGCTGATTGGAAAGAAGGGCTTGCTTGATGTGCCTACCTAAACCTTCCGCCATTAAAACAAAGAGGAAAGGTGACAGGGGGTCGCCTTGCCTGATGCCTCTGGAGGGCTTGAAGGGCCGGGAGGGTAAACCATTGACAAGGATGGAGAAATGGGAGGATGAGATGAGGCTCAGGATCCATCTTATCCAAGAATCACAAAAACCAAAGGCTTTCAGCATGTGCTTAATATAAGTCCAGCTGAGCTTGTCAAAGGCTTTGGATAGGTCGATTTTAAGAAGCATACCAGCTTGATTGGATGACTTGAGTGAATGTATGATTTCATGCGAGAGGATGATACCATCCATGATCTGTCTACCTTCAACATATCCTGACTGCTCCGGGGATATGAGCATGGGTAGCAGAGGTTTGAGCCTGTTCGCTATAACTTTGGATATGACCTTGTAGAGGACATTGCAGAGGGCTATGGGTCTGAATTTATCAGGGGTGATGGAGTTTTCCTCTTTTGGGATTAGAGCTATGAAGGTAGAGTTAAGGGAGGGAAGCATCCAGCGAAGGGCCCTGGACTCTTCAACTATTTGCCAGACCTCTATTTTAATTAAATCCCAGAAAGCATGAAAAAAAGTAGTTGTAAAGCCATCAGGTCCAGGGGCTTTACCTTCTTTGAGCTGCGCCATTGCTTCATCTACCTCGTGCATGAGAATTGGGCGCATAAGCAGTTCATTGTGCTCCTCTGTGACTAGCCTGGGAATGTTGTTTGTGATCTTCTCAATCGCATTCTTCCTGTCCACCGTCGGCTCCTGATGTACCTGTTTGAAATGATTGATGAGGATTTCCTCTATCTTTTCATGTTCTTCTTCCTTGGTCCCCTCTGGGTTTTTGATGAAAGGTATTTTGTTGTGCATTCTTCTTTGCACCGTGGTATTGTGAAAGAACTTAGTGTTGCGTTCCCCTTCTCTTAGCCATCTGATTCTTGATTTTTGTTTCCAATAAATTTCTTCTTGTTTCCTTCGTTCTTCGAGCTGATTGTAGATTTGCTTCTCTCTGCTCATGGTTGCCTCCGTGTGCCCTGTATTGATTATTGTCTGATGTAGATCCTTGAGCTCCTGATTAAGATCTTGTTGTGCTTCGAAAATGTTCCCAAAGGTTTCCCGATTCCATCGTTTAAGGTGGCCTTTTAGGAAGCGCAATTTCTGCTGTAGCTGGTACATCCTTGAGCCTTCAGGTGGGACAAAGGAGGTCCATATTGTTCTGACGAAGTCCTTGAATGCTGGATGCGTTAGCCAGAAGCCCTCAAAGCGAAACGGTTTTTTGGTGCTGTCCCCTGGTCTCTGCCAATGTAAAGCTATTGGCCAGTGATCCGATCCCGAGTGTGCAAGAATCTCCGCCGTGAAGTCACCGCCTAGATGGATCGCGTTGTCTGAGATCAAAAAGCGATCAAGTTTAGATGCGATCTGGTTCTTTCCTCCTCTGTGATTACTCCAAGTGTATGTTCCATTGCAAAAAGGCATGTCGATGAGCGAGGCATTGCGGATGAAGTCCTTAAAGTGTTCTGCTTCAGGTTCTAATCTGGATCTTCCTCCTATTTTGTCCTCGATTTTGGTAATCATATTGAAGTCACCTGCAACTATCCAAAGCGGATGCTGCCTGTTAGCATTTAGCGCCTCAATGGTGTCAAGAAGGACTTTTTTGTTTCCTCCCTCCTGAGGAAAGTAGACATTGGATAGGTTTCCATGAACCTTGGTGCCTAAAATATGAAAGGCAGCTTGAATGAGATGATGGGAGGCATGGAAGTCAGTGAGCGAAACTGCCTGAGTGTTCCAGGCAATTGCTAGCCCTCCCGAAGCCCCTGTTGCATCCACGGCTACTGAGCGGCAACCTGGCCAGGCTTTTGAAAGTATTCGACCCAACGTTTGACTGTTGCATTTGGTTTCTTGGAAGAAACACATTTGCGGTTTTTCCATCTTGATCATGTTTTTTAACATTCTAGATTTATTTGGGCTATTTAGCCCTCGTAAATTCCAAGAGATCAGCTTCATGGATAACTGGTTTGGGTAGGGCTGAAGTACTTCGTGAGCTTCGCATATCTCCCTGAGTCCACCAGGAGTTTGCCCACCTCCATTGTTCTCTGAAGATCTGTTTTTCTCCCTCTTTTTTTGGAGTCCGTCGGACGCTGGTTGCTGTCCCATTCACTTCCAGGTTGAATGCCTAATTGCTGTTGGTGGAAGGCCCTGGATAGTACTTCTTCCAGCTTTTCTATCTCCGTTTCTGAAATAGAGTTATACGCCTCTTTTCTACAAGCTAGCTCTAGTCCAATGATGTCCAGTCCATGGAGATCTATGCTTTCAGGCTCTACTTCCATGATGTGAGCTTGATTTGTGTCTTCTTGAGTTCCTTCTGAGATTGTTATGGGAGCCGATGTCTCGTTCTTCTCCGTTTCCATAGGAGTTTTCTCTGGATCTTTCTGGTGCCTGCTAAGGATGGTCGGGATTTGTATGGGAGTCTTTGACTTGGGAAGGGGAGTGGAGGGGGGGGGTGGGAGGAGGAAGATGGGTGGGTAGGGTTGATATTGTCAGGTAAGACTATATCTTCAGGGAGATCTCTGAGAGATTCAAAGCTGTTCTTGGAACCAGGGTTGTGGGATTTGGGCTGCTGAGGCTTAGAGGCATTCTGGGGCTTTTTCTGAGTGCGCTTTCTGTAGGAGACTTGGGTGAAGCCATCATGTGAAGGAGGGTCCGAAGTTTCCAGCGGGCTAGCTTTTGCAATGAGAGGACAGTCCCTAAACAAGTGCCCTATTGCATGACATCTTCGACATCGGAACGGCACATGTTCATAGTCTAGGGCTTGCGTCCATTCCTCATCGCGGTGAGCAAGGGTTATAGAGTCAGGAAGAGCTTCATTAAGACGAATAAAGACGCAGATCCTTGCATAGGATATATACTTACGAGTTTTTGTGTCCTCCGAAGCTCTGATATATTGTCCCACTCCATCTCCTATGCGTTTCAGGCTGTCCTCTTCCCAGTATTCGTCGGGGAGCGAGTATAACCTGATCCAGACCGGAGCCCATGTGAGATCCTCCTTGTCAGGGTTGAATCGGGGTTTCCAGTTTGTGATGTAGAGGCCTGCTGAGTTAAAAAAATACGGACCCCCTCCCAGGATCCTGAATTTGTCTTCTAGACAGTAAAAAATAGCGGTGAAGAAGCCCTTCGGCCCCAACTGGAGAGAGACATCTCCCTTTGGCTTCCATTTGGCCGCGATCCAACCATTTAGGGCCCGTTCTGTTGGCCAGAACCCTATGAATTTGCCGATGACTGCATGGTCTGTCATGAACTGGATCCAACTGTCAATCTTTTCTCCAGGTAGTTCTATGCGTGGTCTGATCTTGGCCACCGGTCGGCAGGTGGAGGAGGTGACTGGCGGTTCAGTCGCTTGGGTTTCCTGTTCTTCGGGTTTGTCACTGTCGCCTTTCGGTTGCTTCTTCCCTTTGCTCAGAATGTTCGGATCCAGCGATCCAAATGTAACTTCAGGTTCCTTGCTGTGTTGTGAGGGGGAGGGCTTTGACGCCCCCCCCGGGGGTTGAGCCATCGCTGTGCGCTGTACTCCTGCAGCTCTGTCACTCTGCTGTTGCAGAAGATGAACAGAGCCTGAGCCTGATCCTCCGTGCAGAGTACGCCGTTGCAGATTGTCGCCCTGCAAACCCTAGCTCAGAAAGTTCGCAGATATTATTACGAAATATTACAATGTATAATCAACTTAGAATGCTAATATTAATTAACTTACTAATTAATTATAATTGTGTTATTAATTTATTACAATTTTAATTAAACAAAATTTAATAATTCAAATATAATTATATAATATTTATATTATAATTTGAATTATATTAAAATTAAATTATACTTTGAATTATAATTATAATATAATTTTATTATTATTAAATATTATAATTTAATATTACAAACCATTAGAATCCATCCTTAACCATAACAAACCATTTATTATTAAAAGAAATATTACGTGGAGAGTGTGGAGGAGAGGGTATGGAAAATGGGAGGAGTATGGAGTGATAAGGTGACGTGAGGGTGAGGTGAGACAGGCGAGTCGGGAGGTATTACGTGGAGAGTGTGGAGGAGAGGGTATGGAAAATGGGAGGAGTATGGAGTGATAAGGTGACATGAGGGTGAGGTGAGACGCGCGAGTCGGGAGGTATAAGGAGTTTAAAATGCTTTATAATAAAATTAAAAAACCCATCACATATAAATCAAATCGCAAATCGCAAGATTTTAATTGAGGTGTTTGAGCTACTTGCGATATATAATATGCGATATCGCAATATCGCATTGCGATTTTTATCTCAATGATTTTGGAAGGGAGGATTCAATGAGAAGTGGGGCCAAGCGAATTAACCATCCTACAAATTGGACTTTAGCCATTTTGCAATTTTGAGAATTCGTTCTTGGCAACTTGTTTTAAAATAATAAATTGGAGTAAATTACCAAGATTCTGAAACACGTTTTCATCCGTTGTATGATTTAACAAGGTCATTTTGTTTGACCGTTAGTGGAAAAATGAAAGAATATTAGTAAAAACTAAATAAGAGTTAATATTTACAATGAATGACCATTGAACTTAATTAGCTATGAAAAGTTGAAATATTATACATTTATTTACATTTTTATTCAAGGCGAGAAAACGATCAAACTTCAAAAGAGTGTCATTTACAAAACGATTGACCAAATGAATCAAAACAAGTATCGATGGAAAGATAGTGAAAAGTCAGATTCAATAAAACGATCAAAATAGAAATCCGATGAAAACTAAAAAATGAAAAAAATGTAAGACAATTAACTTAAATGAAAATCATAATAGATGCTTAGCCAAAAATTAATGGAAAAGGTCCCCATTACTTGAAGTAATGGGGGGGTGTTGGGTTTTCCTTACAACAGAACTAGATCCACTTTTTGAGAGATTTTGGAGGGGAAAGCTGCCTCCTTTCAAGGATGATTCAAATAATGATGTTTGGTGCCATTTTTAGCTTCTAAAGCTTGGTTTCTTTCATAGGAATCTGAGTTTCCTTGGGCTTGGCCATCCCTAGAGCCTCAAATCCCTCTTATACAATTTATTTATTTCCTTTGAATGTATTTTTCACTTGCATCTCTTATTTTTACATTTACTATTCATGTTTATTTTGTTGTAGGTCATATTGGCTAAATGATTGAAGTGAGTTGTTTTGAAGGCTATTTACAGAGTCACAAGTATGATGCACCCTTCGAACAAATTTGAAAATTAATATTCATCATTGAGCTACTTGGATTGGTTTACTAGTTTACAAATCTAAAATTTCTCGAAGTCCCTTGTAGAAAAATAGTAGTATTTTTTTTCTATTTTTTAGAATGTGTTAATGAATTTCATTTGAGTTGATTCCACTTATATTTGGTCATAAAAACATTCAAGTTCATAGCTAAATTTACCCCATAAAATTTTCACTTTAGTTGGTTAGGCATTGGTAAGTTAACTAGCTAGCTACTTCTTGAATTTCTGTTTTTTAGAGTAGTAATTTTCTGCTATTTTTTAGCACATGTTAATAGAGGTATTTTGGAGTGATTCCACTTGGAATGGATTCCTATGACATCCTACTTAATAACAATTTTTTTCCCATCTCATTTGCATTTGATTTACTTATGAATTCAATAAGCTATCTCACTCTTGTAGCAAAACCTGACCTCCTGTAGCACTCTTGTAACACATGTAAACTTGACAAAGTTTGCTCCGAAATCTTGGTTTTTGTCTCTTAGGCTTGAATCATGATCCCTATGCTATGAATACATGATTGGGTAATACCAAAAGACCTCTTAAGCCTTGCCTCTTTTCCATTGCAATTGAACTCTATAGTTTGGATTAGTAAACAAATTCATGACTTGAAGAGCATAAAGATGATTTTCATGATTACTTTATGAAACACCTTATGAAATCTATTAACAAAACATATTTTGAATGCAGTGATTGAAGAATTTTTCCATTTTGGTTCATACACATTAAACTATGGTTTCCATTTCCAACATTGCTATTTCCATTGCATAGCTTAGGCTTCCTTTTGATGTACCATTTACGCTCTGAAAATAGGTTAATGTTTTCATTTCTACAAATAGGATTAACATTTACGTTCATTCAAAGTAGAATAGTCTTTCCTTTCTACAAAATTAACTAGGATTTCTTCTCTGCAAAATTAATAAGGTTTCTCTCCAAATAGAGTAACATTTCCATTTCTAAAATTAATTTAGGCTTGGATTTCATGGAATTCACTTCATTGCATCAGATCAACGAAAGAAGGACACATTGCATGTTGCACATATAGTGCTGACACCACTTAAGTTTGTACGAACCCCGGGTTGATCATTTAAGTTAGTAGCCTTGGCAGTTGCAACATTCTTGTTGCAATACTGAGGGTCATCACTTTTTGGAACCATTGTCAAGGAGGTGTCAAAGTATACATTGTTTTCTTCCCTAGTTTATTCATTTCTTTAACTTTTTGCAAAAGCACACAAAAACTGTATTAGACATCTTTCATTTCAAAAACAGAAAATTGCACTGCATTAGTATTTTCATTAAAAAAAGCATAAAAACAAAAAAACTCTTCAATACCACAAACCCCCATTTGATCACGTGGTGCAGTAAGAACCACATCACCATCCACTTTTGTAGGTAAAAGAAGAAGAGGTGATAGAGAGGTAGAAGAAATGGATGGAGATGATGATAATGAGGAATATCCTCTTGGATTTCCCATTCAAGATACTAATATCAGTGTTCATATGAAGACCATCCCTCCATCTTTCCTTCCCAACTTCCATGGTATGAGGTTAGAGGATTCAGAAACCTTTCTCTTTGAATTTGAAATCCTTTGTAGATCTTATGGTTACTTATTAAACACTCAAAAATTTAGATTATTTCCGGAAATATTGAAGGATAAAGATGTTAAATGGTTCATGAGTTTAGGGAATAATTCAATAATATCATGGAATGATATGAAAATGATATTTCTATAAAATATAAAGATCATGATCTTAAAGAATAAATTTTTACAATGACTCAAAATGAAGATGAGAGCCTTGAGGATCTAATAGATAGATTCATGTATAATGTTAAGAAGGAAAAATAACATCATTTATGATTTGACACACTAAAAACCCTCTTACTTAGAACAATTAGGGATGAGTGGATTGATCTCCTTAATGTCACGAGTAAAGGTGATGCATACCAATTATCATTTGGAGAAATTTGTGAAACATGAAAGTGCATATCAAGAGGAAGGGAAAGAGTAAGTAAATCAATATCAAGATTGGTAAGTCAAGCTGAACTTGGAAATTTACACGATAACTTTTAAACATTAATTCTTAGCAATCTAAGTGAACAAGTAGAAATGATAAATGAGCAAAAATAAGATGCTAATATTTGTGTCGTCCATGCAGAATCACATGCTAAATGTTTCCATCGTTACTGAGGTTGAAGGAAGTTTACCAAGAGGACAATGGAGAAAGTCAATCACCAAAGCAATTATGTTATGTAGCTCCAAGATGACCATGGAATTCTAGTCAACCTGGTATGATGCAAGAACCTAATTCATAATTTCTATGTTATGCAAATCCATCTCAGATTAATTGGAGCACACCCTTTCCTTGGAAACCTTGGCCATCTCAACCCCAAAACCAATCTTGGAAATAAGGTTGGCAAGGACCTTATAGGATAAATCCACAACATCCTTAATTATTTCCCCAATATCCTCCATATCCAACTCTATGTTATCCCTACCATTTGATGGGCCTCTAAATTAGACATAAATTAAGGCCCACACCTCTAATTTAAAACAAAAATTAAGGCCTATGACTATCCTTCAGCACATTAAACCTCTTTTTTTGCATAAGATAATTTATTTTTGACTTTAATATATTCATTAGGAACGTCTATGAATAATTGAATATTTGTGCCTAATATTATTTATTTTTGTGGAATATTGGGCAGATTATGAAGAGTTGGAGGAGGAGACAATTTAGGGACTTGTTCCCTACTACTAGATGATTAATAATAAATAATAAGTCAACAAGATATTATGGAATTATGGCACAAATTGTGGAACTCCAATGATTGAGAAAATCTAGGAATGCGTTCCACTAATAAAGGGAGCAAATACACTAATCAAGGGATTTCGGTGGGGAAAGCTTCCTCCATCCATGGGGAATGATTCTTAATCATTTTTTATAAGTACCAAGACGAATTTTCCTCTAGGGAATGATTGAGAAAGTCTAGGAATGTGTTCCCTGCCATTTAGTGCAAATTCCTAGTATTGGGGACTAGATTCACTAATCAAGGGATTTTGGTGGGGAAAGTTTCCTCCATTCATGGGGAATGCTTCTTAATCATTTTGTATAAGTACCAAGTCAAATTTTCCTCTAGGGAGAGATTTTCATTAGTGTTATTATGGAGAGAGCTTGTATTTTTATAGCTCCATTGTATTTTCTTGCAAGGATGTAATTCTATTGATGAAAATAATGAAGATTGGTGTCATGTTCAGCTTCTAAATCTTGTTCTCCTCCATAGGTCTCTGATTTTCCTTGGGCTTGGCCATCCCAGGAGCCTCAGATCCCTTTTTTACCATTTTCTTTCCTTCTTTTCATTGCTTATTCACATGCATCTCTAGTTTTTATTTCTTTCTATTTTTGCGTTTAATATTAATGATTTATTGTTGTAGGATTGAGTTATATGGTTGATGTAAGTTCTTTTGCAGGATCACAAGAATTATTTCATCCTTCGAAACGCTTTGGAAATTCATAATAATCATTGAGTTTCTTGGATTAGTCTTCTTATTCCCATATCTAGATTGCGAGACCTCTTTTTTAGCGAAGAACAATAAAATCCTACTATTTTTTAGAGCATGCTGACGCGCTTCAATCGAATTAATTCCACTTGCATCAGATCACAAAAACATTCTAGTTCATAACAAA